>CM076578.1:292301151-292901151 GCA_034641835.2 Pinus albicaulis
ATTACATAAATGAACAATTCTTGGATGATCCAATTTACAAAACCTCCTTTCTATATATAGGAGTCCATGGGGCCATAATTTAATCCTAGTGGGCCACAATGTAATCCTAGCCGACCTATCAATAATAATTTAAGGGCACAATAATAATAAAATGGGGGTTACAAGGGTACAATAATAACAATAAGGGGGTTACACTAACAACAATAAGGGACTATACTAGTAATATGGGGACCTAACATGCCCCTCTCCTTCAAAAAAGTGTTGTCCTCAACACTTGAGTAGCTCTGGGTGCTTCTGTATAAAATTCTCATCCTCCCATGTAGAATCTTCAGTGGGTAAGTTCTTCCACTTGATGAGATATTATGAAATTGATCGATTCCGTAGTTGTCGAGTTCTTGTTTCCGTGACCGCTTCCGGTTCCAATATGATTTTTCCTTCCTCATCAAGTTCTGGCAATATTGTTTGAACCGGAATATTTTCACCTATAACCTTCTTTAAGCATGAAACATGGAAAACTGGATGTACTCGCGAAGAAGCAGGAAGCTCCAATTTGTATGCCATAGTACCAATCTCTTGCAACACCTTGTAAGGACCATAGTACTTTGGCGATAATTTATTATCCTTCTTTGCTTGCTTGAGGGACATTTGTTTGTATGGTTGTAGCCGTAAAAATGCCCAATCTCCTACATCAAAACTTCTCTCGCTACGATGTTGATCTGCCTGTTGTTTCATTCGATTTTGTGCCAAATTCAGGTTATCCTTTAAGAGTTGGAGAACTTCTTGTTGATGCTCGATGTGATCTTCCACTGCTTGAACCTTCGAATTTTTCCTTAAAGATGATGTGATGGATGGTGGATGATATCCATAAAGTGCCATAAATGGGGTCATTTTTGCTGCAGTATGGAAGGAAGTGTTATGCCACCATTCAGCGAGAGGTAACCACTTGACCCATTGTGTTTGTTTATCAGATACAAAACAACGAAGATATCCTTCCAAACATTTATTTACTATCTCGGTTTGACCATCAGATTGAGGATGATAAGATGAGCTATGAGCTAATTGAGTACCCAAACAAGAAAATAACTCCGTCCAAAAATTTCCGGTAAAAATGGGATCTCTGTCGCTCACAATAACCCTTGGGCTTCCATGTAGCTTTTGAATTCTGTCCATAAATGTAGTAGCAACTGTACTTGCTTTAGATGGATGAGATAATGCACAAAAGTGTGCATACTTGGTAAGTCTATCAACTACCACCATGATGACACTCTTTCCTTCGGACTTAGGTAAACCTGTGATAAAATCCATTGAAATCTCCTCCCAACGTTGACTTGGAATGGATAAAGGTTGTAGAAGTCCCCAGGTCTTAATTGTTTCCACTTTATTCTGCTGGAAAACCAAACATTCCGCCACAAACTTTTGAATATCAGATTTAAGGCCATCCCAAAAAAATTCTTTCTTCACCTGTGGTAAGTTTTTAAAAATCCTGAGTGTCCTCCTAAAGGAGAAGTGTGCAATTCCAGAAGAATCTTTTGTTTTAGTTGGGAATTCTTACAAAGATATAAGCGATCTTTGTACCATAAGGAATCATTTTTCCAACTAAATGTATCATATGTAGTAGGATCTTGCTGCAACTTTTGAATGAGTGTCCATACATCTTTGTCCTTCTTCCATTCATCTCTTACTTCGGTTATCCAATCTGGTTGGATAATAGAAATGGCACAAAGCAATGCTTCCACCTCTTCATTCTTTCTTGAGAGTGCATCTGCAACAACATTAAGCTTTCCTTTTTTGTAGATTATGTCAAAGTCATAACCCAACATCTTTGTGACCCATTTTTTCTGCTCTTCTGACGATATTCTTTGTTCCAAAAAGTTTTTAAGACTATCATGATCATTTTTTACCTTGAAGTGTCTTCCCATTAGGTAAGTTCGCCATTTATATAGTGCATGTAGTATTGCTAACATTTCCCTCTCATAAATAGGTTTCTGTAAATACTTTCCTTTGATTGGATGACTTTCAAAATCAATGGGTCTTCCTTCCTGCATTAAAACTGCACCAATTCCATTTCCTGAGGCATCACATTCCACAATAAAGGTTTTTGTGAAGTCTGGTGTAGCTAAGACCGGTGCTAGGCACATTGCCTCTTTAAGACGTTCAAAGGCCTTAGTTGCTTCAGGATTCCATGAAAATGCATCTTTCTTCAATAATGTTGTTAGAGGTGCTGCTATTCTCCCATAATTATTAACAAACTTGCGATAATACCCTGTTAACCCAAGAAACCCTTCAACATGATCCTTCCAAGACCTGCTGTAGATTAGTATATCATCAAAAAATACTAGCACAAATTTTCTAAGGAAGGGTTTGAAAATGGAATTCATCAACCCTTGAAATGTAGAAGGTGCATTGGTAAGGCCAAAAGGCATGACCAAAAATTCATAATGACCCTCATGAGTTCGAAATGCTGTTTTTGGAATATCTTCAGTCTTCATTCTAATTTGATGATATCCTGAATGAAGATCCAACTTGGTAAAATAAATTTCTCCATATAATTCATCCAATAATTCATCAATCACAGGAATGGGAAATTTGTCTTTAATGGTGAGCTTATTGAGCTCCCTATAATCCGGACACATTCGCCATGATCCATCCTTCTTGTGTACCAATACTACAGGAGCAGAGAAAGAACTTTGACTAAGTTGAATTATACCCGCCTCTAACATTTCTGCAATCATACGTTCAATTTCTCTCTTTTGGAAGTAAGGATATCTATAAGGCCTGATGTTTGGAGGAACACTTCCTGGAATCAAATGAATAGCATGATCATGATCACGAATAGGTGGGAGTCCTTTGGGAGTTTCAAACACCTTGGAATGATTGTCAAAGACTTGTTGGAGATCTGCAGAAATAGATGATTTTGATGTTGGAACTTCTAGTGAGCATAATTGTGCAATTACGCCTCGCTGTTCTTTCTTTAGAAGCTTTGTCATGACATTAGAGCTTATTATCCTTCATGGCTTCCCCGCAATACCTTGTAATTTGACTTCCTTTCCTTCTGAAAAAAATTTAAAGAAAAGTTCTTGAAAATTAAAATCTACCATCCCCAAAGATTGTAACCATTGTACTCCTAGTACAACATCAGCACCTCCCATAGGAATGGCAAGCATTGGACTAGTCAATACATATTCCCCCATGGTTAGCTTGATATTATGGCATTTTCCAGAGCAATTTATAGTTCCTCCATTTGCAACCATCACTTGACATTCTGGTGCTGGGTATAGGAAACAATTTAATTCCTTGGCTTCCTTATAATGAATAAAATTATGGGTGCTACCTGAATCAATCAACACTATTACCCTTTTCTTCTTTATATGTCCTTCTATCTTGAGAGTTTGAGGAGTGGTAATTCCTGCCAGTGCATTACACGATATGGTCGGATTCATTTCTTCCTCTTCTAGGGGTGGTTCCTGGTGTATATCCTCTTCTTGTTCACTTTCTTCTTCTTCTTCACAATCTATGTAAAATAATTTCTTCTCAGCACACTTATGACCTTTAGTGTATTTGCTATCACAACTATAGCAAAGCCCTTTTGCTCTTTTTTCTTTCAATTGTTGTGGTGTCAACCTTGTAGGTTGTGGAAATCTAGGCGTAGCAACACTTCCTTCTTTATAGAATTGAGTGGTAGGCTTCCTTGTCGCCATAATTTTACATTCAACTTTTCTTGCCAACCTGAATGCCTTCTCCAATGAATCAGGTTCCAAAACGCGAACTTCATGTTGGATCTTATCCTTTAAAGTGCCTAGGAAGAGATCAATCCTGTGTTCCTCTGTAAGATCAGTTACCCTTATATTCAATTTTTGGAAGTCCTCAATGTGCTGCCCCACTAAACCCTTTTGTTTGAGATTTATCAATTGGGTAAAGAAGGTGTTGCTCTTTGTATCCTCATAATGTGCTATCATTTCCTCCGTAAAAATAGACCAAGTGACAATTTTTTTACGGGAGCAAAGCCATTGATACCATACAAATGTATTTTGTTCTAAATGTAAAGTTGCAATGCGTACCTTTTGTGTGTTTTGCACGTTATGGAGATCAAAATATTGCTCCATCTGTAGTATCCATGTTACAAGATCCTTTCCATCAAACTTCCTCATGTCCATTTTTGGAATATGGTGGTTCTTCCCGCCAACATTAGAGTTTATGAAATCACGATTAACATTTATTTTGTTCTCATCATGAGTTTCCTCTACTATCTTTTCACCATTAGGAAACATTTCTTGTATCAACTTTGTCAAACCTTCCATGTCTGCTTTTAAATCATTCTTCATGTTTTCCATCTTAGCTTCCATGTCATCCATCTTAGATTCCATGCCAGCTTCCATGCCATCTATCTTAGATTCCACGCCTTTCTTCAAACCATCCATCTTAGTTTCCATACCTTTCTTCAAAACTTCCATGTCATTTTTTGTTGCTCTTTGCGAGAGCGAAATTTGTTGCACTTGCTCTTGTAATTTTGATATGTCATGTTGCCATTCTTCGTCTTCATGAGTCATAGTATAGCCTTCTAAAGGATTAATGGGTGTTGAATTATTTTTAGGGGCCATTTTAGAATCCAATATTGATATCTATTCTACAAGATTTCCCTTGAATCAATTCAACTTGATTCTTCAAACAAGACTTATGCAATTTGGAAAAATACACACTTTTTACTTGTTTTGAGGAGCTCGATATTGAAATTGAATTATCTCTATAATTGAAAATCTTCGATATCTAAAATTCAGCTCGTAGTAGCTCCCCCCAAATCTTATTTCAAATGCCATAAGTCCGACCCGATTTGGATTCTCTAAGACAAAGTTGTATCCAATCTCCACAATGACCCCATTTTTGACCGGTTCAAAATAGGAGCGAACTTGTACGACTTTCCACGTGTCACCAAGCGTGGTCCTTTGTCTTTTAAATTGATAAACAAGAAACTAAAGTCTATTTATCAGACCACTTTTTATGGCACTCAAATCCGATTCCCGTAGAGAGAGTTATTGAACTTTTCCCACGATCACCTCTTTGGAGATGAAATTCAGAGCCCGCAAAAAGCACTACATTCCAGCGTATCATATTTCCAAAAATATTGCGAACCAAGCTCTAAAATTGTTTGAAGAATTTCCTCAGGATTTTAGCTTCACACCATATGAATTTTAGATTCTGAACCTTCGTAGAAACATAGTTATAGCGAAAATTCCACAATGACTTGTTTAGGAGTCCGAAAATCGACCTTAACTTCATTGATGATATTCCAAAAATGTTGCTAGAATCAAGCTCTCAAATTTTATGCACCCTTCCTCAGATTTCAGTCGTACTCCTAAAAATTTTAGCTTCCGAAACTTCAGTAGAAAAAAACAAGTTATAGCAAAATGCCACGATGACCTGCTGGAGAAATAAACCTTGAATCCAAAGCCCTTCGACATACCAAATGTTGTGTAACCGCCCAAAAGAGAAGAAAAGAGATATAAACGCCTTATAAATGAGCCACTTCGAGGGGGAAACCTCCAATACATTACATAAATGAACAATTTCTGATGATCCAATTTACAAACCTCCTTTCTATATATAGGAGTCCATGGGCCATAATGTAATCCTAGTGGGCCACAATGTAATCCTAGTCGACCTATCAATAATACCTCTATGTTAATAATAAAATGGGGGTTACAAGGGTACAATAATAACAATAAGTGGGTTACACTAACAACAATAAGGGACTATACTAGTAATATAGGTACCCAATAACCGTAGGCTCAAAGCATTCAATAGAGGCCGAGTTATTACTTAACAAAAGCATATCTCGCCTTAAGACGACTCAACAATTATTTTAGCGAAAGGAACTTATTGCAAAATATCAAAGAAAGTTATTACGAAATGACACAAGAGCCTTAAAGTCAAAAATCTCCCTAGCGAGCTTACTTAATGTAAAGCTAATTAATGCAGAAATATTTGTAAATTTCCATTGAGCCCTCAAAGGCCGAGAAGCATTAAAACGTATTAATTGAGCCTCGTAGATCTTTTCTCTTTCGACCTCCTCATTCTTTCTATAAAATCTTCTTGAGGAGCTCATTGTAAAGGGTTGATTACCAGTTGTAACACTCGAAACTCTCCGAAATAATACAGGCTTTGTTGAACTTGAAGAAGAATTTGAAGTCTTGGAAGCCCCCGATGATGTTGTTGCATGCTTGCTCTTGAGAAGGCTCTATCATTGGATCCATGAGCTTGCCTATTGGTGAAGTATTCTGGAACGTCTAATGTTTTCTCCTCGTTTTTATTTTGTTCCATAATTTCTCATTTCGCGTAGGATGTGAAATTTTTTAGGGTTAAGAAATGACTCCTTTAAGCACCTTAGACCCGTTTTATCCTTCACCGTTCTATGTTTTATTCCTTGGGCCGAGATATTTTAGAGTTCTCTTAATCTTCTCTTTAGTCCTCATTCTTGTTTATTTTCTTAATAGTTTGAATATTTGGTTCCCATGATTTATGGTTTTCCCCGCATGTCCGCCGCTACTTAAAGGTTGTTATTGAAGTCTCCCTTTGAAGTATCTTTTGTTTACAAAGTGAGTCAAGGAGTGTGTATGTTTTGATCATGCCCTTTGTCCTTGCTTGAATAGTTGTCTTAAAGGTCTTTATAGTTGTGACTCATAGATGTATTTAGTTGTTCTCTCTTATATGACCGTAATTATCGTTAACTTTATGTTTTATAAGTCATTTGAAATAAAATATTTGAGGAAATAGGGTGTCTTCGAATCTTAGATTTCATTTTGAAAGTTGTATTGAGGTCATTATTTGCTTGAAGAATGTTTATAGAGTTTATGGTTAGCCTTGTCTATAAAATATCTCTTTATTGTTCAAGTTATGTTTTCAAGTTCCCTTGTTGGAGAATTCAATTTCTCTTTCCAAATCATTGATGTCCATCTCATTCACAAAACCAAAGGATCCCCCGCGGCCAAGTTATATTTTCTTCTGATATCCCATATCCATTGATGAGTGTGTTATGACCTATTTGACTCCATTTCCTAATGAAAATGACATTTCCCTTTCTATCTATCTTTCCCCTAGACCTTTATGTTCTGTTGCATCAATTCAACCAAACAAACAAACAAACACTAGACTTAATAACTAGTCTCAAACCAATACCCAAAGCACACAAGATAAACCTTTTCAAAACAATAATTTGAGATCCCTTCTCCGAGAGCAAGAGGACTAGATCCCGTAACCTCTAAAGATTGGTTTTGATGTTGCCTTGTCTTTTTATTTGCCAAACTATCAAAACAGTCAGAGACCAACAGTGTACTGGGCAGGAAACTATGACTTGTCTCAGAAATGACCTCGAAAATGTGACCTCGCTTACAGAAAGTATTTCGTTATTTTTGGTTGGAGATATGGGTTTTTTATGGTTGAGGCTATAGGTACCCCTAAGCATGCTATGGTTATGCCAAATGTATTTAGAAAGGGGGAATCAAACACATTTTTTATGAAGTGGTGTGCCATTTACTTTTGTTATGGTTATGCAGGGCTTTAAGGTTAATGGAAGATTACCAATCTCTTTTCACTTCATATATGTAAGAAAATGACTTTAAGTTTCCTGCTGATATACATGGTGTCACTATCCGAAAGAGAGGATTTGGAGATAATGAATTATGTTTCCTAGAAAACTCATAGGTTGGTCAACAATGTCTAGGGGCAGACTAGTTTGTCAGATGTAAGATGAAGGAATGACGAGGGGTATCATCCCTAGAGTGATCTCATGATATGAGACTCCCCAGAGGTTCTTCTAAATGTGTAAGAATAATTTTACTAGAGTCGACATGGCCGTACACATCAGGGAGAGTGCAGAGAATTGCTTCTCTTGGTCTCTAACATGGTAAGCTCTTTAATGAATACTAGGTGTCACTGCAATGGCCACAAGGTGTATGGGTGGTTCAGCCAAGCCTAGGTTCAATGTAAGGGGGAATAGATAAATTCGTGTGGTGAATGCTTCCCATAATGTCATCATCACAATAGAAGATGGGGTGATCAAAAGGTGGACATCTTGCATGACGCGGTACACTCGACCATCATCATGAGAAGAAAGGTTCACATGTGCATCGTCACAAGGGACGATGGAAGAAATTAAACAGATAAGGGATCTACCGATGTTGAGCCCAAGGTGATCACCGAAGAGAGGTCAAGCAAAACAATAGGGGAAGATTCAAAGGGAGCTTCCACGGAGGGTCTCATGGATGATGATAGGTAGAGGATGCAGGCTACAGTTCCGCTATCTCGACATCGAGGTAATGTCACGAGAGTGGGTAAATTCTTGTTTTGGCCTCGCAACATACCGCGCAAGCACGGAGAGGCGGATTGGTTTGCTCAACCTCGGACGAACCACACTTAGCAGGTGCAAGAATGCACAGATGGGGACAATGGTGAATATTATGGAGATCAAGCACAAAGCATGTGGTTGGTTGGTGAATAGTTTAGGGTTCTCGGGTCACAGCTTGAGGAAGAAACAGTAGGCTCAGTGGAATGTAGACTCAGGAATGCACCTAACCATGGCTTGATACGCACCAGATAGTTATGGTGGCATGTACGATGACATCACATGCTGCTGCAAGACTTTGTAAGCAGGGAGGTGCAGGTCAGGCTGGCTAGCCTTTGGTTCTGTTGAGGCCCTCTTAAGGAGATTTTTCTCTTCACTTCCGGGCGTGTCGCAACAAGAGGTGGTTCCTATTGAGGTGGTTGAGGCACTGTTGCAACAGTGAGTGTCATGGGATCGGTTGGAACCGGTGGTCAAAGCAAGATATGTCATTGAACGGTGGGGTAGGGTTGGAGGATCAAGGTACCGTACGAGAACCCAAGGGCTGTTAAGAAGATAGAGAGTGGCCATGACAGCACCATGCACACTCCTTGTGGGGGGAGCCACAAACGGTATCCCTCGACTGTGAGGGGTAATGCGAAGCGGGACGCTCCCAATGGTTAAGGCCTCGGAGGAACCATTCAGGAGGGCAGAGGAGGCCTGCGGTCACCCACCGTAGGTAGCGTCGTGAGGAGGTCCAAGGCCGAATCGAAGGATAGAGCAGGTCGCGGAGGGCGAGGAGGTCGCTCACGAGCTGAAGTGTCGCCGAGGGCACCATTACATCATGAAAATTGGCGAGCGAGGATCGTAGATAGGAGGAGGAAGACCTGTGGAATGTACCAAGCAGCTGAGGAATATTTGTAGACCTTAGTGAGACATCGGTCAAAGGATCGTACGTGTTTGCTTATTGGCCACCAAAGAGATGATGGACTTAGGGGAGTGTTTGAGACTCTGGCTTTGTAATATGTCAATTGCTCAATGGTGACTACCTTTTCGTTGTGAGGGAATATATTAAAGGAACTACAGATGGAATAGCAGACATCGCACAGGTGTACTATGACCCAATAGAATGTTGTAACTAAGGGGGCATCTATAAATTTTACATCAACGCAAACAGCCTTAAGCCTACAAGAGTACAGGATACAGGAATAGGCCAATGGGCTAGAGGCATGGAAATCCCATGCTCGAAGAGTGATCATGGAAGAATCCAACTCGTGTGATCCGAGTTGTTTTAATTGTGCTTTCAACATCACATGTGTGGATGCCCCTCATCAATTTTGCACCACAAAATATTTACATCTCAAATCTGACTAGATTTGGAAGGCAATGGAAGTAGGGAGGAGGATTTTCCGACCGGTCAACATCAACATAATCAATCTATCATCTAAGGATCATACAAAGGCTCATGGAAAATAGTAGAGCTTTTTGTTGCGATATACAACTAGAGAGTTCGAGTGTTGAAATGTCAAAGAAGAGATTGTGCCAAATCATCTACTATACTATACGAATGGGAAGCTTCTTCTGCATAGTATTTCGGTTCAGTGGTCCCTTAGGGATCTTGGCATGAACCTCTCGCCTTAGGGCCGAGGGATATGCATGGACCATTATGTGTCAAAAGAGGCTCTATAGAGACCGATGGAGGCGGCTCGTGGACGACATAGCGGGAGGTTTATACCGACGAGACCAATTCTAGAGATTGGATTTATACGGTTAAAATTTGATCAAAGTTCATCATGTGAATTCGGTAACCGCAGGTGTACTAGATGGAAGAGGTTGAGTGGCCACCTAACCTTCAGTGGTCAGCAGTCACAACCGCCGAGGGAAAGGATTAGTAAAACATGATTACACCCACTAGGCGCAACACTAGGAGGGGATGGAAGGGGAGGATTTTTGTTCTCACAATGTTACTTGAGAGACTCCGACATCCGCTTTCCTATCTATGGTAAAATAGGACAATCATGCATGTAATGGCCATAAACACCAAAAAAATAACAAGGCTCGTTTTCAGGCGAATGTGCTCCTCACAGCAAGCTAATGAGGTTCCGTTGCTGTTGGTAGTGTTAGGGTATTATTTTTAAGATTAGGTCCAGAATAACCGACATTGATTTTGAGTGCCTTTCCTCTTATTTTTGGAAGGAGTGTGATTATTCATGCCCTATTAGCATACACCGCCTCGAGGGGGCAAAGTATTGCTGTTGCGGGGGTTGAGAAGGCAAGGGAGGAGGAGGTTCTAATGCTAGGGAGGAGCTGGAGCACCAGCGTGATATGGATAATAATTAGGTTGGGTAATAGTGTGTAACAGGGAGGATGGGAAAATGAGGAGGCAGCGCATCCCGGATACATGCTACCTAGTGGGGGAAAAGTGCAGGAGGTGTTGGCCCCCGAGGAAAAAACCATAACCCATGGGAGGTTGAGCATATGGATGACAAAGGAGTTCACTGATATCATCATACATGAGATGCCCCCAGTGCGTTGGCACCACCGGGTCTAGGAAGATCAGGTAGGAGCGGTATAAACATAACCATCGAGCGTAGATCGTGTCATAGTTTAATGCTATTTGAGAGCGGCTTCTTCTGGCTTGAGGGAAATGCAATGCGCACATTCAAGGATAGGGGGCAAGAGAGATCTATATGAACTAGTCCATGTAGACATGGTCTTCAAAGGTAGGGGCTCTCTACATAGACTCTTTCTTCTTCGTCATTCCTCGGGACATGATCGTATAGCAGGTCGCAACGATTGATGGAAAGAATTCAAAAGTTTGGTACCAATGTAATAATGAAGGGGAAGTCGGAAATAAGATAGAAAGCCCGAGAAAGGGAAGGTAAAGGCATGAAAGGATGAGGCCCAACTAACATACCACTTATAGCCGCCGTAAGCATACGCGTGAACAATCAAGACTCGACATACCATGGGTACGGAGCGATGAACACCACATGGGAAAGATCGAACATGATTTGTAGGATTCTTCTTCAGCAGGCCGAAATCCTGGGGATGTTGGAAGTGGGGAGCTGGTCGCAGCATAGTAGGCCAACTGAAGGCCATGGTGTATAGGGTCATTTATCAACCGGGAAAATTGGGGAAGACTGAGGCTCTATCATATAGGGGAGCAAGGAGTGTACCGATAGTTCCTCGTTATGTGTCCCACTAGTAGTATTCCTAGCATTAGTGGCCGGCTACCACCAAAATTAGGTCCCTGAATTCAGGGCGCTATGTGGAAGGTGACAGGAGGAGAACCGTGGGTGAAGGAACCAATGAACTAGAAGAAGAGCCGCAGTGCATACCTCAGAGGAGGACTAACTCGAATCCTATGTGGAGGAGTAAGTCCTTTCCTATCGGGAAACCAAGGACATTGAAGCGCGTCAGCGAAGTCTCCGGGATAAATGCTCAGGCAATGACATTTTACACAAACATGGCACAAAGGCAGACCGACAAGGGCAAGGAAGTGAAAGATCAACTACTCATAATGTTGAAACAAGGCGAAGAGGTGTAAGATCAATTGATTTCAATGTTTTACATTTTCAGATGTTAACCAAGCCCTTTTTTCGCTAGGGTGTGTAAAAATAAAGTGTAAATTTTAATTTTTAAACTCAAACGTTTGTAAACAAAAAAGTGTGATGTGTAACTATGATGGACTCATAGACAAAAGTATATGAATTCAAAATAAAATTAAATAAACAAATAATAACAAAATAATATAAACCCAAGAAGGTATTTCAACAAGTAATCAGTAGGTGGGAAAACTAGTCAAAACACACCAAAATCACCAATAGATCTAAGGTTAGAGGGGACAGTAGATCTAAAGGTCAAAATCTACTAGAAAGTGGTGTTAAAAAAACAACAACAAATCAAAGGAAAGATTGTTGTAAATGAGGTGGCTAAAGGTTATCTCCCGGAGGGAAAAGGATAACCCTAGAGGAAACCTAAACAAAACTAAATGAGGGATTGGATGATAAATAGCCAATCCGGGCGGGATCTCCGAAGGGGAGGTAGCATAAGATCCGAACATTTAAATACTGAAACTCTTCCACAAAGTGGGAGGGTATCAAGCCCTGGGGGCTAAGTTCCCACTTAGTTGAGTAAACAATGGGCACAGTCCAAAACAGGTGGAGACAGAGGTCAGACAACCCCCGAACAAAGGCCCGTATAAGCCTGGTAAAACTTAAAACCCCGCAAAATCCAGTTATTTTCCACCTTACTTTTAGGGAGGTCATGTTTTTTGAGTCGAATGCGCTCAAGCTCAAGGTCGCAATTTTAGAGCCAAAAAGTGTGACCTACACTTCCAAGACTTCTTGGCAGTTAGAGATTTCAAGAAGAATTTTTTATCTCAACCACGGCCGATGTCTCCACACCGCGTTGTAGGTCCGAAACACATAGAATTTATAATTTTTACCGTTTTAGGTTTTATAGGTTAAAAAAACATCAAGAAAATAAAACAAGAGGCTAAAGAGAAATCCTAGGTTTAAATGCTACTTTGGATATGCATGATCAAAAAAATGACAGCAGTTTTAATCGTAAACCCGTGTGGAGTCACCGTTTGTTGCATGAACCTTAATTAAAAGTGTACGAAAAAAGACCATTTAGCTATGCATAAAAAACAACCCAATGTTAAAGATGGCTTCCAACATATTCATCTGAAATTAGTCGATCAATATAACACGCAAAAATCTAGATCTATGCATCAAAAGACATTAAGCAAGAATAAACAAGATTTACTCCATGCATCCAATAGATAAGAAAATAATATGTTAAATGAGTGTTATATTAAGGGCACCTCGAGGGAAACATAGAAGGATGTTACTAGTCTTCTCAATGTGATGGTTCTGTATGTCCTCAAAGACTTTGGGCCTAAAATTCTCTTCTTTATGGTAGAAACCCAGACAAGAAAGGAAACCGAAAGGGAGCCACAAGCAAAAGGATGGAAAAATATGACAATGATGGTGGATCAAAGTCAAACCAAAAGCATAGATCTAGAGTGATCTTAGCAACAAAGGTGATGAATGAATAAAAACCCTTCTATTTATAACAAAACATTGAGTTAGTCTAGATAATGGTGCATACTGAAATATTATTAACCAAATCAAGATCCAACTTTTTATGGAATATTTTATTATTTTTGTTGGAGGGAAAAGGAATTTCACTTGAGTCAAATCCCCTTTATTTGCAAATAGCCAAATAAATAAATGATTTATTTATCATTTCAAGGATGTGTTTTATAATAATTAAATAAATAATGATTCATTTAACTATTTATGAGTGATTGAGTCAAATTTAACAAAGAATATTATTTAAATAAGGTTTAAATAATTATTCCTAGAAAATAATAAGATAAATAATAATTTATTCAATTAATTTTTCCGTTTTGGAGTTAAATACACTGTAGAATATTAATTAAACTTTTTTTAACTAATTATTCCCCTCGAGGAACTTGTATTAAATGTGGATTTATTTAATATTTCCTCATGGGTTCTGTTAGACCATAAACAACTTAATAAAGGTGTTTTACTAAGTTATTTTTCATAGTGAAAGAAATTTACTTAGGTAAAATTGGTCTTTACATGGTGTACTTAGGTCCATCTAATAGTAACAAAGTCAGATGACCAAAAATGGTGTAACACAGGTAATAGGTGTAATCTCTTCATTAGTTGGTTCCTCCTTTATTTCTATTCTCCTTCCTTTTCTTCAAAGGACAGATGTCTAAGTTTTTCTCTAAATCATCATCATCTATCTCCCGACCATTCTTTTGCATGCTAATGATTTCTTGGCTCTTTTATTTGACATGGATATTTACTCACTTTCCTCAAGATCTAGAAAAACAATATTATTTAATTGCTTGTAAGGTCCTTCAAATTCTGTTCTTTATATCCTTTGAAAGAAAAACCTAAGCAAATCTTTCCGCAACTATTTACCATGTGTTTTTACTCTCTTTCTTTTCCTCTCACAAACAAGCTGCTTTTAATTATGCTCAAAGGAATGTATGGGAAATTGTGTACCCATAATATTTTGGATATTCTCTTTTCTCCACTTACATTCATAGATTTTCACATGTACCATGATCCGACTTTGGTACATTTATCCAAATAAGTACACCCAACGCCGGCCGAAATATTGTTCTTAATGCTTTTGTCATATCTTCCCACAACAAAGAGAGTTGCAATGGTTTTCCCACCATCTTGCTGAAGTGGATTGTAATGATACATCCATGAGAGGAATTTTATGCTCTATTGGCACCTTGTCTTCAACTTTATTAATGAATGTACTCATAGTTTCCCATATTTGTAAGAGTTGTGGGTATTCTTCATTTCCGTGACAATCAAGTCGTACTCCCCGAACATAGGTGCATCTTCCGTGCCACTCTCAGATCCCTCCCCGCCGGCCAGCTGTCCTGCCACTTCTCGATCCCATGTCGAATTTTGAACACCCTCCAACTTATTGTTCCTCCTACTATAGGTTAATGTAATCCTATCTTTTTCCTATTGTAATTGGGTGATTTGACCTTAGAAGCTCGTGTCTTCTTTGTTTTCGATACCCCCTCGTGTACTCCAAGGTCTCGATATGGATCCAATGGCTAGACCACCGATTCCTACCATCTTCGAATATCATCGCCTCCTTCTTCAAATCGACACCACATAATTTTCAAAGACCCAATCTATATCCAAGAAGGCAGATAGGGTTCCTTGTCACCCATGATATATATTACTTCAAAGTTCAGATAAGTTTTTACCCCACAACATCAAATTTCAACTCTTCAACCCTCCCTATTGGTACAATGCAAACATTGATTTCATTCTTAGTCGTATTGGTGAATATGACAGCTTTGGCTTTCCCAAAGGCTTCCATGTCTTTTTCTAGGCGTAATCTTGACATCCGGACCCAAGATCTAACATTATGTCCCTCATTTTGAATCCCGCAACTTGAGAATTTATATGGAACTATTTTCAGTTCTTATCTTATTTCTCTTTTTACTCTTCTTATATATTTTTCACCCTGTGTTTCTTGGAGTCCCACCTCCTTACCTCCTTGAACAACCATCTCTATATTTTGTTTAACTGTTCCAAAATCATTCATTCTCACAATTTTCAGGAATGAGGAACCATTCTTCTATAGGTGTACCGTAGTGACCATATTCTCCCCTTCATTGATGGTTGTAGTAGCTCCATACTTTATGTGACTCCCTAGCTTTGAGAATGTCTCTATGCTTCTTTAAAGTACCGCATCCACCTGGTCAAGGAAAAATTCGTTGGGGATGCAAAGCTTAACTAAATTTATCGTGTCCATTTCTCATGCATCCTCCCCCCGTTTTCTTCCCTCCCAGTTATTATAGCTACACTTTTGTAGAGGTTGAGGCCTTCTATTTTCCTTGGCTCGCATTAACCAAGTTATCTCTCATTGCCCGGTTCTTTCTCTCCCACCTCTCGATCAACTCAGGAAGTCTTCTGCTAGCATGTGCATTAACTCGCATTGGTAGCACCCCGTTCGCCTTGGTAGCAGAGCAGCACCGCTACATGACCTTCTTGATCACAATTATAACACCTTGCCAAGTCCTCTTCCTCCACCTCTACTACCTCTCATTCTCTCCCTCAGTAATGGAGGTTTAAGTATCCATCTCAAGGCTTTGGAACCACATTAGACCTCATCCACCATTAAAGCTTTAATCCACAATGGGACTTGATTCAACAACTTTCTCTCGCAACCCATATTTAAATATATCTTTTCTTTTTTCAAGATTGATCACACTAACCCAGAAACTCCACAATGTACCCCTCCAAGGTAGTTTGTACGAAAAATCTACTACTCCCAAGTGACCTTTATATTCAAATCAATGTAGTGTCTCTAAATCTATATGCATCCAACTCGTGACGAACCTCAACGCAATCCTCCGTGAAGTGACTTGATCCGGGAGTATTTTCAATCGGGGCTTATATATTTTCTTCTGGCATTTAAATTTTCCGCGTAAAATTTCATACAAATCGTTCGTCGAGTCCGAAACAACTTATCCCTCACAAATTTTTCCTCTCGCCGTCAAAGCTCTACCCGTTGCGATATACGAGATCTACACGATTGTCCCACCAGCCTACTTAATTTTCCTCTCATAGATCCTCGATACCATGATCTAGCTTGTGGATAAGTTTTCAGTCCCGGAACGAACCATTTGTTGGTGAAAAAGGAGGTGTCTTAGCAAGACTCAAAGTCTGTGCTTAGAGCCATCAAGGCTCTGTTATAGTCTAGGACAATGTCGGCATTTTCACCTACTCAAGAGAGCAAGGAGTCTCACCCGAGGTGTGTTGTGGCATTAATGGGACTAGGAACTAGACCATTAACATAGAAAAGAGATTACTAACAACAAGTCATTCAACATTTCACACAGCACATTAATAATATATCAACTAAGAGACAAGTTATATCATTCATCCACATGTTCTCACAGCATAAATTAAAATTTTTAAAATAGCCACATACAATAATAAACAACTATCAACTATTCCATGGCACAACATGCAACACTTCCGCCTAGTTCTATTAACTCACCAAACATTACAAACATACTCGAGAGAGTTCACGTCACATCTCAATCCAAAGACATATAGCTCCACAAAGTCTCCTTTCCCAGACTCGACCTCTATCCCCTCTTCTCTACCCTTCATATTCATTCCTTCCTTGCTTTATCTTCTCCTACCAACCGACATTGTCAATCTTCGCCTTTTTCCACTCAATTGTTTCCTTGTGCTCTGATCGTCTTCCATCTTTTCAACCATCGACTATGTTTCGGGAGTTCCCGCCGCATGTCTATTGTCTCTCGGTTTCTGCTATACATGTGTCATCACCGCCCGTGATTTTCACTCCGACGTCAATTTTCCTCAACCACACAATTCCTTGCCTATCTTTACGTGCTCGCTTAACGTTCATTTCGCTTTCATTTCCTTCCGCAACTCAAAATTATCTTGTCCAAAACAAAGGCCCCAAAAAAAAGGGTTCCTAATCCTTCCAACATTTCTGGCCACTTCATTTCCATTTTACTTGGGGAGCAACCCTTCTGATGAGCTTCCTCTATGCTTCAGTAAAAGCTCTTGGGATGCACTTTATTCCATCGTCGTATAACAGAATCATGAGACTCATTGTTTTGTCTAGTCTAGGAGGACCCTTTCATTTTAGCAGGTAAAAGACCATAAGGGAATCTACTACCTTTTTCTCGCCTTGGTTAATTGTTGTGAAGTTGAGCTTTGGGCTTTTTTTCCTTGTGTATTTTCTCCTACCATGTTGACCTCCTCGCCCTTTTGGATGTGCTCGTATTCTCTACAAAAGTAGGTATTCAAATTCTGTGAACTCTATAGTTTCCCACAAATTCTTCCCAACTTAGGTGTACCCGCTCATGTCTCCGACGACTAATAATTTTATGAGACTATGGTGGCTTACCACCGCAGCTTGGTCTTTGGACTTTTAAATCTTACAATGCCTCATGCATAAGTGAATTCAAAATTAAGGAAAGTTTACACCACTTTTCTTTAGTGTCATCATCAACTTCAAGTGTCGATATCTATCCACATCATACTTGCTGTTGCAGATATATTTTTTTCAATAACCCCCGCTAGTTCCTTCCTGTCTCTATAAATCAAGTAGGGTTATACCCCTTACCTTCCTAATCAGTCTCTTCTATGGGGTCTATGAACATAAATGTTTCACCGCAATCTGTGGGTATGTTTTTTCAACCCACTTTTTCGCTTCCATAGGAAGGCTCAGAATTTTGACAAAGATCATTTCTTACTGACCTTTCACTTTCCTACCATTAACTTCCGTGGTTAATCCCATTGCTCAAATTCTATATGAATCTCAGCGCATCACATTGTCAACCAAATCGGTGGAAAATATTTCGTCAAACCCACTCGATCAAAATAAATGTGTTCTATTAGGAAATTTCAATTAGGCAGTTAGCTACGAATTGAACGACCACCCACACGCTTTTTCTGTGCGATCTAGAGTTGTGGTCAACATATTTTAGCATGTAACAAGTGCAAGGAGTAAATGAAGTCTTCGTAATTACAAGCAACATATGGGTTCAATTAATATAAGAGTTAACACATGCAAAAAGAGTATTGTGATAAATTAAATGCCTTATCATATGTGTGGTTATTCAACCCCCCAATAAAATTAAAGGCCGCATCAGACCTTCCAATGATGTGGTGGATGGTGAACATAATCAACCAAATAGAGACAAATTAATTGCCTTAATGAAATCAACGTCAAAAAACCATGAAAATATCAACAGAGACATGTGACATGATTATAGGGTGCATTGAATGCTGAGACCCAATGAGACTAACCCCAGTATAAATCTAAGCATGGAATATAATTAAAGCTCCAATCATCGCTAAGCATGTATTCTCACCAAAATACTACCATTAGAGAGAAATAAGTTAAAAATAGACATGTCAACTTTTTAGAATTTATCTCGATATATGAAATTTAGAATAAATTATTTTTCGCACATACTCAACATTACCACCTTTCCGATGTAATAAATTTCCATAATGGCACGATGATACTCCTTTTTATTATTGGAAAAAGGGAAGACAAGATAACAAAGTCTTTATAAGATGATTTCAAATATACTCCAATATCATTGCATGGTACATAACGCGTAAGCATCCTTAGCCCTTGAAAGGTTAACAAAGCTACCGATCAAAGATGGACTATTACCTCAAAATGAGAACTCTAGCCCAAAAAAACTTAAAAAACATGAAAAAACACCTCAAAATGAAAAGTGGTATTCCAAAACACACACTTTTTTAGGGTCAAATTTCAACAATTTTTAAAATTATGTTAAAAACCAATTTTTTTCTTGAAAAAAGGATTGAAAAACACTCCTTGAAACAAAAAGTGTTGATGCTAGAATAACCCAAACAAAATCGAGTCAAAATTTTGACACTTTTTAACAATGGAATTAAATATAAAATATTAGGACTTCAGAAAAATCGTAAATTCCAACAATTTTGGATACATGATGTTAAAAATAAAAATATCATGTCATCCATCTTGTTAAATATAAAATATCTTGACTCTAAAAGACCCTAAAATTGTAATTGTTTTCAAGCATAAAGACTTAAAAACCTTAAAATTTTTGTTAATGCCAAGCATAGTTTTAAAAGTATTTAATTTTTTTTTAGCATATTTGAACCATGAAATTATGGACAAATTATATGACCAAAACATTTTTAAAAAATGAAACAAGTAGATGAAATATTTATTATTCAAGAGGCATTTTTATTTTAAACACTAAAAATATATCTCGTTTTCAAATCTTAGCCTAAGACAACATGTTTTAATTGCAACCAAAACCAAAAAATCAACCATCAAACAAAGTGTCCCTTTTCAATGAGGCATAAAATTTTCAAAAATTTTAAGAGTATCTTATACCAAATGCTAACAATAAATAATATCATGGAAATATCACCGCATAATTTAAAAAATTCAACATTAATCTCTAATATTTTTTATTTTTAATCAAAATATCAACTTTGGTATATTAAATATAACATAAATTATTTTTGTAATTCATCAAGCTTCACCTGTGATATCCAAAGAGATGAATTATTCATAATTAAAACATATAATCCAACAAACATAGAAATGACTCATAAATTCATGTAAGATCATATGGAATTCAAACATGTATTTCAAGTTACCATGCAAACATCAATTATATAAAAATGTCTTAGACATTTATTCAAAATCAGTCACAGGTTCTAGCAAACTATCGAACCTACATCTTCAAATGAATGAGAGAATGCGATGAAGATGATCCATATTTTTCTCTTTCATAAACTAGTGCCCCATCCGAGTCAACATCCATGCCCACCATTTTAGGTTTTCAAAAGTCTTCAGACTTACCATCAGACTAAGCAGACTCCCATCTCAACAATATTTCTAGTAGAAATTTCTTCTCAAAATATCTATGCTATTAAAGCGAAGAGTTCCTCTTTGTCAAATTGAATTCATACACATGTATGTCAACATCCTCCAATTTTAAGAGGTCTCATATGTGTCAATATTTATATGTGTGCCCTCTTTCTTTTTTCTTTTTACCAATTTTTTTATCAACTACCATCTCTCGCTTGTACACACCATTGAATGGGTGGGGTATTTGTGGTATACCAATGTACTTCAACCACCGTAACATCTTCATTTTATTTAATTATATTTATAACCTTGAAACCCGTAATCGATAGCCATGGATCTCCATCTGCTAACACTACTATCATGTAACCTTCCTTAACATCCTACACAAAACCTTGTAAATGTCTTCCATGGCTTGATGTTGCGTACGTGATCTTCTAGAACCAATATAGATTTCTCTTTCCTATTCCCGTGGAGAATTAATAATACCTTGAGACTATTTTTTTTAACAATGTGTCTTTCCTCATGTTTTTTGGCATATTTTGTGGAAATATAATGAATCTTTCAAAAGTGTATCATCGTTTATTGATCTTGAAATCATATCACTTTGATTATTGAAAAAGACTCCCGCCTAAACTTAATCAACATCATTAAAGTACTTATATGTATATCAAATACATCTTTTAATTTCTTCCATACATTAAGAATTTATTTATATCTCTCTTATTTCTTCGTACATTATGGAGTTTAGCAACTAATTGTGTAATAACAATATCTTTGATGAAAATATTGGACGCCTCGAATGAGCTTCAAAATGCTAAACTCCGATGACAAATTTCATTCTCATAAAGCACGAATACTTCTTACCCATATAAGTGTTATCCCATCAATTTTTTTTAAATCTAAATTAATGTTGAAGGTAATGCCATTAAGTTATTCAATTCATTTCTCCTCACCATGTGATCCCAAAATAAACTCAAAGATGTCGTTAGTTTTCACAAATACATGAGAACAAGACCCTGAATGTATGATTTCCAGAATCATATTCAATTAATGGAGTGCAGGATCAATGCCTTTTCTCTTCAGAATGTTATTAATAGAAACTAATCGAATATTTCGATCATTGTATCATGAGGAGCCCAAACAACAGAAATCTGAACTTATCTTAAAAATTCTCAACTAACCATATGTTGAGCTACCCAAAAAGAACTTGATTTTTGTTTTCAATGCTTGTGTTGTCTAATCAGACATACATAACTTCAAGAAGAATACCATACCAATGATTAAACACACCATGGATTATAGTTATGTCTATATTTGCACCATTATGAATATTTGAGCTATGAAGTAAACCCTTGGCAACGCCTTTCCCATTAAATAACATACAACCAACTAAGTGAAATCAATAAATTCTTCTCTTGTAATTTTTTTTGGTGCGTACAAAATGTTGTAGAAGTGTTTACTTTTGGTCCATACCATCAATTATCAAACCCAAATATTTATTTGTATTATAATAACAATTATTTCAATGTTTATACAATATTTTTCTTTCACTTTTTTGTTTATTGTGATGCTCTTGAAGTGCTTGACAATGCATTGCTGTGCACATAAAATAAATGAAACTTATTAATAAATATATTTTCATAGTTGATAACTATCCAATTTTTAAAAATAATGTTATGAACGACACCTCTTCTACCCCTGACACTTATCCCTTTTATTTAAGAGAATCGCATCTACCTCCAAAATCCCATCCTTGTCTCCTTAATAATATGAACATTGTTAAATTTGTTCTTCCATACCCTTATAAAATATGAATATGTATTAAAATTACTAACCTTTCCGGCCGCCTTATACATATTCTTTTTATAATTTGTAGGTTTCTTGTCTCAAGAAATTATCTCGGAATATGTATTATGTCTTTATTTAGCATACACTCACCATGATTTGAAAATAAGTATTTCATCCATGAAATAGCAAGATTTGATAATCACCCAACCTCCCATTTATAACGTATCGAATAATATGTGGGATCATTTTACAATATTTCTTAGATTCTTTATGTCTTGACCATAGTTTGCAAGATTGGCAAGTACAACCGTCACAGTAGCCTACATCAAAACCGCTTTGGAATCCGAGGACCTAGCTATCTCAGATTCAAGAGAGGGATCTCTATATATGAGTTCAAAGACATGATCTTTAAGGCTTTTAGATATGATATATTAGGGCTAGTTATGAAGAATGCAGTTTTGTTTGTTTTGGTTGAGCAAGGATATTTAGGAAGATGAAGGAAGTCCGTATGAAGGGTGAAGGTGTGAGTAGGTGAAGGAATGGTTCAATGGATAAGATAGGCTAGAGCAAGATCAATCCATTGGGCTATGGATTCATAATATGTTTTAATCTAATGAAAGGTTCAAGAGTGGTCCATGGGCAAGTCATCTATTTCAAAGGATCTCTTGTTGATATTATGGAATGAAACAAGGCAGAAATGAAGTGAAAGGAATAAAACACATGAAGAAACAAAAGAGCAACTAAGATCAAGGCATTGAAACTAGCATGCTTTTTGATGTACTTTCAAGGGAAAATATTTAAAAACATGTAATAGCTTTTTAAGATCAAGTAAAGACTTTTAACTTATCTTGCTTTCATCATATCCAAAGGGAAAACATTCATGATAAACACAAAAAGTAGTCTAAGACTGTGTAAGTACTTAAAACTAGCCTCGCTTTTCAACATACTTAAGGGAACTTTTCAAAACAACCTCGTTGGAGATAAACCAAAGGACAAATGGGCTAACTACAAACTTTCTAGCTCAAATTTTTAATTTGCAAAATTTCTCAAGAACATTCAAAGATAAAATCTCAAGTTGTACTTAGGAAATATGGGCTCACCAACACTTCACCGGTTATACTCTATTGAATTATATTTAAATAAACAATCAAAGTAAAACATAAAGGATAAATATTTTCAAAGTGAGAATTAGGTACTTCAAAGTAAACTTAATCTATATTTGTTGTTCTTTATCGTGTGAGAAAAGTGGACAGAATGAAAACAAAAAGAAATTAACAATTTATAGTGAGAAACACATCACCTTTGACATAGACTAGGATCCCATAAATCAACTATTTGTATTTGATGTTCAAACCAAGCTATAATCTTCAAGTCCAATGGGGCCTCTACAACTTCAAACTTCTATCTTAGCTTATGTGTCTTCAATTACAAACAGAGTTGCGTAGCTTCAAAAAGCTATTTACATGCAAATGTATATTCGTAGACCAACCTCTATAATGTCTTTCGTTATTACTTATAGAAGAAAGAGGAGAGTGTAAGAAGTGATCATTGGTTCAATTAATATAGAGTAATGGTTTATCGACCTTTGGGAGACCTAAGAGAGAATTCTTTCTAATGCTCATCTCTCGCTTTAAAGATTTTTCATTAAATTTGATCAACCTTAGTTACTATTTGTCGACTTTGGGGTCTTTTGGTAGCCGATCATAAATTATGACGTTCTTAAAAGATCTCTCGACCGTGCATTCATTGGGTATTTCTTGCAAAAAAATAAATCAAGGTAGTTGAGGAGTTATGGCCTCAATGATGTGGCATTAAGAGTGCTCTTTGTTGATCTATCTCCGTTTCTATGGATTTAAGCACGTATCCGTTTAATTGGTGCTTTATCTTGCTTAAGATCCTCGTTTATCTTTGGGGTCTTCTAACCCGCATTATTATCTTTAACCTATGGATCAAGTATCAAATCTTCAATATATTGCATTAATCTTTAATCCTCTCGGGTATACTTTGATGCTTCTTCTGTTAGGTGTCCAAGCTTTTTGGTTAATCCGGGAGGGTTTACCGAAGGAGATAGTGATCCGTCGAATAAACATGAAATTAAATCTCTTTCCGATTCCTTTTTGGCAATTTTTTGCTACGGGATCGTCATCTCGCAACCTATGTCACTCCGATCGTGATCGTGAAAATTTCACAAATTAGCCACCTTTAAACCCTAAAAAACATGATAAACATACTACAAAAAACCTACCAGAGCTTGGATAATCGTGATAGAGGTCGAGGAATGGTGAAGGGCGGGAAGAGAGTGGTGGAATGCGCTACGGAGAGGAGGGGAAACCGGCAAGAGCATTTCCAACCAAGTTAAAATTTGAAATAGAGCATGAAAATGAGGAGAATGGTTTTTGTGTTCATCAGTGGTTATCGCGTTTACCTAAAGGGTAGTGGGTGGTTTGGGATGCAGATGGAATGATTCCATTCATTGTTGACACGTGGATTTGGACGACTGCCTATTTCGCATAAGAGTTGCGTGATGCCGGGAGGGTGCGTACCGATGCGATATGGATCATGGATCGTCGGATTCAGGGTCTCGTACCTGATGGTGCGCGATGAGCGCGATGGTGCTGAAAGCTACACTATGGGATGAGCAAAGGCTGTGTGACATATCTTCCTTATCGCGGTGTTATTGGTGGAGTAGCGAGTTCAAGCGGTTATGTTAAATTAGGGACCGTTAGATCCAATGATGGATGGCTTGGACTCTAATCGGGAGATTGCATCATGAAGGAAAAGGGAATGGGACCAATGGTTTAAGTTTGGCCGATGCGACGGCTTGAGACCAAAATACACCAAGGAATGGCTCTCAGTGGAGTAAGCGAAACTAGGGGTTTAGAGGAGAAAGGGCTTATCTTATCGTGTTTGAACCATTGTTTCTCTATCCTAATCTATTCTACCCGATAAGCGAAGATTAAATAGTCTCGAAAATCCTCTTCACTATCCTATCATTATAAAATTGAAATCTATCTCACCATGATTAGGATGTATGACTAAAATAGCAATGTTATTTTTGGTAGTGGCATTTAATCTTCGTACACTTTCGTATTTATTTTCTCTTTTTTGCATGGGACCACACTTTCTTTGTTTTATTTCTACCCT
The DNA here is from genome assembly GCA_034641835.2 of Pinus albicaulis. Lineage (NCBI taxonomy): Eukaryota > Viridiplantae > Streptophyta > Pinopsida > Pinales > Pinaceae > Pinus > Pinus albicaulis. The sequence continues at coordinate 292,326,347 of CM076578.1, forward strand.
CTTTTCTTATTCTATTGTTTTATCTTTTTCTCTTTCTTCAAATTTGAAAATGAAGACATATACAATGGATAAAAAGCCTTTGAAAGTATACACGCTCAACATCAGGAATAATGTTTGTGATCCCGCCATTAATAGGACTCCAAAGTATTCTGGGCCCATCCAACTCTTGGCAATAAAATGCATTGTATCTATTAGTAGATTGGATAAGACAGGCCCTACCATAAGTTATCAAATATTCTATATGTTTGCTCCTTATCTTTCTCTTTTCTTGAATCCCATTTCAAAAATTTATCACCAATTTTGAAATCACTGCTCTTCTTTTTTTCAAACAACTTCTTGATGTTTTCTTGTAGTTGTTGTGCTCCTCCTCGTTGTATACTGTTTTTTTTAAATGTATAAATTCAGTTTATTCTTCTTGTTACATCATTATCTCTTTTATTGCACTTCTTGACTGTACCTTCATGACCTGTACTCCTGGAACTCGAAGTTGGAAATATCACATCAGCTTCCATAAACTAGATGGTAGGCAGACATTCCAATGGATTTTTTTAAATGGTCATTTTGTCCTGCCCGTAAAGCATGTACTAGATTATTGTGCCAAGATTTCTTGTTATCTTCCGGTAAACTCTCGATAATGTTTACTGCATTCTTTATTTGATGATTCTCGCCATTCATTACCTCGAGGGTAATAAGTCATGGAATGACCCAATATGATCCGATACTTATCACAAAATTCTACCATATTTTTAGACCCAAATGTAGTAGCATTATCGCTATGATCTTTCTAGGATAGCCAAATCTAGATAGTATATGGTTTCTTATGAATGAGATGATGACCGAGTTCGTGGTATTCCCTAGAGTGGGATATTTCTATCCACTTGGTGCAAAATAATTTGTCATCGTGAGGATCCATCTATGTTGGGCCGATGAGGGAGGACAGATTTCCAATGAAGTCTAGACCCCACCGTTGAAAAGGAGCTTCAATGTTGATTGGTTGCAGAGGTAAGGGAAGCGCTTTTCTTTGCCTTCAAAGATTTGGAATTTGGTGGATGTGAACAATCATCTTATGAACATCTTGAAAGAGAGTGGGTTAGTAATAACCAGCTCTAAGGACTTTGTCAAAAGTTGATTTCCAGAGAGGGCTCCACATTTCTCCTTCATGAAACTCATGCTTGATCTTATCCGCATCATTCTCAAAGTAAACATTTAAGCAATAATCCAGTCACTATTTTTCCAATATAAACATTTATTCAAAATGCAATAATTTACAAGTTTTTTAACTTTAAAATTTTCAATTTTTTTATACAAACCAGGAGGGGTATTAAGATTGACTAAAAACATAAAATATCAAGATACCAAGATGAATTTAGAAAATGATCTTCAATAATTGAGTTAAAAACCCTCTTGTTCATCTAATGCATTAAACATGTTTATATCAAGAGCTTGGAAGTTAGATCTTGTACCCATCATTTTTGCTAGTCCTTGAGTTTTCATGAGTTTAGTGGGCTTGATTTCTAAGTCATACTCTAAAATTACGTTAATCCACCTTCCTCTTTGCCATCCGGGTTCTGGGTCAATATGTCTTTCACCACTCTAATGAGGTACAAATGCTATGATGTGGGAATGTAGAGTAACCTGAAGTCCTTAATAAGCCAATAAGGCAAAGGCTGTTTTTCCATTATGTTGGTGGGTACTTCAGAGGTGCATCTCTTACCGTGTCTTGTTGTAAAAATGCAAATGAGCCGATTTTTTGTCCATTCAAATTTTTCCGTAATACTAGAGCAACTACCGTGGTGTTATGATGCAAATGAAAAAATGAAGAAATATTTGGAAAAAAATCAGATCGATAAGAATAGGTGTTTTGGTGAGTGGGTTGTTTTACTAGTTCAAATGACTTTTTCAAGGTCCATTTAACTTCTTCTTCCATTTTAAGTATGTTTGTTATGTTTCTAAGGAGTTCAATAGATTGGGTATGGACCTTCTCAAGAAATTAATCTTTCCAATGAATTATTGTCTATCGATGTTTCTCGTACGGTCGATTTGCAATATGCCATCAATCATTTTTGGGTCTATCCTTATTCCTTCTAATATGATATGCCCAAGGAGTTTTCTTGATTTAAGGATGTGCTCCAAATTTCTCGCATTTTTCAAATAATTTTCTCAAGTGTATTAGGTGTTCTTCATTTTTTTTAGAATAAATGCTTATATCATCTAGGTAAATCACAATGAAGTAACCTATTTTCCGAAAATTAAATGTCCATGGCTCTCCGAAATGTGGCACCGCATTCATCAAACCAAAAGGCATTTTCAACAATGGAAAGTACCCCAAGGTGTGGTGTGCTGTCGTTTTAAGCGACCGGATGTACTGTGATTTAATTATAACCTCGAGAAGCCATCTAGCAAAGAAATTATTTTGAACCAACTTTAAAATATGATCCATTTTTGGAAAAGGATAGTTGTCCTTAAGTGAGGCTTTGTTTAAGTCTTTAAAATCAATGCAAAGCCTTATCTCTTTGTTTTCTTCCTAACTCGATAAAAGATTAGACACCCACTCGAGTATCTAATGGTGACAATAATCAGCTTCATACATTTTTTTAATTTCTTTTTCTACCGTGAGGTAATTGGACAAAGTTGATTCTACACAATTTCTCGTTTTAAAAGGTTTCAACAGGGGTGTCTTATGTCAATTATTTCAGATTATACATTTCGCATCTTCATAGTCTCCATGCAAAAATATCGTAAAATCCCAAAAGAGCTCAATGGCTTCGCTTAATGAGCAAAGTGTTGTTTTTATTATTTTGGATTATTTAAGTTTTTGCTCATTGCCTATACGTACCTTCCACTTCGTATTATATGGTTCCAGCTTTTGGATTTTTGGCCACATCATTCAAGTCAAATAGTTTCTTCTAAGGGGACCAATCCTTCGGCAAGCTTTTGGTCTTTAGATTTCAGCACTTTCTAAGTCTTCATTTTCTAAATCAGGCTATTCTCTATTTTATGATTGGTTCATAGTTAATATTTATTTCGTTAAACTTTATACTCTTTCTTCTTCAACAAGTGGATTTTCTTCAATAGGACAATCTTTATCTAAGTAAAATCGAATTTGAGTTTGATGTCCTAACCATTTTTGGACTATACAAGTCTTCATTTGTTTATCTCCCCCAAAACTTGCCGTATCTTTCATTGTCTAGGACAAATTGGTCTAAATTTGACTTGGGTGGTGCATTTCTTGGTTTCTGAAGGTGTAAGACAAAGCTCCAGTGTTGTGCTGCCAAACCATTGGCAAGGAAATTTTGGTTTCTGGGACAAAGATAAGTTGGAATTCATCAAAAGTTCTTAACAAGTCCATGGCATCACCTCTATAAGCTCTAAGTCCTGGGATGTTTAGCATTACATTCCCCCATTTACCAAGCCTAACAATCAACCTCCTAATCCCCAAGAAATTTTATCTTTGGCCCCTAATTTTTTCAATAAAATGGCTCAAAAGGAGAGCTTCATACCAACTATGTTGTTTGTACATTGAAAATTCAATTTAAAAGACGTTCCCCCAAGATGATTATTTTCGTGTTGTGTGTATCCACATGCCTCGGCCTGCATCATTTTTAGTGTACACCTACCTGCATTCATGTTCCAAAGAGGACTTGCTTTTTCAGATTTGAGATTTATTTCATTGCTGTCCTCTTTGTATTCTTTATCATTCTATCGTATACAAGGATCCGCACCATATTTTTCCGAGCTTTGTTCCTTCAAGTTTTTAATGTTTTGAGGTTCTACTTGATTTTCGTGATCTGCGTTATTTTTTATGATTTTTTTAATCTCAAAACCTCTAATCGGTTTGTTGTGGATTTCTAAATCAAAGTGATCGTTTTTTAATGTTCCCTTTATTTTCCTCCTCATCAATGGTTGTAGCTATGCTTTTGAAACGACATCACAAACATTTTTATGTTTTTTCACTGATTAGTTCTTGATCTTTTACTGAGTCATCATTAAAACAATGAAAGATTCAAGGCCAATGTGGATGGAATAGAGAGGAGAATTCGGTTTTCTTGGTTACTCACCATGTATTTCATGTGTGTTTCTCTCATAGAGTCTTCTAGTTGACTCGAAGATGCAGAATGGTGGCATAAGTCATATCCACCACATTGTGCCTTGCAACCTTAGCACCCCATGATATTGAAAGGAGTACAGCTATATTTATGGTATATCAGTTAACAAAATTTCCATCACTAAACTTCGTCGGTATTTGGGCTAAGTTAACACACAGATCCTTTATGAGGCTCTGTAGTATCCACCCTACTTGAATCAAAGGAATATAACCTTGTAGGGTCTAGTTACCTCTAAGCCTAATATTTCCATTATTACCTTGGGCATAAGGTTGTGTGATGTTCCCCTCTAATCACATATGGCATTGTGCAAGATATTGTCATGAATGTTTAAACTGATGTAGAAAGTAGGGTTGTTCCTTCTGAAATTTCCTTCAATTTTTGGTCCAAAATGTTTGTGGTGTCATCATTGTTAATTGTATCCTGAACATTTCCTATGTTCAAAGCCTTCTAAAATTTGACCTCGTATAACTTTTGAGTGACTAATTCAAAGAGTGGGACAAGAGATTTTGATTTTGGATGTTTCATTCGCTTAGGCTGGGGGATTTGGTTTTTCAACATGTTTAGTTCAGCCTCTAGTCACTATTTGATCAGCAAAATCAACTTGCTGATTTTTATTACTTACAGTAGTTAGAATGGTTCTTTCAGGAGCATTAGCTGAGATGCTAGTGTCATGTAGGGTTAACACTGCTTTTCATCGTCTGAAAGCATTTTTCCCTTGTTCAAATCAAAATATTTGGCCAACGTTTTGTGAATTTTAACTGCTCTTTTTGGGTGCATTTTCGTGGCTGTTCGCAGATTTAGCAAAGGTTTTGTTCTTGGGATTTTTTTGATTCCTTTTTCTTTTGAGGTCATATTTTTAGGTGATCCTATGATGGAATTTGCAGTATTGTTCATAATAATCTGCTTGTGGTCTTTTTGTCATCATAAGGTGTATATAGACTTTGTTTTGTTTCATAAATGAGATCAAAATCCTCATAACTTACTCCCAACATATTCATGTTGTCATCCTCATTTGTTCACTGGTTTTTCCATCCCCATTAACATAATTTTCTTGGAAGGGAGGAAGATTTGTTGACCATCCTCTCTTTGTCCTCTGCTTGAGGTTGATTTTCCTAAAGTTCTAATTTTGATTTTGAGATTGATTTCTATTTTGGGAGTCGATTGATTTTCTAGATTGTGATCTCTAAGTATGCTCATTTTCATCATTTCCTCCATCATTCTTTCCATTCTTGAACTAGATGGAAGCGTGGCTTCTCCCTAAATGATACTTTCTTCATTCCTCATCTCAGCTCTTTTTCAATCGGGGGATTACTTCCACGGCAAGAGCTCCTTTTTGCATGTCTTCCAAAGTTAAGGGGTTCTTTCTTTAGCCGACAGCCATTTCTTCAGGATCAAATCATTTAGGAAATTTTGGGTTGGCCGAGCTTTGAGGAGGTTTCTGAAAACCGGGGGCAATGCATTATAAACACTATCGAACCTAGTGGCAATAATTTTGAACACTTTCCTGTGTTGTTTCTTTTGAGTGTTGTTGTAGTCCGAAAGTATTTGGAGAGGGTTTTTTCTAACTTCCCATTTGTTTAGGAATTACCGATGGAGGGCTCGTAGTGTCAATACTATTATGTTGCTTTTAAACCACTTCTCTTTTTGCTTCTCCCCCTAAACTTTTGAACAAAAAAACCAAGTTTGACAAATGCATCATCAATGTCATTTCTATCAAATAGTCATTCATCTTATCCACATGTTGTGAAGCAAAGAGGTGGCACCATCAGGTATCATATAATGGGGATTCTGGATTGATAGCTCTCAGTGGTGATTGACTAAAGGTAAAGGAAGGACTCAAGGGAGCATACTGAGGTTGCCATGATAGGAGGTTGTGAACAAATGGGGGTTTACAGGTGGAGGATGTAAGATGGGACTAGTTTGATGGAATGGAGTAGTTTGAACAGTTGAGTGTGTGGAAAATGCATGATGGACCAAAGAAGAGATTGTTGAGCAGATCTAGGATGAGAGAAACCAAAATTGTGAATGATATGGAAATCGGGAGGGGTAGTTTTCCGTTACCGTGATGTTCACCTTTATCTTGGGATGAAGGTGGAGACTCACCACCCTATCCGATATATATCATCAAGTGACCTAGTTCTCGAATGGGTTTCTAAGTTATCTTTGTGAATCTTGTATAGCCGTAAGGTTTTCTGTGAACAAGAATTAGCTCTTATGGATCGGCCTACCAATAGTTGAAGTCTTAGCTCAGATGATTTCCTAAGCAGGCTTTCTATATTATCAACTATCTCAGGAGGATTTGGCTTAGGATAAGCTTCCGTATGAACTCTTCAAGGAGCCACTATTCTATGTTTATAATCTTATGATAAGAAATTTACCCAAATATGACAATATTTGTTAGGCTAACCCATCATTTGAACAAGGAAACTTATCTTCTGCCAATTTTAAGTGAGTTTGTATGAGGTTTGTGATATAAATGGGTTTCTTAAAGGATTCTTTAGGTCTATCGTGATTTTTGAGTCACCAGTGGAAATTTTTAGCTTTAGAAGGTAAAAATGTTTTATGGTCCACCACCATTAATAGGCTTGTCACTAAATTTGAAATATTTTTTGGGTTTTCCCGAGTTTTTTTAGTCTCATTGGTTATGAGAGGTCCCCAACATGTTTCAACACTTAGCTACGGTGATGAGAGACAAATAGAGTTACTTCCGTGGCTTACTAGATGATTTCTCCAAGGTTTGATCGTGGTCTATAAGAATCCTAAGAAGTACTTAGATTTCCACCGATTTAGACAAGTCCCATCATAATTACCAATATTCTTGCAGTGCTTGAAGAAATATATTCATTCCGCATTAAATACCGAGTGTTTTATCATAAGGACTTTACTCGTAAGGATCTCAAAGATGGTCGCTTGTATTTTAGACCCGTAGTTTGTACACAGCACAAATGCCGGCAGAGCTCATATCAAAACTGCTTTGGAATTTGAGGACCTAGCTATCCTAGATTCGCAGAGGGATCTCTATATATGAGTTCAAAGATATGATTCTTAAGGCTTTTAGATATGATATTAGGCTAGTTATGAAGAACATAGCTGATTGTTTTGGTTGGGCAAGGATATTTATGAAGATGAAGGAAGTATGCAGGAAGGTTGAAGGTGTGAGTAGGTGAAGGAATGGTTCGAAACTGAGCAAGACAGGGCTAGGATCGCATCAATCCATTGGGCTATGGAGTCATAATAGGGGTTTAATCAAGAAAGAACAAGGTTCAAGAGTGGTCCATGGGGCAAGGTTCGAAGAGTAGTCCATGAAGTGAAAGAAATAAACACATGAAGAAAACAAAGAGTAACCTAAGATCAAGTAAGTACTTTGAATTATCCTCGCTTTGGCAAGCACTCTAAGGGAGACACACAAAAGTAATCTAAGACTTAAGTAAGTATTTGAAACTAGCCCGCTTTTAATGTAATTTCAAGAGAAAACATTTAAAAACATAGAATAGCTTAATATCAAGTAAAGACTTTAACTTAGCCTCAAGCCAGCATATTCAAAGGGAAAAACATTCATGACAAACACAAAAGTAGCGTCTAAGATCGTAAGTAATTTGAACCATTCGCTTTCAACATACTCTTATGAACTTTTCAAAGCAATCGTTGGAGATAAACTAAGAGGACAGAAGCAATCTCATAAACTTTCTATCTCAAATTTTTAATTAGAAACTTTCTATGAACATTCGCAAATAAAATTTCAAGTTGTACTCAGAAATATTGCCTGCTACCAACACTTCACCTAAGTTATACTCTATTGAATTATATTTAAATTAAACAATCACCGTAAAATAATAAAGGGATAAAGATTTTCAAAGGAGATTTTTAGGTACTTCCAAAAGTAACCTAATCTATATTTGTTGTTCTTTATCGTAGAAAAGTGGACAGAATGAAAACAAAAAGAAAATAACAATTGATAAAGTGAGAAACACATCACCATTGACATAGACCAGATCCTGATAAATCAAATTTCCATTTGTATTTAAACCAAACTAGTTACAATCTTGAAGTCCAATGGGCTCTCATACCTTCAAACTTCTCATCTTAGCTTTTATGTGTCTTCAATTACAAATGTAGCCACAGCAGCCTTCAAAAGCTATTTACATGCACGATATCTGTAGGACCAACCTATATAACAAGTCTTCCAGGCGAATATAGAAGAAAGAGAGTGTGGAGTGTATTAAGGGATCATTGGGTTCAATTAATATAGAGTAATGGTTTATTGACCCTCGGGGGAGGCCCAAGAGAATATTTCTAATTCTCATCTCTCGTTTAATGATTTTGCATTGAATTTCATCAACCTTAGTTACTATTTGTCGACTTTGGGGGCTTTGGTTGGCTGATCATACCCGAGTCGCCTTTGGCAAAAGATCTCGCTGGGACCGTTAACTATTTCCATATTCTTTGCAAAAATAACCGCAGTGGCATTGAGAGTTATGGCCTCAATGATGTGGCATTCGCAGGTTCTTTGTTGATCCGTTCGGTCATGGCTTTAAGCATTGATCCGTTTAATTTATTAAGCTCCCTTAATTATCTTCGGGGTCTTCGAACTCAGCATTATTGTCTTTAACATGTGGATCAAGTATCAAATCTTCAATATATTGCATTAATCTTCATCCTCTCGGTATACTTTTGCTACTTCTTTCTTCTCGTGTGTCCGTGTTTTTTTGCTGATCCTGAGGGTTTGCTTAAGGTCGAAGATAGTGATCCGTTGAATAAACATGAAATTAAATTTTCTCAATTCATTTATTTGCAATTCTTGGCTACGTGATCGCTATCCTACAACTTATGTCACCTAACCGTGACCGGAAATCGTACGAATTAACCACCCTTTAAACCCCACAAAACACGATAAACATATTACAAAACCCGTGGGAGTTTGGATAACCGTTGGCATAAAGGCTCGCAGGAATGGTGGAGAGTGTGTGGTAGTGGTGAAATGCAGCGCGTAGGAGGGAAACCTTGACAGACAAACAACTGAAAGTTAAAATTCGAAAAAGGGCGCGAAAATGAGGAGAAATGGTTTTAGAAAACCACTAGTGGTTATCGGCAACACGAAAGGGTAGCAAGTGGTTTGGGACAAATGGAATGTGATCTCAATCATCATTGGACACGGGGATTTCCAATACTTCCCATTTCGCATAAGAGTTGTGCGATGTTGGGAGGGGGGAAGAGTGATGCGATATGGATCGTGGATCACCTGACCGGGGTCTCGCATCGAACAAGGCGGCGTGAGCACGATAGGCCGAAAGCTGCATGGTGGGATGAGCAAAGTGGGCTAGTTGTAGAAGTTTGAATAACCGTTAAATTATTCACCGAGATTATCCTAATCACACACTATTTGAGCTTCATGCATAATACATAACCTCTTCTACTATTGATCATCAATTTGTGGGAATATAAACAATCGCATGCGCACATTAAAACCATAAACAATCACACATATAAACACAATATTTATGGGAAAGCTTAAAGCTGAAAACCCCCAAATATCTGTATATTATAATGATAGATATCATGTAACAATCATTGTACAAACTCTCGACAAGCTCTCAAGACAATCTCCTAATTGTTACACACTACACAAGCTTAGATTCTACAAAACACATGCTCCAATCGCTCCACTTGTTAGCCTCGCCCCCATCGCGCAATCCAAGATGAATAATGGCTCAATATGATTTCAAATCCCCCTGGTATGCACTCGCGCAATCCTAATTGGCATCGCATCAATGTGTGGTGCAAACTCATGCACCAAAGATAGTCATTAACCGATAGTCACACTCGCTTCTTTCACCTACCTCTTCACTAGTCTCCACCGAAACTCGTCCATGCACCGAATTTAATTGATGTATTCTTTAGTTGATTTATGATTTTATAATTAGTGAATTAATTAATAATTAATTCACACCACTCTCACTATTGTATCAATCCATTAGACCAGATACAACTAGCCTCAACTATGTTTAATCGAGTTAAATTGAACACAACTCCATTAACTCCTCAATCAACTCCACCAAACTTTGTCACCTCGAGTTCTAACCGAAGTTTCTAAGTAATAGCTCCACCAAAACCCTTCGTGAACAGCGTAATTCTTCGCCCATCGCCTGTATGTGCCATATCCGTGCACTTAACTAAAGTGCTCCAAGAAGATAAGATAATGTTTTTAGAGTCCAAATATTATTAAGAGCTAATAATATTCGACATATTCATTTTTAGACTCGGCAATCTAAAAATAGATTCTCCGCCCAAGATGTCTAAAAATAGAAGTCCATCTATTTTTTCCGACTTGACCAACGATCCACAAATAGCATCCTCGCAACTCATAGAACATGATCCATATGTCTAAAAATAGACATAGTCTAAAAATAGACTTTGCGCCAAAAATAGTTCGAAGTGCCCACTTAGTGAAGGCGACTTCTTTCCACTAAGCTCATCATCTTGTTGCAACTTCAAAACTCCTCCTCAACAAGATATGGATTAATTGCAACCCCTATCCTACTTCGTGGGGATTCGAATTTGCTCCTGGGGAGTGCCTTCGTCAAGATATCAAAGATCCCGATCCTCCGTGGGAATGTATGAAAGTAACATGATCTTCCGCCGTACACACCGATATGATGATATCCATTGTCAATGTGTTTACATATATCATGAAATACTGGATTAACCAAGAATTTTATGCAACTCTCGATTATCACAATAAATCACGTAGGATCCAAGTGTGAACCGAACAACCCGACTCGGTGAGATCTTTCCTCATCCATATAGCCTCGCATGCATCCAAATCCTGTCGCCACATACTCGGCCTCATCGAATCGAGTGCTGCTGCATCTCTACTTCCTAACGTACCAAGAAACCGCCGTCAAACCGACATCGAAAATCCCTCCAAACATGTGTGTTGAGCCTCAAAATTGTGCTTTTCTTCCATTTTACCTCATTTTCCTTTGTCCATTGCTATCCTAGGACCCAATTGATCAATGAATATAGTTAAAATTACTTCTAGAATGATTTACATGACCGATCGGTTAAGTTTTGTGATTTTTGCTATTGTAAAGGATTTTTGGACTTTAACTACCGCAAAAGGGTACATTTCGCGTAGCTAACCGGCGATTTTAGCTCGTCTTCACGTTCGAGTATGTTCGGTGTGGCCTCTCAAGAAAACCACATATGGGCATAACTACTGCCATACCATATGGTTCGTTGCTCATCATGGAGGAAGAAACGAATTCTGGTATGGTTTTGGAACGTGGGAACACATTTAGAAGGAAGACTCTATTAGGACCGTCTCGCCCGTATGTCTTTTCCTTTTCACGCGCCCACTTCAAGAGTCCTAATGTGATTCCGATAAGGAAAAATAGTGTTCCCGAATTCGCAAATCTTGTTATTTACATTTTTTATATAAACACTTAAGAAACCGTGTTTTCAGGTTAGATTTTATGCTAGATTTATTCCGCATTTTGTTTTCAGATTCTCGTGCTACATTTCTAAAGACTATGTTCAAGAATGCATCTTTAATGAAGCAGACAAGTGTTGTTTTGAAAGCATTGATTTAATTTGGAGTTGAATTCCGCCGTGGTGTAGGACCCCTCGCCAGACGACTTATTTGCGTAAATTAGATAAGTATTCTAGCCGCCTTTACGATTTTTGAAGTTGAATTAGTAGGTTGTTTTAATTATTACCTAGATATACTCATTCTAACCCTTCCACAAGAAGAAGCTCTTCCAAAAGATTATAATGATGAATGGGGAAATGGCCATAGTATTGTGATTAGAAGTTGGAATCTTTAGTTGTTTTCTTAATTAGCTATCGTAGTTATACCATTCTAACTTTCCACAAGAAGAAGCTCTTCCAAAAGATTATAATGATGAATGGGAAATGGCTATAGTCTTTGTAGGATTTGTTGTAATTTTTTTGTTAGCTCACTATCACAAGCACTTGTTCTAATCACTCTTCCACAAGAAGAAACTCTTCCAAGAAATCCTTAAGGAGTCCAAGGCATAACCGTGATAATGAATGTTTTAGTTGTGTGTTTGTACCGAGTATCATCGTTGTTCTTGCTCTTAAACGCTTGCCCAAAATATCATAATGTCGAGTAGGAGATGGCCAGATATCTTAGTTTTTCATTGCTTTTGGCCTATTTGCTTACATTTGCACTCAATTACATAGTCGAATTGTTCTAAAATCTCTTCAAAAGAAGGAACTCTTCAAAATATCAATAATGATGGACAAAATGAAGATCAGACAATTCATATAATAATGCACAGTAGCTTAGTTAGAATGCTCCGGAGTTTACTGCACTTAACTCATGTTCGCTTACTTTGCTTTGAGTTTGATGATGACTTGTAGTTCAAAGATTGTTTTAGATTAGTGGCATCTTAAGTTCATTCTTAGATTAACTCATTTCATTGCACTCATATTCAGACACATGGCCTGATCGCACATTAGATTACATTAGTTGTTAAGATTAACAAAAAATGTTCTTCATTATTTACAAACATCTTCGTTCTAAAAATCCATAATTGATTCATCACCATAAGAACAAGACAACATCATTTTAAGGCCCTCAAGTACCTCCACTTTCCTTATCATTTCATAAAATGCAGCCCTCTCTCAAAAGACTACTTTGAAAAGAAATCAATAACTCTTGGTGCAAGGTTTTTGTGACATATTCAATTGAATTGCGTAATAGAGTTAGAAAATTGTCCTAGAATAGAAGATCTTATGATGATATCAATGTTTTACTCCAAACATACTTCAACAGATTCTAACGAAGGATAAAATGTTGCATCATTATAAGTTAGTTGTTTAAACTGTTTTAGTTAGGAAGATTTTGCATGATTAGTTGATCATTTCTCAAGTTGAGTTTATATGTTTTTAATCATTTCCTTAGAAGTCATTATCAAGCCTCGTTTTTGCTTAGTCATAGTTTAGATTTGATTCTACTTCTTTAAGATTGCAAATGCATTTGTATCACCATTTGTCATCAATCAATTAGTCTCACTCGTTTTTAATCATTAGCTTCCTTCCATCAATTTTCTAGTTATCTTTCTGTGAACATAAAATCATCAAAAGACCAAAAAACATCACAAAACACTACACACACAACGCATTAGGAAACAAGCACTCTGTGTACATACAAGACACTTCACTTCAAAGAAGCATTGGAACTCGTTGACAATTAAATGAGCTCACTTAGAGACTAGATTGAGACCAAACACGGGCGCTCGCTGCTTCGGGGAAGTGAAAACTAGGTAACCTTGTTTTTAAAGCATCCTATAACACCACTTGTTTCATCTAGATCCAGAAAGCTAGTAGCCCACCTTCAACTCAAACCCATATTCCATCCCCCTTCTCCGATCCTCGGGACTTTCAGAAGATCTAAGTTCAACTATTCCATTAGAGAAACCTTCCACTTCATCCACCGAACTCGCTATAGAAGAAGATCTAAAAACTCCTCGTTAGGAACACAAACCTTTCCACTTCCACAGAAAGTCAACCATGGCAGAAGAAGGAGGAGGAGGAGTTTTTAATGGAGAACACATGATGTTTGGAGGTAGAGGCAGAGGTAGAGGAAGGAGGTAGAGGTGCGTATGGAGGAAGAGTGTAGAACAGGGAAGCTCTTTTGTGTTCCCTATAATTGATGAAGAAACCAACACAACCATGAAAAACATTTCACCCTCTCGTCTTCCAAACTTCTATGGACTTAAAACTCAAGATCCCGAAAATTTCTTATTCGAATTTGAAGCGTTGTGGTAGAACTTATGACTACTTTCACAAGATGCTCAAAATCGAAATTATTTTCCAACTTTGAAGGGAGCAAGTATCAAGTGGTTTATGAGTCTAATCGTAGTTCTATTAGAACATGGGAAGACATGAAACAAGCATTTCTAGAGAGATATTTGGATTATCAGATGTCAAGTTAATCATAAGGAAGAAGTGTTCAAGATGTTACAAAAAGAAGATGAAAATTTGGAAGATTTGCTTGAAAGATTTAATTACAACATCAAAAGGGCAAAATGGAAAACCCAGATCAAGACACTTTAAAATCTCTTTTGTTGAAAACAATTAGGGATGAATGGTTGATATCTCCAATATGATGGGAAAAGGGGGATATATCACAACTCACATTACTCGAAATATCCGAGTTATGTATCAACCTTTCAAGAGGGAACCAAAATTGTCAAAGGTCCAAGAGATCCCCGCTCTTGCAAGGGCACTAAGTCTGCTTCGGGACAAGTAAGTAGATCAGAAATAGGTCACATGCTTGATGATTTTAAATCCGACATCTTAGGGAGTCTTAGTGGAACAAATAGGACACTTAAGATACAAAACAAGGCAAAAGGTCGAATCTCGATTCCTTGGCAATCTTTTGTCCCAAATGTAGAAAGAAACATGCCTTGAGAGAGTGTCCTTTGATGTAAAAGTTGAAACCGTGTTATTTGTTCAAAAACATGAGACCAAGAATTGTCCTTCTCTTCCGGTCTCAAAGTCGTTCTTCAGAGGAAAGTCCTACGTATTCTTACAGAGTCTCTCAATTTTATCTAGGAAGGCCTTGGCAGTGGACCTCAAACACAAGGATTCCATGATCAAATGTATAATCAACCTCCACCTTGGAATTCTTGGCAACCTTGGTCCCAATTTCAAAACCAATCTCATTCTTGGGCACAAGGAACACAAAGTCCCTATGGAAGATACTTCATACTATCAAGATTCAATTATCCTATCCACCATATCCACATTTTTATCCTCAAAATCCCCAACAAAATTTTCAACAAAAATCCTCAACAACATCATCGAACTAACCACATCAAAATCAACCACTTTCATTACCATTCCTCAAACTAATCACTCGGCTCAGCCCATACCAAACCCCAATAATAAGAACCCTCCGAACACATACATGATAGAAGGAGTCAGTCAGCTTCAACTTATTTAATTACTCTCTAGACCTTAGTGATGTTCAACTTAGGTCTCAAAGGATACTGAAAGAGGAAACCTTTCCGTGATCATACAAGAACAAGATAATTTCGAGGAAGACTCTACTTGCCAATAAAAAGTCTTTAGAAGACACATCCTTTCAAGACCAAAACATTGAAAACCTAAACAAAAAGATCCAATAAATCCAACCTCCGTATTAGAGCAACCATCCACATCTACTTCTATACCTCCTTTCCTGTGAAATATTACAAATTGATAGAGGCAGAAAAATAGATCCCGAGTTTCAATTATGATTTCTTAGAGAACTTTGAGAAATTTTTGCATTAAAATTCCATTATCAAAAGCGATCAAGGAAATCCCAATTTTAGCCAAAACAATAAAGGAGTTGAGTATGAAGACAACAAGAAAAAGAATAAGAGAGAAACCAAGAAAATTCAACTCGGTAGGACAAATAGCGTACATTATGATGGGCAAGATTTCTATTCCAAAGTATCTTGACCCGTGAAATCCAGCTTGTCAAAATTCACATCAATGGAATTGAAATTCAAAACACACTCATTGATTTAGGAGCAGCAATAAATATCATGAGCAGACAAATCATGGACAACCGAAACTTCCTAATCTTCTCTTAGCACCCACACTATTACAATTAGCGTATAGATCCGTGATCAAACCGTATGGGGTATGAAGACATTCCAAAGGTTCCTAGATTCTTGGGAATACCCCCGGTGGATTTCATGATCCTAACACCCAAGAATAATCTAGGAGGCCATCCTGTTATACTAGGAAGACCTTGGTTGGCTACAGTTGATGCTTTTATTAGTTGTAGGTCCGGTGATATGTATATTTCTGATGGTATTTCAACAAAGAAATTCACTTTATATCCTCCAGCTAGGACAATTACAGATCTAGATGACACTCAATGGATGGAGGATGAAGAATATTTACAACCACTCTTCACAATTTCAGAAATTAGTGAAGATAATCAAATTCTGAATACTCTAGAAAACTTTGAATCCTCTCCAGAACACAAACATGAATCATTTCAGGAGGGATCCAATATTGAATTTTTGTCATCTAGGCAGATGTCTCTTCATTCTATGGACAAATTTGGTAGCTCTACAAGTGAAATTTTTCCAGGAAAAACTTTGAACATAAATAAGAACCTAGAAAAATCTCAACAAGAAGAGTTAGTCAGAGTATTACAGAGACATTCTTCTGCATATGCATGGGAATACACTGACATGAAAGAGATAAGCCCCAAGACTTGTACTCATCACATCTATATAGAGGCAAATTGCAAACCAATCAGACAACCTCAAAGACGGATGAATCCAAATCTTAGGGAAATTGTTAAAGAGGAATTGCAAAAATTGTTAAATGTTAATTTCATCTACCCTATTTCAGATAGTCAGTGGGTTTCTCCTTTGGTAATTGTGCCAAAGAAAAATGGAAAATGAAGGGTGTGTGTTGACTACCGAGAACTGAATAAAGCTACTCTTAAAGACTATTTTCCCTTACCTTTCATAGATCAAGTATTAGATACATTAGCTGGAAAAAAATACTTTTCATTCCTAGATGGGTTTAGTGGTTACAATCAAATCCAAGTAGCACTTGAAGACCAAGATAAAACCACATTTACATGTCCTTGGGGTACCTATGCTTACCGAGTATTGCCATTTGGATTATTTAATGCACCTGCAACATTCCAAAGGGGAGCATTAGGAATTTTTTCGGATCTAATACATGATTGTGTAGAGGTGTACATGGATGACTTCACAGTTTATGGGAATACATTTGAAGAGGCTTTAGAAAACTTGGAAAAAGTCTTTAAAAGATGTCAAGAAGCAAACCTTTCACTTAGTCATGAAAAATGTTTTATGATGTTTACTGAAGGTATTGTTTTAGGGCACCACATTTCAGGGGATGGGATTAGAGTTGATGAAGCAAAAGTTGAAGTCATTTCTAACCTATCCATTCCAAGTTGTCAAAGAGATGTTAGAAGTTTTCTAGGATTTACAGGGTATTATCGGAGATTTATAGAAAACTTCACCAAAATAGCATCTCCTCTCTTCAAATTACTTACCAAATATTGTGAATTTAAGTGGACTTCTGATTGCCAGTTAGCTTTTGAAACCCTGAAAACCAAAATTTCTGAAGCACCTATATTAAGGGGACCTAACTGGAAGTTACCTTTTCATATCTCGACAGATGCTTCCGATACAGCTCTAGGAGCAGTATTGGGACAAAAAGATTTAATTCCCTATGCCATCTATTATATCAATAAAAATTTGACTCCTGCAGAGTTAAACTATACTGTAACTGAAAAAGAGTTTTTAGCTATTGTTCATGCCATAAAAAAATTTAGACACTATATAACAGGCTATGAAACTTTTATTCACACTGATCATTCTGCAATTAGATACCTAATGAACAAATCAATCACTAATGGCAGAGTTATAAGATGGTTATTACTCTTACAAGAATTCAACATTACCATTCTAGATAGGCCTGGAAAACAAAACACAGTAGCTGATTTCCTATCTAGACTCCAAAATATCAAAGATGACACTCCGGTTGAAGATCAATTTCCTGATGAATATCTTTTTGCAATATCTACTCAAACTCCATGGTTTGCTGATATTGCTAATTATTTAGTTTCAGGAAAATTTCCTTCAATTATGAATGCAAGGGATAAAAGAAAAATCATTAATTATAGTGCAAGATATTCATGGGTCGCTAATGAGTTGTACAAGACAGGTCCAGATTTGATCATTAGAAGGTGTGTTCGTGAAGATGAGATCCCTGAGATTCTCAAGGCATGTCATGACGAACCTTGTGGCGGACACTTTGCAGATAAGAGGACAGCCTATAAGATCCTTAATCTAGGATATTATTGGCCATCCTTGTTTAAAGATGCTAAAGAGTATGTCAAAAGGTGTGACAGTTGCCAAAGGGTAGGGAAACCTTCTCCTTCATGTGAGATGCCATTACAACCTCAGGTACACATTGAACCTTTTGAAAAATGGGCTTTGGATTTTGTAGGACCTATTAGTCCTCCATCAAGACAAAAGAAATATATATTAGTTTGCACCGATTATGTTACTAAGTGGGTAGAAGCTAAACCATTACTTGTTGCTAATGAATCATCTGTAGTTACTTTTCTTTTTGAGGATATTTTTACTCGTTTTGGTGTCCCAAGGGAAATTGTTACAGATCAAGGAGCTCAATTTATATCAAGGCTAGTGGAGCAAATGATGGAGAAGTACAAAATCAGACATAGAACATCTACTCCTTATCATCCACAAGCAAATGGTCAAGTGGAATCCACTAATAAGGTCATTGAAGGAATCCTAACAAAGACTGTTCATTTACATATAAGAGATTGGGTAGATAGGCTTCCTGAAGCCTTGTGGGCCTATAGAACTACATGGAGAAACACAACAGGCCATACTCCTTATGAGCTTGTTTGTGGAAAGCAAGTTTTGTTTCCCATAGAGTTCCAAATTCAAACCTTCAAGATGGCAGTTCAGCTAGGACTTGATTTAACGGAGGCACAAAAGCATAGACTGGAGCAAATTAATGAATTGGATGAGATCAGACAAGATGCAGTTCATAAAACAAGTCTAGTCCAACAACAAAGGGCTAGATGGCATGACAAGTACATCAAAGAGAAGAAATTCAAAGAGGGTGACTGGGCTCTCTTGTTTGATTCAAAATTCAAGGATTTTCAAGGTAAATTTCAGACACATTGGCTTGGGCCATATGAAATTGTTGAAATTTTTTATAATGGGGCAGTCAAAATCAGAACTATAGATGAAGAAAAGGTCACTTTTCTTGTGAATGGTCATAGATTGAAGCTATACCACAAACCACTCTCAAGAGAAGAATTTGTCAAGAAGTTCCAAGAAAGCAATGATGTGAAGTTAATGAAGAAGAATCTCTCTTCTTCATCAACTTGATTAAATTTTCTGAAGCATTTCTTTTCTTTTATTTTTATTAAAAATAAATAAATAAAGGTATAAACATGAAAACCAATCATTGATTGGCATGTTTATATAGAAAAGATAGGGTGAAAATCAGAGTCTCTCTGACACTCTAACTTTTCCCATTTTTGTTTTTACAAGCAGCTGTTACAAAATCATAAGTTCAGATCCATAGTGCTTATGATCCATCTCATTTCATTTCACTTCACTCACCTATCCATTCATACTCCATTTCATTCATTCACTCATGTTCCACTTCATTCCATGTTTCATTCATCTCATTCCATCCTCCATCCATCTCATTTTCATGACAAAATTTAAAGTTTGATGTCTTACTGTAAATAAATAAAACATGTCATAGATTGCAGGGCAGTTCTTATGTTCTTTCACTCCATTTCATAAACTGAATCCATTCCATTTCATCATCCACTTCATACATATCATAATCCATCATCCATCTTCATTCATACCATATAACATCTCACCCATATTCCAAAAACACTTCATTCCATGATCAAAATGCTCTACAGGAACATTCTGCAGCTCAACAGACATTCTGCAGCTGATCAGCCTTTCTGCAGCCAGACAGTCTTTCCGCAGCTACAAATCCTGAAGGCATCAATCAGCAGACATAATAATTGCAAAAAAATGATCCAATGTATCCATGAATAAAAAATAAAATCAATAAGGACCATGAAGACTCTTCCAAAGGTGAACAAAGAAGACAAAGACTACAAAAATCAAATGAAAGGCAGAGGTAACAAGTTTAAATTATAATGGCATTTCATAAAAGTTTAGCATAGTTTTAGTTATGGATTGTTTGAAAAGGTTGTTTTAATTATTTTTATTGATCAAGACCAATAAACCCTCCACAGACTTTGGATTAAAATCTCTCATTTCAAATTTCATATCCGATATCATTTAAGTGGTTAAAATGGCCGAGGTGTTTGAATTCACCACGTCTCTTAACCAAATCATTCAATGGTGATTCTCTTTGCCGTTGTAAAAATCTTCGCCGTCTCTTCAATCATTAATTCGTTCCCTCCACCTCACTCCACTACTTCATTCCGTGACCACTGCCATCACTTCATTCTGTAGCCGGCATTTCATTCCGTAGACAGAGATATTCTTATCACCGAGAGCAGAGCAAAAGGATATCAGTTTGAATACCAAAGCATTATCATTGTAAACGCAGAGCAGAGCAAAAAGGGTAAACTCAGAGGTATAGCAGCGTGAGAATTTGAAGCCATTTGATTCCGTGGGCAGACAAAATATCACTGTGGGCAGAGATTGAGCATTATCATTATAAACACAGAGGTATAGCAGAGAAGAATTTGAATTCATTTGTCACCGGGAGATAGAGGTATAGCATTGAAGAATTTGAAGCTATTTGCCACCGAGAGACAGAGGTATAGTAGTGTGAGAAATTTGAAGCCATTTGTCACTATCAAACAGAGGCATATCAGTCCAAAGTTCAATTGTCAACAGAGGCATATCAGTCTGAAGTTTTGAAATTGTTTTCATTGTCAACCAAAGGCATATTAGTCCGAAATTTGAAGCTATTGCCATTGTCAATCAGAGGGATATCATTCTGAAGTTTGAGGACATTTGTCATCGTCAACCAGAGGTATGTCATTCCAAAATTTGAAGCCATTGTTATCTAGAACTTGAAGCCATTTCAATTCGAAGGTGAAAGTTATTGTTTCTGTGGGTAGAAGAGTGTTAATTTGAACATTGAAGAAGCAATTATGGGTTTCATTGTAAGAACAGAACCAATGGGTTCAAAATACTTAGAAGGCTACCCTCAATGTAAAGAAATGTTGCAACAAATAGGATGGCTTCAATTTTTGGAGAAATTTAATGGCTTCCACAAGGAAGTCACTAAAACATTTGCAAGATCATTTCAAGGAACTGAAGTTGAAGTGGGAGATGTCAAATTTACTGTCACTGAATTTTTCATTGCAGAGGCTACAGGGTTTCTCAGAACTGGAGAGAGATGGTTCAAAGACAGAGAATTCCACAATGAATCCTGGAAGCAAATTTTAAAATCACCAGGTATGGATGTCATTGTATTTAAGAAAGGAATTCCCAGTTCTGCATTGAAAAATAAATGGAGAAACATACTACTTCTTCTGCAAAAATTTATTACATGTGAGGGTAGATATGGGACATTTTATGTCTACCACATCAGACTGATAATGCATTTTCTAGGGGAAGACTTAAACCTACCATATTTCTTACTTCAAAGTTTGAAGAAGATGGCTTCCTGTGTTCAAAGAAGGGTTCAATTTTTAGAGACAAATTTATATCATCATGGTTTGGTCAAAATTTTGATTGAACACCATCTAGCTAAAACAAATGATACATGGGACAATTTCTTGATAAGAAATCATTTTGAAGAGCCAAAAGAACCATCACCTGAACCACAGCCGACAAAGAGAAGCAGGAAATGGAGGACTGCAAAAGTTGAAACTGATAAAACAGTCCAAGAAAGTAGTGAGGAAATCATTTCAGAGAAGTTGACTTAAATCAAGAGACAACTTAAGGAAGAAAAGGTAGTCAGGAAATCTACCATGAAGAAAGGAGAGGGATCTTCTCAGCCTAGAAGAAGCCACAGACTAAAGGGGAAACTAAAGAAAACACTAATCAAACAAACAGGGGTAATTAATATAGAAGATGAAGAAACATCCATTGAAGAAGAGGTTGAAGAGGATTTTAATGAAGGAACCCCTGAAATTGACCCTGCTCAACAAGAAATATATGACTATGTGGAAACTTTGGAAAGGAGAGCTTCAGAAAGCAGAGAGAGAACCCCTAGTCCTCCACTGTCTGAAATAGATGTATTAAGAAGGGATAGGTATGAGTTGGAAATACTCAATAGACACATCAAAAATGAGAATGAAATTCTCAAAGATCAAGTTAAGCTCAAAACTGATATGAACTCAACCTTATCCCTACATATAGACAAAGTGGAAAGGACCAATGAAAAGTTGAAGCAAAGGAACAAGAAACTAATCAGGGCACTCACCAACCTAAGGTTCAAACTTGTTATCAGAAAACCCAGAAGATCTTTAGCTTCCAGACAAAGGGGAAGGAGAGGATTAGATGTCCTTGCAGAAGCCTCTGAGTTCATAGGATAATTTGCATGAGGACATGCAAAGAGACATCAATGGGGGTATGTTGAGCCTCGAAATTGTGCTTTCTTTCATTCCATTTTACCTCATTTTCCTTTTTCCATTGCTATCCTAGACCCAATTGATCAATGAATATAGTTAAAATTACTTTTAGAATGATTTACATGACTGACTTGCTAAGTTTTGTGATTTTTTCCATTGTAAAGCATTTTGACCGGAACTAGCTGCAGAATGCAGACATTCCGTAGCTAACCGGTGATTCTGCAGCTGTCTTCATGTTTGAGTATGTTCCAGGTGGCCTCTCAAGAAAAACTGCATATGGGCATATTCCACGTCATGTCTACATGGTTCCTTGCTCACCATGAAGGAAGAAACGAATTCTGGGTATGGTTTTGGAACGTGGGAACACATTGAGGAAAGAAGACTTCTATTAGGATTGTCTCAGTCCAGATGTCTTTTTCCTTTTCATGTAGCCACTTCAAGAGTCCTAATGTGATTCCGATAAGGAAAGACAGTGTTCCTGAAATTGTTGCAATTCTTGTTATTTACATTTGTTATATAAACACTTGGGAAACCGAGAGCTAGGCTAGATTTTATGCTAGATTTTATTCCAGATTTTGCTTAGATCCTGTGCTACATTTCTAAAGACGCAGAGTGCTCTGTTCAAGTTATTTCATCTTTAATGAAGCAGACAGTGTTGTTTTGAAAGCGTTGATTTGATTTAGAGTTAGATTCCGTTAGGTGGTAGAGGGCCCCTGCCTCTTGCACGGATTTATTTGCGTAATTTAGATAAGTATTCTAGCTGCCTTTACGTTTCTGAAGTTGAATTTGTAGTTGTTTTTATTAACTACTGTAGTTATACTCATTCTAACTCTTCCAAAAGAAGAAGCTCTTCCAAAAGATTATAATGATGAATGGGGAATGGCTATAGTATTGTAGGATTAGAAGTTGAATTCGTAGTTGTTTTTAATTAGCTACTGTAGTTATACTCATTCTAACTCTTCCACAAGAAGAAGCTCTTCCAAAAGATTATAATGATGAATGGGAAATGGCTATAGTATTTGTAGGATTTAGTTGTAATTTTTGTTGTTCACTATCACAGTTACACTTGTTCTAATCACTCTTCCACAAGAAGAAACTCTTCCAAGAAATCCTTAAGGAGTCCAAGGCATAACCGTGATAATGAATGTTTTAGCTGTGTGTTTGTACTGAGTATCATCGCTGTTCTTTCTCTTAAACGCTTGCCCAAAATATCATAATGTCGAGTAGGAGATGGCTATGATATCTTAGTTTTTCATTGCTTTAAGTCTATTTGCTTACATTTGCACTCAATTACACAGTCAGAATTGTTCTAAAATCTCTTCCAAAAGAAGGAACTCTTCCAAAATATCAATAATGATGGACAAACAGACTGTATAATTCCATAGAATAATGCATGGTAGCTTAGTTAGAATGCTCCGGAGTTTAATTGCACTTAACTCATGTTCAGTTACTTTGCTTTGAGTTTGATGATGACTTGTAGTTCAACATTGTTTTAGATTAGTGGCATCTTAAGTTCATTCTTAGATTAACTCATTGCATTGCACTCCATATTCAAATTGTCATTCACTGCACATTAGATTATGTTAGTTGTTAAGATTAACAAAACAACCTTCATTATTTACAAACATCTTCTTGTTCTAAAATCCATAATTGATTCATCACCATAAGAACAGAAGACAACATCATTTTAAGGCCTGAAGTACCTCTGCAATTTCCTTATCATTTCATAAACAGAGCCCTCTCTCAAAAGACTACTTTGAAAAGAAATCAATAACTCTTGAGTAAGGTTTTGTGACATTCAATTGAATTGCAGAATAGAGTTAGAAAACTAGTCCTAGAATAGAATATCTTATGATGATATCTGTTAGACTCCTATACCAATAGGTGTCATATTTCACGATTGTCTTGATTGAACTATGGAATATGTTCAAACCTTCTTTCTTAAGCAAAGGTGTTCCATATTCTTGAAAAACCAAAAAATAAAAAAATTTAAAAATGTAAAGAGGGTATACCCTAAAAGAAAAATCAAAGGGTAAGAAAAATAAAATGGTCAAAAAAGTGAAAGAAATGAACCCCAAACAAAAAATAGACCAAGGAAAGTGTGCAAATCCAAATGCCACTGCTATTTCATTTTTGTAATAAAGCAATTGTGTGCAGCTTGTCAAACTTTTGCCACAATTCATGAATAGTCAAACTGTTTAAACTTGACTTATTCATATTTCAATTTCATGTTATAGAATAGAGAATAAATATCTGACCAAACAGTTTAATCTTGGCAGATAAGTAGATAGGTAGAAGTTATTAAAAGGTGCTCAACAGTTTAATCTGAGCTTTTGGATGTAATAAGGGTAGAAATAGATAGATTTATCATGTAAAAAGAAAAGGTTGAAAAGGGTTTGCAAGTCTAAATGCACCCTAATAAAGAAGAGAAAATGGTAGTAGTAGATAGGGTAGGTAGATGGTGTTGCAAATTTTTATCTGATGAATGATGCTGCTAAATGTTTTTGATCCTTTACTTTCATCACAAATACTGAAGCAGGAAATACACTGGAAAATCACAGCAAGCAAAGTCAAAAATCATTAACCTCCCTCATCACTTTCCCCTTAAAAGTTTTACTAATTTCCCCCAAAGTACTAAGGTATTTGGAGATCAAAGGGGCTCAAGGCATTTCCTTGACTTTTGGAGGGACCAGACCCTCGGCCTAATGATCAAAAAGACCTAAGTACTTGAGATAATTCATCATTATAATCATTCATCTTTAACCTTTTCCTAAGTAAAATCTCATTTTGCTTAGGAAAATTATGCAAAATTCCATAAAAATCCCTCAAAATAACTTACTATTCTAAGTTTAAGTGTTGAAGATGAGATATTGAAATTTACTTCAGAAATTGTCACTTTCTTAGATGTGTGAAATATTTTGAGTTCCCTTGTCCCTTTGTCATATTAATGTTTAACTCTATTTACTAAATCCCTAGTGAAATGCCCTATCCTAAGTATATAACTCCTTTTATATAAATATCCGAAAACCCCTCTATTATAAAGTTTAGCCGAAGTATTTATTTTCCCCTTGCATTCAAATAAAAACCCACTATACAAGCCCTTTGGTTAAATATATCGTTATACTATAGTCCCGCCCCTATGGTAAATTAATTACATCGGTTAATTTATCATATAATAAAATAAAAACATATATACGAAAAAATTTAAACATATGATTTATATGTTTAACACAAAAATATAAATAAAACCCGAAGTTTTATTTTCTAAACCAAAACTTGGGAAAAACCCCGTGCCACCGTGGCTCATCCACCTGGCATCCCATCTGAAACTTTAAATAAAGACCCGCGCGCAAAATTCATTTACCCCGACCCTTTATAACTATGGAATTAATTAGTTATCAGAACTAATTAATAACCGTTTTCCACCAATTCTGTGCCACTCGGGATGATTAATTAAACACTGATTAACTCGGGCCCGCACGATAATACCCCGCCATCTCCCCGTACTTTCCGCCGTTGGATCGCCTCTCCACAGATCAACGTTCCACGTCAATTCCGCCAGCCATCCCTTGTCAGAGTTTTAACGTGCGGGGAAAGGGTGGTATTGGAATAGTTCCTCTGCCACGCGTCCATCGCCAAATGGAATCGCTCCCCCCGCATGTAATACCACTCTTGTCCATAAGCGGTGCGGGGACTAATCGCTTACCGCCCGGCCCCCCTGCCCCACGTCAGCCCGTACCAACGTGAAGTCACTCCTCGAAAAACTAAAAACCCCTCTTTTGACTTTGGGAATAAAACAAAATTTCGTGTTTTTATGTCATTTTCACCATTTGAAAGCGACTGTGCTTTCTGCTACGAATTTCAAATTTCCACTGAAATTCACTGTTCAATTCGATTTCGCTCTAGATTTCCGCCAGACCTGTGTTCAAGCATCCTCCTGCTACCGCCTGATACCTGTTAAAAGCCAGTTTTCCTCCAAGAACAGGTATTTATCCTATAGCGCTTCGAACTTCAAAAGAAAGTCTGTTTTCCTTGTTTTCCACTGGATTAGTGATTAAATCTTATCACTGAGATCATTCTCTGAGGTTTAAAACTGTGAATTGTTCCCCCGAACCTGCAATTGTGCCAATTTCCCTCATTAAAATTGAAATCGCGCCCGGCCTATGAAGAAAACCCAGAAACTTCCGTTTTGAATCCACAAGAACCAAAATGGAAGCCCCGACAGCCTTGAATGTGACTCCATTGAATGCCCCCCACAGAGAGTTAGAATATTTGCCTTTAGTAGATAAAGATTTCCAGATTAAAGACTTGCATTTTGATGAAAGCCCCCTTCTGAGTTATTGTCGCTGCAGAGACGATTATTCGAAGGGGAAAGATGTCATTGGGTTGTGGGAATCCAATCTCCCGAGATATCTCATCCCCTCAGTCATTAATTTCCTAGAAATTATCCACTATTTCCATTCTAACTATGATCCCACTCAGAGAGCTGTAATATCCCCTGACCAGAGTGTTCTTTTCCCCATTACTCCCCAGGCTATCAATGCAATGCTACATTTTGAACCAGACCAAGAACTAGCACCTTTGTCTATGGAAGAATTGATTGAAAAGACTAAGCAATTGACCCCAGAAAAGTTAAAATCCATGTGCCAGAATTTCATGTTGCCTGAACATCAACCGAAGGGGCCTCCTTCCTATGGTTTTTATTATTTCAATAAATTGGGAAGGCTCATCCTAAATATGATATCTTTTGTCTTGGGATTCAATACCAGTGAATATGTGGATGAAATAACACTGGTTTTACTATCTATCTTTACTCCTGGGCAGCCTCCTGAAGTTAAATATGACTTTGCCTCTTTCATAGCCAATAATATCCATGATCAGTTCATGAGGCTAGATGATGAGAAAGTTTTCAAATATTCCTCAGTCATTTATCATCTCATTATCTTCTATCAATCAGAAAAGTTCCCTTTCCCTGTTAAAAAGCTTAATGCCAAGGGAAACCCCAGGTCAGTTATATTTTGGTCTCCCATAATTCATTCTTCCTCTGATTCTCCCTATTCCTACACTGAGTTCATTGATCAGTTTGTATATCCTGCAACAACCTTGTTGACAGGAATTCCCCCCCCCCAAGGCTCAGTAATGAAATAAAGAAGACCTTGCAGCTTTCAAGGACTTATAAAATTGGAGATTGGTATTTATATCAGAACCATTCAGTCATCAGAATCTATGGATGTGAATTACATCCATTCAAGTTGCCAAGATATGTGCCCATGAGACTTTTTGCCTTGGAATATTTCAGGCAAATGAATAACTCAGATAAGATCCATTTTTGTAGTGTGAAGAAGAAAGCCCAATTAAGGATCAAAAGTCAATTAGGTCCTTTCATCTGCAACTCTAGGGAAGCCGAGCAAGAAGCAGAAAACATACTGCAAAACCGTTGCAAATTCCAAAGAAGTTTCTGTTGGGTTCCTTATGACCCATTTGGTTTTATTTGTGAAAAGAGATTAAAGAACAAATCATCCCCTTATATACACCACAAGATTCCTGAACTAGAACAATATGCATATCAAGATGAATGGGTTGAAGGAACACTCGTTGAGGAAGAAAGTGAAGCTGACAAAATGAACAAAATTATGAAAGATCTCGAGAAGAAGTATGACCTAGAATCTTGTGGTTAAGTGCAGGTACCCCACATTGGCACTTCTTCAGCAGCAAATCTACAGCAGACATTACAGGAAAGCAGTTCATCAGTTGCAGCAGAACCAAAAGGCAAAGGAAAGGAACCTGAAATCCAGGTCATTGAAACTTTAGTCATGGCAGAGAAACCACAAACTTCCAAAGCACCTGAACAAATCCAAGTTTCTCCCACTCAGGTAAAACACCCTGAAGTTTCAGAATTACAAACTCCATCCAATATGAAGATAGGAAAGAAAAGGCAAGTTCCAGATATTACTCCTCCTAAAGAATCCTCAGGAGTACATCAAGCCAAAAAACAGAAACCAGATCCAATTCCAGATGTAGAGATCATTGATGAAATATTTGATGATGGAAGGGAAGACAGTCAACTAACTGGCACAGTTAGTGAAACAAACACAGGACAGAAAGGAAAAGCTTTACAAAAGCAATTGAGTACTGAGGTATCCTCTTTTAGACCACCAAAAACAGATACAGGGGATATAAAAAGAACCTTCATTAATATAAAGGCAAAGAATGATCCATTAAGAATGAAGGTATATGATCAATATCTGAAAATGGCTCCCCATAATCAGGAAAGGTTAATGTCAGCATTTGACATTTCACAAGGCAAAATGATGATGAGCCACTTCAAGTCAAAGGTGCCAAAACCCATGTCAGCAGTTGATTATATTAGAACAAATTTTGAGGTCCTGGCTAAGGATATTCATCCTTTAGACCAGATAGAGCTGCACAAACAAACTGGGGAAATGGTGTATTCCAATCTGACTAATAAGGCTATGGCAGCCCTAACGCTGCAAGATTCTTTAAATAACACAAGTGCCCAATTGCAAATTGAGAAGGCCTCTTCTCAGGCCAAAGATAATAGAATAAAGTCTCTAGAAGACATAATCATCGGCTTGGGTCACAACCCCAAAGACATTAAAAGTATTGAGGAATTAATAAAGAAGAAAGATGATGACATAGCTGCACTGAGAAAGCAGTTGAAATTGCCAGCCTCAAGGCACCCCCAGACCCAAGAATTTTTAAAGGGGAATTCACAAGAAGAGGTAATGGAGTTGCTCCTAAATATGACTGAGCGACTAAGTGAAACAGAGAAGGAATTAGAGCAAGCTTTACAGGAAAAAGAAGCTATCAAGCAGGCATCCATCACAGAAGCTACTACAACCACAGGTACTACAACAGCAAAGCAACAAACAGAACCAGCGCAGGTAAACACTTCTGGTTTAAGTTCTGATGAGTTAATAAAACAAATGGAAAGTTTACAATTAAGAGTCAAAGAACTTCAAGCCACTAAGTTACAATTAAAAGATTTGGAGCAGAAGTATGATACATCTAAAAAGACAGTTGCTGAAAATACCAGGGAAATCAAAAGATTGGACAAATTAGTTAAGGCTTTAGAGAAAGATCTTTCATTAGAAAAGTATTTGAAGGAAATAAATCAAATTCTTTAGGGAAATATAATTGAATTAATAAAAAGTATTTGGCCCTCTATTCAAGCAATTTTTGAACAAAATGACTTGATTAAAATAGCTCAGGAAGAAATAAACAGAACAAGAGATGAACTAAGAGGTAGACCTGAGCAGGCCAATCAACTCATTCAATTTTTGAACACCCGAACAAAGCAACATCTTGCAAGATTAGGAATTGAAGACAGAACTGGCACTATTTTGATAATAAAAAGAGTTTTCATCAAGAGAACTTTTATGCAGAATTTAGAAAGGAAATGTTCAGAGATTTTGGCTGATATTGATGCTTTCAGAGAAAAATTTCAAGTTTTATTGGACAATGGATTACCCAGTCCCATGCTCACAGAGGACCAAATAATGGAACTAGAAACTTATGTCAAGAAAATAGAGAGCCATGCTCAAAATACAACTACTAGTTCTATCAGTCTACCAGAAGCAACGTTGCCAACAGGGAAAAATCTATATGACAGATTGAAGAATTTATTTCATCTTGAACATGAAATAAAGTATTTGTTTCCTGATGAGCCCACTTTTTACAAACTCACAGAGGCTGATGAGACATTGAGAAAACTTAAGAGGACTATAATACCAGAAGATCAATGGTGGAAAGACCTATTGGAAATTCTATGAAAATTATCTTCAGGATGAGAATTTTATCTTTTTACTATTATGTGAAAAGAAAAAATGAGCACAGATGAAAGAGTATCAGTTGAACAGGTTAAAGAGTATCCGTAAAGACAAAGAGTATCAAACAAGCAAAGAAATTACTCCAAGGGACAGCACCGAGCCCTATTTCAGCACTTACCTCCAGCACATCAGCAAAATGAGGAAACAGCACATCAAAAGTTACTTATTATTCTATCTACGAGACCATTTGTCTCTTGTTTATTTGTAAATTACTCCTTAGTCACCCTAGATTATTGGCTAGGTTAGTGTAAGATATTTTCAATTATTTCTTGTATAAATAAACCCTCAAAGAGAGTATTGAGGGTGGATTCTATTACTTTGCTGTAACATTGAGATTTTCGGAATAAAAGCATTTTGGAGAAATTTATTCGTGGCTTACTAGATGACGATTTGAAGCTCAGGACTTTTTGCAGGATTCATGTGTTGGACTGCAGTTCAATAAGTCTTTCTACCCTTTGTCTTAAGTTTTATATCAGTTTATAATATCATTATGTCCATTTCTGAATAATTTACATAAAGGATTGAATCAAAATTTACTTAATTGTACTCTGATTTCAGATGTGATTGTTCTTAATGTTTTCCTCTAAATTAGTTATAAGCATGAATTCTTAAATGCTCTTGCTTTGCTAATTTAAACATTGTTGATTACTATAATAAAGAATTCTTCATTGCTCTTTGTTTGTAGTCATCTCATTTCCTTCTTTTGAACATGGTGAAAGATTCTTAGCTGCCTTTCATCCCTTCAAGATCATCCCATCCACTTTAAATTTTAAGGATTGTTCTCTGTCTAGCTATCTTGCCCTGTAATACCATCTTGTGCTTAGAATAGAAATCCATTAAAGCCATCCTTTGGCCTCCTTATTGATGGTTTGAAAAATTTCCCAGTACTTACTTACTAATTTGTCAGTTCCACCATTTTCATTAAACTCTGAAGGATCTATAACTAGCTAAAACCATGAACAAATAAATTAACAAAGAGAGAGCCTCCTGCAGATAGTCTTCAGTCTGCATCCGAAAGTTGGACCCCTTGATTACCTGGTGCTACTTTTCCTTTTCCACAACTTCAAGGAAAACCTGAGTGATAACATAGTGGCGACTCCACTGGGGAACTGAATCATTTATTGATACTATTGTTTGATTTATAAGCTATAGACAGAGTCTGAAGATCAGCCAGGTAGCTTTTGAAATTTCTTTTGCTCTGCAATTGCAAAAGTAAATAAATGTTGCTTCAGTCTATCTCTGATTTAGCTTATATACTGAACCTTAGTTTCAAAATTTTCAATCAGATTCTCTAGTTTAACAGATCTTTTAGAAAATTTTAATCATACATCATTATTTCTTGAAGAATTTGTAGAAGTTGTATTTATTCTTTCAATTAAAATCAAAAATCCAAAAAACACATAGTCTAGGAAAACTGGCTTCAGAAAGGATTCGACATACTAGGTCAAACCCTGACCCCAATCCACCACCAATATTTGAAAATCCAAATCGGATTCCCAGGATTCTTAGAAGACAAGGAAGTCAAGAAAGTTCTGAAAGAGGAAGTCAGGAGAGTACAGGAAGTTCTAGACCACTTTCTAGATCTGCATCTTGTCCTGTGAAAATTATATATATTGATGACATTCCTTTTGATGCACGATTTGAAACATCTTTATTTGTGAATTTTTCTGAAACCGAATTATCCAGATTAGTTCCAGATCCATTGTTCTTTGAAGATTTGCAATACAGATTTGTTTCACATCATCTTGACAGAGAATTACATAACTCTATTCAGACTGAACAAACCTTTGAAGAAAGTTCAAACATCTCTGTAATTACTGAAGTATCTCTAAGTTCAGTTACTTTTTCTCAAACTTTTCAAACACCTGTCACCCCTTCTACTCCTCCATCTCCCCCTGCCAGACCATCAACTCCTATTACCTCACTATATCTTCCAATGGCCAATCGATACGCCCCTTTATAGTTACCAGCCAACCCTCCAGCTTTACCTCGGGATTATCAGAGTAAGATTACACCTTTTGATGGATCAGGAACTTACACAGCACAACAACACACCAAAAGGATGACTGATTACTTTGAGTTATATGAGATTGATACTGATAATGTCCGAATGAGAATTTTCGTTCAGAGTCTTACTGGAGAAGTTAGGACATTGTTTAGGGCCCTTGCTCCAAATACTATTGTTGATTTACCAGCTTTATATAGGGCATTTTTTAACAGATGGGAGAAGAAGAAGGACCCTCTTCAGATCCTGTCAAAATTTGAAAAATTAAGAAGAAGACCTAATGAAACAGTACAGGATTATATCATTAGATTCAATGAAGCATATAATGCAGTTCCTCAAAACCTAAGACCCCCACCTGACTCTGTATTGGTTAAATTTCCAGATGGTTTTGACTCTGATATAGCTTATTCCCTCAGGGAAAGAGCTCCCCAAACATTAGAAGAAATGCAAAGCATAGTGGTGAGTGTAGAATCAAATCTGATAGAAAAACGAGCCAGAGCAAGAGCAGAAAGAAGAATGCCTCTGAATGAAGAACCTTCAGCTTTTGAAAAGAAGCTGGATGCAATCATTAAAGGCATGGAAAGATTAGGAGACAGAGTGGAGACCATTGAAAGAAAATCTTCTACTGATAATCAGAATGTGGCAAGAAACCCAAACTTTAGGAGGAATCTAAATCAAAATATTGGAAAGAATGTCCCTGACCAAAACATTAGGCCACCTTTCCAAGAAAACTTTGTTGAAGGTTCAACTTCTGAAGAACCTATAGAAGATGTAGAAATAAACAATGTAACTGATGACAAAAATGAACCAGAAGTCTTCCTATCCCAAGATGATCAAGAGAATCATATCCTTGAAACATTCCAAACTCATTCAGGTGAGACTTTTGATTTTAAGGAAGGTTATGACACAACAATTTATGAGGTCCATAAACAGTATAATTTGAGAAGTAGGCGGATTGATGTGCCAGATAACAGTAAACAGAAAAATGCAAAACAAAATGTCAAAGGTAAAGTTAACATTCCCCCTGTACAAAACATTCCCCAAGTACAAATTTTGTCTAGGATAACTCCCAATCCTTCAAATCCAATAATTGAAGATGTCTCTGACAACCAACCAAACAATAAACAACAATCTAATACTTTTCCTCCTGTGGGAAATGTAGAAGAAACAGTAGAATTCAGTTCAGATACCCCTTCAAAACAAAATTTCATTCATGAAATAGAGAAAAACATTGAAGACCCAAAAAATAGAGAAAACCCAACTGTGCAAAACACTAAAACTCAAACAGAAAAACCTTTCAATCTAGAGGCTGAAATAGGCAAACTTAAGATAGTTGTTCCTTTGTCAGAATTGGCTAAACATGATGTCTATAGAAGTCAAATTACCAAGTCCCTAAATATTAACATTACTGGATTGGATGATTCAGTAAATATTCTTGATGATCAACCCAAACTTCTTTTTGGCCCCGAGGTAAATGGCAAACCAGAAAGTGGAGGAAATCCTCCATTTTATGTAAGCCTGAATGTTCATGACAAGATACTCCATAATGCAATGCTTGATTCTGGAGCATCTCACAATTTGATGCCAAAAGCAGTAATGGAAACATTAAATCTAGATATTACCAGACCGTACAAAGATTTGTTTTCATTTTATTCCAGTCAGGTAAAATGTCTAGGTTTGATTAAAGATTTGTGTGTTACTTTGGTACAATACCCTGCTAATTCTGTTTTGATGGACATAGTAGTGGCTGATATTCCACCTAAATATGGTATGTTATTGTCTAGATCTTGGGGTGCTAAACTTGGAGGGTCTATTCAACTAGACATGTCATATGCAACTATTTCAGTATTCGGTCAGCCTAAAAGATTATATAGAGAAACCTTGATGAAGTACTTAGTCAGTAGCCATGAGAAGCCTGAAAACTTCCCTGTTTACTTTGTACATTCTGATATGGATTCTTTTATTTTATACAATGCTGAGTTGGATCTCCCTACTGAAATAGAAGCTCCAGAATTGGAAACCATGAACAAAACCACTGTTAAAATTGAAGAAATATCTGAAAATAAAGAAACACCAGATGATCAAGAAATACCAGAAGAAACTAAACAACTAGCTCCTGTCAAGAAACATTTTAAAACAATTGATGAAGATTATGAACATGAAATTCTATGGCATTTAGAGTTTGATGGCTCAGTAAACAAATTAGGGCAGGAGCTGGGATTTGGTTACATAATGTTGAGAATAATCATGCAGAGGGTCATGCTTATAGGTTGAATTTCAAATGCACTAACAACATGGCAGAGTACAAAGCTCTTTTATTAGGGCTTAAACATGTCAAGAAGTTAGGAGCTATTAGGGTATCAATCATAGGAGACTCCAAACTAATCATTCAACAGATTAAAGGAGAATGTTCAACAAAAGACATGAGACTGAAACAATACAGAGAGACAGTTGTAGAAATTCTCAACACATTTCTACAAGCTCAACTTGCCAAGATTCCTAGGAAACAAAATTTGCATGCTCACAGCCTCGCAATGTTTGCTAGCACATGCAAGTTACCTTTTGATCCTAATCATCAGTTTTCAGCTGAGATTAGACATAGGCCTGCTATACCAGACAATCTTTTGAATTGGCAAGTATTTGTTAATAACAATCAAATCAATAGTTTTTTGACACTTCAAAATGAGTTTTCTAACTGTAATATAGATGAAGACTTGACTATTGATGAATTTGATCAAGAAAAAGAACAAAAAATAGAGATTTCAAAAGAAAATGCAATTCATATGTTGCACCCGACCACATTCACAGAAAAATACATACAGAACTTGAAACATATGGAGTCTGAAGAGATCATAGAAGATGAAACAGAAATCATCAATTTAAAAGATAATCATTTGCCCAAAGGATTAACTCCTTTGGAAGATCTGTTTGACTCAAATGATATTCTATTTAGACCTAAAATGGAATCTGTTAAGGCTGATATGGAAGAATGCAACTTAGGGACCCCAGAAAATCCCAAAATGGTTAAGTTGTCCAAATCTCTTCCAAAAGATCAAAAGGTCAAATATGTTGAACTATTGAAAGAATTCCAGGATGTTTTTGCCTGGAGTTATGAAGATCTGAAATCTTATGATACATCCATCATTCAACATACTATACCTTTGAAACCAGATCAAAAACCTTTCAAACAAAAGCTTAGAAGAATAAATCCTGTTTTATTACCTTCAATTGAAAAGGAAATTAAAAGAATGTTTGAAGCAGGGATTATAGCTCCTATCAGATTCTCAGAATGGGTTTCTAACCTGGTGCCAACAAGGAAGAAGATAGGGGAAATAAGACTGTGTGTTGATCTAAGAAATTTGAATAAAGTTTCTTTAAAATATAACTATCCTTTACCAAAAATGGACCATATTCTACAGAGGGTAGTAGGATCTTCTAGGATATCTCTACTGGATGGATTTTCAGGGTACAACTAGATTTTGGTTCATCCTGATGATCAGGATAAAACAGCATTCACTACACCATGGGGTACGTTTAAATATGTCAAAATGCCATTTGGGCTCAAGAATGCAGGAGCTACATTTCAAAGAGCAATGGATATTGCTTTTGCTAAATAAATACATGATTTTCTGGTTATTTATCTAGATGATTTAACTGTTTTTTCTAAAACAGATCAAGAACATTTAGATCATTTAAGGCAAGTATTTATAAAGTGCAAAAAATATGGAATTTCTTTAAACCCTAAAAAGTCATTATTTGGTTTGGAAGAAGGAAAGCTTTTAGGCCATATCATTTCTAAAGATGGCATTAGGATTGATCCAGAAAGAATACAAGCAATTTTACAGATACCTCATCCTAGAAACATAAAAGAGTTGCAAGCATTCATAGGAAAAATTAATTTCTTGAGAAGATTTATTTCTAGTTTAGCTGAATTACTTAGATTGCTCACTAACATGTTGAGGAAAGATTCAAGCATTGACTGGACTGTAGAAGCCAAACAATCATTTGAGGAAATTAAAATGGCTTTAACAAGGACACCAGTTCTTACCAGTCCCAAATTTGACAGAGATTTTATTATTTTTTCATTTGCTTCTGAACACACAGTTGCAGCTGTTTTACTTCAAAAAGATGATCAAGGGTGTGAAAAACCAATAGCATTTTTTAGTAAAGCACTTAGGGATGCATCTTTGAAATACAATATTATGGAGAAACAGGCTTTTGCATTAGTAAAAGCAATTAAAGATTTCAGAGTTTACATATTATATTCTCATGTGATAGCTTATGTGCCTAATGTTGTAGTTAAAGACATCTTGACTCAAGATGGCATTGAAGGCAAAAGAGGTAAGTGGATAGCTACCATTTTAGAATATGATATTGAGATTAAACCAACAAAACTCATAAAAGGTCAAGGTTTGGCACAACTCATGACTGAAACTAATTGCCAAGCCTTAGACATTAATGAACTGGATGACAATCAGGAGATGGTGACTCCACAGATCAGTCAAGCTTTCTTAGATTCACCCTGGTATACTGATATAATTCATGTTTTATTAAACCTGCAAGCTCCTCCAGGGTTGTCCAGAACCAAGCAAAGATTTTTAAAAATGACATCTTTGAAATATTGTATTTTAGATGGCACTTTATTTTGGAAAAATCATGAAGGAATCTTGTTGAATTGTCTATTAAAAGATGAAGCTGATAAAATTCTTAATGAATTTCATGCAGGGGATTGTGGAGGACATCTCTACTGGAAATCAACTGCAGACAAAATATTAAGGGCTGGTTTTTACTGGCCAACATTATTTTCTGATGTTAAGAAATTTGTAACAACTTGTCATAAGTGTCATATTTTTGAGGGTAAAAGAAAGTTGTTACCTCTGCCATTAAAACCAATTTCCACATAAAGACCTTTTCAACAATGGGAATTAGATTTTATTGGAGAAATCCATCCCCCTTCTTCAGGACAACACAGATGGATTCTTACTGCCACAGACTACTTCACTAAGTGGATTGAAGCTATCCCATGCAGACAGGCCAATGATTCTGTGATTATAGGGTTTTTAGAAACCAACATACTTTCAAGATTTGGCTGTCCAGAAAAGATTATAACAGATAATGCTGCTGCATTTAAGTCAAAGAAAATGATTAGTTTATGTAGTAAATATCATATTACTTTAGGCCATTCAACAGCTTATTACCCTCAGGGTAATGGACTAGCAGAATCCTCCAATAAAAGCCTTATCAATATCATCAAAAAGTTATTGGAAGAAAACAAAAAGAATTGGCACAAGAAACTGACCAATGCATTGTGGGCAAACAGACTTACAACTAAGAAATCAATTGGGACTAGTCCATATGAATTAGTTTATGGCCTTGAAGCAAGATTCCCATCATCTTTAGGAATTCCTGTTATGAAATTACTTCAGGAGGCTCAAGTGGAGCCAAATGACATTCAAAGAAGAATTAATCAAACAATCCACCTGCAGCAAACCAAGGAAGAGGTATACCAACGATCTCAAGTCCTGCAGGAAAAGCTAAAGAAAATGTTTGATAAAAGGACTAAAGCAGAAGATTTTCAACTAGGTGATAAAGTCCTAATATGGGATTCTAGAAGAGAAGAAAAAGGGAAACATGGGAAATTTGATTTCTTGTGGAAAGGGCCTTACATTATTCATGCCTTGCAGGGAAACAATACATACTTTTTGAAAGATGTGGACAATTCAGAAGTTGAAGAAGGACCAGTCAATGGTCGAATGCTCAAGCATTATTTTGATCCCATTTACTAGAATGTTTTGATTTTTCTAACTTGTACATAATATATCCTTTTTTTTAATGCAGTTTGGATTGGATGGTGACCTTTTGAAGTTGAAGCCCGAAGTGAAGGCCCTAAGCTTCAAAAGTTTCACTATCATATGTAAAATAAAAGCTACCAGGAGAAGGAGATTACATAATTCAGTTTGAAGACATGTTTAGGCATCTGACCTGCTGTTCTTGACTTTTCACAAGGAAAAGCCATCCCCAAGTGGAGCCAGTGTTAGACTCCTATACCAATAGGTGTCATATTTCATTATTGTCTTGATTGAACTATGGAATATGTTCAAACCTTCTTTCTTAAGCAAAGGTGTTCCATATTCTTGAAAAACCAAAAAATCAAAAAATTTAAAAATGTAAAGAGGGTATACCCTAAAAGAAAAATCAAAGGGTAAGAAAAATAAAATGGTCAAAAAAGTGAAAGAAATGAACCCCAAACAAAAAATAGACCAAGGAAAGTGTGCAAATCCAAATGCCACTACTATTTCATTTGTGTAAATAAGCAATTGTGTGCAGCTTGTCAAACTTTTGCCACAATTTATGAAGGGTCAAACTGTTTAAACTTGACTTATTCATATTTCAATTTCATGTTATAGAATAGAGAATAAATATCTGACCAAACAGTTTAATATTGGCAGATAAGTAGATAGGTAGAGTTATTAAAAGGTGCTCAACAGTTTAATCTGAGCCCTTGGATGTAATAAGGGTAGAAATAGATAGATTTATCATGTAAAAAGAAAAGGTTGAAAAGGGTTTGCAAGTCTAAATGAACCCTAATAAAGAAGAGAAAATGGTAGTAGTAGATAGGGTAGGTAGATGGTGTTGCAAAGTTTATCTGATGAATGATGCTGCTACATGTTTTTGATCCTTTACTTTCATCACAAATACTGAAGCAGGAAACACAATGGAAAAATCACAGCAAGCAAAGTAAAAAATCATTAACCTCCCTCATCACTTTCCCCTTAAAAGTTTTACTAATTTCCCCAAAATTACCAAGGTATTTGGAGATCAAAGGGGCTCAAGGCATTTCCTTGACTTTTGGAGGGACCGGACCCTCGGCCTAATGATCAAAAAGACCTAAGTACTTGAGATAATTCATCATTATAATCATTTATTTTTAACCTTTTCCTAAGTAAAATCTCATTTTGCTTAGGAAAATCATGCAAAATTCCATAAAAATCCCTCAAAAATAACTTACTATTCTAAGTTTAAGTGTTGAAGATGAGATATTGCAATTTACTTCAGAAATTGTCACTTTCTTAGATGTGTGAAATATTTTGAGTTCCCTTGTCCCTTTCTCATATTAATGTTTAACTCTATTTTACTAAATCCCTAGTGAAACGCCCTATCCTAAGTATATAACTCTTTTTATATAAATATCTGAAAACCCCTCTATTATAAAGTTTAGCCGAAGTATTTATTTTCCCCGTGCATTCAAATAAAAACCCACTATACAAGCCCTTTGGTTGAATATATCGTTATACTATAGTCCCGCCCTATGGTAAATTAATTACATCGGTTAATTTATCATATAATAAAATAAAAACATATATACGAAAAACTTTAAACATATGATTTATATGTTTAACACAAAAATATAATTAAAACCCGAAGTTTTATTTTCAAAACCAAAACCTTGGAAAGATCCTATGCCACCGTGGCCCATCCACCTGGCATTCTACCCGACATTTCAACCATCCAACGAAACCCCGCCGCAACCCCTTTTTTCATTATAAATATGGGGTTAATTAGTTATCATAACTAATTAATAACCTTCCATCCACCAATCATATGCCACCTGGGATGATTAATTAAACGATGATTATGCCGGGCCCGCGTGATAACCACCCCACCATCTCCCTGTCATTTCAACCGTTCGATCGCCTTTCCGCAGATCTACGCCCCGTATCAATTCCGCTACCCGTCCCTGGTCAGCACATTAACGCGCGGGGGATTGGTGGTATTTGACTAGTCACCCGTCCACGTGTCGATAATCGAATGGAATCGCTGCCCGCTCATCTAATACCACCTTTGTCCATAAGCGGTGCGGGGACTAACCGCTTACCGCCCGGCCCTCCTGCCCCACGTCAGCCCGTACCAATGTGACGTAACTCCTCGAAAAACTAAATCCCCTCTTTTGCCTTTGGAAATAAAATGAATTTTCGCGTTTTTTTGTCATTTTCGTCATTTGAACGCGACTGTGCTTTCCGCTAAAGAATTCAAATTTTCACTAAAATCCACTGTTCCATTCGATTTCGCTCCAGATTTCCGCCAGACCTGTATTCAAGCATCCTCCTGCTACCGCCCGAATACCTATTAAAAGTCAGTTTTCCTCTAAGAACAGGTATTTATCCTATTTTGCCCCGAACTGCAAATAAAACTCTGTTTTCTTTGTTTTTCGCTGAATCAGTGTTTAAATCATATTCCTAAGATCATTCCCTAAGTTTTACGACTGTAAATTGTTCCCTTGAACCTGCAATTGTGCCAATTTCCTTCAGTAAGATCAAAATCACGCCCGGCCTGTGAAGAAAACCAGAAACCTCCATTTTGAATCCACAAGAACCAAAATGGAGGCCCCAGCAGCTTTGAATGTAACTCCACTGAATGCCCCTCACCGAGAGTTAGAATATTTACCTTTGGTAGATAAAGATTTCCAGATTAAAGACTTGCATTTTGATGAAAGTCCCCTTCTGAGTTATTGTCGCTGCAGAGACGAATACTCGAAGGGGCAAGATCTCATTGGGTTGTGGGAATCCAATCTCCCGAGATATCTCATCCCCTCAGTCATTTCTTTCCCAGAAATCATCCACTATTGCCATTCTAACTATGATCCCACTCAGAGAGCTGTAATATCCCCTGACCAGAGTGTTCTTTTCTCCATTACTCCCCAGGCTATTAATGCAATGCTACATTTTGAACCAGA
The DNA here is from genome assembly GCA_034641835.2 of Pinus albicaulis. Lineage (NCBI taxonomy): Eukaryota > Viridiplantae > Streptophyta > Pinopsida > Pinales > Pinaceae > Pinus > Pinus albicaulis. Next base: position 292,367,178 of record CM076578.1, read on the forward strand.
CCAAGAACTAGCACCTTTGTCTATGGAAGAATTGATTGAAAAGTCTAATAAATTGACCTCAGAAAAATTGGAGTCCATTTGCCAGAATTTCATGTTGCTTGAACATCAACCTAAGGGACCTCCTCCCTATGGTTTTTATTATTTCACTAAGTTGGGAAGGCTCATCTTAAATATGATATCTTTTGTCTTGGGTTTCAATACCAGTGAATATGTTGATGAGATAACCCTGGTTTTGCTGTCTATTTTTACTCTTGGGCAACCTCCTGAAGTTAAATATGACTTTGCCTCCTTCATAGCCAATAAGATCCATGATCAGTTCATGAGGCTTGATGATGAGAAAGTTTTTAAATATTCCTCAGTTATTTATCATCTCATTATCTTTTATCAATCAGAAAAGTTCCCTTTCCTTGTTAAAAAGCTTGATGCCAAGGGAAACCCTAGGTTAGTTATATTTTGGTCTCCCGTAATTCATTCTTCCCATAATTCTCCATATTCCTATACTGAGTTCATCGACCTTTTTGTATATCCTGCAACTACCTTGTTGACAGGAATCCCTCCTCCAAGACTCAGTAATGAAATCAAGAAGACCTTGCAGCTTTCCAGGACTTATAAAGTTGGAGATTGGTATTTATATCAAAACCATTCAGTCATCAGAATCTATGGATGTGAATTACATCCATTCAAGTTGCCAAGATATGTGCCCATGAGACTTTTTGCCTTGGAATATTTCAGGCAAATGAATAATTCAGATGTGATTCATTTTTGTAGTGTGAAAAAGAAGGCCCAATTAAGGATCAAAAGTCAATTAGGTCCTTTCATCTGCAACTCTAGGGAGGCCGAGCGAGAGGCAAAAATATATTACAAAGCAAGTTCCAAAGAACTTTTCGTTGGGTTCCTTATGACCCATATGGTTTTATTTGTGAAAAGAGATTAAAGAACAAATCATCCCCTTATATACACCACAAGATTCCTGAACTAGAACAATATGCCAATCAAGATGAATGGGTTGAAGGAGCACTTGTTGAGGAAGAAAGTGAAGCTGACAAAATGAAAAAAATTATGAAATATCTCAAGAAGAAGTATGACCTAGAATCTTGTGGTCAAGTGCAGGTACCCCACATTGGCACTTCTTCAGTAACAAATCTACAGCAGACATTACAGGAAAGCAGTTCATCAGTTGCAGCAGAACCAAAAGGCAAAGGAAAGGAACCTGAAATCCAGGTCATTGAAACTTTAGTCATGGCAGAGACACCACAAACTTCCAAAGCACCTGAACAAGCCCAAGTTTCTCCCACTCAGGTAAAACACCCTAAAGTTTTAGAATTACAAACTCCATCCAATATGGAGATAGGAAAGAAAAGGCAGGTTCCAGACACTACTCCTCCTAAAGAGCCCTCAGGAATACATCAAGCCAAAAAACATAAATCAGATCCACTTCCAGATGTGGAAATCATAGATGAGGTGTTTGATGATGGAAGAGAAGACAGTCAGCTAACTGGTTCTGTTAGTGTGACCCATACAGAGTAGAAAGGAAAAGCTTTGCACAAGCAGTTGAGTACTGAAGTATCCTCCTTTAGGTCACCAAAAACAGATACAGGGGATATAAAAAGAACTTTCATCAATATAAAGGCAAAGAATGATCCATTGAGAATGAAAGTATAAGATCAATATCTGAAAATGGCTCCCCATAATCAGGAAAGGTTAATGTCAGCATTTGACATTTCACAAGGCAAAATGATGATGAGCCACTTCAAGTCAAAGGTGCCAAAACCCATGTCAGCAGCTGATTATATTAGAACAAATTTTGAGGTCCTGGCTAAGGATATTCATCCTTTGGACCAGATAGAGCTGCATAAACAAACTGGGGAAATGGTGTATTCCACTCTTACCAATAAGGCCATGGCAGCCCTAACGCTGCAAGATTCTTTAAATAACACAAGTGCCCAATTGCAAATTGAGAAGGCCTCTTCTCAGGCCAAAGATAATAGAATAAAGTCTCTAGAAGACATAATCATTGGCTTGGGTCACAACCCCAAAGACATTAAAAGTATTGAGGCATTAATAAAGAAGAAAGATGATGACATAGCTGCACTGAGAAAGCAGCTGAAATTTCCAGCCTCAAGGCACCCCCAGACCCAAGAATTTTTAAAGGGGAATTCACAAGAAGAGGTAATGGAGTTGCTCCTAAATATGACTGAGCGACTAAGTGAAACAGAGAAGGAATTAGAGCAAGCTTTACAGGAAAAAGAAGCTATCAAGCAGGCATCCATCACAGAAGCTACTACAACAGCAAAGCAACAAAAAAAACCAGCGCAGGTAAACACTTCTGGTTTAAGTTCTGATGAGTTAATAAAACAAATGGAAAGTTTACAATTAAGAGTCAGAACTTCAAGCCACTAAATTACAATTAAAAGATTTGGAGCAGAAGTATGATACATCTAAAAAGACAGTTGCTGAAAATACCAGGGAAATCAAAAGATTGGACAAATTAGTTAAGGCTTTAGAGAAAGATCTTTCATTAGAAAAGCCTTTGAAGGAAATAAATCAAATTCTTTGGGGAAATATAATTGAATTAATAAAAATTATTTGGCCCTCTATTCAAGCAATTTTTGAACAAAATGACTTGATTAAAATAGCTCAGGAAGAAATAAACAGAACAAGAGATGAACTAAGAGGTAGACCTGAGCAGGCCAATCAACTCATTCAATTTTTGAACACCCGAACAAAGCAACAGCTTGCAAGATTAGGAATCGAAGACAGAACCGGCACTATTTTGATAATAAAAAGAGTTTTCATCAAGAGAACTTTTATGCAGAATTTAGAAAGGAAATGTTCAGAGATTTTGGCTGATATTGATGCTTTCAAAGAAAAATTTCAAGTTTTATTGGACAATGGGTTACCCAGTCCCATGATCACAGAGGACCAAATAATGGAACTAGAAACCTATGTCAAGAAAATAGAGAGCCATGCTCAAAATACAACTATTAGTTCTATCAGTCTACCAGAAGCAACGTTGCCAACAGGGAAAATTCTATATGACAGGTTGAAGAATTTATTTCATCTTGAACATGAAATAAAGTATTTGTTTCCTGATGAGCCCACTTTTTACAAACTCACAGAGGCTGATGAGACATTGAGAAAACTTAAGAGGACTATAATACTAGACGATCAATGGTGGAAAGACCTATTGGAAATTCTATGAAAATTATCTTCAGGATGAGAATTTTATCTTTTTACTATTATGTGAAAGATAAAAATGAGCACAGATGAAAGAGTATCAGTTGAATAGGTTAAAGAGTATCCGTAAAGACAAAGAGTATCAGACAAGCAAAGAATTTACTCCAAGGGACAGCACTGAGCCCTATCTCAGCACTTACCTCCAGCACATCAGCAAAATGAGGAAACAGCACATCAGCAGTTACCTATTATTCTATCCACGAGACCATTTGTCTCCTGTTTATTTGTAAATTACTCCTTAGTCACCCTAGATTATTGGCTACGTTAGTGAGAGATTTTTTCAAGTTTTTCTTGTATAAATAAACCATCAAAGAGAGTATTGAGGGTGGATTCTATTACTTTGCTGTTACATTGAGATTTTCGGAATAAAATCAATTTGGAGAAATTTATTCGTGGCTTACTGGATGACGATTTGAAGCTCAGGACTTTTTGCAGGATTCATGTGTTGGACTGCAGTTCAATAAGTTTTTCTACCCTTTGTCTTAAGTTTTATATCAGTTTATAATGTCATTATGTCCATTTCTCGAATAATTTTGCTATAAAGGATTGAATCAGAATTTACTTAATTGTACTCGATCTCGTATGTGATTGTTCTTAATGTTTTCCTTAAATTGGTTATAAGCATGAATTCTTAAATTCTCTCGCTTAAGTTAATTCGAAACATTGTTGATTAATGTAACAAATAATTCTTCATTTCTTTGTTTGTAGTCAATTCACTTCTTTCCTTTGAACATGGTGAAAGATTCTTAGTCGCCTTTCATCCCTTCAAGATCATCCCACCCACTTTAAATTTTAAGGATTGTTCTCTGTCTAGCTATCTTGCCCTGTAATACCATCTTGTGTGTAGAATAGAAATCCAGTAAAGCCATCCTTTGACTCCATAGCCCAATGGACTGAAAACTCTCAACCTTGCCCTTAGTTTGTGAATTCCCCCAATTTTCAAACAAACTCTTGGATCCATACCTAGCCTAAAACCTTCTAAGAACAAAGATAAATTATAAAGAGAGAGCCCTCTCTGGATGCAGATTGGCTAGATTCTGCATCTAAAGGTTGGTTTGTGGTTACCTCGGGTATACTTTCCTTTTCCACAACTTCAAGGAAAACCTGAGTGATAACAATATCAATGTTTTATTCCAAACATACTTCAACAAATCTCTAACCAAGGATAAAATGCTGCATCATTATAAATTAGTTGTTTGAACTGTTTAGTTAGGAAAATTTGCATGTTTAGTTGATCATTTCTCAAGTTGAGTCTATGTTTTTAGTCATTTCCTTAAAAGTCATTATCAAGCTTTGTTTTTTCTTAGTCATAGTTTAGATTTGATTCTACTTCAGTGTTTGCAATTGCATTTGTCATTTGTCATCAATCAATTAGGTCTCACTCTGTTTTTAATCATTAGCTTCCTTCCATCAGTTTTCTAGTCATCTTTCTTGTGAACATAAAACCACCAAAAGACCAAAAACATCATAAATCATCACAAAAGACCAAAAACATCACAAAACACTACACACAATGCATTAGGAAACAAGCACCTAGGTACATACAGTACACTTCACTTCAGCAGTTTACCAACCCTGGTTGACAATTAAATGAGCTCAGTTTAGGAGACTAGATTGAGACCAAACAATGTGCTCTTTCTATCCATTGGGCTCCCTTCCTAATCTACATCCGTGAAGCCACACAGCTTCACCTCATCCGACTGTCTGTACCATAATCCATATCCCGATGTGCCTCTGAGATATCTCAATAAATGCTTGCCCACCTTCCAAAAGATCTTGGTAGGCTTAACCATATCTTGTGAAAGTTGGTTAACTGCATAGCATATATCGAGTCGTGTATTGACTAGATACATAAGCGACCCCACCAACTGTCGATAAACAGTGGAATCCACTACCTCTGCTGAAGTAGCATCCTCCTTCCTCCAACCACCAGGAAGAGGAGTATCAACAGGGTTACAACCATGCATGTTGAACTTCTCTAGTATCTCCCAGGCATACTTACCCTGAGAAACAAACAGTCCATCACTGCACTGCCAAATTTCCAATCCCAGGAAATAATGTAGGCCCAAGTCCTTCATCTCAAACTCTTTTGCAAGATCTTCCTTGCATGAGAGTATCAACAGCTCATCACTTGTCAAAATTAAATCATCTACATAAAGTACAATGATCAGCAACTTACCCTCCACCACAATCTGGTATAGGTTAGGATCTGCCTCACTCTTGGAGAATCCAAGTCCGGTGAAATAACTGTCTATCCGTGTGTACCAAGCACGAGGTGCTTGTTTCAACCCATATAGTGCTCTCTTGAGCCTACACACATGCGACTCGCTGTTGAAGACCTCGAAACCTTTGGGCTGCTCTATGTACACCTCCTCCTCAATGACTCAAGGTAGTCTTCACATCCATCTGATGAATCTGCCACCCCATCTGCGCTGAGAGAGAAATAATCGTCCGTATGGAATAATACCTTGCGACAGGTGCAAAGGTATCCTCATAATCGATCCCCTCAATCTGTGAAAAGCCTCGAGCAACAAATATTGCCTTATACTTCTCCACACTCCCGTCAGCTACCTGCTTCACTTTGTAGATCCATCTCGAACCCACCACTAATTTTCCCTCCAGCCTCAGGGCAATCTCCCATGCACTGTTTCTAACAATCGAATCATACTCTTCCACCATGACATCTACCCATGCGGGGTCCTCCACAGCTTCCTCAAAAGAGGATGGCTCTGTCACGATACACTTTCTCATAAGAGCCATGTATCCAATATACCAGTCAGGTGACTGTCTCTATCTACATTGTGATGTAGGTGCTCCTACAACCTTCTCTGCATCTTGAGCCAGTCACTCAGCTTTTGTAGTGCGCTTCCACCCTCTGATGGTTGGCGCTGCATGAGTGGTATCTTCCACTCCATGAACCTCATCTTGTGGTTGATCCACATCCTGAGACTCATCCTTAGGAACTAATAGGTCCTCATTTGCATGCAAGTGTAGCTCCCTCTCAAGTGAACACTTCATGGCTTTCTCCTCATGAAATTTGATATCCCATCGCACAACAGTCTTGCGACTCTCTGGAAAATACACACGATATTTTTGGGGCGTATCAGTGTACCCCACAAATATCCCAACCTCTATAGTCGGCTCCAGCTTATTCCTGGCATCCTTCGTCACATGAATGTAAATAGGTGAACCAAAAATCCTCAAATGGGAAATATCAGGCCTCTTACCAGAAACGCCTCCTCGGGTGTACTCATGCCAAGTATCCTGTGAGGACAACGGCTCTACACATATACTGCAGTATTGCATGCCTCTGCCCATAAGTGAATGAGTAGGCCTTGATCATGCAACATCGCCCGTGCAACACCCATGATCGTTCTGTTCTTCCGCTCAGCAACCCCATTCTGTTGTGGGTTATGAGGTGCTATGAGGTCTCCTCGAATTCCTTCTGTGCTGCAAAAGTCCTTGAATTCGCCAGAGATGAATTCACCACCATTGTCACTCCTAAGAGCCTTCACCTACTTCCCCGATTCTTTCTCAACCAGTGCCTTGAACTCACAGAACTTTGACTATGTCTCGCTCTTCTTCTGCATGAAGAAGATCCAGCACTTACAAGAAAAATCATCAACAAATATCACATAATACATGTGCTTTGTTGTCGAAGCTACTGAGAAAGGTCCACACACGTCTGTGTGAATTCTCTCAAGGATCATCGTGGCGCAAATATCATTCTCGTGAAAGGTGGCTTTCACAAATTTTCCCAAGGTACACCCCTTGCACTGATCTGACTGCGCAAGTGTGCCTTTAGGAAGCCCAGTAGAAATCTGCTGCAGTATCTTCAAAGCTCCATGGTGAAGGTGGCCCAATCTCTGGTGCCACAACTCGCCATCATCCCTACTCACCACTCCTTATTTTCCGGCCATTGCTACACATCCATCTACTTGCAATTGATAAATGTTCTTAACTCAAACCCCTATCCTTCAGGTCTCACCAATTGCCTTACTGCGTAGGAAAGCCTTTCCCTCACTAAAGACAACATCATATCCCTTGTCTTATAACATCGCCACAGAGATAAGATTCTTCTTCCATCCTGGAACATGCATCACTTCCTTCAATACGAAGGGTTTACCAGACTCCCTCTCAAAGGAAATGGTACCGATACCGTTCGCACTGTATCTACCATCATCGCCCATCTCAATGTGCACTCCAAGATCTTTCTCATCCAGATCAGTAAACAAATCTCGATCTCCTGTCATGTGAAAAGATGCACCATTGTCCAGAAACCACACTGAACCCATCACACTTAAGACCAAGCATGCGATCAGTGAAAAATCTAGCTCAAACTACAAGGCTAAGGCCTCTCCAGCTACAGATCCAGCAGCCTGCTTATTTTTCTTCTTCTGCGGACAATTTGTGGCATAATGTCCGTGTTGGTGACAGTGAAAACACTTCACCTTGGACATGTCCTGCTTCTTTCCTTTCGCACCGAAATGAGAAGCTTTCTTGCTCTTCCCCTTCTTTGCTTTGGCAACCAAAGCACAATTCTATTCATTAGATTTCTTTGATGACGATCCGTCCCTGGTACTCCGCCTTATCTCCTCTTGTACAAGATCCGACCAAAGTCGCTCCCATCTTGGCAATTTCTCCCTACCATTGACAGAGTCCTAATAGGAATGCCAACTCTTCGGATGCCCAAGGAGATCCAAGCTCACCAAGTCCTCATCCTCAACAGTCACCCCCACACTTCCTAGCTCATCCCTGCATTGGATGAAATTCGTGAGGTACTTGGGCATACTGTCGCCTTTCTCCATCTTTATGTTTCTGAGTTTATCCTTGAGTGCCAACTTCCTCTGGTCGCTCTTGATTTGGAATAAATCTTTCAAGGCTTTCCACATCAAGAATGGAGAAGCCTTACCATGCAGGCTGGAAACTATGTGATCCTTCATGCACTCCAACAGAATCCTTCGACACTTGCTGTCTTCTTTTACCATGCCTCAAGTACGGCAACATCACTAGAAGTAGGCTTTGGAACTTTAGCATCTATGAACGCCTTCAACCCATTGTCATCCAGCACCACCTCCATCCTATCCTTCCATGCAATATAATTCGAGCTTCCCTCAAGGGCATACTCCAATCGCAATCCGTTGAAAGACATCTCAGCTTCGACACCAAGAAAACACTACTGCAAATTCGAATTCCACCAGCACAATACTCAACCGCTTCAATGTTTTGAAATTGCTCCAATGATCAATATCGCTCCGATACCATGTATAAATTTGAATAACTGTTAAATTATTCACCGATATTATCCTAATCACACACTATTTGAGCTTCATGCATAATACATAACATCTTCTACTATTGATCATCAATTTGCGGAAATATAAACAATTGCATGCGCACATTAAAACCATAAACAATCACACATATAAACACAATATTTATGGGAAATATTAAAGTTGAAAACCCCCAACTATCTATATATTATAATGATAGAGATCATGTAACAATCATTGTACAAACTCCTCACAAGCTCTCAGTACAATCTCCAATTGTTACACACTACACAAGCTCGGATCTCACAAAACACATGCTCCAATCTGCTCCACCTGTTAGCCTACCTCTACTGTGCAATCCAAGATGAATAATGGCTCAATATGAGTTTGAATCCCTCTGGTATTCACTGTGTAATCCTCATTAGAATCTCCATCAATGTGTGGTGCAAACTCATGCACCAGTATAGTCACAACTAATAGTCACACTTGCTCTTTCACCTACCTCTTCACTGGTCTCCACTGAAACTGTCCATGCACTGAAGTTAACTGATGTATTCTTTAGTTGATTTATGAGTTTATAATTATTGAATTAATTAATAATTAATTCACACCACTCTCACTAGTGTATCAATCTGTTAGACTAGATACAACTAGCTCAACTATGTTTAACTGAGTTAAACTGAACACAACTCCATTAACTCCTCAATCAACTCCACCAAACTCTATCACCTGAGTTCTAACTGAATTTTCCATGCAATAGCTCCACTAAACCCTCAGGAATAGCGTAATTCCTTCTGTCAGCTGCATGTGCCACATCTGTGCACTTAACTAAAGTTCTCCAAGAGGATAAGATAATGTTTAGAGTCCAAATATTATTAAGAGCTAATAATATTCGACATATCTATTTTTAGACTGGAAATCTAAAAAAAGATTCTGCCCAGTATGTCTAAAAATAGAATTCCATCTATTTTTTCCGACTTGACCAACCATCCACAAATAGCATCCTGCAACTCATAGAACATGATCCATATGTCTAAAAATAGACATAGTCTAAAAATAGACTTTGCGCCAAAAATAGCTTGTGGGCCCACTTAGTGAAGGCAACTTCTTTCCACTAAGCTCATCATCTTGTTGCAATCTCAACACCAGGTAAGTGACATAATCTCTTTTTTCATGGAGCGGACAGTGGAGTAGCGAGGTCAAGCAGTCATGTTACATTAGGACCATTAGATCCGTTGGATGGATGGCTGGGATCGAATCGGGAGATTTCACTTCGCGGAGGGAAAAGGGATGGGACCAATGGTTTAAGTTTGGCTGATGCGATGGCTTGAGACTGAAATAAGCACCAAGGCATGGTTTTGTGGGAGTAAGTGGAACCAGGGGTTTAGAGGAGAAAGGGCTTATCGCGTCGGGGAAACGGAGATGAAGGGATAAGCAGAAGGGTTTCCAAAGGGGCAATGACCATCGATTTATCAGGATCAATGTTCTTGATTTAATCGGCGAAAGCATTTTTATGAGGAAATTTTGGGAGAGAAAGGAATTTTTTATAGCGATGAGGCCCTTTAGCGCTTGGTCATAGCGCGGGTCACATGCGGAAGAGGGGCTAGGGCTAGGCCGAAAGGGGCTTAAGGCCAGAATGCTTGGAGGACTATTTTTAAGGCTTCAAAAGTGATTATAAGGTCAAACGAAGGCTCCGATAGGTCAGAAAGGGGATTTTTAAACTAAATATGAGGGAGATACAAGGTTTAAAAAGGATTTTTTGAATAAAATCGGGGGAAATGAAGGGAAAAATGAGTGAATGAAATAATGAAAGAGGGGTTGTTTTAGGGAACAATTTTGCAGAGGGCAACAAATTTAACTTGGTTCTCCTTTAATGAAACAACAGTCAAGATTACTTGTAAAGTGAAAGTAGCACAAGAAGACTTCAAGAATGAGCAATTTTTCGTGAAAACAATCTCTTGAAGGCTTAGGACTTATTTTTAGCCATCATTTGTTATGAAAAAAATTTACTCATGGCTAACACTTTATAAACAAAAATTACCAATTGAATGAAATATTTTGAAAGCCTTTCGGTAGATAAATACATTCCAAATATGATAATAATAAATTGCTAGTGTAGATTTCATGCAACCCTTTAAATATGAATTTTGTATGCTTTTATTCATTGGAAAATATATTTTCCTTTTCTCCATTGAAAATTTTAAATCCATATGTTTCAAGCAATCCTTTCGACTTCATCCACTTGAAGTCATATCGATGATAGAACTTCTACTTGTGAGATATGTTGTCCTAACCCTTGTATAACTCGAATATTTTGGGTTGATATGAAAATTTCTACTCCTACTCCTAGTTACAATATTTGGTTGTAATGGCTTCATCATTCCACTATCCTTTGTAGAAGCATTTTCATCACCATTAGGAGGAATATTATCCTCACGATCATCGTTCTAAACATAGTTAAGAAATTCATCATTATCATTGCTTGGAAAATATTCATTACCATCCTCACTTGAAGAAAAAAATTCACAAAAATAATCTACACTTTTGAAACCTTGACTCTGATGAAATTTTACACCATCTTCATCCATGCTTCCGAAATCTTCCCTTGGAGGATTCAATTCTTCATCACCATGAGTGCCTTTGAAACACTCACTTAGAGAAAATGCATTATTCAGATATGTGCCTCTAAAATTATCATTTTCAAGAAACTCTTCATCCTCCCCTTCATAACTGGTGCTCTCATAATCCTTAGGATTAGGAATGATTTGAAATTTTGAGTCTCTATTTATAGTCAAATTATCATTTGCAAAAAATTCTTCATCCTCAATTTCATCAATGGTGGTATCGTAATCCTTAGGATGATGAATACGTGGAAACATTGAATATCTATTTAATGAAAATTATTTGTCCTCCCCTTCCTTAATGGTTCTCTAATAATCCTTAGGATTAGGTCTAAGTGGAAGCTTTGAATCTATATTCACTATATATTCTTAATCCTCCCCGTCCCCTTCCTCATTGGTGATCTCATGATCCTTAGGATTAGGAATAAGTGGACGCTTTGAATCTCTATTTATTGGAAATTCTTCATCCCCCCTTTCATTAGTGGTGCTCTCATAATCCTTAGGATTAAGATGAAGTGGAAAATTTGACTCTGGAAATTCTTCACCCACCCCCGCCCTGCCTTCATTAGTGGTGCTCTCATAATCCTTAGGATTAGGCGAAGTGAAAATTTTGACTATGGAAATTATTCATCCCCCCCTTCATCAGTGGTGCTTGCATAATCCTTAGGATTAGGACGATGTGGAAATTTTGACTTTGGAAATTATTCATTCCCCCTTCATCAGTGGTACTCTCATAATCCTTAGGATTAAGACGAAGTGGAAATTTTGACTCTAGAAATTCTTGATCATGCCCTTCATCATGAGTGCTTTCATAATCCTTAGGATTAACATTAAGTTGAATAATTGACTCTCGATTTATAAGAATTTATTTTTTCTTCCCTTCATCTATCTTGTTCTCATCATCCTTAGGATTACAACCAAGTCGAAAATTTGACTCTCTATTCATGTTGAATGAACTCTTGTCATATTCATCAATCTGAATAGAGTTTTTGTGTGAGGAAGATGTTAATGCTGTAGAAAGAAAAACTGCACTATCAGAAGAATCCATAAATTTCAACAAGAAGATGATAAATGATACAAATGCACTATGTCCCAATGAAAATATATATTTTAAAGACTAAAAATTTCCCTCTAAATCCCCCCCCCCCAAAAAAAAAATATTGTTAAAATTTTTCCCACCAAAAATTATCGCTAAAAGTTTTCCCTCCAAAATTCCCCCCAAAACTTATCGCTAAATTTTTTCCCTCCAATATGCCCCCCCAAAAAATTTTGCTAAAAAATTTCCCTCCAAACATTTCGTTTGAAATATTTCCCTCCAAAAATTTCTTCTAAAATGTATTTCAAAAAAAATTTCTAAACTGTTGGTCTTGAAATATTTCACCCTACTTTTTATTCAAAATATCCACAAAAATATTCCTTTCATGCATTCCTTCGAAACTAAGATTATTTTTATTTAAATGATTTAATAGTGACTACGTATCGAAATTAATTTTTAAAATTCATGTTTTATTTTTTTCTTACATTGAATAAAAGTTAATATAAACCTATAATATTAACTGCATACTAATTTTCTTTTTCATTTAATCCCACATTTGTGAAAAGCTAAAGAAATCAAACAATCTTCGCTATATAATAAAAATCATTGTTTATATTCCTCACATCACATCAAGTCTTCTAGGTTTTGTTAAAAATTTTGGAACAACTTGTGAAGGCGATGCATTGGCATCAATAACACATTGAACAAGAGTTTTCACATTTGAAATGTCTCAAATTTATAGGGATTTAGGACCAAAAAAATAAAATTTTTATTTTTTAGGGTTGTTAGCTAACTCCACAAAACAAAAAACTAAAAAACAACCATTCACATAAAATTAAGAAAAAACAGTTATATTTTTTTTTTCTTAAAGATGCAAACAAATTTTTTATTTTTTTTTTTATTTTTTAAATAGTATGATATGTTTTAAATTTTAATTTTTATTTAAATAACATATATAGGTTTTTATAAATTTTTTATTTTTTTATTCTTTTTTTTTAATTGTTCTATTGCCACGCCCGGTGTTAGTGTCAGTCTAGTCATACTACCATCAGTGATCAAAACTGCTCTTTTTCATTTGCATATTAGGTGTCTCATACCGAATAAATTTCACCATTTCGCTAGGTCATGGATTCATTGATGGCAGTAATTTTTTATCAGTTTTCCCTCATGAGGTACTTGCTGATTTTCCTCTCTATGGTCTTTAGTCATTAGTCACTTTATATTCTCAAAATCATATCAGTAGGTCATAGGATGGGTCTCGTTAGTTTCTAGGGTCTCACCATGGTCAAATTAATGAGTCAAGTATCAATAAATATCAGCAAGGTCATGAGGAAGTCAATAAACTCAAAGTCACAGCACCCAGAAGATCAAAGAAATATTTTGTTCAGTTTGATGTAATTTTCACCTCAAAACCATGTTTTGAGATGAAAACATGATATTTTTCCATTATTATCATTCATTATGTAATCATATGTAATAAGTCACAATTCAGAAGCTGTCATCTCCATAAAGTTAGCACCCTGCCTTTCAAAGAAGTTTTCCACAGCATGTTCAGCGCCAAGTCATCTTCCAGGTGGATCCATCAGAAAGAGCCCGGAAAGAGCTTTCCAACGGTATACTACACTCTTAAAACTGACTTCTGGATTGAAATTTATGCTTAAGTGAAGTAAAATCCTCTATATCCTAACCCTTCCCCTTTTTCCCATTTTTCCCTTAAACTTCATATTATTAAAGTTTTATATTTCCTTTATGAATCCCTTTTTCCTCCCTCCGATTACATAATCGTATTATAAATATTTTAAATACAAATGTGATTTATGCATAAAACCACTTCCCCTCCATACCTATTAAAACTTAAATAATAAAGTTCAAAGTTTATTATTTAAGACCCCCCGCTGTTCCCAAACCACTTCCCCCTCATGCTTTCGGAAACTTGTAATTATTGAAAGTTTTATATTATAAAACCCATCGCAACATGTATATATGCGCTCCGATCAAGCCTTTCAAATATCGCCTCCCAATGTCCCATCTCCGACCATCCCTCCATTGTTGATCTCTTGGTCTGATCCGACGGCCCACAGCAAATCGGGCCATCGGCAATCGGTGCTTCCATAAATCCCCCTCCGATTGAACCTGCCGATTGATAACCCCTGACCACTCCTCAACCGTCGATCTTACCATTTGATCCGACAGCTCACAGCCGATCGGAGCATTTCCATCGGCTCTTATCATTGTTCCACTCCCGATGGCCCAACCTTCGATTAATGTCCCCACCGTCGATTGCAAAACTCGATCCAACGGCTCATAACCAATCACATCAGCATTATTATATATACTCTGCTCCCTTCCGATCCCGATCCCGATTGGCCCTGGCCCCACCACAGTCCCTTCCATCTCTTCCCAAAATTAAATGAGTTTTTCTCCTTTGTTAACATGTTAAAACTATTTCCCAAAGGTTTCATCGCATCTCATATTATCATTACCATATACCCCGCTCCCCTCCTTCGTCCTCCAATCGCCGATTGTGATGGCCTGTCACATAACATATTACAGCATTTATATTGTATATCGCCTTCCACCCAATCCCGATTGCGATTATAACGTGGATCCCACCTCCTTTCCCTTCCTTCCTATTCACTATTTCTTCCCTTCACGAATGCATAAATTCAATTTTGTTTTATTTCAACGGCAGTTTATTAAAGGGTCAGTTTTATTTAAATGAATAATGGAAAGCAAAGGAAACAGTCAGCTAGCCGAGAGCTAAAATAAGCAAAGATTGTTACAACAGCAGCAAGAAAATAGGAACGGATTACCTATTTTTCCTTCAGCGAATTCTCGAAGAGTTTAAAATGTATTGTTGTTCCTTTTTTTCAGAGGCAAACGTTGTTTCTCTTTGCCATATTCATATTTTTGTTCTTCATCTATTAGAACAGCTCCTCTTTTCATGGATCTATGGTTCCATAGTTCAGCTTATTTATGGTAATTGTAAATCATTTGTAAAGGGTCTGAAAGTCTGAAGTCTGAAAGTTCTGAGGTCGGAAGTCTGTAACTTAGCAGTAGGGGAATAGTGTGGAAGAACATTTTGTGCTCCATTGTACAATTTGACAGGGATTAATAAAGATGTAGCTCTGATTTGTGGGATCCATGTGGTGTGAGATTTAGCATTCGTTTCTTTCCTTTGTTTCATATGTAAATTGTTATGTTCCATCTCTCATCCATAAACATTTCCTTTTGAATGCTTTCAAGATAGAAAGGTAGGATCCATTTTCAAGCCCTGACTTGGGAAATCATTCATCCTCTGTGTTTTCTCTTCTGTTTGAAAAGGATCCATTTATTGTGCCCTTTTCAACTTCTCACCAGTCCGTCCCATCCTGATTTAGCTTTATTTGCTAAATTTCCTGCCTACCTTTCCCCATGAAATACCATGTGTCTTGACTTAATTCCCCAGTTTCAATTGCCCCTTCTATATCCCACACATCCCTGAAATTATTTTCATTTATTAAAACCTTTTTCCCATCATTTTACCTAGCCTAAAATCAGTTTTCATTTAAGTCATCTCAAGCCTCATTGATCATTTTTTGCTGAGATTGACAAGGAGAGAGCCCTCTCCAGATCTGATAGGGCTAGCTACCAGGTTAAGCGTGGTTTGATGTTACCCTAGATTCTGCCTTTCTTAGCCTGAGGTAGATTTAGGCCATAACACCTGGGAGTGGGGGAAATTTTTTATTTTTATTTTATTTTTAAATATTTAAATTGATTTTTTTTTTAAATTAAAGTAATTTTAAAAATAATAATAAAATTAATTTTTTTTAAATTAAAATAATTCAAAAAAAATTATTAAAATTATTTTATATATATATACACACACACACACTTATTGATTGTTTTAAAAATGTATATTTTTTTTAAATTAAA
This sequence comes from Pinus albicaulis, assembly GCA_034641835.2. Lineage (NCBI taxonomy): Eukaryota > Viridiplantae > Streptophyta > Pinopsida > Pinales > Pinaceae > Pinus > Pinus albicaulis. The sequence continues at coordinate 292,383,260 of CM076578.1, forward strand.
AAAAAAAAAAAAAAAAAAAAAATATATATATATATATATATATATATATATATATATCATATATGTGTGTGTGTGTGTGTGTGATAATTGAAAAAAACTGATCTGTGTTTACCCACGACCTAAATTCTCTACAAGAAATCATATCAGTGTTATATTTGAAGCTACTTTGCATGGCCGACGTGAAAAGGGTTTCTCTGTAGTAGGCTAAGTACAGAAGATTGAAGACCCGAACTTAGATTTGGGATTATCAAATTATCGACCTGCCTCAAATATAACTCTACAACATCAAATTTCACGAAGGCCTCGAAGGTTTATAACGAACTAAAAACCTTAGTGATTTCTACGTTGCGGCATATATATATATATATATATATATATATATATATATATATATATCTCTATGGTCACATTGATCTCTGCGAACTTTGTTGGTTTTGCATTAACTAGGATTTCTCTGTTGTGTGTGAATTTTTAGTGGGATTGGATTGTTTCTGTAGCTGTGGCTCTGCGGACCATATATATATATATATATAGAAACTTTTGGCTATGTGGCTAGGGTGATATCCAGATCAATATTACAGGTGACTTTGATACAAAATTTTCACGGTCCTCGGGTCATTTCTCTGTCCGTTATATCAGGTGCACACATTCCTTATCTTTTTTTCTAATACATATCTGCTGCTCATATATTTGTTCACAAGTATGAATAATTCACCGCATCTACCAAATATTGTCAAAGGTAGTCCTAGCACAGTTACTCTGCAGAGCCTTTATGATTATATAGAGTCTTTAGAGAAACGTAGAAAAGAAAGAGAAGTCAAGTTACAAATAGAGTTAGAATCCATGCTAGAAAATAAATTTACATCTCTTGAAGAAAAGATCAAAAACAAATAGAAAATAAAATATAACTATTGGAGAATAAAATGGAGACAATGGAGATTAGATTACAGGTAATATAAAAACAAAGCCAAGATACGAACCAAACATCGCAACAAGGAGACGTTGATACTTTATAAAGTCTTAAAATGATGGACATGATTAGAGAGCTAGAAGCAAAAGTTAATAAAAATATCACCCAAAATAGTGTGGTGGGTAAATTGGATATCAAACCCATTAAAGAAGAAATGAAAAAATTGATATAATTACATCATGAGCGTAAAAAAAAGGCATTGAACCTTATAATCTTCGGTTTGAAAGAGGAGGTCAATGGGGATACTTTAGCCATAGCCTAGACAAAATTACATAATAGACTACAAATTGAAACAACGTATCTCATAGAAGAAACAAGGTTGGGGAAATTAACTGATAATAAAGGAAGGGTGATCCGAATAAAGGTGAGCTCTACTAACCATAAGTATGACATACTTAGTAAACCTCAAGTCTAAAAAGAATGGGAATATTTATAAATGAATATCTCATTCCATAAGATCAAGCTGAATTAAGAAAGGAGATTCAAAAGGTAAAACAAGCTAGGAAGGAAGGAAAATGGGCAATAATCAGAAATAGAAAGTCGTTATTCAAGATAGAAACCAAAAAACATAGTAATAAATAGAAATTCAACATGCTCTGGATTCTTTCTTGGAACTATCGGGCTTTCCACGGATCAAAGGCCCCAAGCTAAGCTGTATCTCGAATGATGTTAATATTATATTTCTAGTTGAAACTTGGGAGCACGAATAATCTAAGGTCCCTAACATAGATGGATTTGTACTATGGTCAATCTGGAACAAACGATCCTACCGTAGAAGCATTGGGGGTATAGCTTGTTACATTAAGAAGAACATCTCCCCCCATGCTAGGCTTTATAAAAAATAACCTTACAACCAATATATTTGGATAGAGATTATTGAATTTAATGATAAAAAAACCTACATAGAAATTTGTTATTTTTCCCCTATCAATTCTAACTTCTATAAGAAAAACAATTTAGATAAAAATGGTCTTTACAATGGTTTAGAGAATGATATTTCTAGCCTAAGGAATTAAGGTAATATCCTCTTAATGGGTCACTTTAATGCTCAAACTTCAAGCAACCAAGCTATTCTTCTAAGCAATTATCCCAACCCTAATCCTCTTTGGTTATATGAAGACCTTACTCTAGCTAGCCGGTACAAAAGAAGCTCTGAAGATCTAGGGGAAATTTTGTTTGGGTATGAGCTAGTCAAGCTCTGCAGTGCTCAAGATCTCATAATTTGGAATGTTCTAAAGAAGTGGCCCAATTCTAGCCAGATGACCTGTATCAATGGGCTTGGTAGCAGCGTGGTTGACTATGTTATTTTTTATATCCCTTTATACGACAGAATAATAAATTTTGACATCTTAAACAACCATGAGCCTCGCTCTGATCATAGACCTTTAATTTTAACTCTCAATGTTGTCATGCATAGAGAGCCCATAGAAGGTAATCCTTATAGCCAAAAGAACTTAATATTTGATAGAAATAAAAAAGATATTTTTCTAAATGAATTAAAAATTAATTTTCTTCCTTTATCTAGTATAGACAACGTAGAAGACCTCTATCATAATTTTATACAACCCTCTCATATTTTATTAACAAGTTCTCAATTGAAGTTTCAAGTAATAAAATAAATAGTAAAACCAACCCTTGGTATGATAAAGAGTGTAAAAGTGCAAGGAGAGAAATTAAGGAAGCTGTTGATGAGTATCTTAAAATTGGAAAAATAAAAATATACAAATCCCTAACTAAAAGGAAAAAATTGCAGTATATTCATAAAAGACAAGAAAATCCGTTGCACCTCTCTAAGGTAGCTTCTAATAAATTCTGGAGGCAAATTATAACTAGAAAAACTAAAGATAATAATATAATTTATTCACACGACTAGAATTCCTATCTTAAAAAGCTTTATGAATCTCCAAATTTCATAGATAACTTTGAAACCCTGCTCACAACGGAAGACGTTTTCTAATTAGAAGACATAGATCTTGGGGTTAAGCACTTGGAAAACGGAAAATCTAAGGACATTGAAGGTTACCAGGAAGAAATATTAAAAATTGGAGGTCTCTTCCTCATCCCTCACATCCACAAGATTTTCAATCAAGCATTCAAGAAAGGGTTCCCTAAACCATGGACTCAGAGCCTCATTATTCCTATTTTTAAAAGTGGGGATACAAAATAACCCCTCTAATTATCAGAAAATTATGATTAGCCCTTTTTTAACCAAGTTATATGGTATTATTTTGGAAAAAAATATGATCATATGGCTTGAAAGTGAAGGTAAGTGGGCTAAAGGCCAAGCACGTTTTAGAAGGCAGCACTCAAGACTGGACCACCTCATTATGCTTAGGATCATTGTGGAGGAATGTCGTGATGATAAATCCAATCTCTTTTGTTGCTGTGTGGACTTTAGAAAGGTTTTCGATATGGTACCTATAAATAACCTATGGAATAGATTAGAAGAGCTAAAAGTTCCTTTTGAGGTAAGAGTTGTCACTATAAGGTTATACGAGAATGTAATTGCCAAGTTTAAGAGTAGAGGGGTGGTAAAAATATATTAAGTGTAATATCGGAGTTAAAAAAGGTTTTCCCCTCTCCCATACCCTATTTGGCATGTACATCGATAAGCTAGTAGGTTTTTTAGAGGAAGAAGGTTTCCCTGGCATGATCTTAACTGGAATAGTCATCATCCTTCTTCTCTATGCTGACAATATTTTTCTTCTAGAAAGGTGCATGTCTGATCTTGATAAGCAAATAAGACTTCTTAAGGATTTCTACTCTACCATGGGTATGATTGTTAACATTGAAAAAAAAAAAATTTACTATTATCAAATCCAAGAAGGACACTTATGTTAATTTTGTATATGACAATAGCAACTTGAAGGAAGTGTATTCTTACAAGTACCTAGGAATTGATATTCATCACAAGATCAACTGGAACTATACCATTGAGAAAAGGATTAATGGAGGGTGGAAAGATTATTTTGGTCTTGAAAATAATTGTAAAGTAGCAAACCTTGTGATGTGGTACAAAAAGAAGCTCCTCTTTGAAACTTTAGTCACTCCCGGTATCTTGTATGGATGTGAGGTTTGGGGTTGCAGCATCTCTAGAGAATCCTGGAGAAAGATTGAGAAAATACATAAGCGTTTTATAACGTATAACCTCAAAATTAAAAGAAATGCACCCTATCCTATTCTCCTTATAGAAGTGGGTTTTTTCCCTATCGAGAGCCCAGCTATGACTAGGCTCCTGTTGTACAAGCACAAAATCAATATCATGGGATACCATAGACTTCCTAAGCTAGATTTAAATTCCAACCAAAACCAACTAAGGCTCAAACGAGGTTGGTATAAAGATACCAGGGCCTGGTTAAACCATTGGGAGATCGACAAAAAATTTTCATTGCAAAATATTAATAACATTAAAAATATTGTTACTTCTAAGTTTAAAGAGAAAATGTGGTGTGAGAAAGATTTAGAGGCTAAAATAAAATTAAGATATTATAAGGAGGTCATCAACCCTACTCTAGAAGATCAAAAGTAACTCTATGTTTTAACTAGCTCAAAGAAAAAAATTAATATAGCTAAGATAATAGCGAACTCTTATGAGCTCCATAGTGAAACAGGTCATTGGGCAGTCCCTAAAACACCATGGGTGGAAAGGATCTGCCATCTCTATGAGAATATGAACATTGAGGATGAAAATCACTTCCTCTTAGAGTGTCATGTGTACACCCACATTAGATCTCAGTTTCATAATCCCTGTTGTAATATCAACCTTCCTAGCCTTTAAACTTGTGAAAATTATAGTGAGCTCGGGACGCTTCTCTCCAAGCTCTTTGAGCATAGAAGTAAAATTTTAAAACAAACTATATAATTTGTTTCTTTAGGTCTGATAGACCAAAGTTTGGTCTCAGTGGACATTAACCATCATCATCCTCATCATCATATTTTTTAAAATTGTTTTTTTTTAAATGAAAAAACTATATATGATATTATAATTTTAAAAATATATAGTTATATTTGGAAAAATTATATAGTTAATTTTTTTTAATTTAAATCTATATGGTTTTAGAAATAAATTGAATTTTTTAAATTTATTTTATGGAAATTAATTGTCTGTTATTTTGAAATTATACATACATACATACATACATATATATATATATATATATATATATATATATATAAAGTTTTTTTTATTTATGTAGTTAAAAAAAAACATTATTATTATTATTTTTAATTTAAATTTATATTGGTAAACTTTTAAAACAAAAAATTGTTTAATTAAGATATGTGTTTTTTCATATCTATATATATATATATATTATTTTTATCAGGAAGATGGCATCAAAGAGGATCTTTGTTAATGTTTTCAACCAAGGGCAACAATCGTCAAATCTAAAGTTGCAACTGGACACACTAAGGAAATTGTTGGACGCAATATGGATATTGTTGGATGTAATAAAGATATTGTTGGATGCACTATGGATATTGTTGGACACACTATGAATATTTTTGAACACACAAAACTGAGAAACGTAATAAAATTCAAGCAACTGGCCCATCAAATACATTCAAGATAATTTTTGAATGGAAGAATGCACAGGAAATAAATAAAACAATTTTTTCATAGTATCTTCATGACAATGAATCCAATGATGGTGTACATATATATCTGTATTATGGTATGATTAAATTTGGTGAATTATATGAAGTGATGGGCAGAGTACGAGACATATGTTTGGTGTCGAATACAGACATTGCTTATGTTCTTTCAAGAATGGTTAATGCACATGAAAAGGTTAGATATCATATATCAAAGGTGAACTATGATATAGATGGAGAATCTACACATTTGTGTGCAGAAATCACAAGAAAAATTGCAAATAACATTGTAAGTATGGTTATTTATAATTGTGTTATGCATTATTGTAAGGATCATTCAAATTTTTATAAATTATTGATCATTGACATATTGTATTTTGTTTCATAGGATTTTTTAAGAGTCCTTAAAACATGTTGGAGGGAATTTTTTTTTTTGAATTCAAATGTTATTACTGTGATCAACACTTTCCACACAGATACGAAAGAAGAAAGGAGAAGAAAGCAAAGATTAATCGCTCGTGACACTGCAATATTACAAATTTGGGGTCAAAATAGACTCACTAAGGTGGATCAGTCTAGTAAAGATAAACATGTTTCTTTTGAAGATGTGGAAGATGAAGCTAAAAAATATGTTTTCATTACTGAGGAGGAGATTACAATTGTTGTTGAAAAGGAGAAAAAAATAAAACACCAAAAAGAATGGCCAAATATGTCTCTCTTATAGCTAATGTTTAAGAGATTATTTTTAAAAAAGAGGATATGTTTATCAGTAAAAAGGAATCAAATGTTTTTCAACCTATAAAATTCATGAGCAACAGTGAAGAACAAACTGAAAGCTCTAAAGCCAGCAGAGAAATCATAACACCAGGTGTTGAGTTAGAGGATGACATTATTAAAACAAAACAAAATTCCATTCATTCTCAGTTGAGGAAGAATAAATTAATTACTGGTGGCCAAACATTTGAGCTTAATTTCAGCTAATTCTATAAGCCATATGAAGGACAATCTCAATACAAAAATATAAAGACACAACACCTATACGTATATAATCTGCAAACATTTTTTAGGTTCAATCCATACGCGAATGTGGTAGATTATGTGGTTCTTGTTGATCCATGTTAGGTTCCCAACAAACAAGCATTTGAAAAGATACAAAGTTTTGAATACAAATATTATGTAATTGGAGGGAATCATTCAGCAGAGACTAAGAAACAATTGATTGAGGAATATCCCAATAACTCTATTTATGAAACGATGAAATGCATAATTTACGTTGGTTTAACAGAACCAGAAGAAAAGTTACTAGCATGAGATCATAATATAGATAATGAATAAAAAATTCCTATGGCTTTCATCCAAATGGTCAGATTTATTCATAATGAATTCATAGAAAAATATGGTGGGGATAAGGCAAAAGTCATTCAAAGCTTTCAAAAGGAATTTTTCATGGAAATAGGTTATCAAATTGAGGATAAAATAAATTCAAAGGGTGGAAAAGTTCATTCAAATATATTCAGAGGCATGGATAACATTTTTTAGTTGGCATTTAGAACTAGGGAGATATGGGATTTGATTGATGATATTTTTGAGTGGCGGGAGAATATTTCCATAAAAAATCAGAAGGTTAAAAGGTGTAAATCCATAATATGTACCAACAATAAGATAGGTCCTGAAATGAAGCATCTTCCAGAGAATATATATCACACCTTGGAGAACAATGCAAGGAGTGAAGGATGAGAAACTAGTCAAATCAATAATACGTTGTGTGAAGTCAAGTGAATTATCAATGGATGAAATGTGCATAGAACTTCAAAAGTAAGTTTTTTAAATTATTTTCACTTTTTATTTGATTATAATTTTCCTTTAAATATAACATATTTATGTTGGTAGAATTTGTTATATATATCACTATATTAACAACTTTTACTGTATTTTTCATACATAATATTTATATGAAAATACAAGAACATATGGTTAAAATGTTGAATGAAGATAGTTGGGATGATATTGTGTTTAACTACCCATAATTAAGTTCTACAACAACACTTAAATATTTTTATCTTGCATTCAATAAGGTATGTTGATTTATACATTCAATTTATTCATATGTAAACTATTTTTATTTTATTACTTATACATATATATTTTTTATGTCATTAAATATGTCGAAGAAGGATGAAAATGGAATACCAAATACTTTCAATATATTTATTGAAAAAGTTAAGTTGGAAAAGATGAGAAAACAAAATCTTATGAATGTTGAACTTGATCCTACTCTTAATCATTTCATTTGGAATGGGCTAGACACTATCCAATATAAAATAATACCAGGTGATTGTGAAGACATTGTAAAACTCATATCTAAAAGGGAATATTCCCTACTAGTTATTGCAGATATTCCTCATGGTTTCAATTTCCCATACATTGAACATGATAGTGAACCATATACTTATCAAGCTTTTAGTAAAGTGGTTACCGGATTTCAAGAAGTCACAACATCACCACTTTGGAGATTTGTGACATTTCATTCAGACACAAAATTTTCAATGTTATTAACAAGCTTCAAGGGAAAAGCAAACTCAAGGATGCAACTTACATGGTAAGACATTAAAATTGTTTGTTCGATTAATGTTAAAAAAAATATTTATGTACAATTTAATTGAAATTTTACTATGTCATATTACAGGCAGAAATCAAATCTTGTTTTGTCCAAATATCGGCCTATTATAAATGATTGTGAGTTCATCCATGTTCAATGTTGGACAAAAGAGGATACATATAAGCCTATTCTTCTTAATCGAGTAGATAGGAAGATTCATAGTCAAGTATTGGTTCATGATGTTGTTGTAAGAAAACTAGCATATGAGGATAAAGATGCAAAAGGAGAGCTAGTTAACATTTATCAAAAACCACAAGCATTGATTAACTATCTTATAGATCTATGTTCAAATGAACGAGATTGGGTTTTGGATTTATTCTCAAGTTCAGGTAAGTTTTATTATATAAAATTGAATTTAAATACTTTTTTTTTTAGTTTTTATGTGTTTATACTAATTTTCTTAATTATCTCTTTTGTTCTTGATGATTAGGTACAACACTAGAATGGTGCCTACAAGAAGGAAGAAATTGAATTGTCATTGAGAAAGACTCAGTGCAATGCAAATGTATTTAGCAAAGAATTAATGCTCTTCAATTTCTTCCAAATGCAACGTAAGAAGTTGGTTTGACGAAAGGGGATTTTAAAGAATCACGTGTGGCAAAAAAGGAAAAGGAACCTCAACCACCGTCATATGGGATGATTGCAAAGGGACACTTTGGAAGATTTTCAGCCATCAAAGATCCATTAGAAGAGGACAATGACCAAAATAAAGTAGCAAATTTTTGTGGAAGAAAACATTAATGATGGTCTAGAATATTTTGAACATGGATTAGATGATATTATTGATTTTCTTTTAAGTTATGTTTGAAAATAAAGCCTAATTTTGAGAATTATTCATCAGTTTTACTTGTAATGTTTAAACTTTGAGATTTTATGAGAAGAATCATTATTTTTTGCAAAAAAAATGTGATTACTATTAATTTTCGACATAAAAGTGATAAAAAATGTTATTTTTTTAAGTTTTTTTCTTAATATTTTCCCAAAAAATGTGTTTATTTAACATCTCATTTTTAACAAAAAGTATCAAAATGTGTATCTTTTTTCATTGTATTTATCTTGAAAATGTGTATTTTTTTTGTCATATGGTTAAAAATATTAGTTTTTTAGAAATAATTGTTTGATGTGCATTGAAATATTAATTAAGAATACACAAACATATTGCATAAAATCCTAACTTTAATATATTGACCATTTTTTCATTTTTTTAACTATGCAAAAAAATGAAGATTTCTTTACAAAATAAAATAAAATAAAATAATTAGTACATAAATACACTTCAAAATAAACATCTTAGGGAAGAAGAAGACATTAGAAAATGTAAAGTGTCAATATCAACCCTCTAAAAAAAAATGGGGTGATTCTGCATCACCACTCTTCAAAATTGACATGAAAATCATGACATTAAAAAAAATGTGCCAAAAATATGCTCTAAAAAAAGGGCGATTCTGCATCACCATTCTCAAAATCGAGTGTTTTTTTTATACCTCAAAAAAATGGGTACCAAGTAATTTTCTCGTTTGATCAGTAAATTTGTTGGTTTCCTTTAATCACGTTTATATGTGAATATATCATTCTACTAAAAAGGATTCATAACTTTATTTTGTTGATTATTTTCAAAAGGCCATTGTTTGGTCGTGGTGACTAGCTAGTAACAATGCCATTCACTAGATCTTAATGAGACGAAAAAGCCGACCCATAAGGAGACCTCTTGTCCTTCGACTCAACTATCGAAGGCCATTACTCTAGCTTGTTGACCAGAATGGTAATGTCTCCTTATTAAATCCTATGATCATATTTGGTCGACTCATAATAAGACCTCCTATCCTTTTGGTGCAATTTTATTTCTTTGTTTCTAATTTATTATTAATTTTCTCATTTTTTATGATAAGAGATTAGTGAATGGGGTGGCTCATCAACTTTTTAAGAGTTAGGGATGGCGTACAAATTATTGTAATAATTATCCTTTTATTTTTCTATTTTCTTCCAAAAAAATTATTTGTTAAGGAGATCACTGAATTATAAGGAAGAAACAAAAAAACTCCTCTAGTGGTAATTGAAGAAAGATATTATTAATAGTTTATGTATTTACAATATCAAAATTGTTGATTTTTTTGATGAATTTTAGAAGTCAAATAAAATGTTATCTTATTCTAATCATCGGAACGACATAATTTTATCACCATGATATCAGAAAAGTGCTTCAAAATCGAAATAATTTCTCACAAAAATGGTTACAACTTAAGAAAATACCAATCATAAGGGAACATCAGTTGTGACTAAGGGAATAGAAACTATGTCCAAAGGGAACAAAAGTTGTGACTTTTGGAACAAAAATCATGATAAATGGAACAACTACTATGACTAATGGAATGTCAGCGAAGGAACAACAGTTGTGACCAAAGGGACATCAACTGTGATAAAAGGGAACAACAAGTTGTGATGAAAGGGACCAACGACTGTGACTAAGGGAACAATAGTGAAGGAATAGCAGTTGCGACCAAAGGAACAACAACTTTGATAAAAAGGAACAACAAGATGTGATGAAAGGGAACATCAACTGCAACTAAGGGAACAACATTGAAGGAACAAAACTTGCGACCAAAGGAACAACAACTGTGATGAAAAGAATAAAAACCTTTCCCCTATTTCATTATTACTATTATTATCATTATTATTATTTATTATTATTTTTTACAAAACATAAATTTCATGAAAATATATACATTATGTACAAAATGAAAGGAGTTTTGAAAAAATTGAGCTAGATGTAGTTGCGGGGTTACCTCCCCAATCAACTACAATCTAAAAATTAGAATCATCACTTATCTGATGGCAAAAAGACTCTCGTGTAAGTGTATGATGATATAGGTGGAGTCAATTTCCATTAGCAAGAAAAGAGACGCCATAACCATCAATAGTAGTCAAGGTCACTGTACCATTGTCATAGACTTCGGTAATATCATAAGGTCCTAACCATCACGTCTCAAGTTTTCTTGGAAAATATTGAAACCTAGAATCGTACAAAAACACCCAATCTCCTTTCTGAAAAGTTTTGTTTTTAATAAGGTGGTAATTTCATTTGTACCTTTTTTGTTGAATAAAATTTGTGTTGCAGGGTTGAAAGGTGCATCTCATCCAATTCATTAAACTATTGTAAACGTTGTTTGTTCTTCTGTGAACTCCAATCCAACTTCTCTTGCAGTCTTGAGAGTCTTAATCTTGAATTCAATAGGAAAAATGGGCTCCTTACCGAAAACAAGGTAGTATGGTGAATATCCAGTAGTATTTTTCTACGCTGTTCGATAGGCCCATAAGGCCTCCGAAATTTTAACTACCCAATTTTGGCAATTTGCAGATACTATTTTGGTCAGGATTTCCTCCAAAGCCTTATTGGTACTTTCCACCTATCTATTTTCTTGAGGATGGTAAGGAGAAGTGAATTTGTACTTAATGTGGTATTTCTGTAAAATGGCATAGTTTTATGTGCAGTGAATTGTGACCCCCCATCTGTTATTATTTCCCTAGGCAGTCTGTATCACACAAATAGTTCAAATAAGAAACTAATGACTACTTCTTTTGTATATTTCGGGAGAGCTACTGCTTCCACCCATTTAGTCACATAGTCTGTACAAACCAGGATGTACACCTTATGATTCTATTGTGGGTTAAAGGGGCCTACGGAATCCAATTCCCATGTTTCAAATGGTTCTATTACAAATTGTTGTTGCAGGGGTGTGGGTTAGGGTCCCCTAAAAGCTATGAATTTTGTATAATTTTTTATATTTTTTATATTATTTAGTCTAGCGCAGGGGCTTTGGGGTGGGTCAAAGCCCCGAATTCTTTGTAATGGGTTAAGGTTATACCAAGAGTCCACAAACCACGGTTTGCAGACCATTGGAAGTGTAGGCTAAGTCGATATGAATAGATGAATGCTTTTTGAGTCTTAAGGTAGAAAATATTAGAGTTTGATGCTAAGTGTGAATTGTTAGATCTGTTGTTGAGTCATTAGGGTAAGGACTCCTACTGGATGTGTGTGTGGAGATCCTCAGTCTTGTTGTGTGCGGACCTTGCTGGCTGTGTGTGTAGGCTGTGTCCGATTGTATTAGGTTTTAGATGATAATATATGCAGATATGGTTGAAGTGCTATTGTGGTGTTTGATCTAATGTATTTCTGTTGATGTGAACTATTGGATCTGTTACGAATATTGTGGGTTACTTGTTTATGCTATGAATATGTCTCTGTTATGGTATACTTTAATCTATTCATGATGTGTTATGGTACTATATTGTGATCACTATCGATGTGCACGTGGATGCGAAGTTATTAACTAGATTCGTGCACAATATTAGATCTGTATATTGCAATTATACTGTTGGAAGTCCTGTGAATAAATATTTTGGGTGCGAACTCATTAGGTTGTGAACGCAGATCTTTTTGACTTACCTAATCTCTCTCAGGGTGCAGAAACCTGGTTCCATCACCCCCCCATACTGTTTCGGGTGAGACTTTGTCCTGCACAACTAGGTCACTGCTGAAAGGGCCAGTATTATGTAGAAATTTGCTGAATAATGATTAATTATCCACCGAGACTATCCTGGTCACATACTATTTGAACTTCATACACAACACATAATCTCTTCCACTCAACTCAACTCAGATCATAACACATGTGGAAATAAAACAAGCGATAACACATCAATTCATCATACACATTAACACAGTATGTATGGGGAAAGCTTATAGCTGAAAACCCCGCAGCTATTGTGTATATTATAATGGAGAAATCAAGTAACAAACTCAGTACAATACTCCTCACAAGTACTCAGTACTATCTCATGAAGTTACACACAAACTAGCTCAGTTTTGAACAGGTTACTGGTTCAAAACTCACCGCCAATTTCCTTGCCTCTATTGCGTGTTTCAATGCTATGGGATGGCCTCTTTATATAGATAAACCACCAGCCTGAACTGCGCAATCCTCATGGGCTTACTCCACCTATCCGTGTGTTGCAAATAGCAACAGTATAGTCACAACTGATAGCTAACTCCACCCTTTCATCTACCTCTTTCACTGGTCTCCACTGAACTGATCATGCACTGTAGTGAACTGATGTGTTCTTGAGTTGAATAATGTGTTACTAATTAATGAATTAAATAATATTTAATTCACTCCACTCATAACTAATTGATTAGCTAGTTAAACTAATCTCAATCAGTTCAACTAAAATAAACAGAACACAACTCCACTAGCTGTCTCATTAACTCCACCAAACTTCTACCACTGAAGTCCTAACTGAAGTCAACCATGCATGATGCCATCAAACCCTTGGGAACCACGTGATTCCTCTGTCAGATGCATGAGCCACTTCTGTAGCTCGAACTGAAGTGCTCCAAGAGAGTAAACTGCTATTTATAGTCTAAATATTATTAAGGGTAAATAATATTTGACTTCCCTGTTTTAAGGAGAGGCAGTCTAAAAATAGACTTCGACCTCTTTGACCTAAAAATAGAGTCTCATCTATTTTTACCAACATGACACATACTTCAAGAATCTCAAACTGGAATCCCCGAACCATGCTCCATATGTCTAAAAATAGACATAGTCTAAAAATAGATTTTGCGCCAGAATTTGCCTGCGGGCCCACTTAGTGAAGGCGACTTCATTTCACTAAGCTCCATCATCTTGCCGCATTCTCAACACTCCCTCTCAGCAAGATATGGATTATCTGCAACCCCTATCCTGCCTCTGTGGAATTCGAACTTGCTCCTGGTGAGCGCCTTCGTCAGGATGTCGGCATCCTGATCCTCCGTGGGAACATATGAAAGCATCATGATTCTCCACTGAACACAATCTATGATATGATGGTACCTGATGTCGATGTGTTTGGACCTATCATGAAATACTGGATTAGCCGAGAGTTTAATGCAACTCTGGTTATCACAGTAGATCACTGTAGGCTCCAAATGCAACCTGAACAAACCTGCGAGGATCTTTCTCATCCAAATAGCCTCGCATGCAGCCAAGCTAGCTGCCATGTACTCGGCCTCTGCTGAACTGAGTGCCACGGATCTCTGCTTCCTGCTGTACCAGGAAACTGCTGTCGACCCAATGCTGAAAACTCCTCCAGATGTGCTCTTCCGGTCCGTTGGACTCTCTGCCCAATCTGCATCAGTGAAGCCAGAAAGCTTCGCTCCATCCTCCTGTCTGTACCATAGACCATATCCCGATGTGCCTCTAATATAGCGCAATACATGCTTGCCTGCCTTCCAAAAGAGCTTTGTAGGCTTAACCATAGCTTGTGAAAGCTGGTTAACTGCATAGCATATATCGGGTCGTGTATTGACCAGATACATAAGCGACCCCACCAACTGTCGATAGACAGTGGCATCCACTACCTCCGCTGAAGTAGCATCCTCCTTCTTCCAACCACCAGGAAGAGGAGTGTCAACAGGCTTGCAGCCTTGCATGTTGAACCTCTCCAGAATCTCCCGAGCATACTTGCCCTGAGAAACAAACAGTCCTCCGCTGCGCTGCCAAATCTCCAATCCCAGGAAATAATGAAGGATGCTCAAGTCCTTCATCTCAAACTCTCGTGCAAGATCCTCCTTGCATGAAAGTATCAACTGCTCATCGCCAGTCAAAATCAGATCATCTACATACAGTACGATGATCAACAGCTTCCCCTCCACCATAATCTGGTACAGGTTTGGATCCGCCTCACTCTTGGAGAATCCAAGCCCGGTGAAGTAGCTGTCTATCCGAGTGTACCAAGCACGAGGTGTTTGCTTTAGCCCGTACAGTGCTCTCTTGAGTCGGCACACATGCGACTCACTGCTGAAGATCTCAAAACCTTCAGGCTGCTCTATGTACACCTCCTCCTCAATAAATCCATTGAGGAACGCATCTTCACATCCATCTGATGAATGTGCCACCCCATCTGCGCTGAGAGAGCAAGGATCGTCCGTATGGAAGAGTACCTTGCGATAGGTGCAAAAGTCTCCTCATAGTCAATCCCCTCGATCTGTGAGAAGCCACGGGCGACAAATCTCGCCTTGTACTTCTCCACACTCCCGTCAGCCGCCTGCTTCACCTTGCAGATCCATCGCGAACCTACAACTGATTTCCCAACCGGTCTTGGGACAATCTCCCATGCACTGTTCCTGATGATCGAATCATATTCTTCGATCATGGCATCAACCCATGCGGGTTCCTCCACAGCTTCCTCAAAAGAGGATGGCTCCGCCACAACACATTGACTCACAAGAGCCATGTATCCAGTGTACCGATCCGGTGACTGTCTCTGTCTGCGCTGTGCTGTAGGTGGTCCTACAACCTTCTCTGCATCCCGAGCCAGTCGCTCAGCTTCTCTAGTGCGCATGCGCCCTCTGATGGTTGGCGCTGCATGGGTGGTTTCTTCCACCTCCTGAACCTCCTCTTGTGGCTGATCCACATCCGGAAGCTCCTCCTTAGGAACTAACAGCTCCTCATCTGCATGCAAGTGTAGCTCCCTCTCAAGCGAACATTGCATGGCTTTCTCCTCCTGAAATTTTATATCCCGTCGCACAACAGTCTTGCGACTGTCTGACAAATACACCCGGTAGTTGAGAGGTGTATCAGTGTACCCCACAAATATTCCAACCTCAGCAGTTGGATCCAGCTTCCTTCTCGCATCCTTCGTCACATGCATGTAGACAGGAGAACCAAAAATCCCCAAATGGGAAATATCAGGCCTCTTGCCAGAATAAGCCTCCTCTGGTGTACTCATGCCAAGAACCTTGTGAGGACAACGGTTCTGCACATACACTGCCGTATTGCATGCCTCAGCCCACAAGTGAAGGGGTAGGCCCTGATCATGCAACATCGCCCGTGCAGCACCCACGATCGTTCTGTTCTTCCGCTCAGCCACCCCGTTCTGCTGTGGGTTATGGGGTGCGATGAGCTCTCTCCGAATCCCTTCTGCGCTGTAGAACTCCTTGAATTCAGCCGAGATGAATTCACCACCATTATCACTCCTTAGAGAAATCACCTTCTTCCCCGACTCCTTCTCGACCAGTGCTTTAAACTCACAGAACTTCGCGAATGTATCGCTCTTCTTCCGCATGAAGAAGATCCAGCACTTTCGAGAGAAATCATCAACAAAGATCACATAATACCTGTGCTTTGCTGTCGAAGCAACTGAGAAAGGACCACACACGTCTGTGTGAACTCTCTCAAGGATCGTCGTGGTGCAACTATCCTTCTCGTGAAAGGTGGCTTTCACATACTTCCCTAAAGTACACCCCTTGCACTGATCTGACTGCGCAAGAGTGCCCTTAGGAAGCCCAGTAGAAATCTGCTGCAGAATCTTCAAAGCTCCATGGTGAAGGTGGCTCAATCTCCTGTGCCACAGTTCGCCCTCATCATCCCGGCTCACCACTTCTCCCACCTTGCATGCCATAGCTGCGCAGCCATCTACCTGCAACTGATAAAGGTTCTTGGTTCGAACCCCTATCTTCCGGGTCTCTCCAGTAGTCTTACTGCGCAGGAAGGCTTTTCCTTCGCTGAAGACCACATCATACTCCTTATCCTCCAACATCGCCACAGAGATCAAGTTCTTCTTCAATCCAGGTACATGCATGACATCCTTCAGTACAAAGGGTTTACCAGACTCCCTCTGAAAGGATATGGTACCGATACCAGTCGCACTGTATCTACCATCATCGCCCATCTCGATGTGCACACCCAAATCTTTGTCCTCTAGATCTAAGAATCTCGATTCCGTCATATGAAATGACGCATCATTGCTCCGAAGAACCACACCGATCCCATCACACTTGAAACCAAGCATGCGATCAAAGGAAATCCTCTTTGACACCATTCCCACACTTCCAACTCATCTCTCGCATCGAATGAATCGTGGAGGTATTTCATGTATATTGATGCCCTTTCCTCTCCATCTCGATGTTCCTTTCGAATATCTTGAGCGCCATCTTCCCTTTTTGAAACCGGTGCTCCTGAATAGATCCGTCAAAGCTTTCCACATTAAATATGGAGTAGCTTTTCCATGCAGGCTGGATACAATATGATCCTTGACGCCCTCCAACAGGATCCTTCGACATTTCGCCATCTTCTTTTGCCATGCTTCGACTTCAGCAGGATCAGTGGGCTTTTGGACATCCGCATCCACGAACTCCTTCAGACCATTATCTTCTAATACTGCTTCCATGCGATCCTTCCATGCAACATAATTCGAACTGCCTTCAAGAGCATATTCGAGTCGCAAACCGTTGAAAGACATTTTCAACATCGGCACCAAGAAAACAAAACTGCTGCAAAATTCGAATTCCACCTCAAAGCTCAACCGCTCTAGATCTGTGAGAACAAATTATTTCTAGCACAGAGATTGACTGCAAGGGGCATTTACCAGACCTTTCACTTTCCGAAGAAATATGAATCCGGAGGCTACCTGGCCCGCATGCAGACTCTGTCTACCGAAATAAGTTTGTAATCACTGTGATGATCAATCTGAACTTCAATAGCTCCGATACCATGTAGAAATTTGCTGAATAATGATTAATTATCCACAGAGACTATCCTGATCACATACAATTCGAATTTATATGCAACACATAATCTCTTCCACTCAGATCATCACATATGCGGAAATAAAATCAAGCGATAACACATCAAATCATCATACACATTAACACAGTATGTATGGGGAAAGCTTATAGCTGAAAACCCCGCAGCTATTGTGTATATTATAATGGAGAA
Source organism: Pinus albicaulis (assembly GCA_034641835.2). Classification (NCBI taxonomy): domain Eukaryota; kingdom Viridiplantae; phylum Streptophyta; class Pinopsida; order Pinales; family Pinaceae; genus Pinus; species Pinus albicaulis. Next base: position 292,401,237 of record CM076578.1, read on the forward strand.
ATCAAGTAACAAACCCAGTACAATACTCCTCACAAGTACTCAGTACTTTCTCATACAGTTACCCACAATCTAGCTCAGTTTTGAACAGGTTACTGGTTCAAAACTCACCGCCAATTGCCTTGCCTCTATTGCGTGTTTCAATGCTATGGGATGGCCCCTTTATATAGATAAACCACCAGCCTGAACTGCGCAATCCTCATGGGCTTACTCCACCTATCTGTGTGTTGCAAATAGCAACAGTATAGTCACAACTGATAGCTAACTCCACCCTTTCATCTACCTCTTTCACTCGTCTCCACTGAACTGATCATACACTGTAGTGAACTGATGTGTTCTTGAGTTGAATAATGAGTTACTAATTAATGAATTAAATAATATTTAATTCACTCCACTCATAACTAATTGATTAGCTAGTTAAACTAATCTCAACTAGTTCAACTAAAAATAAACAGAACACAACTCCACTAGCTGTCTCATTAACTCCTCCAAACTTCTGCCACTGAAGTCCAACTGAAGTCAACCATGCATGATGCCATCAAATCCTTGGGAACCACGTGATTCCTCTGTCAGATGCATGAGCCACTTCTGTAGCTCGAACTGAAGTGCTCCAAGAGAGTAAACTGTTGTTTATAGTCTAAATATTATTAAGGGTAAATAATATTTGACTTCCCTGTTTTAAGGAGAGGCAGTCTAAAAATAGACTTCGACCTCTTCGACCTAAAAATAGAGTCTCATCTATTTTTACCAACATGAACAATTCTCCAAGAATCTCAAACTGGAATCCCCGAACCATGCTCCATATGTCTAAAAATAGACATAGTCTAAAAATAGATTTTGCGCCAGAATTTGCCTGCGAGCCCACTTAGTGAAGGCGACTTCATTTCACTAAGCTCCATCATCTTGCTACATTCTCAACATATTATAGGGGTTTGTTGGAAAACCTTAACCTCTGAACCTAGGTCAGGACCCCTCGAGCCAATAAATGGTTCCATTGCCGGGACCGGGAGAATTTTGAGAGAGGGATCAGCTAATGCCTAGTCAACATTGGAGACCTAAGAAGAAATAAATTGAAGAGTGATTTGAAAATAAAGTTCAGGAATTTGCGGTGAAAGAGAATCGTAGCACAAATTTGACAGTAGAGAAGTGGAATAATAAGTACATTTTCATAGAGACCTACAAAATTTTCTTTGTGACAATCGCAACTGAGCTTCAGGAGTGGCTGGCGAGGCTCGTAGACTTCCAAACGTGTTGGAAGGACGAACGGGTCACGCAGTGGACTCCATAGTTGATTCAACAATTGGAAAGAAATAACAATACCATCACTTGAACAGTAGATCACTGGGTGGATATTGTGCTGGGAGGACTTGTGACAGAATTTGCAATCGAACAATTTGTGTCCTATTCGAAGGCAGATCGAAGGTTCTTCAAGAGGTTAAGAGGTAACTTTCAGAAAAACCTTGCTATTACTGATTAAGATATTATTGTGTGAAAAGAGCATTTTGTGTAGCTATACAGAGTGAATGAGTTCCGATCAGAGTGAGGGTACAACACGTAGTGGTAAGTAATACAGAACTAACCAAGAAAGAGATAGATCTGTCTATATTCCAGTAAGGGATTCGACTGCACAAAATCCTCCAACTACACCACCGTCGAGCCAACACAGGGGTAAGAACTCACCTGTACCTCCACCTCCACCAGAAGACGAGATGGCCTCGCTCATGAAGCTACCTATCTTCAAGGGCGTAGGGGATGAAGATATGGATCAATTATGGTTTTTCACGGGATCGGTATGGACTATGCAGAACATGGCTAATGATGCTATGAAAAGGGCATAGCTATCCCTTTCCTTTGAAGGAAGAGCCTTGGACTAGTATATGGAATATATAGCCCAACATACGAATGTGACCATTGAAGATATTAAGAATTCCTTGAAACAATAGTTCAAGAAGCCTAAGTCCTACTCTTAGATAGTAAATGATCTGAAAGATTTCAAGCAAGGACCCTCTAAGTTTGTATGGGAAGCTGACCAGTGGCTAAAGAAGGTAATCAGAGAAGAATAATTTTAGTTTGATGATAGGAAGCACAAGGAATGGTTCATTGCTATGTTACTGCCTCACCTGCGCATACCTATGGGCCATCAAGCCATTGAATCGTAGGAAAAAGCCTTGAAGATTGCTATGAAATTGGAATTTGTGCCAAGAGATGATACCTATCTGGGAGTACAAAAAATCCAAAGAAAACTAGAGACGATGAACATGGAGATCCAGAACCTGCCAAAGGACTGGGGGAAAGAAGTTAGCACAGAACTATGGTGTATATGATGTAGGGTATCAGGGCATACCAAGGACCAGTGCCCACTACTAGCAGACTACCTACAAATGGGGGGACCTAGTCCATTATGTCCAGGACCAAGTGGATCAACGTTATGGTGTGATTACTATCGAGTAGCCAGCCTACATGATACTAACCACTGCCCTCTCCTGGGTGCGTATGTCCCAGAAGTGAAGCAACAATGGTGCAAGTTCTATAGATCCGTAGCACATGACGAACAGAACTGTCGTACCTATGATCTAATGATAGACAGAGGAAACCTATACAGGGTAAAATCAGACGCTTCTTCACCAAGATCCCCCTTAGGCATAGGTGGCTCCCCAGCTAGGGGCACGGGAGGGGGTAGAGGTGGAAGCATAGGTAGAGGAAGAGGAAAACTAATATGTTATAACTGTGGAGAGGTAGGGCACTTTTTGAGGGACTATCCAAACCCTGCAAGACAATCCTACAGATACTGTAGACAACTGTACCATGTAATTGAATACTGCCAATTCTGATAGCCAAGATGTGGGAAAAGCAGGAAACACCTACGCAGAATGTGAAAAGGGTTAAGGTGGAACCTCAAGAAGAAGTACCAAGCATTAATGTCATAAACACAGTAGCATGGCCACTGGGGGGGCTGCGGAGAAAGCTGAGGTGGAGCCTCTTATCTGAAAGGTAGCCATTAAAAAAGAAGGTTTGGACTTACAGAAGGAAAAGGAAACTTTTGTCATAGCTCACCAAGACTTTGCTAAGGCTGAGGCATCTACTCCTCAAGCCCCTATGAACCTCAAAGCAGATGATGAGATCAAACCATATTTGCAGGCATGTATGAAGCTGCTGCACAACCAAAGGGTCGTAGAAAACCTCCAATCTTTGATAGACAGTTGCACAGGAAGAACAACCCCAGCCATGGAAGTTAAGGATGTGCACAAATTGTACAAGCATAAGAGGCGCATTGGTAGGGAGATGTGGTTAACCGCGCAAATTGGTGATTAATATATGGATCGGGTTATTCTAGACTTAGGCTCAGATGTGAACGTACTACCTAAGAAAACTTGGTAGAGAATGGGAGAACCCAAGTTGGAATGGTCCACTATCTAGTTGTGCATGGCCAATCAGCAAAAGATCATGTTGTTGGGGTGATTATAAAAGATCATGGTAGATATTACAGGAGTTAAGGTCCGGGCTAACTTTGAGGTCATTCAGATTGTAGAAGATGCAGACCCTTATCCTACACTCCTATGATTGGACTAGGCCATAGATATGGGCGGTATCATCAATTTGATGAAAAGAAGCATGGTATTTGAAAATGAAGGTACAAGGGTGATAGTACCATTAGACCCTGCAGAAGGAGAAAGGTATACAGAGCTGATGCATGAAGAAGAAGACATGGATCATATTTATAAGTTAACTTCATGGGACAAAGATTGGATCAATCCCACAGCCGATGGTGTACTCTATTGGGAAAAGGATAGCGAGTGTTTCTCTTACTCTGACAGGGAAATAGAAAACTGGAAAAACCAGTTACATGATGTATCTATGCTACGATGTCTTAGGATCACAAAGGACTTCCGATGCATATCCTCAGAGGTAAGAGAACTTCCCTAATTTCATGGTTCTAGCAGTATTAAGGAGTTTTTGCAAACATTTGAGGCTGAGGTTCCACGAGAGTGAAGGCTATGGGCCCTTAATCTAGCCATGCGCCCAACACCTGTGAGGTGGTGGGATACGCATAAGGTGGCGTTCTAGGATTGGGAAGAGTGTTGAGATATGATGATCTTGTGATTCGAACCTCTGATCCACTTGTGCGTAAAAACATTCCTTGGCCCTGGAGACCTGCATGAGCACCTGTTCACTTGGATGGAAAAATGGTGTGACCAGACAATAGAAGAATGGGTTCACCTATTTATTCATGCCTTGGGACCAATTCCCACCGCATGGCACTTAGATGCGGAGCTACATCAGAATGGTACTTATATGTAGAGCTACATCAACGCACCTGCCACTGGGAAACATTAAAGGATGAATGTGTGGGGACATTTGGGTTAACAGGCAGAATGGAGGTGCTTGAAGAAGCTCTGCAGGATATAGATACCTTCGTATTTTCTAAATCACGCCCCTATGAAGCACTTGGGGTAACGACATGGTAAAAATAGATGCAGGATATTGCCAACTGCCACAATATAACCATCAAAGAGTGTGATGAGGATCCGCACAATGTCTCTATCCTAGAGTCGGATGGGGAGCGCGCAGTTGCGGGACCTCCACTACAAACTGTGGATGTTACAAAGCCTCAAAAGCTGCGAGAAGTCAACATTGGCATGGAAGAGCAGCTTAAGCTGGATAAAATTATGGATTATTTGGATGATCATATAATAGGCAAGGTTGTCTAACTGCTCACAGAATATCAAGACTTATTCTCGACGAGTTGCTGGAGCTTAAAGGGATCACAGGGGACCTAGAGGTCATGTGCACCACACTAAAACTAGATGTGCACCCTGTAAAGAAATGGCCTTATCTGTTGAATCCTAAGTATAAGAAAAAGGTTAAGGAAGAAATTGATAAAATGCTCGTCGCAGGTATCATCGAACCAGTTGTATAGTCGGACTAAGTAAGCCCAATGGTGGTTCAGGAGAAAAAGATGAAGGGAGAGATATGAATGTGCATGGACTTGCACAAATTGAATGATGCTTGTGTACATGATCCATTTCCTACGTCGTTCTCAGACGAAATCCTTAATAGCATAGGAGGGAAGGAAGTGTATTCATTTACTGATGGGCTCTCAGGGTAACATCAAATTCGAATCACACCTGAAGACCGCAGCAAGACTACATTTGCCACTGAACGGGGGTCCTTCCAGTATACAGTTATGTCATTTGGACTCAAGAATTTCCACGCTATTTTTTCACGAGTAGTAGTCGCAGTGTTCAAATAATTCATCCACAAATTTTTGGAAGTTTATTTCTATGATTGGACTATCTTCAGCTTAGTAAAGAAGCACGTTTCAAACCTGCGCATGATTTTGGATGCCTGTAGAAAGCACCAGTTTTCCCTGAATATTAAGAAGTGTATCTTCTGTGTACCCTTTGGCATCTTGCTCGGACACATAGCGTACCGACAGGGGTTGATGGTTGACCCTACGAAAGTTACAGTGATCATAAATCTGGCAGTAACTACAACTAAGAAACAGTTGTGTTCAATCCTCAGACACACAAGCTACTACAGAAAGTTCATTTAGGGGTACGTGCTGATCACAGCGCCTATGGAAAAGTTTCTTAAGAAGGATGTTTCATTTTTTTGGGACGACGAATGTCAGAAGAGCTTTGAGCTACTCAAGGAAAATATGTTCTCTGCGTCTATCCTCATTTTTCCAAATTGGGTGAAGGTGTTCCATGTTCACGTCGATGCATTCAGAATCACCTTGGGAGCGGTCCTTACGTAGCTTGGAGACAGAGACATTGATCATCTGGTTGCATTGCTAGTAGGAAACTTTTTGGTGCAGAGCGCAACTACTCTACCACGGAAAGGGAGGGCTTGGCTATGGTTTATGCCTTACAGAAGTATCGGCACTATCTGTTAGGAGGACACTTCAAAAATTTTACAGATCATTCAGCTTTGAAATACCTGGTGAATAAGCCTTTGTTGGGGGGAGAAATATTTCGATGGCTACTGTTGTTCCAGGAATACGACTTTGAGAACATTTTCAAGCAGGGGAAGCTGAATTTTGGGCCAGATCACTTATCCCGAATTGAGAATGGCGAGGAGATGAAAAACCCGGAAGAAAGATTTCTTGATGCACAACTATTCGCTATTAAGGTAGTTGATGCGCACTTTGCTGACATCATTCAGTTCCTGACTACAGGGATGGCACCTACGGAGTATTCAGTGCAATAGAAGAAAGAGTTGGTAACCCACGCTGCGGATTTTACCATCATCATAGGTCATCTATATAAGACGAGGGCTGATGAAGTTCTACGAAGGTACATTTTGGAACATGAATGGCATTTTATCTTAGTAGAAGCCCACGATGGAGTAGTAGGAGGTCACTACACAGGGAAAGAAACAATGCAAAAGCTCTTAAGAGTTGGATTATTAAGGCCTACCCTACATAATCACTCTCACGACTATTGTAAGGCCTACGATACATGCCAACAAACCAGAAGGCCATCCCATAGGGATGAAATTCCCCTTCAATGACAAATGGCCCTGCAAGCATTCGACAAATGGGCCATCGATTTCGTAGCACCTATCAACCCACCCGGAAAGAAGACAGGTGTGCATTACATTATAACTACTACTGATTATGTAACTCATTGAGTTGAAGCACAAGAAGTAAAGGATTGCATTGCAGATACCACTCCACACTTCATCTTTGAGAATATTCTAACTAGATTTGGATGTCCTAAAATCCTGATGAGTGATAGAGGTACACACTTTGTCAATGAGACAATACAGGCCTTGACAAAATAATTCCGAGTAAATCATGCGAAAAGAACTCCGTATCATCCCCAGGAAAACGGAGCGGTCGAAGCTTTTAATAAAGCCTTGGAGCACGCACTGACAAAAGTCTGTAACGTCGATCACAGCGATAGGGACATGCACATCCCGTCCATTCTTTGGGCCAACCGAACTACCTGTAAGAAGTTGACATGGAGAAAACCGTTTTGGATGGTTTATGGCAAGCAGGAAATTATTCCCATGGAATACATTGTCCCTTTCCTGTGCATTGCAACCTTTACGAATATGGAGGAGCCTGATATCATGGAGGAGAGGTTAGCGCAACTTATGGCTTTGGAGGAAGATCATTTCATTTATAATTTCCATTAGCAAGTTTAGAAGGGACGAGATGAGGCATGGCATGATAAACATATTCGGAAAAATTCCTTTACGGAGGGTGACTTAGTGCTACTGTATGATAGCCAGTTTACAAAACACCCAGGGAAGTTTCGACAGCACTGGCTAGAGCCCTATGTAGTTAAAGTAATAACGAATGGTGGAGTCATTCGATTAGCCACCCTGCGCGGCGATATGCTACCTGGATATGTCAATGGCAGTCGGCTCAAACCGTATCGGATCAAATGACTATATGTCCAGCGTAGCTCTATAAAGAGGCTTTGTCCACCAAGGAAGGTAAGCGCGAATAGTACCACGGTATGCACAGGACACGACTGTAGGTGTCGAAGCTCGGAGGGGTGCGCTGAAGGTGCAGACATATGTTCAGAATGCAACAAGTGTGCTAGACGCACGAAAGTACACTAGGTGCACAATAGGTCCGCAGGAAGTGCAGGGGTGCACTGGGCGCATAGGAGGTGTAGAAACTAGCCGTTGGAACAATAAAATCGGGTAAAAATAAAAATTTACCATTGACAGGAGTGGGCAGCTAGCATTTAATGAGGCAATTTCTAGACATTTTTTACCGTTTAATTGATGGTAAGTTCCAAGTGAATTTTACCCAACCGTTGGTCGCTCATAGAGGCTATAAAATGAGAAGGATAGATCAGACAAGGGTTTTGTATCGCTTGAATAGTTTTTACTTGGCATTTTTGTCTTTGATGAATTTGTTCTATAAGAGTTTCAGTCCCTATAGCGTCCCTTTCATGTCTGAGCAACCTACTCCCTCTGACAGTAGCAACCCCTAATTCATCTTTCGCGCTAGGATGACGGCCACTAATCCCCTTAGTTGATATATTTAGATTATGTAGGCATGTATGGCTAAGAAGAATATTAAAAACCATGTAATTATAGATAATATATTTACTCGAAAAACCACCAAAGCCCAAGGTCAGGTAGGCCTTGGAAGATCAACCTTCGTAGAAGAAATCATTTAGAGATTTGAATCTCAAGCATTAGTAGGTCCCTGAACCATATCCAAGAAGGGCTATACTATTGCCCCTCAAGCGGCATGCTCATCTACTGTAGCTCATGCTAAGATTCAAGATACGACTGAAGGATATGAAAGAATTTTCCAAGAAACACCCATTAGACACCTCAATCGTTCTAGTAAATTTAAGGGAAATTTTTGTAATTTAAAAGAAGGGGAAAGTGAAACAAGTGGAGTAGATCCAAAATCTGGCGAAACAGACTCACAATTTTTTGAACCTCAACCTCTTGCAACACCCTTTGTAGAGAAAGCACCTGAAATCCTTGACTTGAATAGTTATGTGAGACCCATTCAAGGACCGAACATTAGCAAAATTCCTCATGCTCAGATAGTACAACCTGATCATAGAATACCTGAAGGCTACTAGCATAAGTTTGACCATATGGAAAACACAACATAACAAGCACAGACCTAGACCATAGAATAACCTATAGTCAATCCACTAACCAATGCACCAATGAAAGCCATTCAATTACAAAATATCCCAAATTTTCATGGAATGACCTCTCAAGACTTCGATGCATTGTTATTTGAATTCGATGTTCTATTTTGAGGTTACTATTATACCACTGATCCATAAAAACTGAAGCTATCTCCTTCTACCTTGAAGGGAGAAACTTTACGTTGGTTTATGGGACTAGTAGGCGGTACTATAAATTCATGGGATGAAATGAAAAACACTTTCCTTACCAAATATCAAGATTACTTCCAATCTAGGGACTTCAAAGAGGAAATTTTTTAAAATTATGGAAAAATATGGTAATAATTTAGAAGAATACGTTGAAATATTTCAATATAATAGCAGAGATCACCTTACACCAATTTACCCAAAGAACACTAGTACATTTGGTGGAAATTCCGACACTTTAGTTTCGACACTTTTGACCAAATGTCAGAAATTTCCCCAAATTTTATCAATTTTTCAAATCCCGCCCACAATCGTTGCTTTACCAACGTTTGGAGACAAGTGTCAGTATTTCTATATTCAAAGGTAAGTGTCGGTCTTGCGACGTTTGTAGAAAAGCGTCGAAATTGTGACAGATTGGAGAAATGTGTCGGTCTTGCGACACTTCGAGCTAAGTGTCACTATTGCGACGCTTGGGGGAAAAGCATCGGTATTGCAACGTTAAAGAAGCTAAGTGTCGCTATTGCGACATTACAGAGAGCTAAGTGTCGCTATTGCGACATTACAGAGAGCTAAGTGTCGCTCTTTCGACGATATGGGGCAAAGCATCGCTATTGCGACGCTTAGGGGAAAAGCATCGGTATTGCAACATTATAGAAGCTAAGTGTTGCTATTGCGATGTTACAGAGATCTAAGTGTCACTATTATGACGTTACAGAGAGATACGTGTCGCTATTGCAACGGTTTGGGGCAAAGCGTCAATATTGCAACATTTCAGAGATTACTGTCGGTATTGCGACAATTAGAAGAAGGGTCGGTATTGCGACAGTTGTGTCAAGTGTCGGTATTGCCATGTTTAGGAGGAAAGTGTTGTTAGTATTTAGGAACAATATTATGTTTTAGGGTTTGGGAGTTATTTTTGGTGATCGTGTCGCGCTGTGTGAGGTCGCCCGACCGGGTGCATTCGGGTCAGGTCATTTCGTACGAGGGCGCCCATATCATTTTTTCTACGTTGTGACCACCTGGGTACCTTGTGCATGTTCGGGTGGCCCATTTTCTGTTTGCTCCCTTGTGGCATCATTAATCGTTCGGGTGCACCGTGTCACACCATGTGAGGTCGCCCGACCGGGCGCGTTCAGGTCGGGTCATTTCGTTCGAGGGCACTCGTATCAGTTTTTCTAAGTTGTGACTACCCGAGTGCCTTGTGCACGTTCAGGTGGCCCATTTTCCATTTTCTCCCTTGTGGCATCGTTCGGTCGGGCGCACTGTGTCACGCCATGTGAGGTCGCCCAACCGGGCGCGTTCGAGTCAGGTCATTTTATTTGAGGGCGCCCATATCATTTTTGCTAAGTTGTGACTGCCCGGGTGCCTTGTGCACGTTCGGGTAGCCCATCTTCCATTTGCTTCGTTGTGGCATCGTTCGCTGTGTCGCGCAGTGTGAGGTTGCCCGACTACGTGCATTCGGGCCGGGTCATTTAGTTCGAGGGCGCTCGTATCAGTTTTGCTAAGTTGTGACCACCCAGGTGCCTTGTGCACGTTCAGGTGGCCTATTTTTCGTTTGTTCCCTTGTGGCATCATTCGGTTGGGTGTTTCATGTTGTGCCATGTGAGGTCGCCCGACCAGGCGCGTTCGGGTCGAGCCATTTTGTTCGAGGGTGGCCGTATCAGTTTTGCTAAGTTGTGACCACCCGAGTGCCTTGTGCATGTTCGAGCGGCCTATTTTCCTTTTTCTGCCTTGTGGCATCATTAAATTGGGCGCGCTATGTTGCGTCGTGTGAGGTCACCTGATCGAGCACGTTCAAGTCAGGTCGTTTCATCCGAGGGCGCCCATATCAGTTTTGCTAAGTTTTGACTGCCTGGGTGCCTTGTGCATATTCAGGTAGCATGTTTTCCATTTGCTCCCATGTGGCATCGTTAACCGTTCAGGCGCGCTGTGTGAGGTCGCCTGACCGGGCGCATTCGGGTCAGGTCGTTTCGTTCGAGGGCACCCGTATCATTTTTTCTAAGTTGTCACCACCCGGGTGCCTTGTGCACGTCCGGGTCGCCCGTTTTCCGTTTTCTCCCTTGTGGCATCATTCGTTTGGGCACATCGTGTCCCACTATGTGAGGTTGCCCGACTGGGCGCGCTCAGTTTGGGTCGTTTCGTTCGAAGGTGCCCATATCAGTTTTCCTAAGTTGTGACTGCTCGGGCGCCTTGTGCATGTTCGGGTGGCCCATTTTTCATTTGCTCCCTTGTGGCATTGTTCATTTGGGCATGTCGTGTTGCACCGTGTGAGGTCGCCCGACCAGACGCGTTCGGGTTGGTCCGTTTCCTTCGAGGGCACCCGTATCAGTTTTGCTAAGTTGTGACTGCCCGGGTGCCTTGTGCATGTTCAGGTGGCTCATTTGTCATTTTCTCCCTTGTGGCATCGTTAATCGTTCAGGCGCGTCGTGTCACGCTGTGTGAGGTCGCCCGACCTGGCGCATTCGGGTCGGGTCGTTTCATTCGAGGGCGCCCGTATCAGTTTCGCTAAGTTGTGACTGCCCGGGTGCCTTGTGCATGTTTGGGTGGCCCGTTTATCGTTTCCTCCCTTGTGGCATCCTTAATCATTCGGGTGCGCCGTTTCGTGCCATGTGAGGTTGCCCAACCGGGCACGTTCAGGTCGGGCCGTTTCGTTCGAGGGTGCCCATATCAGTTTTGCTAATTTGTGACTGCCCGAGTGCCTTGTGCACATTTGGGCGGCCCGTTTTCCGTTTTCTCCCTGGTGGCATCGTTCGGTAGGGCGTGCCGTGTCATGTCATGTGAGGTCGCCTGATTGGGCGCATTCAAGTCGGGTCGTTTCGTTCGAGGGCGCCCGTATCAGTTTTGCTAAGTTTTGGCTGCCCGGGTGCCTTGTGGACGTTCAGGCAACGCATTTTCCATTTGCTCTATTGTGGCATCGTTCGTCATGTCGCGCCGTGTGAGGTCGCCCGACCAACCGCATTCGAGCCAGGCCATTTAGTTTGAGGGCGTACGTATCAGTTTTTCTAAGTTGTGACTACCTGGGTGCCTTGTGCACGTTTGGGCGACCCATTTGTTGTTTTCTCCCTTGTGGCATCATTTAGTCGGACGCGCCGTGTCACTCCATGTGAGGTTTCCCAGCCGTGCGTGTTTGGGTTAGGCCATTTCGTTCAAGGGCGCCCGTATTAGTTTTGCTAAGTTGTGACTGCTTGGGTGCCTTGTGCACATTCGGGTGGCCCTTTTTCCATTTTCTCCCTTGTGGCATCATTCAGTTGGGCGCGCCGTGTGAGGTTGCCTAACCAGGCACGTTTGAGTCGGGCCATTTTGTTCGAGGGTGCCCGTATTAGTTTTGCTATGTTATGACCACCTGAGTGCCTTGTGCACGTTCAGGTAGCTTATTTTTCGTTTGCTCCATTGTGGCATCATTCAGTCAGGTGTGTCGTGTCGCACCATGTGAGTTCGCCCAACTGGGTATATTCAGGTCGGGCCGTTTCGTTCGAGGGCACCTGTATCAGTTTTGCTAAGTTGTGACCACCCAAGTACCTTGTGCACGTTTGAGTGGCTCGTTTGTTGTTTTCTCCCTTGTGGCATCATTCGTTCAGGCGCGCCGTGTCATCCCATGTGAGGTCCCCCGACCGAGCACATTCGGGTTGGGTCGTTTCATTCAAGGGTGCCCGTATCAGTTTTGCTAAGTTGTGACTCCCCGAGTCCCTTGTGCATGTTCAGATGGCTCGTTTGTCATTTTCTCCCTTGTGGCATCATTCGGTCGGGCGCGCCATATCATGCCGTGTGAGGTCGCCCGACCGGGCGCGTTCATGTCGGGTCATTTCGTTCGATGGCGCCCGTATCAGTTTTGCTAAATTTTGACTGTCCGGGAGCCTTGTGCACATTCGGGTGGGCCTGTTTTTCATTTTCTCCCTTGTGGCATCGTTAATCGTTTAGGCGCTCCGTGTGAGGTCGCCCGACCGGGCACATTCAGGTTGGGTCGTTTTGTTCGAGGGCGTCTGTATCAGTTTTTCTAAGTTTTGACCGCCCGGGTGCCTTGTGCACGTTCAGGAAGCCCGTTTGCCATTTTCTCCCTTGTGAGATCATTCATTCGGGCACGTCGTGTCACGCCTTGTGAGGTAGCCTGAACAGGCGCGTTAGGGTTGGGTCGTTTCGTTCAAGGGTGCCCGTATTAATTTTTTTAAGTTGTGACCGCCTAGGTGCCTTGTGCACGTTCGGGTGGCCTGTTTACCGTATGATCCCTTGTGGCATTGTTAATCGTTTGGGCGCATCATGTCGCGCCATGTGAGGTCACCTGACCGGGCACGTTCGGGTCAGGTCATTTCATTCGATGTCACCTGTATCAGTTTTGCTAAGTTGTGACCGCTCGAGTGCCTTGTGCACGTTCAGGCGGCCCGTTTGCCATTTTCTCTATTGTGGCATTGTTTGGTCGGGCGCGCCGTGTCGCGCCATGTGAGGTTGCCCAACCGGCAGTGTTCGGGTTGGGTTGTTTCATTTGAGGGCACCTGTATTAGTTTTGCTATGTTGTGACCCCCCGAGCGCCTTATGCACATTCGGGCGGCCCGTTTGTCGTTTTATCCCCTATGGCATCGTTCACCGTGTCACGCCGTGTGAGGTTGCTTGACAGGGGGCGTTCGAGCCGTGCCATTTCGTTCGAGGGCACCCGTATCAGTTTTGCTAAGTTGTGACCACCCAGGTGCCTTGTGCACATTTGTGCGGCCTATTTTCCATTTGCTTCCTTGTGGCATCGTTCGGTCGGGTGCACCATGTTGCACCCTGTGAGATTGCCTGACTGTGCGCATTCAGGTCGGGCCATTTCATGTGAGGGCGCCCATATCATTTTTTCTAAGTTGTGACCGCCTTAATTTCTTATGCACGTTTGGGCAGCCTATTTTCTGTTTACTCCCTTGTGGCATCATTCGGTCGAGCACGCCGTCTCGCGTCTTGTGAGGTCGCCCGACCAGGCGCGTTCGGGTCGGGTCGTTTCGTTCGAGGGCGCCCGATCAGTTTTTCTAAGATGTGACCGCTGGGGTGCCTTGTGCACATTCGGGTGGCCCGTTTGTCATTTTCTCCCTTGTGGCATCATTCGGTCGGGTGCACCGTGTCGCGCCATGTGAGGTCGCCCAACCGGGCGTGTTCGGTCGAGTCGGGTCGTTTCGTTCGAGGGTGCCCGTATAATTTTTGCTAAGTTGTGACCGCCCGGGTGCCTTGTGCACGTTTGGGAAACCCTTTTTTCATTTGCTCTGTTGTGGCATCGTTCAGTCGAGCGCGCCCTATCACGCCATGTGAGGTCGCCCGACCGAGCGTGTTTGAGTTGGGCCGTTTCATTCGAGGGTGCCCGTATCAGTTTTGCTGAGTTGTGACTGCCTAGGTGCCTTGTGCATGTTCGGGTGGCTCATTTTCCATTTTCTCCCTTTTTTCATTGTTAATCATTCGGGCACGCCGTGTGAGGTCACCCAACGGGCACGTTCGGGTCGGGTCATTTCGTTCGAGGGTGCCCATATCAGTTTTGCTAAGTTGTGAACACTCGAGTGCCTTGTGCATGTTTAGGCGACCTGTTTGCCATTTTCTCCCTTGTGGCATCGTTCATTGGGGTGCACCGTGTTGCGCCATGTGAGGTTGCCCGACCGAGCGTGTTTGGGTCAGGTCATTTCGTTCGAGGGCGCCCATATCAGTTTTTCTAAGTTGTTCAGGCAGGTCGAGTCAGGTCGGGTTGGGTCGTATGAGGGTAATCATATCAAAAATTCCAATTTGTGACCACCCATGTTGCTTGTGCACGTTTTTGCAATCCCTTTTCCATTTCCTCCCTTGTGCGCCCTTTTTTCGGGCGGGTCAGGTCGTGCCGTGTGAGGGGTGCGCCACAAGAAACTCATTCAGGTCATATCGTGTGAGGGAGGTCGTATAAAAAATTCTAAGTTGTGACCGCCCATGTACCTTGTGCACATTCATGTGACCCATTTTTTGTTTTCTCCCTCGTGCCTTTGATGTTCAAGCGAGTCCTTGGGTTTGGTCATGTGATGTCGCCCAAGGAAATGCGTTCAGGTCGGGTCAGGTCCGGCCATGTTGTACCGTGAGGGTGCCCATGGAAACAAGTTTGAGAGGGTCGGATCAGGTTGGGTCACGTGACGGCACCCAAGGAACATGTCTGATTGGGTCGGGTCATGTCAGGCTGTGTCATGAGGGTGCCCAGGGTCGAAATTACGCATTCGGGTGGGTCGGCTTGAGTCATGTACTGATGTTGCCCAGGGAAACAAGTTCGGGTCAGGTCAGTTCGGGTCATGCCATATTGTGAGGGCACCCAAGGAAACACATTCGGGTGGGTCGGGTCGGGTGCAGTCTGGTCAGGTCGTGTCGTTTCATGAGGCCACCCAAGGAAACACATTCGAGCGAGTCAGGTCGGGTTGGGTTGGGTCGTGTGAGGGTGGTCGTATCAAAAATGCTAAATTGTGACCGCCTTATAATCTAATGCCTCCTCATAAAATCCTCTCCTTGTATAATCGACCACTATTACAGACGTTTACAGCACACTTGGTTTAGACATTTAGTAGGTAGGTAGGGTGCCCCTATCTCCCATCTCCATATAGAGTAATTTGGTCACATATTCTTTCTTCTATGATACTAGTTCCTATCTCTTAAGTCCTGTCTCTTAATAAATAAAGAAGACATGGCAACAAGCAATAATACTTACAAAATTGTTACATTGAGACGCAAAGAATAAGCAACTAATATGCACAAACAAAGACCAATGAAACTACCATCTTAACCCCTAGCCCTTAAACACTAATTCCCAACCCCTAACCCATTTAACCCCTTAAACCTCTAAACCCCTAACCCATTTAACCCCTAAACCATAAACCTCTAAACCCTTAGCCCCTAACCCCTAAACCCTTAACCCCTAACCCATTTAACCCCCTAAACCCTAAACCTATAAACCCTTAACCCCTAACCCCTTAAACACTAAACCATTAAACCCTTAACCCTAACCCCTTAAACCCTAATTCCCAACCCCTAACCTCTAAACCCCTAAACCCTTAACCCCTAACCCCTAGCTAAAATCCTTAAATGCTAAATCCCCTAAGCCCCTAAACCTCTAAATGCCTAACCCATTTAACCCCCTAAACCCTTAACCCCTAACCCCTTAAACACTAATGCCCAACCCCCAACCCATTTAACCCCCTAAACCCCTAAAACCCTAACCCATATAACCCCCTAAACCCTAGCCCCTAGCCCCTAACCCCTAACCCCTAACGCCCAATCCCCTAAGCCCTCCAAATTTGAATTAGCTTTGAAGAAGTAATTGTTTTCTTACTTTTGTCTAATTCACTATATACTCAGATCATGAATGTGAGAAGGTTGTTTGCAGATTATATTATTATTGTATCAACAATGTATTTCTGTGTAGTTATATATTTCTGGTCAAAAATCTCATCTTCAGAAATAATTTCTTGTCATTTTCAAAATTGACTGCTTCATTGAGCACAACATGCAGCTTATCTAATACTTTATTGAAGCTAAGAGCTCCATCTTTGGGGAAAGGTGCTTTTCAGGTGCTAACTCCACTATGTGTGGGGTTAATTAACCCTATGCCTACAATGTTTACTGTTTTCATATCGGATTGTGTGGGGATAGATAACTCGTAGCCATATCACATAGGCCCCATTCATTTACGAAGGTTCCCCATACTCTGCCCCCAATTTGGTTGATCTTGCTGATCAGCTTGAAAATTTTGAATTTTCATTAATGATTGATTTTCCTCTCACTCAAATGCAAAAGGAAGATTAATTTCATATTTTTCCTCCATAATTTCCACATTCGACATCTATTGTAGCTATTCATCTATGCTCATCTAGAATCACCACAAGTTGTACTTTTTCTTTTTTGCAATGGATTCTAGATGCTGATCTCGACGAGATTTCTCCTCCTCAAAAAACATATCCTGGTTGTAAGCATGGTTGTGGTATGTTGATGTTCAGACGAAAAATACAACTTGTAGCCCTTGATCTACTAGGGGCGGGTTACTTTGATATTAATGGTGGTGTATTCACACTCCTTATGAATAACCAATAAAGGGTCAAGGAAATTGACCAATATGTTGTCCAGTTTTATCTTATCCATCTCTAGGGCAAGCTGCTTTTCAGCTAACTCCACTACTTTTGATCTCAATTTTTCCAATTTCTTCCTTCTCTCATATGATACCTAAGCATTTTCCTTTCTCTTCCCTTCTAATTTCGTAATAGTGTCATAGTGATGCCAGCCAACTTCTTTGGAAAGCCTTCATAGCTAGCAGACAATACTTGTGACCTGGCTGAAGCCTCAACACTTTTAGAGCATTTAGAATGACCATTATCTTCTTTTGGAAATATGGTGGGGGAACCCCTTCAAAAGCCCTTCGGGCGGCCCATTTTCCGTTTTCTCCCTTGTGGCATCGTTTGGTCAGGCGTGTCGTGTCGAGCCGTGCAAGGTCGCCCGACTGGGCGCATTTTGGTCAGGTCGTTTCGTTCAAGGGCACCCGTATCATTTTTGCTAAGTTGTGACCACCTAGGTGCCTTGTGCACGTTTGGGCAGTCTGTTTTCCATTTTCTCCCTTGTGGCGTCGTTCGGTCGGGCGTGCCGTGTCACGCCGTATGAGGTCACCCGACAGGTCGCATTCGGGTCGGGTCATTTCGTTCGAGGGCGCCCGTATCAATTTTGCTAATTTGTGATAGCCCAGATGCCTTGTGCACATTTGGGTGGCCCATTTTTCATTTTCTCCCTTGTGGCATCGTTCGGTTAGGTGCGCCGTGTCGCACCATGGGAGGTCGCACGAACGGGCGCATTCAGTTCGGGCCGTTTCATTCGAGGGCGCCCGTATTAATTTTGCTAAGTTGTGACCAACCAGGCACCTTGTGCATGTTCATGTGGCCCATTTGCCATTTTCTCCCTTGTGGCATCGTTTAATCAGGCTTGCTGTGTCGCGTCGTGTGAGGTCGCCCGATAGGGCGCATTCGAGTCGAGCCATTTCGTTCAAGGGCACCCATATCAGTTTTGATAATTTGTGACCACATAGGTGCCTTGTGCATGTTCAGGTGGCCTATTTTCCATTTTCTCCCTTGTGGCATCGTTCAGTCGGGTGCGCCGTGTCGCACCGTGTGAGGTCGCCCGACAGGGCGCATTCGGGTCGGGTCGTTTCATTCAAGGGTGCCCGTATCATTTTTGCTAAGTTGTGACCACCCAGGTGCCTTGTGCATGTTCAGGCAGCCCATTTTCCATTTGCTCCCTTATGGCATCCTTTGGTTAGGCACGTCATGTCGTGTCGTGTGAGGTCGCCTGACCGGGTGCATTCGGGTCGGGTCGTTTTGTTCGAGGGTGCCCGTATCAGTTTTGCTAAGTTGTGACCACCCAGGTGCCTTATGCACATTTAGGCAGCCCGCTTACCATTTTATCCCTTGTGGCATCATTCGGTCAGGCGCGTCGTGTTGTGCCGTGTGAGGTCGCCTCACTTGGCACATTCAGGTTGGGCCATTTCGTTCGAGAGCACCCGTATCAGTTTTGCTAAGTTGTGACCGCCTGGGTGCCTTGTGCACATTCGAGTGCCCCGTTTGCCATTTTCTCCCCTGTGGCATCGTTCGTCGTGTAGCGTTGTGTGAGGTCGCCCGACCGGGCGCGTTCGGGTGAGGTCGTTTCTTTCTAGGGCACCCGTATCAGTTTTGCTAAGTTGTGACTGCCCAGGTGACTTGTGCATGTTCAGGTGACCCGTTTGCCATTTTCTCCCTTGTGGCATCGTTCAGTTGGGTGCGTCATGTGAGGTCACCCAACCGAGTGTGTTTGGGTCGGGCCGTTTTGTTCGAGGGCGCCCATATCAGTTTTGCTAAGTTGTGACCGCCTAGGTGCCTTGTGCACATTCGGGCGGCTCGTTTGTCGTTTTCTCCCTTGTGGCATCATTCAGTCGGGCGCGTCCTTGCATGTCGTTTCGTTTGAGGGCGCCCGTATCATTTTTGCTAAGTTGTGACCGCTCGGGTGCTTATGCACATTCGGACGGCCCGCTTGCCGTTTTCTCCCCTATGGCATCGTTCGCCTAATTATCCTTACTAAACCAAAAACTTCATTGAAAATAATCATTCATAGCATAACATTACTACTTCTTGTTAACCACATAAAACTTATTTTTAAGTTACCATAATTCATCTTTAGTATCACATAATTAGATTAAAAAATCAACCAAAATCCCTAGTTTATGAAATAAAAATTCAACAAATTTATATAATTAATAATTTAAATAAATGTCTTAGATCTAATCTCATTAATAATTATTTATAATAAAAAATACCACTTATTTACCCAAACCCCTTATTAACCCCAAGAAAAGTCTCACACATTTTATTTAATGGAATTTGAGTGGCCTTAAAAAAACACACATATTTCATTTAAAAATGTCAAAAAATTTCAAATATCAAAACTTTTAATTTCCCTCGTACATTTCCCTCCAGTTGCACGGTTTGTCTAGGGAAGCAGGGAGGATGCGGAAAATCCTGTCTGGAGGGGCAGTTCAGTGTTAAAACAAAGTCACTCTATCTATTAGCTCTGCTACCAAAGGTTTTCAAATAAGCAGAAGTTGCAAAAGGGTTTCTGAGCCATCCTTGATATTGGGGTTTCGTTGTTCTTTTGGTTTGGTTTTGTGGGTTTCGTTGAGTTTTCTTACAGGTTCTGAAGTCTGAGGCATCGCACGCAACATCATCACATCTACAGGCATCACACCTATATCTTTGGCACTTCAAATATAATAGTCACATCACATGCATAATCTTGGAGACTAGCATTATCTTTTTGAGGAAATATGTATGTAATAAAAAGATTGGAACGTTGACCTAAAGCCATATGTCTTGCATAAAAAACACAATAAGTGATCTTTAGATTTTTTGATTGCATCCTAAAGGAGTTACACGCAAATCTATTGAAATAGGAAGAAAACTAATGATGCTTTTCTTACCTTAATCACTGAGCGATCTTCTGCAACAATTCTTGATGTATTGTGCGGCAACAGAGGGGAAATTCAGATCTGATCCAAATCCGAGTTGGGTCAAAAGAAAAAATGCGAGAGATCCTTCACATTCAAGGGGGCCAATGTGGCAACCAGATCGGCTCCAAGTTCTGGTAAGTGGTCTTTGAAGAACACGAGATTGATCCTATTGGGAGATATCAGGGAACTTCAGATCTACATATTGAAAGGCTTAATGTTTACTACAATGAGTCGAGCTGTGGGAGATTTTTGCCCCAAGCCATGCTCATGGATCTGGAGCCTGGCACCATGGACAGTGTGAGGATCGAGCCTTATGGATAGGTCTTCAGACCTAATAACTTTGTTTTTGGCCAATCCGGGGCTGGAAACAACTAGGCCAAGGGAAATTACATGGAAGGAGCCGAGCTCATTGATTATGTGCTTGATTTCATTAGGAAGGAGGCTAAGAATTGTGATTGCCTACAAGGTATGTGAATTTTTCATATTCGAATCCCTAACCTTGTGTTTTTGAAATGTAGGATTTCTTCTGCTAAAATGATGTGGGTTTTTTTTGTGTACAGGGTTTCAATGAAGTCTCCAATCTTACTATTCAGTAGAAGATAGTTCTTAACCAACATTATTACTGTGTCGACACTGTGAAGATATATAGAGATATGGATCTCAGATATTTTTCCAACGTAAACGGCAACCTCTTCCATTAAACAACAACAGATATATGATTTCTGTGTACCTATGTATGTTTATATATTCATGGTGGTGAAGAGCTACCATTTTTGGTGGACATATTATCTGAGACCCTATATAAAACCAAGCATGTTTCCAAGCCTGTTTCCAAAGGATGAAGATCATACTATTCTCTAGGTGCACGCAATTCTCCGAAACGCGTTACAAACAATTTTATTCGGTAAGTGAATGAATGCCATTTTGTAATGCCAATTTTAGGGTTGCAATTATTGTTCTGTTGATGCTTGCACATAGTGCTTTCTATTTTTTGTAAGCTTGAGTCGGTGTGTATTTCATCATTTTCCAGTGAGCATGGTTGAACATTTTGATTCCCACAGCTATCTTCTAATTTACGGTTCAGTCAAAGTTGTCATTACTTATTCCTAAACTTGGTCCCAGATAGTCTCGCTGATGTGGTCTCGCTAGTCCTAGATAGTCTTTCTGATAGTCTAATTCTACTCAGTAGGACATTTTATTTTTATACTTGAAGTTCCAAGTTTTAAACATCTTGGTCTCATTTTATTTCTATAGGGTTAAAAGTGAGTTAAAAGGAGAATTTTTGAAGATGTCTGATTACCTAGATTTCGTATTTTTATCACCAATTAGATTTTCTGTTAATATTTCAAATGTATCTTATAAAATTTTCTGCCTTGTGATATTGAACATCTCAATAACTTGGTTTTGAATGTTTGTTTTATGTTTTTTATAATCCAAATCGCAGGAAACACTACATATCAATGTCATATTCATGGGATTTTTTGTGTATTTAGTTTTGAATTTTATCTTGATTCATGTGGGACATGATATCTGAGTTTTTGAAACATTTTTTGGAAAAATGGTCTACTTTAAGGTTTTGTTTTGTTTATTTTCAATGCATTCATGATGGATAAAGTGGAGTGATTATTTTGGGGAAAAAACCCATAACTGACATTCTATTGATATGTGTGTCCATGATCTGGTCGAAAGCAACAAGCTCCAGACAATAGACGTAGTTTTCTTGTTTACAACGCCCATTAACAAGATAGTTGTGATTCATAACCATTTTCAACCATTCTATCCAAAAGCTCCAGACAATAGATGCAGTTTCCCTGTTTATAGTGCCCATTAATAAGAGCCTTTATCCCAATGAAGCAATTTATATAGCTCTTATTAATGGGCACTGTAAACAGGGAAAATGCATCTATTGTCTAGAGCTTTTGGATAGAATGGTTGAAAATGGTTATGAACCACAACTATCTTGTTAATGGGCACTGTAAACAGGGAAACTGTGTCTATTGTCTGGTGCTTGTTGCTTTACACTAGATCATGGACACACATATAAATAGAATGTCAGTTATGGGTTTTTTCCACAAAATAATCACTCCCCTATATCCATCATGAACGCATTGAAAATAAATAAAAAAACAAAACCTTAAAGTAGACCACTTTTCCAAAAAATGTTTCAACAACTCAAATATCATGTCCCACATGAATCAAGATAAACTTCAAAACTAAATACAGACAAAATCCCATGAATCTGACATTGATATGTAGTGTTTCCTACGATTTGGATTATAATAAACATAAAAAAAACATTCAAAACCAACTTATTGATATGTTCAATATCACAAGGAAAAAAAATTTATAAGATACATTTGATATATTAACAGAAAATCTAATTGGTGATAAAAATACGAAATCTAGGTAATCAGACATCGTCAAAAATGCTCCTTTTAACTCATTTTTAACCCTATAGAAATAAAATGAGACCAAGATATTTCAAACTTGGACCTTCAAGTATAAAAATAAAATGTCCTACTGAGTAGAATTAGACTATCAACGAGACTATCTGGGACCAACGAGACTATCTGGGACCAAGTTTAGGAATAAGTAATGACAACTTTGACTGAACCGTAAATTGGAACATAGCCATGGGAATCAAAATGCTCAACCACGCTCTCTGGAAAATTATGAAATACACACCGACTCAGGCTTATAGTAAAGAGAAATCACTATGTGCAAGCATCAACAAAACAATAATTGCAACCCTAAAATCGGCATTACAAAATGGCATTCATTCACTTACCAAATAAAATTTTTTGTAACGTGTTTCGTAGAATCGCATGCACCGAGAGAATATTATGGTCTTCATCCTTTGGAAACATGCTTGGAAATAGGCCTAGTTTGATATAGGGTCTCAGATAATATGTCCACCGAAAATGGCAGCTCTTCAGCACCATGAATATATAAACATTTACATAGGTACACAGAAATCATATATCTATTGGTGTTTAATGGAAAAGGTTGTTGTTTACGTTGGAAAAATATCTGAGATCCATATCTCTATATATCTTCGTAGTGTCGACACAGTAATAATGTTGGTTAAGAACTATCTGCTGCTCAATAGTAAGATTGGAGACTTCATTGAAACCCTGTACACAACAAAAACCCACATCATTTTAGCAAATGAAATCCTACATTTCAAAAACATAAGGTCAAGGATTCAAATATGAAAAATACACAAACCTTGCAGGAAATCACAGTCCTCAGACTCCTTCCTAACAACATCAAGCACAGAATCAATGATCTCGGCTCCTTCTGTGTAATTCCCCTTGGCCCAGTTGTTTCTAGCCCTGGATTGGCCAAAAATGAAGTTATCAGGTCTAAAGACATGTCCATAAGGCTCGGTCCTCACACTGTCCATGGTGCCAGGCTCCAAATCCATGAGCACGGCTCGGGGCACAAATCTCCCACAGCTCACCTCGTTGTAGTAAACATTAACCCTTTCAAGTTGTAGATCTGAAGTGACCTGATATCTCCCAGTAGGATCGATCTTATGTTCTTCACAGACCACTTCGCAGAACTTGGAGCAAATCTGGTTGCCACATTGGCCCCCCTGAATGTGAAAGATCTCTCGCATTTTTTCTATCGACCCAACTCAGATTTGGATCATATCTGAATTTCCCCTCTGTTGCTGCACAATACATCAAGAATTGTTTCAGAAGATCGCTCAGTGATTAAGGTAAGAAAAGCATCATTAGGTTGTGTTAGTGTTCCCATGTTTTGGCCAGATTAGCAAGACCAAAATATGAGACAACATCAAAACCACTTTCAGGCCTCAGGATCTAGCCCTCCTGGGTCCAGAGAGGGATCTCTCTATGTCAAGAAAGTTTCGTGTTTTTGAAGCTCAAAAGTTAAGATATTAGGCTAGTTATAGGCTCAGGGTTTGTTTGTTTGGTGTTTGTTTGGTTGGTTGTTGGGAATCAGGAAATAAGGGTTCAGTATAATACAAGGCTGGGCAAAGAGGATTTAGGGAGAGGAGAGATAATTCAGAGAAACAATCAAGACCATTGGGCAATGGAGTCAGGAAAGGGTTTACTTGCTATTCAATATGCAGGCTTTCAGTTGGGCTAGTCATCTAAAGCATTGGATCTTAAAGATGATAGGGGTATGAAATGGTAAGGGAGAGGGTGAAAACAAGGAAACCTCCAAGGTGACCTTTCAAAAATCGGATCCAGGGATAGGACATGCCATTAGACACATGTGATCCAAAGTCTAAAAGGTTAACTCTTCAGACAAGGAACGGTTCAGAAACACAAAGGTGAAAACCTAAGATCTGAGAGAGACTTTGAACTCTCAATGCTTCGGCCTCCAGCTTAAGGGAACTTAGAAAGGTTCAATTAATTGAAAAGGATCCTAGTGAGATAGAGACAGAGTCCTAGACCTCCCATTGTTCCCAATTCCTTCAATTAAATCCTGGCAATAACATCTAAAGACAGATTTCATTATTTCATAAATCAGCTAGCAATATATCAGACCACTACATTGGTTAAATTAGTTGAAATCAATCCTTAGATAGTTACAAATATAGCAGAAAACATTGAAGGCAAGGAGAGTAGAAACATAGGGTACCTAACAAGGGTAAATCCTATGCCATATTTCTGATGCGAGCCAGAAGAAATGAAATGAAATGAACTATGAGGTAAAACAAATACAGAGATAGAAAAACATCACCGCTGCTTTAAATCAGGATCCAAAGAAATGTGCTTGTCATATTAAAGCGCAACACCAGTCAAGTACAACATTTCCAACAGCTTGGTATTCAGTCTGAAAACATCTTCCTCAGCCTATCTTACAACTTTACACAGAGAACATGTCTCAAGAGAAACAGCTTTCATTTCACAAATAGCCGATCAACAACCTCTACAATGTTTCTTCATGAATTTTTATAGCTGAAGAGGAGTAGAGGGGGTAGGTGAGAAAATTAATGTAGCATTAAAACTCATAAGAGGAAGAGGGCCAAGGCCCGATTCTGTTTCAAATTCTGAGCATTTATGGAAGAATGGTCTTTGTTAGGCTAAAATTTACTCTAGGTATGTCTTTGATGTACTTGCTGTAGCCTTCTGGAATACTCTGGTGAACTGAACAAAACAGTTCAATAATTCAGGTCTGCCATACTACGTAACTAATGCACTAGAAGCGTAAGACTGCTGTCAGGGGGAAAACTTCATTTGGACACAATGTAGACTGAAACAATAATGAGTGCCATGTCCTTTCTCAGGAGGAGACATTCTGCTGATATAAACACCCTGATGATATGGTTTTCTGTGCGTTGAACCTTCTGTGTGATCCATGATGTCTTCGATCTGGTGCCTTGCCCTTTAATTGCTTCAAAAATCTTTGATTACCAGTCTTAAATTCTCTGATCTTTCAGTGATACTCTTTTTCTACTCCATTCCTATCTCTGTCAGTAAATTCTGTGCTTTAATGGCTTCGGAAGGTTTCACAGAGTTTAACCCTATTCCTTTAATAAAGGTCTTGTCATAATGCCTTCCAAGGCCTTTCTTCATAATTTTCAATCTCTGAACATGGTCTTCCCTGTGTTCTCTGTCGCTGTAACAGAGACTGTGAATCATGGCGGTTTTTCGCCGCCCATAACCCTACAAAACACGCAAACATGTTAAGAAAACCATGCATGGGAAGGGTGGATGTGGCGGGGACAATGAGAATGGCCATCCAGACGGGTGAAATGGTGCAACAGTGCAGGGTGATGGCGGAAAATGCAGCGTAACAGTGGAATATGGTCATGGTGAAAGTTGGCGGAATGTGAAAATTTGACACTTGGGCCTTTGAATGAAATATATAGGGGAGCCGATGAAAATGTGAGGACAACACGTGGAATGGTGACGTGGCAGGACCTGGTCGGTGGCGGGGTGTGGGTTTAATTCTAGCCGTCCAATCTCAGGAGGAGATTGATGGTGGAAAAATGCGTCGAAGGGTGACAGATGGTGGGCCCTGAGTCTATTTGCCTTGGGCTAACTCCCGCGCATCTTCGTGGCACGATCACCGTTGGATGGGTAGCTCTATATCGGACGGCGTACGTGCATATCACGCTGATTCAAATGCCGAACTTTAACGCGTGCTAGGGGGTGGTTTTCAAATAGTGCTCGGTGCCACGTGTCTTGCGGTGAGTGGAATCACTCCGAAACGAAAAAAACCACCTACCCTCTGAAAGGCGGTGTGATGGAAACCGTCGGGTTTAAACAGTGCTTTGGCGTGGGGACCACCAGGGTGGGTGAACCTCTGATCGTTGATTTGTGGGTTGAACAGACGGTGGATATGCAATCAGAGCGGTGAACGGGTTGGGCCACGGGCGCGACGCTGATCTGCGAAGACCGTCTGATCTGTACAGATCGACGGTTAATACTGCGCCCGATATCCATCTGTGATAAGCGCCCTTCGGGCTAGCGCTGGGTCATGTGCGGAAAAAGGTTTGCAAGCTAGGGCCGAAAGGTGTTGGACCCACATATATGGAGAAAATGGTTTTTTGGACCATTTTCAATTCAATTTAAGGACAAAGAGGGATAACAATGGAGTGAAAGGGGGCTAAATAGCCAAACAAAGGGTGTTTGTGAGGGCTTGAATAGGGTTTTGAGAGGGTTTAGAGTGTTAATAAGGGAAATTCAAAAGGGGAAAAAGAGGGTGGAAAGTGGGGTTTAGTGGGAATGAAATAGGAGGGAAAGGAAGCCTTTGGGCATTCTTCACAAACAGAGAGGATTTATAATGGGAATCAGCAGAGGGGACTTTATCAAAGAACACAAGGCACAAGGAGGCTTCAAGGATGATGTTTTTTCAAAGGAAATTCATTCCTTGAAGGCTCAGAAACATTTGGCCCCCTGATTGCTTGTCAGAATTTATAGGGGGCTAACAAGTTGCTTCCTATTTCAATAGATCTGCGTGTAACTCCTCTAGCATGAAATCAACGAATCTAAAGATCACTTATTTTGTTTTTGATGCAGAACATATGGCTTAAGGTCAACATTCCAGTCTTTTTATTACATATATATTTCCTCACAAAGATAATGCTAGTCTCCAAGATTATGGATGTGATGTGAATATTATAATCGAAGTGCCAAAGATATAGGTGTGATGCCAATAGATGTAATGATGTTGCATGCGATGCCTCAGACTTTAGAACCTACAAGAAAACTCAACAAAACCCACAGAAACTAAACCAAAAGAACAACGAAACCCCAATATCAAAGATGGCTCCGAAACCCTTTTGCAAATTCCACTTATTTGAAAACCTTTAGTGACTTTGTTTTAACCATGAACTTCCCCTCCAAACGGGATTTGCCACATCCTCCCTGCTTCCCTGGACAAACCATGCAACTAGAGGGAAATGTACGAGGGAAATTAAAAGTTTTGATATTTGAAAATTTTTGACATTTTGAAATGAAATACGTGTGTTTTTTTAAGGCCACTCAAATTCCATTGAATAAAATGTGTGAGACTTTTCTTGGGGTTAATAAGGGGTTTGGGTAAATAAGTGGTATTTTTGATTATAAATAATTATTAATGAGATTATATCTAAGACATTTATTTAAATAATTAATTATATAAAATTGTTGAATTTTTATTTCATAAACTAGGGATTTTGGTTGATTTTTTAATATAATTATGTGATACTAAAGATGAATTATGGTAACTTAAAAATAAGTTTTATGTATTTAAAAGGGAAGTAGTAATGTTATGGTATGAATGATTATTTTCAATGAAATTTTTGGTTTAGTGAGGATAATCAGGCGAATGATGCCACAGGGGAGCAAACGCGAAACGGGTCGCCTGAACGTGCCCAAGGCACCCAGGTGGTCACAACTTAGAAAAACTTATACGGGCACCCTCAAACGAAACGGCCCAACCCGAACGCGCCCGGTCAGGCGACCTCTAACAACATGACACGGCGTGCTCGACCGAATGATGCCACAAGGAAGAAAATGGCAAACGGGCCGCCCAGACGTGCATAAGGCACCCAAGCGGTCACAACTTAGCAAAACTGATACAGGCACCCTCGAACGAAATGGCTCGACCCAAACGTGCCTGATCAAGAGACCTCACACGATGCGCCCGACTTAATGATGCCACAAGGGAGAAAATAGCAAACGAGTCACCCGAATGTGCATAAGGCACCCCAGCAGTCACAACTTAGCAAAACTGATATGGGCGCCCTCGAACGAAACAGCCCGGCCCGAATGCTCCTGGTTAGGAAACCTCGCACAACGCAACACGATGAATGATGCCATAAGGGATAAAATGGAAAATGGGCCGCCCTAACATGCACAAGGCACCCGGGCGGTCACAACTTAGCAAAACTGATATGGGCGCCCTCGAACGAAACGACCCGACCCGAACGTGCCCCATTAGGGGACCTCACATGGTGCGACACGGCACGCCCGACTGAACGATGCCATAAGGGAGAAAATGGTAAATGGGCCGCCCAAACATGCACAAGGCACTTGGGTGGTCACAACTTAGCAAAACTGATACGGGCGCCCTCAAACGAAACGACCCAACCCGAACGCGCCCTCTCGGGCAACCTCACACGGCATGACACAGCACACCAAATCGAAGGATGCCACAAGGGATAAAATGGAAAATAGGTCGCTCGAACATGCACAAGGCACTCGGGCAGTCACAACATATCAAAACTGATACGGGCACCCTCGAATGAAATCGCCCGACCCGAATGCACCCGGTCGGGCGACCTCACAAGGCACGAAACGACGCGCCCAACCGAACAATGCCACAAGGGAGAAAATGGAAAACTGGACACCCGAACATGCATAAGGCACCTGGGTGGTCACAACTTAGAAAAACTCATACGGGCACCCTCAAACAAAATATCCCGACCTGAATGCACCAGGTCAGGTGACCTTGAACATCGTGACACGGCGCACCAGACTGAACAATGCCACAAGGGAGAAAATGGAAAATGGGCCACCCGAACGTGCACAAGGCACCTGGGCAGTCACAACTTAGCAAAACTGATACAGGTGCCCTCGAACAAAATGGCCAGAACCAAATGCGCCTGGTCGAGCGACCTCCCATGGCGCGACACAGCGCGCCCGACCGAATGATGCCACAAGGGATAAAATAGGAAATGGCCCACGCAAACGTGCACAAGGCACTCGGGTGGTCACAAATTATCAAAACTGATACGGGCGCCCTCGAACGAAACTGCTCGACCAGAACGCGCCTGGTCGAGTGACCTCGCATGGCGCAACACGACATGCCTGATCGGATGATGCCACAGGAGAGAAAACAGAAAATGGGCCACCTTAACATGCACAAGGCACCCAGGTGGTCACAACTTAGCAAAAATGATACGGGGGCCCTTGAACGAAACGGCCAGACCCGAGCACGCTCAATCGGGCGACCTCGCACTGCTCAACACGGCGCACCCGACCGAACGATGCCACAAGGGAGAAAACGCCAAATGGGCCGCGTGAAGGGCTTTTAAAGGGGTTCCCCCACCATATGAATGGAAGAAGAGAATGGTCATTCTATATGCTTTGAAAGTGTTGAGGCTTCAGCCAGGTCACAAGTATTGTCTACTAGCTAGGAAGGCTTTCCAAAGAAGTTGGTTGGCATCACTATGACACTATTACGAAATTAGAAGGAAATATAAAGGCAAAGTCTCATGTATCATATGAGAGAATGAATCAATTTTCAAAATTGCGATCAAAATTAGTGGATTTAGCCGAAAAGAAGCTTGCCCCGAAGATGGATAAGATAAAACTTGACAACATATTGGTCAATTTCCTTGACCTTTTATTGGTTATTCAGAAGGAGTATGAATTCACCACCGTTAATATCAAAGTAACCCGCCCCTAGCAGATCAAGGGCTACAAGTTGTATTTTTCTTCTGAACATCAACATACCATCAACATCAACATAGTTGTAGTTTGCTTACAACTAGGATATGTTTTTTGAGGAGGAGAAATCTCGTCGAGATCAACATCAAGAATCCGTTGCAAAAAAAAGGTACAACTTGTGGTGATTCGAGATGAGCATAGATGAATAGCTACAATAGATGTCGAATGTGAAATTATGGAGGAAAAAGATTAAATTCATCTTCCTTTTGCATTTGAGTGAGAGGAAAATCAATCATCAATGAAAATTCAAAATTTTCAAGCTGATAAGCAAGATCAACCAAATTGGGGGCAGATTTTGCGGAACCTTCATAAGTGAATGGGGCCTATGTGATATGGCTATGAGTTATCTACCCCCACACAATCCGATATGCAAATAGTAAACATTGTAGGCATAGGGTTAATTAACCCCACACATAGTGGAGTTAGCGCCCGAAAAGCAGCTTGCCCCAAAGATGGAGCTCTTAGCTTCAATAAAGTATTAGATAAGTTGCATGTTGTGCTCAATGAAGTAGTCAATTTTGAAATGATAAGAATTTTTATCTGAAGATGAGGTTTTTGACTAGAAAGATATAACTACACAAAAATAATTACACTGTTGATACAATAATAATATAATATGCAAACAGCCTTCTCGCATTCATGATCTAAGCATATAGTGAATTAGATAGAAGTAAGAAAACAATTACTTCTTCAAAGCTAATTCGAATTTGGAGGGCTTAGGGGATTGGGGGTTAGGGGTTAGGGGATTAGGGGTTAGGGGTTAGGGGCTAGGGTTTAGGGGGTTAAATGGGTTAGGGTTTTATGGATTTAGGGGGTTAAATGGGTTGGGGGTTGGGAATCAGTGTTTAAGGGGTTAGGGGTTAAGGGTTATAGGTTTAGGGTTTAGGGGGTTAAATGGGTTAGGAATTTAGAGGTTTAGGGGCTTAGGGGATTTAGTAGTTAAGGATTTTAGCTAAGGGTTAGGGTTTAAGGAGTTAAGGAGTTAGGGGTTTAGAGGTTAGGGGTTAGTTGGGTTAGGGTTCGGGAATTAGGGTTTAAGGGGTTAGGGTTAAGGGTTTAATGGTTTATGGTTTAAGGGGTTAGGGGTTAAGGGTTTATAGGTTTAGGGTTTAGGGGGTTAAATGGGTTAGGGGTTTACTAGGGGTATAGGGGGTTAAATGGGTTAGGGATTAAGGGTTTAAGGGTTAGGGGTTAAGGGTTTAGAGGTTTATGGTTTAGGGGCTAAATGGGTTAGGGGTTTAGAGGTTTAGGGGGTTAAATGGGTTAGGGGTTGGGAATTAGTGTTTAAGGGTTTAGGGGTTAAGATGATAATTTCATTGGTCTTTGTTTGTGCACATTAGTTACTTATTCTTTGTGTCTCAATGTAACAATTTTGTAAGTATTGTTGCTTTTTTCCATGTCTTCTTTATTTATTAAGAGATAGGAATTAAGAGAGAGGAACCAGTATCATACAAGAAAGAATATGTGACCAAATTACTCTATATGGAGATGGGAGATAGGGGCACCCTACCTACCTACTAAATTTCTAAACCAAATGTGGTGTAAACATCTGCAATGGTGGTCGATTATACGAGGAGAAGATTTTATGAGGAGGCACTAGATTTTAAGGCTGTCACAATTTATCATTTTTTATACGACCACCCTCACATGACCCAACCCAACTTGACCCGACATGCCCGACCATGCTTCGTTGGGTGGCCTCATGACACGAAACGACCTGACCAGACCTGACTTGACCCGACCCGCCTAAACGTGTTTCCTTAGGTGCCCTCACAATATGGCATGACTCGACCTGACCTGACCTGAACTCGTTTCCCTGGGCGACATCAGTACACGACTCGACCCGACCCACCCAAACGCGTAATTTCGATCCTGGGTGCCCTCACGGTACAACATGACCCGACCCGACCCGACCCAAACGCATTTCCTTGGGCGACATCACACGACCCAACCCGACCCAACCCACCTGAACGTCGAAGGCACGAGGGAGAAATCTACAAATGGATCACATGAACGTGCACAAGGTACATGGGTGGTCACAACTAAGCATTTTTTATACGACCTCCCTCACATGATTTGACCTGAACAACTTTCCTTTGGTGCACCCCTCACACAGAATGACCTAACCTGCCCGAACAAAGGGCGCACGAGGGAGGAAATAGAAAATGGATCTCACGAATGTGCAAAGCAACATGTTCAAACTTTTGATACAACCACCCTCATACGACCCAACCCGGCCTGACTCGACCCGCCTGAACAACTTAGCAAAACTGATATGGGCGCCCTCAAAAGAAACGGCCCCACCCGAACGCACCTGGTTGGGCGACCTCACACAGCGCGACACAGCGTGCCCGACTGAACGATGCCACAAGGGATAAAATGGAAAATGGGCCGCCTAGATTTACACAAGGCACCTGGGTGGTCACAACTTAGAAAAACTGATATGGGCGCCCTCGAAAGAAACGGCCCGACCTGAACGCGCCCGGTCGGGCATGTTGGGGTTCCCATGTTTTTTCCAGATTGGCAAGACCAAAAGATGAGACAACATCACAACCACTTTCAGACCTCAGGATGTAGCCCTCCTGGGTCTAGAGAGGGATCTCTCTATATGAGCAAATTTTTTTGTCTTTGAAGCTCAAAGTTAAGATATTAGGCTAGTTATGGGCACAGGGTTTGTTTGTTTGATTTTTGTTTGGTTGTTGGGAATCAGGAAAGAAGGTTTCAGTATAAGACGAGGCTGAGAAAAGAGGATTTTAGGAAAAGGAGAGATAATTAAAAGAACACTCAAGACCATTGGGCAATGGAGTCAGGAAAGGGTTTACTTGCTATTCAATATGCAGGCTTTCAGTTGGGCTAGTCGTCTAAAGCATTGGATCTTAAAGATGATAATGTGGTATGAAAAGTAGAAATAAGGTGAAAGGCAAGGAAACCTCCAAGGTGACCTTTCAGAGTTGAGTTCTAGGGATAGGACATGCCATTGAACACCTGTGATCCCAACCTAAAAGGTAAACTCTTCAGACAAGGAACATTAAAGATTTAGAACACAAAGTTAAAAACCTGAGATCAGAGAGAGACTTTGAACTCTCAATGCTTTGGCCTCTAGCTTAAGGGAACTTAGAAGGGTTTAACCAATTGAAAAGGATCATGTGATGTAGAGACCAAATTCTAGACCTCCCAGTGTTCCCAATTCATTCAATTAAATCCTAACAAGAACTTCTAAAGACGGATTTTATTAATTCATACATCAGCTAGAAATATATCAGACCACTACACTGGTTAAATTAACTGAAATCAATCCTCAGATAACACATATAGCAGAAAAAATTGAAGGCAAGGAGAGTAGAAAAATAGGGTACCTAACAAGGGTAAATCCTATGCCAGATTTCTGATGCGAGCCAGAAGAAATAAAATGAGATGAATTACAGGGTAAAACAAGTACAAAGATAGAAAAACATCACCAGTTGCTTTAAATCGGGATCCAAAGAAATGTGCTTGTCATATTAAGAGCAACACCAGTCATGTACAACATTGCCAATAGCTTGAATATTCAGTCTGAATACATCTTCCTCTTTCTATCTTATAACTTTACAGAGAGACTGTGTCTCAAAGGAAACAGCTTGCAATTCTCAGATATCTGATCAACAACCTTACAATGAGTTTCTTCATGAATTTTATAGCTGAGAGAGAGGCAGAGGAGGTAGATGAAATACTAAATGAACATTAAAAATAGAGCAGAAACAGTGGTTCGAAACCCATTCTGTTTTAATGTCTGAGCATTGATCTTCAGTACTCTTTGGATGAAAGAGTGGTCTTTGACAGGCTACAATTTACTCCAAGTATGTCTTTGATGTACTTTTCCGTAGCGCCACTGCGGTACTCTGGCGAATAAACAAAAAGGTAGATAAGTGACTGTGAGGACTGCCATACTGTGCAACAAATGCTCTGGTAGCATTAGGACCGTTGTCAAGGAGGAAAACTTCTCATGGGCACAATGTAGACTTAAAACAGTACGAGTACTGTGTCCTTTCTTGGGAGGAGACTTCTGCTTATGTGTAGCCATTGATGATATTGTTTCTGCGTGCTAGGCCTTCTGTGTGATTTATGAGGTCTTCAATCTGGTACCTGGCCTTTAAAACTCTGAATTAAGGCTTAATATATTCAATAATGTGCATTAGAACTCCTTAACTTTGTACTGATACTCTTTGCCATTTCAACTATCTCTGTCAGTGAAATTTGAGTTTTGATGGTGCTGGAAAGGTTTCGCACGGTAAAACTCTGTATTTTTAATGAAAATCATGCTCCAGCACCTTGCCAGGCTCTTCTCCATGATTTTAGGCTCTAAAAATGGTCTTTCTTTCGTTCTCTGCCAATGTAACGGTGACTGTGAACCATGGCAGTGTTCACCACTTGTATCCTACAAAACACGCAACTTTGTTAAGAAATCCATGCACGGGAGGATGGATGTAGTAGAGAATCGTGAAGATGGTAGTGCAGTGATGAGCAAAAATGGCAGTTTCAGATGAAGCAACAGTGGAAAATGCATAAATATGGTGTAAACTGCGACTGATGGGGTTTCGATGGAGAAATGCATAAACTTTAATGTAAAACATTAAACCTTTAGTGTAAACCGCAGAAGTTTGGACTTAGGCAGAATGCAAAGAAATGAATGAAATGCAATGGAACTGATTGTGTGTGGCGGGACCCGGCATGGGTGGAGGGCGATTCCTTTAGGACTGTCAGATCTTAAGAGGAGATCGACAGCTACGATCCAATCGAAGGGGAGAAAAGGGAGGGTCGACACTCCGATGAAAGATGGTGCGATTGGTTTATGACCGTCGGATCTTACGTGAGATCAATAGTTGGGACTGCGTCGGGGGATCACAATTACAACGAGCAGAGGGTGGCACTTCTTAATATTTGCGATTGTGATTGGAGCGATGTTGCGATTATGCGATGGTAGTTGGATCAAAGTGATGGAGCAACGGTTAAGACTCAATCGGAAGGAAGATAGGCGGGCACAAAGGAGCAGAGCAAGATGGATCTGGGCCATCGGATCTCAAGAGGTCAACGGCTACGATCTAATCGCATCATAGCAGAGCAGGGGCCGAAACTCCGATGGTTTGGGTTGTGATTAGCGCTAGGCCGTCAGATCAGAGCTGTGGATCAATGGCAAAGACTGCAATCGGAGGGGTAAGACGACGGTACATCAATACTTTTGCGATTACGATTGGAGCGGTCGTGCGATGGAGTGATTGCCGTCTGATTTGGAGGCAGATTGACGGCTCTGATGAAATCAGAGGAGTGGATGAATCAGGCGATGGGCGCACTGCGATTAGCACTGGGCCATCAGATCCAAATGGATAGACGGCTCAGATCGCGGCGGGGTTGAACATAACAAATACACTATTGCATCGGGGGTTTCGACTTTGCAAAGAAACTGCACTCCGCTCCACACTTCCGATTGTGATTAGCTCCTTATGGGCTAGCGCTTGGTCTTAGCGCTGGGGTCATGTGGGGAAGTGGTTAGGGGGCTGGCCAGAAAGGGCTAAGCCTCATAAAGTGAAAAGTGGGCCTTTTGGCCTATTTTTAATGCTTTTAAAGGCCAGGAAAGGGATTCGGTAGGGAGAAAAATGTGTTTTCACACCAAACAAAGGGTATTTGTAAGATTCAAAGGGGTGTTATGATGATTTGGAGGGTTAAATGGGGAAATAGAGAGGAGTAGAAGGGAAGTAAACAGAGGTTAAATGGGGATGAGGTAAGAGGAAAAAGGGCTTTTGGGAAATTTCTTCACAAACAGAGAGGCTCCTCTCATGGAATCAGTGGTGAGGATTTATTAGAGGACAAATGCATAAGGAGGCTTCAAGGATGATGTGTTTTCAAAGGGAATGCATTGCTTGAAGGCTAAAAAACATTTTAGCCCCCTGTTTGCTTGTCAAAAAATTCATAGGGGGCTAACAAGGCGACCTCACATGGCGCACCCGAACGATTAACGATGCCACAAGGGAGCAAATGGAAAATAGGCCACCCAAACGTGCACAAGGCACCCGGGTGGTCACGACTTAGCAAAACTGATACAAGCACCCTCGAACAAAACGTCCCGACCCAAACGCGCCCGGTCGGGCGACCTCACACAACACAACACGACGTGCCTAACCAAATGATGCTACAAATGATAAAATAGCAAGCAAGTTGCCCGAACGTGCACAAGGCACCCAGGCGGTCACAATTTAGAAAAAATGATATGGGCGCCCTCGAATGAAATGGCCCGACTTGACCCGTATGCGCTCGGTCAGGCGACCTCACACTACGCGACACGGCGTGCCCGACCGAACGATGCCACAAGGGAGAAAATGACAAACGGGCCACCAGAACGTGCACAATGCACCCGGGCAGTCACATCTTAGCAAAACTGATACGAGTGCCCTCGAACGAAATGGCTCGACCCGAATGCGCCCGGTCGGGCGACCTCACACAGAGCGACATGGCACGCCCGACCGAATGATGCCACAAGGGAGCAAACGGAAAACGGGCCGCTCTAACGTGCATAAGGCACCTGGGCGGTCACAACCTAGCAAAACTGATAGGAGTGCCCTCGAACAAAATGGCCCAACCCAAACGTGCACGGTCGGGCGACCTCACACGGTGTGAAAAGGCACCCCTGACTGAATGACGCCACAACAAACGGGCCGCACCCACGAACGAAATGGCCCGGCCCGAACAAGCCCAGTCAGGCGAACTCACACGGCGCGACATGGTAAACGATGCCACAGGGGAGAAAATGGAAAACGAGCCACCCGAACATGCACAAGGCACCCAGGCAGTCACAACTTAGCAAAACTAATACGAGTGATTTGAAACGAAAAGGCCCAACCCGAACGCGCCCGGTCGGGTGACCTCACACGGCACAACATGGCGCGCCCGACCGAAAAATGCCACAAGGGAGAAAACGGCAAACGGACCGCCCGAACGTGCACAAAGCACCCGGGTGGTCACAAATTAGCAAAAATGATACAGGCACCCTCGAACAAAATGACCCGACCCGAACGCGCCTGGTCGGGCGACGTCACATGGCACGACACAGCGCTCCCGAATGATTAACGATGCCAAAAGGGAGGAAATGGCAAACGGGCCACCCAAACATGCACAAGGCACTCAGGCGATCACAACTTAGAAAAACTGATACGGGCGCCCTTGAACAAAATGGCCCGACCCGAACGCGCTCGCAATAGAAAATTTGGCGGAAATTCCGACGGCCAATTCGTCGCTATTCCGACACATAGTCATCGCAAGAGCGACAGTTCAAGGGTGGGAAAAACGTGGTTTACCATACCGTCACAGTTCCGACGTAATTAAAAAGTGTCGCACTATCGACACTTTTTCCGTCGCTTCTAAACAGGCATCACTCTTCCGACGTTTCCCAATCTTTCGCACTATCGACCTTTGTAAACTGTCACACTTCCGACGAAATGTGGTCCAACGTTTTGAACTTCGCTCTTCCGACGTCTGTAAACTCTCACAATTACGATGAAATGTGGTCCAACGTTTTGGACGTCGCTTGTCCGACGTTTTTATACTGTTGCTCTTCTGACATTTCTAATCTTTCGCAATTCCGACGCTTACAAGGCGTCGGTATAGCGACGGCAGGTTCAATTTTAAAAAAAAAAATGAAACTTTAAAAGAGGAAAAACACTATTTTGAATATATTATATGAAGTAAAACAGTCCATGAAGTCATTACATTTTCACATCTGAAGATTGGAACCCAAATATCCATCCAGAAAAGTGGAAGTCCCACGCCAGACAATGATAGAAAAATACCCCATGTCACATACAGGGACATGATATAAAACCCAGTAACGGTTCACATGGAGATTATCGACAATCTGAGAAAGCATACAAATATGCTCGAGGCATCTATAAGAAAGTGAAATAGCAGTATGTAGAATAGTAAAGCAACAGATAGAGTACCGACGTCCATTGTTCCAAATACAAATTAAAGTACCCAAAATCCTTGAACAGAGAAAAACGCTAATCATGTGAGGAGTGTGATATGTCCAAAATATAAAAAGACCATCATACCATATCAATAAACCAGCAACATAGACCCGCATCGCTAGTTTTGAAAACAGAGTGATAAACATTAATCATTTTTTTTTCACAAGAGAAAAAACGTTGTTTTGAATATATTATATGAAGTAAAAAAGTCCATAAAAAACGTTGTTTTATAGACACATGAATCCTGTAAAAAGTCTCTAGCATCAATTCATCATCCAGCAAACCAAAAGAAATTTCTCCAATAGCACTTTATTCCAAAAAATTCAATGTTACTGCAAAGTATATGAATCCACACTTACTACTCCAATTGATGGAGTATTTATACAAAAAAATCATACAAAATATCTCATAACAAATTGAGATATTATCTAGGATAACTAATAAGTATTTTACAACAATATAGAGACAAATGGTCTCGTAGATAAGAAAAATGATAACTGATGTTGTGCTGTTTCCTTCTTTTAAGAATGTGCTAGAGGCAGGCCCTATATCTTGGCTTGTTGTTGTCCTCTTCAATAATTCTATGTTGATTATTTCGTTTCACTGATACTCTTTAACTGCTCTAATACTCTTTGACCTTTGTTCATCCTTTTATCCTTTTTATCATGATATACTATGGTAAATAGGCAAAAAATTATGTAAGGATAATTTTTTACAAAAGTTCCATCATTTCTTCCCACCATTGAACTTATGGCACTCTGGTCCTTTGCAACTTTCTTAGTGTTTCATCAGCCTCAGTATATCTGAAGAAATTAGGTTGATTTGGGAACAAATGATTTACTTCATGCTCAAGATAAAATAAATTCTCCAATCTGTCATGAAGGATTTTCCCTGTAGGTAATGCTGCTGTTGATGAACTGGTTGAAGAACTAGCTTGATTATCAGCATATTTGTCCAATTTTTCAACATAACTATCAAGGTCCATTAGCTTATATTCTGCAACTATAGGACTAGGCAATCCTCTATTTAACAAAATATTCAATCTTTCTCTGAAGGCAATGATTTCTTCTTTCATATCTGAGCAGCTTCATTCTAAATTCTATACCATAGTTCTTTTAGTAAAAACTCTCTTTATTTCTAGAATTGTTCTAGTCCTGTCCTGAATACCAATTTCTACAAGTTGATTCTTAGTCTGAGTATTCAAAAAATGTATAATTCTATTGGCCTCTTCTGGCATATTTCCCAACTCTTGTCCTGATCTCTCAATCTCATCCAGAGCCAATTTAACTAAGTTATTTTGTTCATCCATTATTTGAATTGAGGACCAAACATCCTTTATTGATTGAATGATATTATCCCAAAGAATATCATTTATTTCTTTTAAAGGTTTCTCCAATGTGAGATCCATTTCCAATGCT
The DNA here is from genome assembly GCA_034641835.2 of Pinus albicaulis. Lineage (NCBI taxonomy): Eukaryota > Viridiplantae > Streptophyta > Pinopsida > Pinales > Pinaceae > Pinus > Pinus albicaulis. The sequence goes on from CM076578.1 coordinate 292,440,366, forward strand.
TTGACTGTTTTTTCTAATTTGTTCACTTCTCTTGTTTTATCAGCAACACTCATTTTTGAAAGATCATATTTATGTTCTAGAGTGGCCAATTGTTCCTTTGTTTTGTGAATCTCTATGGCCTGAAGTTTCATATCTTCCACTGACTTTGTTAATTCATCAGTGTTCAAATTTGCAGTGTTGCTCTGTGACAATTCTGCTGGCTGACCTATTGTTGTTGTACCTGTCACTACTCCTGCTGTAGATATTGGAATATTTGCCTGCTTATCTTTTAATGCATTCTCAAGCTCTTTTTCAGTTGTAGTAAGTTTCTCATTCAATTTTAAGAGAAAATCCATTAGTTCTTCCTCATAATTTTGTTTGATGATTTCTGCAGTCTGTGGATTTCTTGAGGCTGGTAACTTTAATTGTTTTCTCAGAGCTGCAATATCATCATCTTTTCTCTTGATCAAAGCTTCAATACCTTTCACATATTTAGGATTATGACCCAAACCAATGATTATTTCCTCTAAAGTTTTGATTCTATTATCCTTAGCCTAGGAGGAGGCTTTTTCAAGCTGCAACTGTGTATTAGTATTATCCAAATAATCCTACAACTTATGGGTCATCATTGATTTATCCGTCAGAGTAGAATAAATCATCTCACCCGTTTGCTTGTGTAGCTCAATTTGATCTAAAGGATGGATATCCTTTGCTAAGACTTCAAAATTAGTCCTAACGTAATCTGCAGCTGTCTGAGGCTGCTGCACCTTGGGCTTCAAATGGCTCATTAACATCTTACCCTGTTGGATGTCATAAGCTGACATCAATCTTTATTGATTTTTCAGAGCCATCTTCAAAAATTGGTTGTACACTTGAAGTCTAAGTGGATCGTTCCTGGCCTTTATATTGATGAATGTTATTTTGATGTCCCAGGCAGTTTTTACTGGAAGTTTGAAAGAAGATATTTCTGCACTTTGTTGCCTCTGTATTCCTTGTTTTTGAAAATTAGTGGATGTCCCACTACCTATACCTATTTTCTAACTGTCTTCTCTTCCCTGGCTATCATGGATTTCCTGAAATGATTCATCTTCTGGAAGGGGAGTTAATTTCTGCCTTTTAACATCTTGTTGTTCAGAAGAGCCACCAATAGGAGTAGTTGTTTTAGCCTCTCTCTTTTTTCCCTTTTCTATATTCAGAGGAGTTTGTAAAATAGAAATTTCTAGCTCACTGATCTGAGTAGGAGGAATTTGTCCTTGACCTTGTTCTTTAGAAGTCTCTGGTTGCTCTGTCATTATGAATTTTTCAATTATTTGTATATCGGGCTCCTTTTCTTTTCCTTTAGATTCTACTGCTACTGTACTAATCTCCTGCAAATTTTGTTGTAAAGTCCTGGCTGAAGAAGATCCCTGAACCTGTCCAAAAGATTCTAGGTCAAGTATCTTTTCAAGATCTTTCATTACATTTTCAACATTGACCTGCTCACTATCTTTTTCAACCAATGTCCCTTCTTTCCATTCATCCATATTAGCATATTGTTCTATTTCTGGGATTCTTTGATGGATGTATTGTGACAGTTTATTTTTCATTCTTATATCACAGATAAAGTTGTTTGGATCATAAGGCACCCAATAGAAACTCTTTTGTAGCCTGATATAGTCTTCTAAAATCCTTTCGGCTTCCTTTCCAGCTTCCCTAGAGTTACAAATGAAGGGACCTAATTGGCTCTTGATCCTGAGTTGAGCCTTTTTCTTTGCATTGCTAAAATGAATTATATCTGAATTATTCATATGCCTAAAATATTCTAATGCAAAGAGTCTCATTGGGACATACTTGGGTAGTTTGAATGGGCATAATTCACATCCATATATCCTGATCTCTGTGTAGTTTTTATATAGGTATCAGTCACCTATCTTGTAATGCTTTGAGAGCTGAAGGATTTTCTTGATTTCATTGTTAATTCTAGGAGGAGAGACTCCTGTCAACAAGGTAGTTGCAAGATGAAAAAAAAGGTCGAAAAACTCATTATAGGAATAAGGAGAATCAGAGGAATTGTGAGTAATGGCAGACCAAAAGATGACTGACCTAGGATTCCCTTTGGCATCAAGTTTCTTAACATAAAAAGGGAAATTTTCTGACTGAAAGTAAATCATGAGATGATATATGACAAAAGAATACTTAAATACTCTCTCATTCTCAAATCTCATGAACTGATCATGGATTTTGTCAGCAATATAAGATGCAAAATCATACTTGACAGCAGGAGGCTGTCCAGGGGTAAAAATGGATAACAATACTAGGGTTAACTGATCAACATACTCACTAGTATTGAAGTCCATTATGGAAGATATCATGTTTAAAATAAGTCTACCCTCATCAGTAAAGAAAGTATAACCATAAGGGGGAGGGTTTTTAGGCTGATGCTCTAGTAACATGAAGGTTTGGCATAGGCGGTTTAACTCTTCATGGGATAACTTAGTAGATTTCTCAAGTAATTCAGCCATGGAAAGGGGAGTGAGAGCTTGACCAGGTTGGAATTGTAGCATTTCATTTATGGACTGAGCAGTTATTGGGAAAAGGACATTTTGACTTGGGGATAAAACTACTCGTTGGTTGGGATCATACTTTGCGTAGCAATAATGGATTAACTCAGGAAAAATATGGACTGAGGGGAGAAGGTACATAGGAAGATTTGATTCCCAAAGTCCAAAGATGTCAGAACCATTCAAATAATTTTCTCTGCAGCGGCAAAATATTCGAAGAGGATTCTCACCTAGACGCAAGTCCTTAATTTGAAAATCCATATCGGCTAAAGGCAAATAATCCAAGTCCTTGTGAGGGGCATTGATGGGCACAACATTTAGAGCTACAGGAACTTCCATTTCTGGTTCTTGTGGATTCAAAAATGGAATTTTGGGGTTTTCGTGGAAAAGGCGCACAATTACCAGTTTTGGGAATATAATTGCAGTTCTGGGAACGAAAAAGACCAAAATGAACTTCTTTTCAGACCTTAGTGCAGAATTAAAACTAAAGCCTGGATTTTTTACAGAGTTTAGGGGGGAATTGGAATAAATACTTGTTTACGGGAAATGAAACTTGTTTAAACAGGCGTTGGTTATGACAGAAGAACCCTAAAATACTAGGCTTCAATTCTCTTCAGCAAGATAACGGTCAGCAAGCGTTAATAGTTGGTTTTTGAATTTTGTTGCATGGAAGACTCGCTAGCGCACGGAACAATGAAAATGACGCAGACGCAATTTTTTTTATTTACAAAGTCAAAAGGATGGCAGTTTTTGATTGATGACGTCAGCATGTACGATGGTTTCGTCACAGAGGGATAGGAGAAGATATTTGTTTGGGCCGCTCGCGCAGTGGAAATCCAAACCCAAAAAAGATTAAGGAGAATTTGATAAGAAATTCGCGTCACAACTCTCCCTCCGTACACTAGCCCAACTTTGGACCTGAAAAAGATTAGGGTGGAATTCATTTGGTTTTCGCATCACAAAATTGGCCGACGTCAGCAGGCTATTTTGGAATGCGAATTTGGTTTGAATTATGGTTTATTGTCGTTTGAAGTCCGGCGGGCTCGACTTAAGAACAATTTTGTTTGATCCCATCTTATAAAATTTGTGTTGGTTTTCTTTGATAATACACATATTTATAATAAATCATGGGAATACCACACTAGTAAACATGTGGAAAAGTTATATAAATTATTGAGAACAATCATTTTTATGTAAAAATATCCAAATGTGCTTTTGGGAAATAAGAATTCGAGTATTTGGTTCATATTGTTTTAAAGGAAGGAGTGAAGTCGGAGCCTCAAAAGATGCAAGCTATTACAAAATGACCTATTCCTAAGAAAATCAAGGTTCTTAGAAGCTTTTTTAGACTTACATGATATTATTGATCATTTGTTAAGAATTATGCATGCATTTCAAGTCCACTCACATATCTCTTGAAGAAAATATCATTTATATGGAATGATGAGGCTACTTTGGCATTCTCTCTTTTAATGGATGCCATATCTTCTACACCAACATCAGTTGCACCTACTTTTGGTAAAACATTCATAGTAGAGTGTGAGGCACTAGGACAAGGAATTTACGTAACATTAACACAATAAGGGAAATCATTGGCTTTTAAAAGCAAGGAATTCAAAGAAAATATTTGGTGAAATCTACGTATGAAAAATAAATGGAAGCAATATTACATGCAATAAAAAATGGGGATAGTATATCACTAGGAGGTACTTTAAAGTCAAGATATACCATGATAGCATAAAGTATTTTTTGAAGCTATGGATTTCATTGGAAGATTAACAAAAATGAGGAGAAAAAATGCAAAGTTTTAATTTTGAGATAATCTACAAAAAGGGTAAGGAAAATTTAGTACATGATGCTCTTTCTAAAATAGAAGAGGCCTAAAATTTATATCCAATTACATTTTCTATTCCTAGGTGGCTAGAAGAAGCTTGCCATAATGAAAAAATGACAATAGTACTAAACAAAAACTAAAATTTATAAAGGATGGGATGAACTCTATGGAGCATTGGGAGTGAAAGAGAGATATACTTTGGTGCAAATGTAGAATATTTTTATGCACGCAAGTATATTTGAATAAAAAAATATTAAGGGAGTCCCATGTCTCTCTGATGGTAGGACGCAGGGTTCCTTAAAACATCTCAAAGGATCAAAAAATATATTTTTGGAAGGAATGAAGAAAGATATTCAAAATTTTGTAAGAGAAGGTCAGGTTTTCATAATAAATAAAAGAGAGATAGTAAAAACTCTAGGGTTACTTCAACCATTCCACATACATATTCAAAGACTAGAAGATATATCAATAGACTTTATTACAAGGTTACTGAAATATAAAGGTAAGTATTACATTTTTGTGGTCATTTATATAGACAAATTTTGTAGATTTTTTTTTGTAGAGCTCAAAGTACATAAACAACAAGCCAAGTGGCAGAAGTGTCCGTGAAAGAAATTCATAGTCTTCATGGTTTTCCTAAAGTAATAGTAACAATAAAATTTTGGAAATAATTATTTAATATGAGTGGAGAAACACTAGCTGCCATGATTTCTACATATCAAACACAATCAAATGGTCAAACAAAAATAGTTAACAAATGTTTTTAAGGTTATCTACAATGTTACTCTTTAGAAAAACAATCTTAATGGATGAAGTGGGTTCCTCAAGGAAGAATGGTAATATGATACTATCATACTACCTATCACACATCTACTAAAATTTCCCCATTTAAGGCCCTTTATGGATATCCAACTCCTAGTATCTCATACTTTTTGCAAGATAAGTCCAAAGTATAGGAAACAGAGTCACATATGGACAATACTAAAGAAACTTTGAAAATTATTATGGAAAACCTTCAAATGACATGAAACATGATAAAACAACAAGGGGAACAACATTGAAGTGAAAGATATTATGAGGAGGGTAATTGGGTATTTTTTAGATTATAGCATTATAAGCAATCTTCATTCAAGAAAAAGAAGAATAAATAATTAGCTCAAAAATGCAATGTGGAAAAATTCGATGTCGGGATTAAATCGGCAAGGGTCCAAAAGTTGAAATACTCGATAAAGTTGGGAGTTTTTTGAAAAAGTCGGCAACACTAAAAAAATACAAAAATATTCATTTTTGGAAAAAATCCTGATTTTTTCAAAAAAAATTAAATATTTATTAAAGAAACTACCTCACTCAATATTTTTTCGAAAAATTTGGCAAAAAGTCGGGACGTCGAGGATAAAGTCACGACTTTTTCAGGGATGAAAAAGTCGGCAAAAAGTCGGCCAATAAAGTCGGCTCTGGGAAAAATTCGAGATTTTTTCAAAAATTCGGGACTTTTTGCCAACTTTTTCCACACTGCAAAACTGTTATGGCCTTAAATAATTATTTATAGGATTGCACAAGTGGTATAGAAGTTATATTTTCCTTCTTCTTGCATTCATAAGGTTTTTCATGTATCTTGCCTAAAAAAGGTTTTGGGAAAAATATGCCAATATAAATAGAACTTCCAAAATTAGATGAAGAATGAAAGTTGATTCTTGAACCACAAAAAGTTATAAATAAACATTCTGTATCTCTTTGACATATAACCATTATGAAGTACCTAATCAAGTGGAAGAATATTCCTCTAGAAGAAGGTACATGTTAAAATGATCAATTCATGATGAATTACCCACGGCTAAAGGGTTCGTTTGAAGTTTTGACAAAGGTTTTGTTATATGTTTTATATAACGCGCGGCGGAATAGTTTTATTGTTTTTTAAGGTCCCGCACAGTGATGAAATTTGAAGGGCAGGTCCAAATTTCAATTAGAAGGGCATATATCTATGTCACCCTTCCATAATTAAAAGCTTTAAAAAAAAAACTTTTCAATTGACCACAATAAATTATTTTTACATTTCATTTTTCAGAAAGATAAAACCATCAATCTTTATATTAATAAAAGATTGTTACATATACAACAATGAAGAAGGCTCCATCTTTCATTGCTTAAATATCTCATTGGAAATGTCAACATAAGTCTTGAAGAAACTATTATAAGATTTTGGATACATACCACCGGGATATAGGAGATTCTTATGCGTCAGATTGTGTAATGCAATTTTGACTTTGTCTCACAAGGAGCAGCAGCATGGAGGTCTGGATTTTTCTTATAGAACTTTTTTATTATTATTTGAAACGTTGTTTATAGATATGAATACAACAATGAAATTATGAGCATGATGGACAATTAGTCAAGCTCATGATGCCAAACCATGATGATGTAAATTTGGAATTTAACATTTTTACATGTTAAAGACAAATAGTCAAAATCACTGGCAACTTAGTATGCCATAATTAATAATCATTCCCTGTTCACTTTTGTTAATAGGTTTATGTCACACGATGATGCAGGGGCATTAGGCACTAGCCAGCAATGTAGAAGGTTTTCTCCACATGTTGTGGCTAGGAGGGTTCGAAAACATTTGAGTTGTAACAGCTAGGTGTCAATACCTCAGCTGATTGTATTACTTAGACTAGTTAGAGTTGTAGGAGTCGAACAGTTTCAGTTAGTTGAATTATTATAATTAGACCTTTTGATTTCTAGAACGGTCCTCTCAGAGGAATCGAAGAGCCATATGTTATGTATATAAATTGTAATTCCTCGGATGAATAAAAGTAGAGAGGGAAGAGGAGAGTAGAGAGGGGATTTCTGCAATAAACCTCTGTGTGTGAACAATTGTTTCCAGTTAAATGATTTCCAAGCTTAGTTGCTGTTGAATTATCTCGAACTGCTAATTTTGAAGAATTGTTTAACTGTGAGGCGATTGGGTACTGATAATTCCATTCTTCTGTCTTTGAATTCCTGTAAATTTTTGGATAACCCTGTGAACTCACCCCACCCAAAGGCGAGGTCTGTGTAGAGAACCGGGGTCATGAACACTGTTCAAATATAAAAATACCGCTTAATAAAGAGACAAGATAGTTGTGCTTTCGGAACCTAACCCGAGGATCGGACATGAGTTAACAAACAAAAGGATAGCGGAACCAGACTTGCACCCATGGTCAAGCCCTGTACCAAAACCACGAGCGGAATCACAAAACAGGGTTGCCCATATCACACCGCTTTTGCGGAGTAGGCAGTATTTCCTATTCGTGAGCGATTCCATAGGGAATGCGACACGTGGCGAAGTGACCCTCGGAAAACCACCGTTTAACCCGCGCCATCGCACGTTAAAGCCCGACGTTGGAAGCCGAGTGAAATTTCCAAGAGTTGTTGATTTGGAGAAGGGCCATCGGATGGTGGTCGCACGTTGAACTTGCCCAGAGGTTAACTAAGGTGTGCGGAGGATATCCAGGTACGATACGAATGTTTGATTGGTTATTGATATATATAGGTGGGGCTGGAGTATAATGAAATTGTTTAATTAAACGATTGGCGGATAATTAGCATAAGTCTGGAGCGTGATTGTTGTAAGGCTGGGTGGTGAAATATAGAGCCGAAAGTTCATTACAAGTTATTTATTTAAAAAGAAACGTGGAGTATAAATACAAAGTGTTGAAAGTTAAACATTGGTTATAAGGTTTGGAGATAATATAAAGTCGGGAATATAAATTAAAGTCCAACCATTGTGGATAGTATTTATTTATCAAATTCTACGAATTTGATAAATAAACCCGAAGAAAGAATAAGTCAATTAAGACTCAGGCTGGAGGAAAAGAACGGGGTAAACCAAGGGAAAATGCTGACAAAGCGATTGTAGACACACCAGCTCTCCTTAGGGGTCTAATTTCAACTTTGTTGCGTCACACAATGATCTCTCTTCTCAGGCATTTACTTGTATTGAAGATCACTATTCTAGGAATAAGGAGTTATTTTCTCCAAAAATAAGCCTAGCCAAACATTGACAATGCATCAAGGATATATTTCTATGCTTCATAAGTACATATGTTCTACTTCTAAATCATGTCTTGGAAGTGGTTGTTTTGCTGGAAATTATTCACCAGTTGGTTTCATACCAAAGTCTTTTTCACATTTTCAGCATCCAATACATGAAAAATATAATGGTTTAAAACAACATAAATATTTGAAATTTTGCAAGAATTGTCCGGCACACTTTGAATATGAATTTTGAAGTCAAGTGCATGATGCTGTATAGGATCAAGTGTCATTTTGAATACCAAATGTTTCACAAGAAACTTCTCAACATGCTACCCTATAGTAAGGATTAAATGACAATATTGCATCAACTATTTCCATAATAAAAGTGCACCTCGGCCATAAGACTAAACAACTACAAATGTTGTAGATCTAACAAGACCACACAATCAAATGTATTCCACAAGGCCAATACTTTATGAAAAATGAAAAGGATTTTGCAACCAAAAATACCTTAGGCAACTAATTCAATTAGATACACCAAACCATCAGCAAAAAGGAAAACCAACCTACTTGGCCCCAATATTTTCAACTGGGTCCTCTAATTCAACCAATAAAAATGCCAAAACCATAGCATTGAGATACATTTCATTACACTGTCAATAACAATAAAATTTGACTCAGCCATAACCCTTTCCTTTTATTGTTGTGAAAAGCTTTATGCATTACTTTAATATTGAATTATGAACTGTAAAGGAACTTACAAAATGTGACATTACGAACCTGGTCAAGCGCACAAGCAAAAATATCCTGGACATGACCCTGGTTGACAAGATGTATTGCTCATGATGCAAGAGGATTTGTACCTGCACTGCCAAGTCAATCAAAATCCATCATTATCTATACAATAAATACAAGTAATTGATGTAGTATTTTTTACTCTAAGATGCATTCTTATGATAATGTTAGAACATATGTTGAAAATGTCAAAACATACCCGAATAAGCTCCTCTTCGTTTCAAGAACAATTTATTGGAGTCGCATGAACTTGGAACAAGCCTCCCATGATCTGAAAGAGTAGCAACTAAGTCAACAGTGACTTTTTTGTTGCTACACTGGATCGAGGGAGGTTTGCTCCAAGATTAAATTGCTCCAATAAATTATTCTCTACTAAACAGGGACAACCACATGAAGGTGGAAGCTCTTATGGCCCCTCCCCCCCCCTCACATCACTCTCAATTCCCCAATACCCAATCTATATTTCATTTTTTACTTTCATGAGCATAAAAAAAAATATTCAATAACTAATAAAAAAACAATTCAACAAAAAGTACGCAAGGAAACATTGCAATTAATGATTGACATAAAAATAGTATGATAAATGAGTTTTTTATATAACGCAAAAAACATTCCAAGTATGGTAACGTTTGTCTTATAATAATACAATATTTTACATTATCAAATTTTATTTTTCTTCTTCCTATTTCTAAAGCTCCTAATTACATCATCAATATCATCGTGCTCTGCTCCTGTTTTGTGCCTTTCGACCCGCACTGCTAACCTAGTTGCGTAGTCACGATGTCTGGTCTCATCCAGTGACGGGGCATCGCCTACAAAAACAGATAATATTAAATTTTAATTGTCAGTTTTTAAATATCATTGAACTAGTTCGGTAATATTAATATAAAAAAAATTGCAATGAGATTATTTACCTGGTGCACCAGTTGTCGCTGCTGACCTAGTTGCGTAGTCACGATGTCTGGTCTCATCCAGTGACGGGGCATCGCCTACAAAAACAGATAATATTAAATTTTAATTGTCAGTTTTTAAATATCATTGAACTAGTTGGGTAATATTAATAAAAAAAATTGCAATGAGATTATTTACCTGGTGCACCAGTTGTCGCCGCTGACCTAGTTGCGTTGTCACGATGTCTGGTCTCATCCAGTGACGAGGCATCGCCTACAAAAACAGATAATATTAAATTTTAATTGTCAGTTTTAAAATATCATTGAACTAGTTCGGTAATATTAATAAAAAAAATTGCAATGAGATTATTTACCTGGTGCACCAGTTGTCGCCGCTGACCTAGTTGCGTAGTCACGATGTCTGGTCTCATCCAGTGACGGGGCATCGCCTACAAAAACAGGTAATATTAAATTTTAATTGTCAGTTTTTAAATATCATTGAACTAGTTCGGTAATATTAATAAAAAAAATTGCAATGAGATTATTTACCTGGTGCACCAGTTGTCGCCGTTGGGACTATTGCCTTGTCTTCCTCTCTGGTGGTAAGATCCTCAAGGGAAACATTCTCTATCATTTAAACAAAAAACGTTATAAGGACAACCATCAAGGTATAATTAGAAAAAATTATAAGTGGAAATTAATTACCGTCACGACCCTCACTAATAGTAGCATTATCGGCCTGGTCCCCACTACAATGATCAGGTTGCACGTGAGGATCATCTACATCTGGCTCTAAAACTGGGTTATTTGCCTCGTCGGTAGTGCTGCTCCCCCGATTTAAACAAAGTTGTTAGACATTAAATTTATGGACGAAAACAAACATATTGAAAGGTTAATGTTTTACCTTATCAGGCATTCTGGATCTTGGGACCTGCCCCAAGCTTATGCGACGTTCAACTACGGCTTGATAGCCGAAATGGAAAGCGATATTTTTACCTTCCTCTGTAGTTTCTGTTCCGAAGTCATCACCCTACATTACATAAGATGTTTAGCTACTTAATTACAATTCTTGCGGCCAATTTCAAGTAGCCGCCCTGGCCTAGCTTGTGATGGCCCTTTTTTTCAATCCTAGCTTTGGTAGCCTTTGAGGTGTCAGGCAACCTAGCATAAAAAGATTAAAGTCAGATATGACGTAGCACACTTTTATTTTAGACATAGAGAAAATTAAAGCTATTGAATTAAACTTGTAATTTACCTTGCGGGTCCAGTTGGCATTTTTCCTTCTTTCTTTGCCCTTTTCTCTTTTCCGTCATGGATGAGTGCTCTCCACTCACTCTCTGAAACTGCGAGAGGACGCTCATATCTAGGGTTAAATTGCAATTGCGTCCTATAGGTGTCCCTGGTATATTTCAAATATTTGCTGGCTACCTGAGCCACCGCTTTTCTGTCAAATGTGCCGACCCCAAAAAGGGCTTCTAGATAATCTAAAAGTTCTTTTTTCAGGTTGGAATTCTGGGAATTCCACCCTGTACGTATGGTTGAGCCAAAAATTACCAACGCATGGCTCTCCAGAATCCTGTAGAACTCATTATTTCCTACACAGAATAAAACCAAAAGAAAAAGAAGATATTATCATTAATTTAAAAATAAAAATCATGATAAATATGTTTTAGATAAAGTACATGAAATAGTTAAAATATTAAAATTTACCTGGGAGTTGTACATGCTTTATAGGGACACCTTCATCGTTCACCAACAACATGTCATTAATGGTCCCTATGGAGCTGACACGTGTAGCTCTAGGAAACGCAATAATGTAGTTGGCCATATCAGCCTCATCATTGCCAACACGTTCAGCGGTTGGCTGGGTGTCTGCTTGGGCACGGTGTGTTTCTTGGCTGGCACCTAAAGGAGTAGAAGGTGTATGAGAGGGTTGTAGGGCAATCTCTTGCCCTTGTCTCCCACTACCACCAACACCGGATTCAGCAAGTGCCAGAAAACGCTACATACAAAAGAACGTTTTGTTAGTTTAGTCAATGTAAAAATTAAAAATCAAACTATCACAATTCATCTCATGCAGAACAAAAAAAATATCCTTTTGACTTTTTATTATTACCTGATATCTTTCTAGCTAGCTCATAATCTGTTTTATCCTCTCTTTTGTTTCAGGTGTTTGAGGCGCGTCTATCAAAGTATTAAATTCTGATCTGGCATCTCGTGCCTTTTTTCACAACAAGAACACTGGAGATAGGGATGAAGAAAGCTCTTCCTCAAAGAGGGAATCATCAGGCGTACCATGGCTAGGTGTCTGCATATTTGAACAAAATTAATATTATTTCAATTATGTAAATAACTAAAATACCCGAAGATAGAGCAATGCTGGCACTTTACATGTTCTTCCGCTGGCCTCTTTCCGCGATCATCCCGTCTCTGGGTTGTTCCTGCACTGCTCTCATCAGTCTGCCACATTGCAATAAAATTATAAATCTAAAAACTTGAAAACAATATCTAACTTAAAAACACAAAATGAAAACTGAAATAATTTCTAATAAGACACCGGATGACAAAGTTAGAGTTTCAAATATGCCTTGCATTGAATTCAGTCCTGGAAACATGTCATTGCACATTAAGGGACCCAAACAAGAGACGAGTTGACAATGAAGACCTTATTGAATATATTGTTGGAGCAACTTCTAGTAAACTTGTTGTGAAGACCTTGAGGACATTTTTGGAGCAACATTGTTGAAGCCGATGGTATAGCATTGTTGGAGACGATCTTGAAGGGCCTTGAAGTGAAGCTTTTGGAGCAACTATTGAAAAATCCTTAGAGCATTTAAGTAAGGCACTTTCTATCTTCCATCACCTTTTTCCTTTCAATGTCCTTTAAACGATTTTGTTGATATTTAATGTTTGAAATCACGTTATAATTCCTTGATTATATGTGTTTGGGGACTAGAATAATTTCACACTAAACCATGCAAACTTAAAAGTAACTTAACAAATCCATAAAGTAATAATAATCATAATTCCTAATTTCCTATTGTACGATATGATGCAAATTATTCAAACATGAAGCAATGAAGACATGCAATGTCTCAATTTCAAGATTGATGAACCAATACAAGAAGTTAGAAACTACAACTTTGATTCAATACTCTGTGTCCTAACTCCAGGAAGGAATCTAGTTTGTAGTACAGAACATGCATCGTGTATTATCAATTCTTAATTGACAACAACTAAAGGCCATCTACCTCATCAATTCCTTCCCATTTTGTGTTTTTATGTTATGTTCCTTATAAAAGTGTCAAATTTCTCTCAAAGTAAGCAACCACTAAATAAAATAAAAAATAGTTGAGATATGATTGAGAAATGGTCATTTATTTCTTAAAAGGATCTTCACAATTTCTTTGGTTGTTTTTCATCTCAAGAAACAAGAAATTACCTAAGAAACTATCGTGATGTAATATAAGAAACAACACGGTGCAATGGCCATTTTCAAAGACAAATGATGTCCATTGAGGACATGGCCTTTATTTGGTTCCTGTTTCATAGGAGTTTCAGGTAGAAATGCAACTTTGTTGTACCATTTCTAGTAGTAAAAAGGGAAAACCTTCTTTTTCCATGGGAAATCATTTACCTTTCCTTTTTCAAGATAATCTAAATCACAAAAAATATGAACTATACTACACACATTCTTGGATAATGTGAAAGTGGAAAAGGAATACCCTACACAAGTGATGCGCACATGTAGATTTGAACACTAACAAGTTTTTGTAGTTGAAATGCAATGCTTGTTTTCATTTAATTGTAGGATTTTTAAAGCGGGGAGAAATAATGGCTGCCAAATTAATAAGCGTTTCTTTGGGAAAAATTTAAATATTGTATTGGGTGATGAAGATAATAGAGGGTATTGAATCTTGATTCTTGACATCTAGAGAGAACCCTACAGCCTAACACAATCCAATGGAATTGACCAAAAAAACCCAAATAGAGTCAACCCTACTATAGGAGGAAGGGCCTGCAGCAAGAACTTACCATTTTGCAAGAGCTGAGGCGAGGCGAATGCTGCATTGCACAGAAAGGAAGGGTGAATGCTAATGCATATAAGTGAGGCAAATGTTGTACAAGAGATAGAGGCGAATTTTGTTCTGCAGAGAGTAGAGGCTAATACAAAGCGAATGGTTTTGCAGAGCTGAGGGCGAATGCTGTTCTGCAAGAGCTCGTGGGGTGAATGTTTGAAGCCAAATGCCTAATGCAAAGCTGAGGTGAATGTTTTTAAACAAAGCGGAGGGGGCGAATATGACGTGATATCAGACGTTAATGTAGCACACATGTACATTTGAACACTAATATATTTTTGTAGTTGAAATGCAATGCTTGTTTTCATTTAAATGTAGGTTTTTTAAAGCAGGGAGAAATAATGGCTGCTAAATTAATAAGCGTTTCTTTGGGAAAATTTTAAATTTTGTATTGGTTGATGAAGATAATAGAGGGTATTGAATCTTGATTCTTGACATCTAGAGAGAACCCTACAGGCTAACACAATCCAATGGAATTGACCAAAAAAACCCAAATAGAGTCAACCCTACTATAGGAGGAAGGGCCTGCAGTAAGAACTTACCATTTTGCAAGAGCTGAGGGTGAATGATGTTCTGCAAGAGCTGAGGGCGAACGCTGAGGGCGAATGCTGAGGGCAAATGTTGTTCTGCAAGAGATGAGGGCGAATTCTATTCTGCAAGAGCGGAGGGTGAATGTGCGCGTGATATCAGACGTTAATGTAGCTATTGCGATGGATACGAAACAATAAAATCATTTTTATGTAGCGCGCATATAAGTTTCGTATTTGTATTTAGCGCGCACATAAGTGTCGTTATACCAACGGCGGAAAAGGCACCGCTATTGTGACAAAAGCCTCCAAACGTTGCAATTACGACACTTAGACATTGTGTCGCACTTGCGACGTTTAGAGGCAGTCGTCGCAATAGCGACGCGTTGGGCCATAGTGTCGCAATTGCGATGTCTTCCTCCAAACGTCACAATTGTGACACTTTTCTAAGTGTCAGTATTGCGACACTTTTCTATAAACGTCAGTATAGTGACGGTTTCAGGCGGGATGGAAAACATTTGGGAAAATTTCCGACATTTGTTCAAAAGCGTCGGAACCAAGTGTCAGAATTTCCGCCAAATGTAGTAGTGTTGGTCGGGCGACCTCACACGGCGTGACACGACGCGCCTGACCGAACGATTCCACAAGGGAGAAAATGGTAAACGGGCGGCCCAAACGTGCACGAGGCACTCAATCGGTCACAACTTAGCAAAACTGATACAAGCGCCCTCGAACGAAATGGCCCAACCCGAACATGCCCAGTCGAGCAACCTCACACGGGGCGCCCGAATGATTAACGATGCCACAAGAGAGAAAATGGAAAACAGGCCACCTGAACATGCACAAGGCACATGGGCAGACAAAACTTAGAAAAAATGATACGGGCGCCCTCGAACAAAACGGCCTGACCCGAAGGCGCCCAGTCAGGACACCTCACATAACGCGACATGGCGTGCCCAACCGAAAGATGCCACAAGGGAGAAAATTTCAAACGGGCCACCTGAATGTACACAAGGCACCTGGGTGGTCACAACTTAGCAAAACTGATCATGGTGCCCTCGAACGAAACGGCCCAACCCGAACGCGCCCGGTCGGGCGATCTCACACAACCAAGCATAGCGCGCCCAAACGAATGATGCCACAATGAAGAAAATAGAAATTGGGCCACCCAAACGTGCACAAGGCACCTGGGCAGTCACAACTTAGAAAAACTAATATGGTCGCCCTCGAACGAAATGGCCCGACCTGAACGTGCACGGTCAGGCTACCTCACACGGCGCGACACGGTGCGCCCGACTGAATGATGCCACAAGGGATTAAACGGAAAACGGGCCACCCGAATGTGCACAAGGCACCCGAGTGGTCACAACTTAGCAAAACTGATACGGGCGCCCTCGAACGAAACGGCCTGACCTAAACGTGCTCGGTCAGGCGACCTCACACGGTGCAACACAGCGCACCCGACCAAATGATGCCACAAGGGAGAAAACAGCAATCAGGCTGCCCGAACATGCACAAGGCACCCGGGTGGTCATAACTTAGAAAAACTAATAAGGGCACCCTCGAATGAAATGGCCCGACCCAACGCGCCCAGTCGGGCGACCTCACACGACGTGACACGGCGCATCCAACCGAATGATGCAACAAAAGAGAAAACGGAAAACGGGTTGCTCGAATGTGCACAAGGCACTCGGGCGGTCACAACTTAGCAAAACTGATACGAGCACCCTTGAACGAAATGGCGCGACCCAAACGTGCACGGTCAGGATACCTCACACGGCGTGACACAGTGCGCCCGACCAAACGATGCCGCAAGGGAGAAAACGGAAAACGGGCCACCCGAACGTGCACAAGGCACCCAGGCAGTCAAAACTTAGCAAAACTGATACGGACGCGCCCTAGAACTAAACGGCCCGACCCGAACCCGCTCGGTCAGGCAAACGATGCCACAAGGGAAAAAATGGAAAATGGGCCACTCGAACATGCACAAGGCACCCGGGCGATCACTACTTAGCAACACTGATACGGGCACCCTCGAACAAAACGGCCCTACCTAAACGCGCCTGGTCAGGCGACCTCACACAGCGCGACACGGCGCACCCGACCGAACAATGCCACAAGGGAGAAAACAGCACACGAATAGCCCGAACGTGCACAACGCACCCAAGCGGTCACAAATTAGCAAAACTAATACGGGCGCCCTCAAACGAAATGGCCTGACCCTAACGCGACCGGTCGGGTGACCTCACACGACATGACACAGTGCGCCTGATCGAACGATGCCACAAGGGAGAAAACAGAAAACAGGCAACCCGAACGTGCACAAGGCACCCGGGCAGTCACAACTTAGCAAAACTGATATGGGCGCCCTCAAATGAAACAGCCCGACCCGAACGCGTCCAGTCGGGCAACCTCACAAGGTGCGATGCGGCGAACAATACCACAGTGGAGCAAACGTCAAACAAGTCGCCTCAACATGCACAAGGCACCCAGGCGGTCACAACTTAGCAAAACTAATATGAGCGCCCTCGAACGAAATGGCCCGACCCAAACGCGCCCGATCGAGCGACCTCACATGGTGCAACACGACGCACCCACCAAATGATGCCACAAGGGAGAAAATGGCAAACAGACCACCCGAACATGCACAAGGCACTCAGGTGGTCACAACTTAACAAAACTGATACGGGTGCCCTTGAACGAAACGACCCGACCCAAATGCACCCGGTCAGGTGACCTCACATGGCGCGACACGGTGCACCCGAATGATTAACGATGCCAAAAGGGAGCAAACGAAACACGGGCCACCTAAACTTGCACAAGGCACCCGGGCAGTCACAACTTAGCAAAACTAATACCGGCGCCCTCGAACGAAATGGCCCAACCCGAACATGCCCGGTCGGGCTACCTCACACGGCATGACACGATCACCAAAAATAACTCCCAAACCCTAAACCCTAAGATTGTTCCTAAACACTAACAACACTTGCCTCCTAAACATGGCAATCCCGACACTTGACACAACTATCGTAATACCGACCCTTCTTCTAACTGTCGCAATACCGATAGTAATCTCTGTAATGTTGCAATACTGATGCATTGCCCCAAACCGTCGCAATAGCGACACGTATCTCTCTGTAACGTCGCAATAGCGACACTTATCTCTTTGTAATGTCGCAATAGTGACACTTAGCTTCTGTAATGTCGCAATACCGACGCTTTGCCCCAAACCGTCGCAATAGCAACACTTAGCTCTCTGTAACGTCGCAATAGCAAAACTTAGCTCTCTGTAATGTCGCAATAGCGACACTTTTCCCCAAACCATCGCAATAGTGACACTCAACTCTCTGTAATGTTGCAATAGCGACACTTAGCTCTCTGTAACATTGCAATAGCGACACTTAGCTTCTGTAACGTCACAATACCAACGCTTTTCCCCCAAGCACCGCGATAGCGACACTTAGCTCGAAGTGTCGCAAGACTGACACATTTCTCCAATCCGTCACAATTCTTATGCTTTTCTACAAACGTCGCAAGACCGACACTTACCTCTAAGTGTCGCAATACTGACACTTGTCTCCAAACGTCACTAAAGTGACAGTTGTGGGCGGGATTTGAAAATTTGATAAAATTTGGGGAAATTTCCAACATTTGGTCAAAAGTGTCGAAACTAAAGTGTCAGAATTTCCGCCAAATGTACTAGTGCTCTTTAGGTAAATTGGTGCAAGGTGATCTCTACAGTTATATTGAAATATTTCAACGTATTCTTCTAAAGTATTACCATATTTTTCCATAATTTTAAAAATTTCCTCTCTGAAGTCCCTAGATCGGAAATAATCTTGATATTGGTAAGGAAAGTGTTTTTCATTTCATCCCATGAATTTATAGTACCACCTACTAGTCCCATAAACCAACATAAAGTTTCTCCCTTCAAGGTAGAAGGAGATAGTTTCGGTTTTTATGGATCAATGGTATAATAGTAACCTCGAAATAGAACATCAAACTCAAATAACAACGCATCGGAGTCTTCAGAGGTCATTCCATGAAAATTTGGGATATTTTGTAATTGAATGGATTTCATTGGTGCATTGGCTAGCGGATCGACTATAATTTATTCTATGGTCTAGGTCTGTGCTTCTTGTGTTGTGTTTTCCATATGGTCAAACTTATGCCAGTAGCCTTCAGGTATTCCGTGATCAGTTTGTACTATCTGAGCATGAGGAATTTGGCTAATGTTTGGTCCTTGAATGGGTCTCATATCACTATCAAGTCAAGGATTTCAGGTGATTTCCCTACAACGGGTGTTGCAAGAGGTTCAGGTTAGGAAAATTGTGAGTCTATTTCGCCAGATTTTGGATCTTCTCCACTTGTTTCACCTTCCCCTTCTTTTAAATTACAAAAATTTCCCTCAAATTTACTAGAATGATTGAGGTGTCTAATGGGTGTTTCTTGGAAAATTTGTTCATATCCTTCATTCGTTTCATGAATCTTAGCATGAGCTACAGTAGATGAGCATGCCACTTGAGGGGAAATAGTATAGCCCTTCCTGGATATTGTTCGGGGACCTACTAATGCTTGAGATTCAAATCTCCGAATGATTTCTTCTATGAAGGTTGATCTTCCAAGGCCTACCTGACCTTGGGCTTTAGTGGTTTTTGGAGTAAATATATTATCTATAATTACATGGTTTTTAATATTCTTCTTATCCATACACACCTACATAATCTAAGTCTCTCAACTAAGGGTAGGAACTCGCACAAGTACTTTACATAGTGCAAGTGTAGGTTCTTACCTTTTGTATTTAATACCCAACCCTCCAGAGATACAATTAACACTTCCTTGAAAACCTCCCCGGAAACGGTGCCAAAATATTGGGCACTGAGTTGTTCCTAAAGAATGAACTTAAACCTCTACACATTAAATTGTCAACCTGGGATTTCGTCTTTTTTTTACAAGGTTGTCTGCACAATTGGTGCAAGGGTAGTGTTAATATTACCTTG
Source organism: Pinus albicaulis (assembly GCA_034641835.2). Taxonomy (NCBI): domain Eukaryota; kingdom Viridiplantae; phylum Streptophyta; class Pinopsida; order Pinales; family Pinaceae; genus Pinus; species Pinus albicaulis. The sequence continues at coordinate 292,460,027 of CM076578.1, forward strand.
ATATAAGTGAAATTAATAAGAAGCAAAGACTGAGAAATGAAAGGAAAAATAAAATATTTACTAAAAGAACACTCAATTTCTACCTCTAAATTATAATCAAAATAATAACGGAAGTAAATTTTTAAGTTCCTATGCAGAAATCATAAATAAATTCAAGTTGTTTCCTAGAGAACGATAATTCTGATAAAGGAACTAAAATGCATCTATTAGAAAAACGCTAAGTTATTTAAATATAACAATTCACACTTGCTATGGAAAATAATAAAAAATCATAACATTGTAAAGCAAATCTCGTTTCACGCTATTCGCTACAATTGCTTGTAAAAAATAACATTAAATCTGGTGAACCGTAATTATTTTTTTTATATCAAGAGGGAAACCGGTAACTAGAACCATACAATCAAATCTTCCACACAAGATCACATCACGTTGCTGCCAATGAAAACCCTCCTGGCTGGCATCATCCCCCACTAACAATACACAACAAGGTTCATAGGCTTACACCTGATGGGCACCCATAGGGTTTGAATCGGTGACCTTTACAAACGAGTGCCTTAACAAAACTGTTACACCATTTTTTGGTCATCTAACCTATTACCATTAGATGGACCCAAGTACACCATGTAAGACCAATTTTACTCTAAGTAAAATTGCTTTCACTATGTAAAATAACTTAATAAAACACATTTATTAAGTTGTTTATGGTCTAAACAGGAAACCCTAAAAGGAAATATTAAACAAATCTATATTTTTTTGATTTTCCTCATGGAATAATTATTTAAACAATAATTTAATTATTATTCCGGGTCATATTTAACCCAAAACAAGGAAATTAATTAGATAAATCCTTATTTATCTTATTATTTTCTAGGAATAATTATTTAAATCTTATTTAAATAATATTCCTTGTTTAATATGACTAAATAATTTATAAATAATTAAATAAATGATTATTTATTTAATTATCATTCAACCACTTCCTTAAAATAATAAATAAATCATTTATTTATTTATTATTTACAAATAATTCCGGGTCATATTTAACCCAAAACAAAGAAATTAATTAGATAAATCCTTATTTATCTTATTATTTTCTAGGAATAATTATTTTAATAATATTCCTTGTTAAATATGACTAAATCATTTATAAATAATTAAATAAATCATTATTTATTTAATTATCATTTAACCTCTTCCTTAAAAATAATAAATAAATCATTTATTTATTTATTATTTACAAATAAAGAGATTTGACCCAATTCAAAAACCTTTTTCCTCCAACAAATATAATAAAATATTCCTAAAAGGTGGTTCTAGAATTTGGTTAATAATATTTTATTCATGCACCAAGTCCTAGACTACCCTAATATTTTGTTATAAATAGAAGAGTTTTCCCATTCATTTGTCACCTTTCATTGCATATTATATCACTCTGGATCTATACTCTTGGTCTGACTTTGAGCCATTATCATTGTCATATTCTCCATTATTTGCTTTATGAGCTCCCTTTGAGTTCTATGTTTGTCTGGGTTTTCTACACCAACGAGAGAGAGAAATTCTAGATCTGAAGCGCTGAGGACTTTCAAGAACCCATCCCATTGAGGAGAATTGGAAACACCTTTCTTGTTTTCCTCTCAGGTGCCCTTTAATATAAAAAATTCTTTCAAAAATATTGTTCTTGTCTTGTCTATTGGATGCATGGAGAAAAATCTTATTTTCACTGCTTAATGTCTTTTTATGCATAGATCTGGATTTGTGCAGCTTTGTCTTGATCAACTAATTGTAGATTTGAAGATATTGGTAGCCATAATTGATGTTAGGGCTATTTTTTATGTGTAGCTAAAGTGGTCTTTTTCCGACAAAAGATTCATACTAACAAAAACACTCAATCACCAACAAGCTGCCACCCAGTGGGTTGGTGAACCATGATTTCATCTAAGAAATAATTAACCATTCAAAATCTGAAAGCAAGATGTAATGATAATACATAGGAAGATAGTACTCGTTCCAGGACTAGGCCCATAGCCATTGGAATCTAACCACTTTGTATTTAAATCAATGCACTAGATTAAAACGGAATTGTTGAAATCTTCATTAATATGCAACAATAAATTATAATATAAGTCTGTAAAAACTCAGGACAATCTATTTCTCCAATCTCATTTTACAATTAACAGGAAAAATTCACCTCCTTTACTGGAGTTTAATCCTACTTTTATATTACAAAATAATCCTAAATTTGAAATGGTAAAGTTATCCTGAGAATCGAGCGATTCTTAAGATGCTTAATTCAAGCTATGAAATCTGCAACGTCTTCCTTAGAATAGCAGGTCGTGATCCTCTTTCCAATCGTCTCATGCATATAAGGCATTGATCCATGGCCAATAGGTCACAAATAGTGTGAACAATTTCCTCATGGCTCGACCTTCCTCAACTATTTAAGGAAAAAAAATCAATATTGAATATTTCATGTCCAAATATCAATCCAAATCATGATTTAATGGCATCTTCAAGACTCAAGTCGATTCACTAATGAGGTAAAATAACAAAACAGTTATTAAATCCTTTCTATAACTCTTTAGAATTAAAATTATTATAATCTATGCTAGAAAGGCTTGAAAAACTAACTATAAACTAAGGAAATAAGGTGAAGAAATATACCATTTCCAAGGCCTAGCAATCTCCCATGGATCCTCCACCTTTGCCACCTTCATTTTCTCCTTCTGAATCTGGCTCTATAACCTTCCTTCTCGGCATTACTTTACTTTAGTCCCATAGTTGGCCAAGAACATGCTCTGATACCACTTAAATATACTTCTGCTAAAATATGCTATTATATTCCAACAAAAATAAAATTATCTTTGATGCATTTTGGCAAACATTTTGTGAACAAACATCCCTTTGAAAGCTTTGTGGGAAAATTAAAAACCACTTACAATAGAAATATTTCAAAGGTGCTATCAAACATTTTATTAATCAAAATAGATGGTTTATATGTGAATATCAATTTTTTGAACCTATATACAACTCTGAAAAATAGCTAGTTTAACTCAACCTACCAAAATGATGACAATCTTGGCCCAATGGAGATGAATTCGACCCACAAGAAAATTGACCTAGCAACAGAAGATAACTAGATGCAATAAATTATGTCTTCAACCTCCAAGAATTTTGGGCCTTCCTGTAGAATGAACTTGACCTTCAATAAAATATCACGACTTCAAAAAATTCAACCTCTAGAAATGGTGGATTCAACCAGCTAATGAGAAAATCAGCCTCCAGATAACAACAAATTCATCTATTGAGATGATAGCAAATGAAATTCAGTCTATCACAATAATTCGACCTCTCTAGGTAAATAACTAGAACTCCTAATGAATTCTTCCCCTACAAAATATGAATTTAACCTCTAAGTAAGTGAGCAATTTGACCTCCAACCCTAAGCAATTTTTCTCCAAGGGTATTAAGTAATTTTTCCTCCAAGTATGGGAAACTTGGCCTCCATAAATAGCAATAAATTTGACCCTCTTGTAGTGATGACTTTGACCTCCAAGGGAATAACATGGCCTCTAGAAATCAATCTCCACAGATGATAAATTCGGCCTACAAAGGAAGAACTCGACCTCAATAATCCTCCTACAAATATAAACTCGGCCTCTAAATCATGAGCTCAACCTCCAACAATAAATCCAGATCTTGTAAATATCTAAATGAAAATGGAAGATCTGATGTGATCCTCCCTCAAAGCCAAATAGGGTGGCACTTTAGGTCCACCAAAATTATCTAAAGATCCAACTAGGGTGGCACTCTAAGTCCACTAAAATTAACTAAAAGTTTCTGCTTTAAGCCCTCAAACCAAACTCACTTGAGTTGGATCATTTCTTAAGAAAGGATAAACCAAAATCGAATGCTTGAGAGATGATCTCCTCTCTTCTTTTATACATTTGTTGGAACTTTTTCCAATCTTCTATAAACACCTTTATTATAATTTTTCATTAATAAGGTCACTAAGTGGATTTTATTATTTATCCAAGTGACTTTTTCCCTTTTTTATTTATTAATATTTTTCCATTTTATTTAAATACAAAAGAGTTAGGAAAATTTCCTTTGTCCCCTTAACAATTTTCCCCTTTTTCTAGCCGATAGGAGACAAGTTAGGATAGTAGGAAGATATCTTCATACTCAAGTGACTGGTGAAGTTATACCCATAAATACCTACTCGATCACATCCCCATTCAAGCATCCTAAAAAAAAAATTCTCCACACTGCCTGCGAAAAAATAAAATCCACGAACAGGTGTGTCAATGACTTTTGATTTTCACAGCAAAATGGGCATCCTATAAACCCTTCCCATCAATTCCTATGGAGATTATCCTGCATGAGGATCCTATTATTTAACATTTTCCATAGAAAGAGGTGTGTATTTAATTGTAAGCGCCACTTCCAAACAAATGTATACCACTAAAAGGGGTTTGGCTCTACTTCTTATGTCACCATCACTTCATAAGCTAGTTTCATCATCACCACCTTGCATTCTTTTTGTTTGTTTTCCACATTAGTTTGTCGAGATCACTGCATAGTCTAATGTCATTTTTTGTAAGTGACAAGAAAAAAAATTTCCATTCCCATGCTAGATCTCTTGAGAGGCCCAAATCATTAGCTAATTTCCAACGTCTCATAGACATCTAGAAAATATATTGCATTCATTTCATAAATTGTGGTGTGGTTGTAAATAAGTTGAAGTTCACCAATATTGATCCACGATCTCCTCTCATATTTTATATTAATTTTTAGCTAAGAATATTTGAGAATTCCCAAAACAACATGTCTCATAAGATTAAACAAAAATATTCTATTCATATCGTGCTTATCTAAGCAAGACATTTAAAGAATACACTCCAATATGTTATAACCATAGAGGTGTGGAAGTTCATTTATATTGATCCAAATTCAATTTTCACACTCTATAAAATGATTTATAGGAGAATCTATAAGAATATCCAAAATAATATACCCCATGAAATCCAAATTGTTATGATTATAAAGTGCAATTTAAGAATTCTCAAAGCAACATGCCCCATATATAACAATAAATATAAAAACATTTAAGGGTAAGTATTTGACATTTTCAACTTTCATCGGGTTGTTATCAAAAAATATGATTAGATCATTTTTACCAAAATTACAAAATTTGGATTTGATAAAAAAGTATAAAATAAAAATAAAAAATCATTAATGGGACATATTATCTATCTTTTTGGCCCTTTAATTTTCCTAACATTTTCCAAATCTATTCAATCGTTATGGTGCAACACCTAGTCCAAAATGAAGTTAAGTTGAACATGTTGCATGCACCATTGTTTTATTTTTTAGACATGATTAATCTAGCAAAGAAGACACCTAAAATAGAAAATAAACTTCAGCTACCACTCAAACTATAGTTTGAGTCTGCATATTTAGAGTACCATAAGTAAACATAGGTCAAAAAACTATTTGATTCTTCTTTCTACTTAGTAAAGATTCTTTTCAAATACATTTTTTATCAGTGAAGATGTGTTTGTCTCACCTAAACCACATTGTGGGAAGAAAAAGACCCATGCATCGAAAAGGTTTTAACTCTTCAAGAATATAAGGAAATGAATAATGCTTAGTTAATTGATCAATTGGATGGTGATTCTAAAAAGGCTTTTAGAAGCTACATAATATTGATTTCAATCAATTCACTATGTTTTTATTGTGATTCCACCAATGATTAAACAAAATGTTTTACAACTTTGATAAGTTGATTTTATCCTCAAAAGGTCATCCAAAATGCTATGGATAGGTAATGACTACCTTAGAATGCTTTTTCTTATCTAGGGATAAACTTACATAAATCCATAAATACTAATAGTTCTTTGCAAACCTTTGTAGTGAGAACATAGAGGAAATCTCTTGGCCTCCAACATTGCAACTTGATATTGCTAATACAAGATATATGACAATTGTCAAGATGGAATGGAAACCAAACAAACAAATAGGCTTTGATAAGAAGTAGACAGGTGTAAAATATTTAAGAGGAACAATCCCTTAAAATATGTCTTCAATATAATAGCTCTTAAAAATATAACTATTTTTAAAATCATTTATGTACTACTATGAATCAACGACATAACAATGACTTCTAAAATATTGCCTTCTTTTTAATTATTATATTGTATATGAACTAATTTTAAGTTTCTATATAGTTCCTTAAGTTATTCAATGTATTATACTGGCAAAGAAACATGATATATAACAATGACTTTGCATTCACTACTTATTCACATGGCTTCTTCAATGGCCTCTCGTGTGAGGTAAGCATGGATGCTTGCCTATCTTTCAAATTCATTTGGCAATTATAAGTGGAAATTCAAGCATTAACACCTCTAGACAAGTTCTTTAATGATATCCATGACTTATCATTATTTATTTAACATTTATTTTATGAGTTATATCCCTTACCTTCTCTTAGCACAAACGTACTACATTACCTTTTGGAAGCATTCATTACATTTATTATATTCCATTATAGGAAGACTAGATTTTATTGTCTTATCTAATGGTTGTGGTTTGATGATAGCAAAGTCTAGAAGCACCACTTAAGAATCCTTTGAGACTTTTTGAGTGTAGCGAGACAACTCTTCACTTCTACATATTCCACATATATCTCTAAAGATAATTTCCTCAGATTCTTTTCAATCCAATGAAAATGCAACATTTTACAGTAAATATGGTGAGAAAATACCGAAGTTTAAATCTTCGAAATTACCTCCAATTAAAGCTTATTTGTTGCACCCATGGAATGTTGAAGAAAAATCAGTTTTTTGTTGCACATTTCACATGTTGAAGTAGAAATGGTTCTTCTCTGAAACTATGACATGCTAAAGCATAAGCAAACTACACTACCTTTTTTAACCACAATTCAATAATTAAATACCATTTTTAGGGGCATACATTTTGTTGGATTGGAGGGGCCTCGACCCAGGTTCAGATTTAGTTGCACAACCAACAAAACCCTCTATTACAAGTCCTTTAGGAAACAACCTGCAACACAGATCATAGTCTCACTTGTGGAAATATTGGGGGATGTCAGAGCCAAATTCTACTTCCAGACGGACAATAGGTCATGGATCCACTGCTAAGCTTCATTCTAATTATTTTCCGAACTGTGTGGATGCAGATATATAATTTCATAGTCTATGATCTATTCATTACTTAATGTTAGTGTGAATTGCGCCTTTATCAATCTCATGCAATACTCAACCCAATATAAAACATATAAACAACATAAAAGACTTCGCGATGCATAAAACATCTTCAAGTGTAGATAATAAGAAAAAGATGCAGATACACACAGATATGCTTCAAACTTCCTTTTCTTTATTGATTATATGTTTTCTTCGATACAATACTTCTTTGACCTATGCACACAGCTGCAGGAGGTCTACACACACAGTTGCTGACTCTTTAAGGCCTCCGTGCACACCGCTATGGAGCCTTCTCCTAAGCCCAAAACACAGAAAGATAGATAATTAAAACCTTGATTCAATCATGACTTAGCTCAACTCAATATGATGTTGCTTTATATAGCCTTTACATCTTACAAACACCATGGTACACATACCATGGGTGGACTCAAAACTAACAAAATAAACCAGATCATTTTACAAAAAGAGGAGCTTTGACCCGCCCCAAAGCACCTAAACTCCACATGGTTAATTTATCATCGTTGGACTGCACACTCCGCTCCTTGAGTTGCAAAGTGATCCATGTGGCTCTAGAGACAGACACAGGACAAAGAGGGCTTATGAAAGCTTAAAAATCAAAGTGAAGAAAATGTGGCAAACTCATCTTCAGGTTGAAGATCACGTCATCCTGATCAAAAATATGTGAATGGTTCGTCAAACTAAGTTCGTATGCGAAAGTTAGAGCTGGTAAAAGTTATAAGGATGATTGGATGACTTTGCAAGTTAAAGTGGACACATTTCCAAAAAAATCCAGTGACCATATTCTAGCCGGCTCCGGTCGGATTCCAGGCGAATTTGTGGGGTCGTTAAAAATACTCCTTCATCCTAAAAGCCAAATTTCAAATTTGGACGGGTTTGTTAATTAAAACAAAAACTATATATATATATATTTGGGTGGTAGGCCACCAACCCCACCACCCCTGATCGATATTCCCACCACACATATTAAAATAACAAAGGTTGGGGGGTAGGTGGTCAACCCTGCCACCCCGCGGACCCACACCACTATATATATACAACAACAGTTGGGTCAAGTCATGCGATGTGGACTTGCCCACTGCAACAAACCCATTCCATACTATATATGGTGGACACAGATGGGTGGACTGCCCGATGCAAGTCCAGATCAAAAACTTATACAATTCATTTTTAAAAAAAAATATGCGGACTAATATGGGAGGGGGCAGGGTTTGACCACCCAACCACCTCCCCACCATTTCAGGGTCTTAACCAACGTGCCAACTAGCAGACCTTGTAAGATCCGCCCTACCCATTATATTTAAACTCGTCTTTTGTTCAGTGTGGGAGGCAGACCCGAGCAATTAGTTCAAGGCAAAGGATGCAGAATGGTGGCACACAATTCGAGACAAAGAATATTCCTTTGATGCCCACAGATTCCCTAGGGGAGGTAAAATTTCTTTTTATTAGAAAATTCTCAAGTTTACAGTAATTTTTCTCATATTTTCACAGGGAACATAATGGCACTATTAGATTCGCCTTTTCAGCCACGGTTTTGCAGATTCCCTGTGGAGGAGAACCTTTAGGAATCTTAAGGGAATCTTTTAGATTCCTTGGAGGCCAAAATTCACCAGTGTCAGAATGAGGTCAACTTTATACTCATTCTTGTCAGAATTTCGTAAGGATATCAATGGTGAGATCAGATTCTTGTTTTGAGTTGCAGATTTCTAGATTCTCTATGAAGCAACATCTTTGAGGAATCTAAAGGGAATCTAAAAGATTCCCTGCAACCCAAATTTCGACAGTGTCAGAATTCAAAAAATTGACAGTTAGTCCTACACCTCTCGGTGACACGAATCTAGTGGTGTAGTTAGATTTTCCATCTAAGCCTTATATTTTTCGACCATTTTCGAAGCATGGGATGACAGTGTCGGATTTCAGCATGTGGACAGTCGATTTCTTCCCATTCGATGCCACGTTTTCAATGGTGCTTTCAGATCTAGTGATTGAGTAGCCTATTCTTCAGCCAGCATTAGAGTTGAGGTTGTTAGATCCCTTTGTTGCCTTTATGGTGAGATATACTTTGATACCATGTGTGTAGTTGTCATGCTGATAGGAGGTTTTGTTGACGAGTGAGAGTTCCTTGTAAAGGAACGTCTCATGGAGAGACTTTGCCACTTGTGTTGAGGAATTTTCCTTGTATGACATGTCAACAACATACATGTACATTATCACCAGTTACAACGTTGAATGAAGCGGCCAACACCATCGAGACACCAAGGCCCAGAGACGTAGTCCACACTCGACGTACTCCTATATTAAATGGCTTTCATTTTGTCGTATGATTGTTGACATGTGTTCCTCTTGATTATATCTGCTTGTGTTCATTAATTATTTTGATAAAATGTAATTTTAACACATTGGCCGAATTAAAAGGTCTTGGTTAAAAGGGTATCAAAACTTTACTCGGATCAAGTGGTATTAGAGCGTTCTTCTTGCTTATGTGAATTGCAAGTGTGATCCATTGAACGTGCAACGATGGAGGATGTCAAAGACATGTAGGAGACCATGCTCAGGGTGTCTGAGAAAGCGGACATATTGTCTAAAGCTTATCAGAAAAAAGCAGCAGATAATGCTAAGTTGAAGACACTCCTACAGGAAGACAAGGAGGAGAAGCGGCGATTTCAACTTCAATTGCAAGCCATGACAGAGGCATTGGAAGAATTGACACACAACGACAAAAGACTTCAAACAAATCATGATGCATTACAGACCCTTCTACAAGAAGAGAATAAGGAGAAGCAGTAATTGAAACTTCAGCTAAAAGCCACAACTGAGGCCTTGGAGGAAGTGAAGCGCAACGAACACTTAGAGAAGCCCTCTTTACCTGTTTCCAAATTGACATCTGAGGTAAATAGTTGTGATCATTCTTTAGTTTCATCTTCACATGCTATTATTTCTGTTGGAAATATGGAAATCCCTATTAAAAGAACTGGCATGAGACTCCTTACTAGGATGGGGTACAAAGGAGGAGGGCTTGGCATTCATGGACAAGGCATAACTCAGCCATTGGAGGTTGTGCAAAGACCTCGCTACACAGGTTTTGGATACACTGAAGGATAATTCTCAAAGGTTTCAGAATCCTCCACGGCATTGTGGAAACTGTCGAGGGAAAAGAATGATGGGAACACTTCACCATCGTCCCATGGCAGTGCATGTTGCAGTAGAAGAGCTAAGACAAGCTCTCATCACCATGATTGCACGACAAACCACCAGGAAAGGTATAGATATTCACAAGTTCATTTTGATTATAAGCATGTTTCTAAACATGAATGTAAATCATGGCATAAGAAAACTTGTAGTTTTTATGGTTTACATAACCATGTCATTACTGAGTGTTGGAAAATAATGGCAGTACAAAGGAGGATGAGGCGTGGAAAGCGATATCTACAGGAGGGAAAGAAACTGATTAAGCAGGTCTAGAGGAAAAATACCTTTTACATCCATTACAACCAAGGTGGTCATCAAAGAGCCACGTGTTCGAGGCTCCATCCATAGCATCACCTTAAGGACAAAGCATCAGTGCATGAACCGGTTGAAAAATATGTTTAACAAGAAAATGTGCCACAAGGAGATGATCCATTCAGTTTGATAAGTGAGAGATGGTTTTTCTAGATGTGCTAGTGTGTCATGGCCATGTTTGTAAATCATATGTTGCATTTTTAACAATGAAAGTGATTATGTGTTTTCCATCTCTTGTTAAGAAACCATGATATTTTTGCCTTGTCTTGTAAATAATGTGATGCATTTCTATCACGTAAAAGTTATGATGTGTTTTCCATCACTTTGAAATGCGACAATGATGTTTCTGGCCTTGTAATGATAGGTGGGGTGTGATTTCCATTTTAATGTAAGCTTGACCAACGAGTATGTGTTATAAACTCATGGCCAGTATGGAAATTTTTGGGTCATAGTTGGTCATATTTGAGCATGTAATCTACAAGAAATTGTACTACATGTTTGCATGGGATGAAGGTGTCAGTTCATTTCTTATGGCTCCGAAGGACACACATGAAGGAGAAGGAAGGGTGACCTTTGAGGACACTTGTGGTGCAGACATTGTACACAAAAATGGCAGATTATTGGTGATGATTTTGGAGGACAAAAATCTCCTCAGTGGGGAGGAATGATCTATGTTTCTCTAGAGACACACACAGGACAAAGAGGGCTTATGAAATCTCAAAAATCAAAGTGATGGAAACATGGAAAACTCAGCTTCAGGTTGAAGATCTCGTCGTCCTAATCACAACAGTGCAAACAATTCATCAAACTGAGTAAGTATGTGAAAGTTAGAGCTGGTCAAAGTTCTAAGGTTGACTGGATGACTTGGAAAGTTAAAGAGGACACATTTTCGCAGAAATCCGGTGACCAAATTCTGGCCAGCTCTGGTCGAATTTCAGACGAATTTGTGGGGTCATTAAAAAGAATCCTTCGACCTAATAACCAAATTTCAAATTTGGAAGGGCTTGTTAATTATATATATATATATATATATATATATATATATATATTTGGGGTGGTTTTCCACCAACCCCGCCACCCTCGGTTGATATTCCCACTGCACATATTAAAATAACAAAGGTTGGGGGGCAGGTGGTCAACTCTGCCACCCCGCAGACCCCACACCACTATATATAAACGACAACAGTTGGGTCGGGTTGTGGGATGCGTACCCTCTCACCACAACAAACCCATTCCATACTATATATGGTGGACACGGATGGGTGAACCACCCGATGCGGGTCTGGCCCCGAAAATTATACACGTCAGTATTTTTTTTTTTAAATATGGACTATTATGGTAGGGGGTGGGGTTTGATCGCTCGACCTCCTCCCCACCATTATAGGATCTTAACCAGTGTGCCAACCGACGGACCTTCTAAGGTCCACCCTACCCATTATATTTAAACTCGTATTTTACTTAGTGTGGGAGGTAGACCTGAGCACATAATTCGAGGCAGAGAAGGTAGAATGGTGGCACGTAGTTCTAGATGAAGAATATTCCTTTGATGCCCATAGATTCCCTAGGGGAGGTAAAATTTCTTTTTATTAGAATATGCTCAAGTTTACAGTCATTTTTCTTAGATTTTCACAGGGAACGTAATAGTGATATCAGATTCGCCTTTTCAGCAGCAATTTTGAAATATTCCTTGGAGGCCGAAATTCGACGACGTCAGAATGAGGTCAACTTTATACTCTTTCTTGTCAGAATTCCATAAGGATCTAAATGGTGAGATCATATTCCTATTATGATTTACAGATTTTCAGATTCCCTATGGAGCAGCATGTTGGGGCCCTTGTTTTTGTTTAAGTTTTGAACTTTTGGCCAAGACATTTTGAACTTTGACTCTTTTTGAGTTGTGGAATAAATGCACATAGCAACCGCGACCGCGCCGCAGCGACCAGGAGTTGCGGAGCTACCAAGGTGGCGCGGAAGCACTTGATAGCTGGAGATCGAACAGAGATAAGTGCAGATGAAAGAAATACAGCAGAAAACAGAAGGTAGAACACGCAGACTTCAGAAGAGACGCTGGGAAAAGCCAGAGTGAAGACACAGAGAAGCTGCCAGTCGCGACGAGCGGGTGAATAAAAGGCGATCACCCGGCTGAAGAAAGAGATTGATTATTGGTTGTTATTATTGAAGGTTGAATGGATGTGAGAGGAGTCGCGAGGATCAAGACCTGAGGAAGGATACGCAGAGCAGCTGCGGAAGAATCATGCTTGTTCTTCCTATGGGTTCTTACTTTCTATGTTCTTCCTTTCTGTTCTCAAACCCATCTGTATATGACTTGTGAGTTATCAGAGAAGAAAGCTATGTAATCATGTATTCGGCTAGAAGAATAATATAAGGGAGGATTGCTGTCTCAATATGTTGTTCATGCGTTGTAATGTGTTTACACTGATTTAAAAAAATTTAAGTTGCGACTGTCTGAATATTTAGTTAGTGATCTTGCATGTGTAGTTTGGTATATGTAATGGATGCACTTTCTTTCTTTGGTTGCGGGTTTATTCCTTACCAGTGATCTCATCCCCTTATGCATGTGGTCGCGGCACGCCTCGGGTGAGACGCACTGCTCTCCAAGAGCAGGGTGAAAATGCCGGCGTGTTCCTAGACTACACCGGACCCCTTGTTGGCCACAACCCTTTGAACCTGGGTCTTGCCCGCGAGACCTGACTTTTCGCCAACAAATGGTTCCGTTGCTGGGACCTGCATGTTCTGAGGGGATCTAGATCATGGTCTCGAGGATTTTTGAAGGAGCAATACGACGATGGTGGGATGATCATCTTGACCATTTCATTACTCAGCAAGCGGAGCTGACCAAGAAAAAGGAGGCCGCGATCAAGGAGATCGTTCTTTTCTCTGATTCAGCCAGTGATACATACGAAATTTTCTGGGGAAGGTTCCCTACCAACCTTTACAATTGGTTGCGAAGGTTACGAGCGACGATGCCCCAAGAAGGCTCGCGGAAGATAAACCGCAGGTGGGCGCACGAAGACCTGGTAGCACTGCATCGGGTAGACATCGAACTAACCCGCGCAGTGGATTTTTGGGTAAGGACCACGTTGGAAGGATACGCTGTGGAGTTTGCTGCTGAGTGTTACCAATCCTTTTCAAAGGCTGAGGCTATTTTTCACTCAGGGCTGAGGGGGAAACTGCTGAAGGAGATTCCGCTGTGGATCAAGGCCCTGATGGTGGACGAAGGGTTGATTGAATTCCACAAAACGAGTATGGAAGCGTAAACCACCCATACTGGGGGAAGGATTGAGGGGACCGATGCTGTGTAGATAGTAAGAGTGGGGAGCGGGGGATGGACGTTGAAGCCGCATGCAAGTTGCGGGAGTCACGTGCACATCGGCGGGCACAGATCGCCGATAGGTGGCGAAGAAGGGTAATGAGAGATTTTAAGAGAAGGGAAATCGAGAGGAGAAATCAGAAGGAGGCGCCTCAGAAGACAAGAACCATGGGTTTGGATACTCGGACAGGGGACGGGACAGCAGCGGACGTACAATGGGTGCATGGGAGCCCAGCGACGCGAGAAAGAGAAGTAACGACTAGCGAAGATAGTGGAAAGATGCAGCCCGAAGAAAGCTCCGATGACGAATGGCACAGCGTGATGCAGCAGATGTTCCAGGATCAGACGGCACCCACCCCTCCAGGCAGCCCTACGTCCCGCTTTCCGCATGGCCAGGATCCCGACCTTCCCCTGGTACTTTATCAACCTTTAAGAAATATTTTTATTCAGTTACAAGCATTAAGTCATTCATATAGTAGTTCAGCGGCGTCGGTAACGCCCAGTAGCAGCAGCGTCACTAGTAGTAATATTTTCCCTAGTGGGATCGTTACGCAACCAGGACCCGGAGGCTTTATCCTGGTTAATTCTCCACAAGTATACATGGCTGGATCTTTCACCCGGTACCCAGAGTTCTCTGGCCGGGGAAATGACGACGTAGAACAACACTGGTATCTGTGCGAAGCCATCTGGAGGGCTCGACAGACGCCGGATGCAGGGAAGTTAATAGAGTTCCAAACCACGCTCAGAGAGAGAGCTCTGCGGTGGTTCATCAAGTGGTTCGAGGCGCACCCTAACCCTGTAATCGCGGACGTGAAGCGGGACTTTGTCCATGAATTCAAGCTCCCCCAGACAGACCAGCAGGGCCTGTCAGAGCTGTGGGAAATTAAGCAGAAGGAAGGAGAAACCGCGTGGGAGTTGATGCGGTGATTTAAAGACGCGATCGGGAAACTCAGTTACCCGATCGATCCAAACCACCAGAGGGACTGGTTCATCAAGGCTCTGCTCCCCTTGACACGAACCCCTCTCACACAGCAGAAGATTGATAATCTGCAGGACGCTTTGGAGCAGGCCATGAAGATTGAAGCCATGGCGGGATACCCCCAGGAATACAGGGGGGGATGGGCCCGCAAGACCCTTCTCTGATAGGGTTGCAACATCAGATCGCCAGCTTGACCGAAAAGCTCAAGGAAATTCAGCCAGCGAGACCAGCGCGACCGAATGTTTGGTGTACTCATTGCCTGGTCGAGGGACACGTCGCAACCGAATGTCCTCGGTTGCGTGGCGCAGGAGTTGAGCCCTCGGTTGCAGCAATTCAGGGGGGTCCACCACCAGGGGGTGGCGCGGCGATGAACCCGCAGGGAGTCTACCAGCTGCAACAGACCTTTGCGGGGTTCCCACCGCAACCAGGGTCTTCCACCACAGAGTACTGTGAGATTTTCCGGACGATGGGGCATCCTCCTCGGATGTGCCCGATATTGTAGAAGTACTCCACGGTGCCGAATAATGTATACTGCGAATTCTGTGTGTCTACGACTCACAACACTGAGCAGTGCAGGGCGCTTGACGCCCTTGCGGATCGATTGGATCGTCCCTCGTACAGGGTGAACGAGGCCCCAAGGGGAAGGGGTGGCGGCATGCGCGGAGGCCGAACAGGAGGACGCGGTCCGGTAAAGTGCTACAATTGTGACCAGGAGGGTCATGTGGCTCGAGAATGTCCCCTTCCGCGACGACCCTGGTGTTCCCAGTTCCGGGTCAACGCCCATGCTACAGAAGACTGTCCGGAGCTCATCAAGAAGTGGGAAGAACGGGTGAGGCAGAGGGGAGCGAATCTGATAAACTCAGAACCGCGCAGCACCGCAACCCCTGACATGCAGAATGTTGCGATAGTAACACGGGGGGGAAGAAGACTGGAGACGATGCCCACGAGAGGGAGCCAGCACGAGTGGTTCGGCCGGCATCCCCAAAGAAGTTGATCAGGCCCGATGTCCAGAAGAAGTATTTTCAGGAGGCGGTTGAGGCATTCGCCCAGTTGCGGAACGAGGGAGGGCTGGAGGAGCCCTGGCGGCCGGAATCCGGTGCGCAGGACCCCGCAGATACTGTGGTCGAGGATTGGCTCCGGCTATTCCTCAGGATTTTTGATAACGCTGGGTTGCGGCAGCAGCTCAAGCATGCTTTAAACGGAGCGCTGCAGGGGCACGCAGAACCCAGAAATCCGGTGGACGCTAGACCTCAATATGTGCAACGTGTCAAGCGGAACAAGCAACGAACAGGCAAAGAATTCCGGCTTAACACGCAGGTCGCGGGATTCCAAATCAGCGACACCATGTTGGACTTGGGGTCCGACGTCAATATTTTGCCGCGAAAAACATTGGTTGCTCTTGGAAAGCCACGGCTCGCCTATTCCCCAATCCAACTCAGGATGGTGAACCAGTACTGTATTTTGCCAATCGATCGACTCGAGGGGGTCGAGGTCGATGTTGCGAGGGTAAAGACATACATTGACTTTGAGGTTACTGATATCATGGGCGATAAGGACCCCTATCCTGCTTTACTTGGTATTGATTGGGCTTTTGAGAATTACGCGATCATCGACCTCAAGAAGGAGCTGATGATTTTTGAGGATGGGGAGGTAAGGGTCACTCAGCCTCTCGACCCGTATCAGGGTCCGCAATATACAGAACCGGTGGACAGTCGGGAGGATGCTCAGATGATGGACCATCTCTATCAGATGACTGCAGGGAAGCGGGACGATTATATTAACCCGACCGCAACTGGCTCTATCAGTTGGCGGAGTGTGCAGAGCTCGGAGCTCGGATCCGAGCTCGCGTGGGAAGATTGGCAGCAAGGGGGGTATGAGACCACCACGCGGAGATGTGCCTCCATTGCTCAAGTCCGGTGGATAGGGACTGAGATCCGCGGATACCCCACATTATCAAACATGCAAGCAGTGAATACTTTTATTGCCAAGGTGGAAGACCGGGTCCCAGAGGAAAGTCGGATACCACTTTTGGATGTGGCCTTGAAGTCAACATCGGGACGATGGTGGAACAATCACCGCAACACTCTGTTGCGATGGGAGCGTGTGGCAGATGCTCTACGGGCACGCTTCAAAGAGGATGAAGGGCCCTGCATTACATTTAAACATCATGGAGCTTCCGAACCGCGACAGCATTTGCAAGCGTGCGAGGAACAGTGGTGTAGCGCAAGGTATCCTGAGGAGTTGTGGGTCCACAGGTTTGTCCACTCCCTGGGTAAAATTCCCCAGGCCTGGTACCTGGAGGAAGAGCGGAAACAGGGAACACGCTCCTGGCAAGCAGTCGCAGAAAAGTTCGTCCAGAGATTCTCGTTCGAAGGGGAGACGGCGCAGGAATCTCAGGCCCTACAAGCCGTCAAGGAGGTTTTGTTTTTCCGCCATCCTGAGCCTGATGAGGGCCCGGTGGCGTCACGCTCCGGAGTCAAGCACGAATTGGTTTGCCAACGAATTGACGGCGATCCAGAAGATGATATTTTGGAGGACCTGAGGCATCTCTATTTTGACGAGAAGGAAGGTGAGCGCAGCATCCGCGACGAGCCGACGACAGAAGGAGTCCATTTGCATCCCCTAAAGACAAAGAAGCTGAACATTGGAACGGAGGAGAAACCTAAGCTGGCAACGGTGGGAGACTACTGGGACGAGGAGACGACAAGGGAAATTTTCAGCCTCCTCCGGGAGTATGAAGATTTATTTCCGTCATCAGTTGCGGACCTGAAGGGGATCAAGGGGGATCTGGGCGAAATGCGCATCACACTGAAACCAGGAGCCAGGCCGGTGAAGCACCGACCCTACCGGTTGAATCCACGTATCAAAGAGAAGGTCAAGATGGAGATCGACAAGATGTTGGCTGCGGGTCTCATCTTTCCAGTAGAAGAAGCCGAGTGGGTAAGTCCCATTGTCATCCAGAACAAGAAGGACAAAGCGGAAATCCGTGTCTGTGTAGACTATCGGAGTTTGAATAATGCTTGTATCCACGATCCGTTTCCCACTCCCTTCAGCGACGAAGTTCTAGATCATGTCGCGGGAAACGAAGCTTATTCCTTCACTGATGGGTTTTCGGGCTACCATCAGGTGCGCATCGCCGAGGAAGACAAGGCGAAGACAACATTCACAACCGAGTGGGGATCATTCGCATACCATGTTATGCCGTTTGGTCTGAAGAATGCGCCAGCTGTGTTTTCCCGGATTGTCATTGCTGCCTTCCGGGAGTACATTCATAAGTTCCTGGAAGTCTATATGGACGACTGGACTGTTTACAGCCTGCTGAAGAAACACGCCTCCCTGTTGCGTGTTATGTTCGACCGGTGCCGCCAGCTGCAGATTTCCTTGAACTTGAAGAAATGTATTTTTGCAGTACCATTCGGCACCCTCTTGGGTCACGTGGTGTGTAAGCAAGGGGTCTGCGTTGATCCCGCCAAGGTCGCGGTTATTGTCCACATGGAGGCCCCCGAGAACGTGAAGCAGTTGCGGGCACTGCTCGGGCACACCGGATACTACAGGCGGTTTATCCGCAATTATGCCAAAATCACTGCCCCTTTGGAGAGACTGTTGCGGAAGTCAGAAGCATTTGAGTGGACGGCGGAGTGCAGGAAGGCACTCGACACATTGAAGGAGAAGTTGGCGACGGCACCCATACTTGTTCACCCCGACTGGGATAAGCAGTTCCATGTGCATATTGATGCGTCCGGTATTGCACTTGGAGCTGTGTTGGCGCAACCCGGGGAAACGACAGTTGACCACCCCGTATACTTTGCCAGCCGACGGTTATCGAATGCGGAGAAGAATTACACCACGACCGAGCGAGAGGCGTTGGCGATGGTGTACTCTCTTCAGAAGTTCCGCCACTACCTTTTGGGAGGAAAATTTACATTTTTCACGGACCATTCGGCATTAAAATATCTGGTCAATAAGCCTGTGTTGGAAGGAAGAATCTGTCGATGGCTTCTACTTTTTCAAGAGTTCACGTTTGAGGTGATTGTCAAGCCTGGCAGGTTGAACGTTGGTCCCGATCACTTATCCAGGCTGGAGATGGGAGAGAATGAAGTTCCGTTGGACGATCAGCTCCCGGATGCTGACCTATTCCGAGTTGAAGCAGTACCAGATTACATGGCTGACATTGCCACGTATCTGACCACAGGACAGTGCCCTGAGGATTACACCCCTCTTCAGAAACGCCACTTGGTTGTCCGGGCGGCCGATTATCGATTGATCGCAGGGCAGCTGTACAAACTGGGCCTGGATGAGGTGTTGCGCAGGTGTGTTCTTGACCACGAGCGGGAAGCAGTGATGTGGGAATGTCACAGTGGTGTTGCGGGAGGACACGTGGGTGCTAAACCCACCGCAAGGAAGGTGCTTCAAGCTGGCCTATGGTGGCCGACGGTACATGCAGACTGTAAGGCTTATGTGAAACGTTGCGATATTTGTCAGAGGATGGGAAGGCCTTCGCACAGGGACGAGCTTCCGCTACACCCAGTGCATGTGTTGCGGCCATTTGAGAAGTGGGTTGTTGATTTCGTAGGCCCCATCGCACCCATCGCCCGCCATTCCAAAGCCCGGTACATCATTACCGTGACGGATTACCTCACACGGTGGGCTGAGGCAGTTGCGGTACACGACTGCTCGGCAGAGACCGCTGCCCGGTTCATCTTTGAACACATCATCAGCCGCTTTGGCTGCCCACGGAGCTTGACAAGCGATCAGGGTACGCATTTCATCAATGCCACAGTCAAGTCGCTACTGGACACATTTATGATTCAGCATCATAAAAGCAGCCCATACCACACGCAGGCCAATGGTACGGTGGAAGCTTTCAATAAGATTCTTGAAAAGGGCTTGACTAAGATTTGCAACGCTCAGCGGGACGATTGGGATGAGCGGATACCAGCGACATTATGGGCTTACCGGACCACGGTAAAACTTTTGACCAACCAGACGCCATTCCAGCTGGTGTATGGCCGGGAAGCTGTGATTCCCGCCGAGTTCACCGTACCCAGCCTCTTGATCGCAACATCCCTTCAATTCTCAGAAGAGGCGTCACTTCGGGAACGCCTCCAGGAGCTACAAGAGCTGGATGAGGCTCGATTCCTCGCAGAATTCCACCAGAGGGTTGAGAAGGCCCGACAGAAGGCGTGGCACGACCGCCACATTAAAACTAAAGCTTTCCAAGTTGGCGGCAAAGTTCCCTTATACGACAGCCGGTTCCAGAAGTTTCCAGGCAAGCTCCAGATGCATTGGCTGGGACCGTACTTTGTCATCGAGATCCGCGACTCAGGAGCCGTTCGGTTGGCACAACTAGACGGCACAGTTCTTCCGGGATGGGTGAATGGCGCACGCCTGAAGCCCTACCAGGAGTAGGTACTTCTCACTTTTCATTAATAACTCTCGCAACCGAGAGAACCCGTAGAGTAGCGTAGTTGAATAACTCTCCCGCAACCGGGATGAATGTAGGTAGTCTTTTTCCAATTGTCAGCACTCAGTCAAATAACCAGTTAGTTGCGGGAACATTACCACAACCGACTGTGGTCAGGGCAGGCCAGTCCAGCGTGTCGCAGCGCCAGTCCAGCGTGTCGTAGCGCCAGTCCAGCATGTCACCGCTCCAGTCCAGCGTGTCATGCACGAAGGATCCATCCTCATGCCAGTGTCAGTCCAGGTCATATCCGTCAGTCCTTTTGTCAGTCCGTAGGATAGCTCAGATTTGGTCATAAATTCCCTTAATGGACAGTAATCATACCGTAATCATTTACCATCAGCCGCAGTTCCCTCCGCCGTCGGGTCCGCCCATCTCCCCATGACGCCGTCAGCAACTGTCAGATTACACACAGGCCTGCGATTGATCACACGATTATCGCAGGCAAGAAAGATAGCAAGAATTAATTGCCGTTATGGAGTCTCATCAACCCCGCGCGTGCCAGCAGATGGCCCAATTTGCATGAAGGCTATCAGCACAGGGATGACGGACCAATTCAGTTTGGAAGTTGCAGCGACTCCAGAGCATTCGCAGTATCAGAGCACTCAGCACTTCACAGGAAGTTACAGAAGAATTCTCCAAGTCTATCAGAGACGCGCCAAGATGCCGAGAGCTCTTCTCTCCGTTCCTGAACCAGCGTTAGATCGCAGAATTCACCGAGTAGAGTCACTGGTCGGCAAGTACGACAATGCACCATGTATGGACACCAACTTGTCCGACCCGGCTGAGTTTCCTCACCTCCATTGGCAGACGTTCATGGAACACCATTACACGCCTGGGAGCAGCTCTAACAGTCGAATGCGGGACGAATTCTGGGGCCTACAGCAGTCGACTTTGATGAATTTTAGGAGTCTTCCCGTCTTCGGAACCACCGAACCAGTTTTGCAATGTACCCGGTTCCTCCTCAGTCGGGTGCAGAACGGGTCCCTGTGGCTTAACGAAGAAATTCCAATACATGCAGCAGACATTAGTCGGCTTACGGGGCTATCCCAAACTGGTGCAGATGTCTCCACTGCGGGCCAGACATCCTCCAAGCGCGCCCGGAAGTCGGCTGATGCGGACCTCTACACCAAATATGGCACTCGCGGGGGTGGTAAAGGCGCTAAGATAGATTTGATAAATGTACCAGCAATCTGGTTTGCTTGCTACCTGATCGCTAGCAAGACCATGCGCCACTACATAAAGGGGGAGTGCACTCTAGACACAATTTCCATCGCAGAGCATTGCGTCCGGGGAGCCAAGTTGAATTGGAGCTCGTTTGTGTTGAAGGAGCTCTTCGCGGCTTGCGAAGACAATTACAAGCGGACTACCAGTTTCATCTATGGGTACTTGCTCTTAGCGTTCGCCATGTGGAAATGGCATCTTCCCCCGATACGGACACCGGCGGAGATCACCGTGAGCCAGCCGCTCGCGATGAGATATTCCCCCTGGCAGGTGTCCACGGCCCCCAGCAGCAGGCAGGTGAACACAGAGGCGTTCCGAGAATGGTATGGGATGATGACCGATGTGGTCGCTTCCCAGCAACGGGTGCCCCGGCACCTGTTGGATGAATACAGTGAACAGGTGTGGTTTGGCGTCAGCCACAACCACACTTTCATCCGACCGACTTGTGTACCGCACCATACTTTTCATATGGCGCCCCTTCGCTTCCAGCTGAATGATAATGTTTTCCACAGGGAGGTCTCTACGTGGCCGGGGGTTGTCCAGCACGTTAGCGACGGAGTCCTCCGCTACAATTTTGAGGGGATGAGGGCCGCACAGCAGCCTGCCGCGACCAGCGCCGGGGGATCTTCCCAAGTTGCGGCGGAGACAACCCCAGATGCAGCGGGGACCGCAGCGAACCGGCCTGAATCGCTGGTCCCCATCGTCGAGCATTTCAATGACCAGGCACGGCGACTCAACGTGGCAACTCAGGTTGTTTCCAGTGGTGCCCCTATATTTCCTTCTTTTACTGAATTTCGTATTAATCGATCCCTTGGTCTCTCCAACACCGCCCCCCTCACTTCCCCCATTCCCACTAACCTGTTCACTTCTGCCACCCCCCTCATCACGACAATGGGCGAACCGGGCCCCGAACCCGATTCCACCGGCCCACCTCCTTCCAAGAAGGCCCGCACTACGGCCACAGATCCCGTGGTGGATCTTACGGAGGATGATCCACCAGCCACGCCACCCACAGCAACTTTGATTCCGGAGGAACCGCTGATTGATCCAGCAGATTTCCTCAACATTCGTCTCCCTCACACCTCGTTCACTCCATCCACCGCCCCCTCCACCAGCCGACCACATGCCACCTCCCCCAATCTGTCCAATTCATCAGCCACTGTGTCCGATTCTTTGATCCGGGAACTTTTCGGCGGTGACCACGGGGCGGAGGTCACCTCCAGTACTGCAGCCGTGGTACCACCTGTTGACCCCGTGGCCACATCCCGGGATCCCCTTGCCACTATATCTGTCCATCCAGCCACAGTTGGGGTTGATTTAGCCGCCCCTTCCACAGAGCAAACCACGCAGCAGGACCGGCCAGAGCTTGATATGGCCACTTCGGTGCAGCAGCAGACGCCGGTCCATCCTCCAGAGACTTCATGCCGAGCAGCGGCCATGGGCCAATCTTCGCAGGAACAGACGCCAGAACAGGGTACGCCCAGCACAGCAGCTGCAGAACAACTGAGTCCAGCACAGCTGTATCTGCTCATTCAGCGGGCGGCCATCAAGGCCGAGCAGATTCACACCGAGCTACAGCGGCGGTGGACTGAGCAGCGGAGTCAGATCACGGCGCTTACTGAACAACGCAATCAGTTGCTGCAGGAGAAGACCAACCTCAAGGAGCAAGTCAACATTGCTATCCAAGCGATCTCCAGCGTATGGCCCGCTGCACGGGCTCACTATGCTCCACTTCCCACCAGAGTCGAGGAGGACTCTATCGCGCTGCAGGCTCATCACCTCAGGGAAGTTTTCACTACTGTTTGTAGGGAGAACCAGGAGTTACAAGCGGAGTTAGCCGCACGGCCTACCCTTCCAGATCCACCCACTGACCATTCAGGACAGGTGACTGCCAAACAGGTGCAGGCAGTTAGTCTACAAGCAACTCTCCATTCCATGACAGCCGCGGCTTCTGCCCTTCTACGCAGTTTGCAAGAGTGCTCACTCGCGTTAACTTGCAAGACGCAGCCCATTGTTGCCCAGCTGCAATAGCTTGCCCGAGACATTCAAGCGACCACGGACCCTGCAAGGTTGGATCAGCTCTACGCCCAGTCGGATGAGCTGGAACTTCACATGCAGCAGACTGAGGCCGAATCAGCCGCGGCCAAGCACGTCATCCGGGAGATCCGTCCGCCCCTTCGCACCCATGCTGACGCTATGCACCAGCTGGATGCCAAGGCAGAAGCCCAGCTCGCCACTCTGTTCAGGGCTGCCCCGACGCCCATTGACGAAGCCGCCGCTAACCGCATCTCTCAAGACGCCGACCTACTTATGCAGGAATGGCAGCAAGCAGTGGCGACCTTCACAGAGCTTAGAGATTCAACACTCCGCCGGGTCCCGGAGTTGGGGCCCTTGTTTGGCCAACCGGATGGGAGAGTACAGCAGGAAAGGGTAGCGGAAGAAGGAACAGCAGAGCAGGGCGCGGAAGCTAGCGGGGGAATGGAAGTAGAAACTGTCATTTGCGATTGACTCGCGGACGAGTCAAAGAATTGTGGTCGGGGCCTGTTGGGGCCCTTGTTTTTGTTTAAGTTTTGAACTTTTGGCCAAGACATTTTGAACTTTGACTCTTTTTGAGTTGTAGAATAAATGCACATAGCAACCGCGACCGCGCCGCAGTGACCAGGAGTTGCGGAGCTACCAAGGTGGCGCGGAAGCACTTGATAGCTGGAGATCGAACAGAGATAAGTGCAGATGAAAGAAATATAACAGAAAACAGAAGGTAGAACACGCAGAAATCAGAAGAGACGCTGGGAAAATCCAGAGTGAAGACACAGAGAAGCTGCCATTCGCGACGAGCGGGTGAATAAAAGGCGATCACCCGGCTGAAGAAAGAGATTGATTATTGGTTGTTATTATTGAAGGTTGAATGGATGCGAGAGGAGTCGCGAGGATCAAGACCTGAGGAAGGATA
The DNA here is from genome assembly GCA_034641835.2 of Pinus albicaulis. NCBI lineage: Eukaryota > Viridiplantae > Streptophyta > Pinopsida > Pinales > Pinaceae > Pinus > Pinus albicaulis. The sequence continues at coordinate 292,484,720 of CM076578.1, forward strand.
CGCAGAGCAGCTGCGGAAGAATCATGCTTGTTCTTCCTATGGGTTCTTACTTTCTATGTTCTTCCTTTCTGTTCTCAAACCCATCTGTATCTGACTTGTGAGTTATCAGAGAAGAAAGCTATGTAATCATGTATTCGTCCAGAAGAATAATATAAGGGAGGATTGCTGTCTCATTATGTTGTTCATGCGTTGTAATGTGTTTACACTGATTTAAAAAAATTTAAGTTGCGACTGTCTGAATATTTAGTTAGTGATCTTGCATGTGTAGTTTGGTATATGTAATGGATGCACTTTCTTTCTTTGGTTGCGGGTTTATTCCTTACCAGTGATCTCATCCCCTTATGCATGTGGTCGCGGCACGCCTCGGGTGAGACGCACTGCTCTCCAAGAGCAGGGTGAAAATGCCGGCGTGTTCCTAGACTACACCGGACCCCTTGTTGGCCACAACCCTTTGAACCTGGGTCTTGCCTGCGAGACCTGACTTTTCGCCAACACAGCATCTTTGAGGAATCTAAGGGGAATCTAAAAGATTCCGTACAGCCCAAATTTCGACAGTGTCAGAATTCATAAAATTGACGGTAGATCCTACACCTCTCGGTGACATGAATCTAGGGGTGTAGTCAGATTTTCCATCTGAGCCTTATATTTTTCGGTCATTTTCCAAGCATGGGATGATGGTGTCGGATTTCAACATGCGGATAGTTGATTTCTTTCCATTCGATGCCACGTTTGTGATGGTACTTTCAGATCCAGCGATTGAGTAGCATGTTCTTCAGCTAGCGTTAGAGTTGAGGTTGTGAGATCCCTTTTTTGCCTTGATGGCGGGATATTCTTTGATACCATCTATGTAATTGTCATGTTGATAGGAGGTTTTGTTGATGAGTGAGAGTTCCTTGTAAAGGAACATGTTGTGGAGAGACTTTGCCACTCGTGTTGAGGACTTTTCCTTGTATGACAAGTCAACATCATCCATGTACATTATCACCAGATACAACACTGAATGAAGCCTCCAACACCATTAAGACACCAAGACCTAGAGACGTAGTCCACATTGGACGAACTCTGTTATTAAACGACTTTCACTTTGTCGTATGATTGTTGAGATGTGTTCCTCTTGATTATATATGCATGTGTTCATTAATTCTTTTGATAAAACGTAATTCTAACACATCAGCCGAAGTAAAAGGTCTTGGTTAAAAGGGTATAAAAAATTTACCCAGATCACGAAGTCTTTTGACCCAAAATGGACCAAGTTGGGCCATGCCAAAACCTTCCATATTGATGTCAATTTCTAATTCTAGTGGTTGATTAAGTAGTATAGTAAACTTAAGGAGCACATAGTGGAGAGATCAAGCATGAAACAACATTATTTCTTTAGGATTTTTCATTTACACCATGCCTCTTTGACATGCTACGTCGTCTTATTCTTCACACTCACGTGTAAATGGTCAATAGGTATGCCCTATTAACCATTCAAAAGAGGCATGTGCATGGTACATAATAAGATACTTGATGTTGCAATTGTAGATAAGCGACCAAATACTAGATAGGATTTAGTGAATATTATGGTTAAACATGCAAAATAAGAGTTTTAAGTTGCAATTCTAAGGGTAAAACACTAAAACGAGTTAGTAATCTATATCTTGGTGCATTCTTCCCAGTCACTGGTGGGACTTCTTATTATGGATCTTCAATTAATGTAGCCATTGATTGATCTCACTTTTGATTTGGTGCTAGAAGCTCTAGTTCAAATGCTTATTTTCCTTCCTATGCCTCTAATGGTTCTTATTCTTAATGGATTTGAGACTAGTCCATATACTCCAATTATTTCTAACGCAAGGTCCACTTGCTTTCAACACATAATAAAAGTAAGAGAATCTCTTACTTAGTCCATTGGATCAGGGAATGTGCCTATGTTAACAGAGATACGATAGATACCAATGGAGAAATAAACTTTTTAACCACCTTTTCCCTGGCCTCTCTTCAATGGTTCATAGTGCTTTTGTTGCTATTTATTCTACCATTCAAACCATGGTATAGATTATGCTCTCTTACATCGATGACCCCTTTTTTTAGATTCCTTTATTCTAGATTCCTTTGCATTCGATGATTATGTTATAGACATATATATTACAAATATGTTAAGGGGTTATTATCCTTTCTTAAGTTGCTCATCAATTAGCACTAAAGACTTTTCATGGAAGTTGCAATCCACAATCACTACTTACCTTTCATGGAAGTTCAATCCACAATCACTACTTATTCAATGTATAGGTCAAATTAATAAGTTAATATTTGCTTAAAACCCACCATGTATGAGATCAATTATTGCATTTGAACCCAATTGACAAAGTCTAAGAAATATATCACATGGAAATTAGGGTGGGATGAGGGTCTATAAGTAGCTTTCTCTGTAGTGAAGACAAGTGGCCCACTCAATAAAGTAATAAAGGAGACTCTTCACATGGATCATGGATAGAATTCACTTCCGAGTCATTCGAACTTTAGATTAGGTTAGTAATATACTGTTTATGCACCACAACTCCATTTGTAGCAACTTTACTTTCCTTTGAAATACGATATAATATAATTAATAATTCTTCCAGTTTTTAAAATTGTTCAGCTCTCTATCTATTGTTATAAATACTATTAATTTTCTAAAACATAAAGATAAAGAAATTGTACATGGATATGATTTTCAACTTAAAAATAAAATAAATTTTAATATTAAAAAAGAAAGCTAATGAAAAACATATAAACTAACAAATACTACAAGGAAAATGAGTATCATCTTACCCTTAACCATGAAGAATTGAATTGGAAGTGAATTGGAAGTAATACTACATCCATGAGATATTGCGTTAATGTTGCCAATTCAATCAGTTCAATAGTCAATGTGCTAACATATCACGAACTAAATTAGAGTGAAAGTCTAGTAAACAACTCTTATTATAAAAAATTGTCATCTTTGTTCAAATACATTTATTTATTTATTAAAATTGATTAAAATATATGTATCAAAAATTTGTAAAGAAAGGCTCAAAGGGAGTAGTACACCATTTTTAATACAATAACTTGAAGATTTTGTATTCAAGCTAAGTGTATAAAAAGTTATTATTTTTTTTATTCGGTAAACTACTTAAAGTTTTATATAACAAAATATTAAATATTAAATTATTTTGATATTTTTTAAAATATTGTATATGTATTATTTTAAATTTTAAATTGTTTTATTTTTGAGTTTGAGTTTTGATATAACTGCAGGATTAATTTTTGGTTTGAGAAATTGTCATCCAGAGTGTTTAAGTTTATTTATATAATAAAATATTAAATTAATTTGATTTTTTAAAATATTATATATATATATATATATATATATATATATATATATATATATATATATATATATATATTAAATTGTTTTGTTTGTTAAGTTTTAATATGACTACAAGATTAACTTTTGGTTTGAGAAATTGTTACTAGGAGCTAGGAGCTTTAAGTTTACCAAGAGATTGCATTAGCTTAGGCCACACCAGCTTTTAGCATAGCTAGATCTTTACCCATATAGTTTTGAACTAGTGAAGCTCACATCATAGAATCACTAAAAAATACACCTTACGGTCATCTATTCTATGCCCCATGCCCATTTTAAATTTTAAATATCATTATAAATATTGATATGCAAATATATTCAATATAGTATTTGTGTTAGAAAATAAATTATTTTGTATAAACATGTATCTTATACTATCATGGTTGATATTGTAAATTGAATTTTTACAAAGATATTTTATGGATTTTTAAAATAATCATTAAAACATTATTATTAAACAATATAATTATAATTTTCTTGAAAATGTCACACATAAACATTTAGAGCACGAATAAAATACTCAATTATTACATAATTTGAATACAACAATTATTTTATTTGTTGACAAATAATTATGTGTGCTTCCATTATTTTCATGAATTAATATGGTCTTATTAGCCATAATTAATTTGTCTTATGAAAATAACTTAGATTGGGTTTAGCTAAAACCTTAAAATTTAAACAACAATCAATTCCAATTAAACACTAATGTGACAACTTGCTTTCATTATTTTCATGAATTAATATGACCTTACCTTTGCCATAATTAATTTGTCTTATAAAAACAACTTAAATAAAGCTTACATAAAACCTTAGAATGTAAACAAAAATCAATTATAATTAAACAATAATGTGACAGCTTAAATAAAGCTTATAGGACTTAGCTAAAACCAAAGAATGTAAACAACAATCAATTCCAAACATTAATGTGAAAAGGTGAAGGAAATCAATTCCAAACATTAATCAAACATTAATGTGAAGAGGTGAGGGGAGGGAAAACAAGGATTTGTAAATCAACTTTTATATAAAGTACAACATAAGATGAACCTTATTTGTACCCAATATATTACTCATCAATGTAAATCTCTTAAAATATTGAACAGTTATTTATAGTAAAAAATACAATTATTATATAATGTTTACTTAAGTACAGGGAAAATTTTAAGGGTGGAAAATTATTTTAAGGTTTAGAAATTTTGGTTAATTTACTAGTCTCTAATATGCAAACTAAATTGTCAATGTGTTCATAAAAAAATTCAATTTTTTTCATATAACCTTTATAAAATTTTGACGATTTTAAAAGTAAAATCATTTTATATTATAAAATTTGAGCGAATCATTCTTTTAAAAAATGGAAATTAATGACATAGAAAATTAGCCCACCTACTAATATTAGCCCCTAAAATTGTCCGTGCTTAAATATTGACTACTTATTAGTAAATTTATATTTTTTTACCTTAATTACACTGTGAAGAATTACACATTAATTAACACAATAACAAACGATCACACCAATTACACAATAACATTTTTAGTGAGTTTATCATTCTCAAAATCCAAAATATTTAGAAACCCATTCCACAAATCCTATAACAAATAGTTTCAAACTTCACTCTACTCTGTTAACTGGTTTAGTATCATTAAAGGCACAAGAAAGACCAAACAAACCCCAAAAAAAAAACAAATGCTACACCTTTGGAGTTGTAGATATGTATCACTTCACATATTGGCGCACTTGAAAATGTAATCATTAAGTGCAGTTAATGAAATACTTTTAAGTACGAAGACCGCAATATTTTTTGCGGTAGTTAGAGGTACAAGCATGATCCTTTAATTGTACAAGTAAATCTTTATGCGTGGGCCAATTCGTCCCATAAATATAATTATGTGATTTCCAAACCAACTTTAATGTTTATTCCTTTCGATAATAACAAATAACGTCTCTGTCCAAGATGTTATGCATGCAAATTAAGGTAGTGTGTCAATTATGGAGGCTCGTCGTACGAATACTTTTTGAACTTTTTCAATTTTGTCCAATGGATATTATTCAAAAATTAATGTTAATATAACGGTATATTATCTTGATGGAACTTATAAAGATTTTTTATTTTTATTTATTTATTTTTTTGGGCTACCCATCAATTAACCAATCTGATAATATGATAATAATAGTAATTATATGTTTCAGTTATGGATTTTCTTTTATAGGTTATTTGTTAGATTTTTTTGAAGGTTTTTTGTATTTTTTTTTATAAAAATTTACTTAGAATTTAATAGGAATTCGCTGGAATCACATATTTGAATTGTGAACTCTCTTCAATTTAACTTACTCGGGAGTTTTTCAGCATGTTGAATTCATATATGCAATCAAAAACCTACTTTAAACAACAAAAATGAAGATTTGACCGAAAAAGACTTGTCGTATTACCACAAAAACTCCAAAAATTCTCATAATTAGACAATGTTTTTCCCCACCCAATAAAAATAAAAATAAAAAAAATAATACAATATCTCAATCACTATACACTATTTACAAGAATTGATAAATTTATTTTTATAATTTTCATAATTATGCTGTTGAAAAAGTGATCATACCAAAGCAGAAGATACAATGGTATAGGTGTATCTTTTAAATAAATATAAAAACATTATTATTAAAAATATATATAATTATAATTATGTTTAGGGGTGTTTGTCGTTGGGAAATATTATACACCCCAAAGGATAAGAGGAAATAGTCTTTTTGCATGAAAGATTACATAGTTTTTTTTTTACAAAGTCGGTTGCTCATTAGATTCTGGAAAAAGAGGGGAGTCAGAGTTCCATTACATCCGAGCTACAAAGAGTGCGACAAGGATTAGAATTAAGGTAATTAATTAGAGGAGCAAGTCCGTGAAGTTTTGTATCCTTTATTATATTATTAATTTATTCTTCCTCTTTATATCTTATAATTCTTATATTATTATTATTATTATTATTACTATTATTATTTATTTATTTATAGTTATGTCTATTTAATATTATCCAAACTCTGATATGATTAATATTAATGAATATTTCTCCTATCTCTGTGAACTTGTTCCTCTAATTAATTCCCTTAATTCTAATCTTTGTTGACTCTTCTTGCTTATTATATTTCTTATTCTCCTTATTTCACTCATAGGATCCCTTTACCCCTCAACATTGGAAATCAGGACAATATTGAGAGGGGGGTGAATCAATATTGTAGGAATTTTTAACGTTTTAAAAACTTGTTTTCACTTTGTGTAAGAACATTAGGATACCATTCAATACTTTCAAAAATTAATTTAAATAAGCATAATAGGAATCAATATTAGTTTTCAATGGAACACACAAAGAACAAATAAATTTTCAAAACTACTCTTCAAATTAAAACAATCTCATCCTCCTCAATCGCCAATTTCTACATCACCATGTGATCACTAAGAAAATACCAACAACTTCATCACTTTTCTGAAAACTCATAATTCCTGCTTATTCAAGCCTACTTATATAGAAATTTAGCTTGATATTTTTGGCTTCTTTTATTTTCTTATGTTGTTGCATGCATTTTTATTTTTTGCCTTTTCTCTATTTATTTCAGCCCTCTAACTGTGTTCACCATGTTCTCTGACCTTAATCATCACTTTACGTCATTTAAACTGCTTAATTTCACATATTTTAGTTAATCTAGATTTTTATAGATTTTAGCAGAAGTCTTTCCATTTTTGTCTGTTGTTTACTTTGGTTTAACTGCTAAATTAACTGCCAAGATTGACAATTCCATTGTTTTTTCCTTAAGCACCTTTTCTATTGGAGCTTAGTTGTTTTTCTGCACATAAGACAAGGTCTTTACGACTGTTGGCTAGGCCTTTAGGCACTAAGCTACTTTTTACTTGTTAGGGGCCAAATTTCTTTTTTTTAAGCTTTCGCGCTCTTGGTCTATTTCTACGCAAAATGACCAAGGGTCAGGCACTAATCTCGTAGCCCTTTCTATCTCGTCACATTTCTTTTAACTACACAAAATAACTTTTGTCGAGTGATCTCCTTCAGGTCGTGTTGTCGTGTGGGGTCTCCTGCCTACTCTGTGATTGGTTACTGTTTTCCAACGTGTTAATGTGAACATGCCTCGGCTCCTACTGTGCAGCGCTTTTGCTTTATGCTCTACTAACAACTCATTGGGTTCCAGCTAGCGGGATGAATTCACTCTAACGTCACCCATGGCATGTGTTGACCAATGATTGGTGACACATGTCACCTAGAAATGTGCCTTTTGGGTGCCAAAAAATGAAAAAAATGTATGACACGTGTCCACCACATCATGTTAACATCATCAACCCACGTCATCTCCTCAGGGCCAATCATATACTTCCAAGTGACATGTCAGAGAGGAGAGAGAAAGGGTCATTGATAACTTGGTTTTGCAACCAATTTCTTTGTTAATAAAAAAACCATTGGATTCAAAAATTCATGCCTCGTCACCACTCCTTTGTGGTTTGTAGTTTTAGGAGGAAAGGTCCCAAGGTGGATTTTCATTGTTTATATACGCAATCGATGGTATGGGAAACCACCTCTCGATGCCTTGAGGCCTGACAATATTTTCGTATGTAGGCCTGTCGAAAACCTGCCACATGTGCCCGATGCTTATCTCCCGACGCTTCCACTTTTGTATGCCTTATGCAAAGCTCCGAGGTGCACCATCTAGGGTAAGTACGCAGGGATGGTGTCACAACCTGGCATCATCTCACTCCGTACATCCCAACGCTAAGAATTTTTCAACATAACCATACCGTCGGAGTAACTCGGCCAGGTGGGCTCCGTCTAAGTGAATAGAAGCACTCTTTGTTGCTTTGTGTTCATCCACGTCTACCCAAAACTCCTTTTAGCCACTTCACTGAGGCTTTGCATCAGGTTTGGAACTTTTACCAACTTTGTCTATGCGCCAAAAGCTCATCCAAAAACCTTCTATTTCTGCTATCTTTGACTTGAGGTCACCAAACTTTGACTGGCTCTATCATTTGATCCAGGAGGCCAATTTCAAGTTTCTACACATCATTGGAAAGCTCTTTCGGATTTATTTCCATCTATGTGGGTTTCAACTACATCGATGATGATATGCTACTCCAGAACATGCTCCAAAGCTTAACACCATTACTACTACCATGTTGATCAATATTTCTCCTTAGGGCTACTTCTTGAGACCTTCTTTTACACTTGTGCCACTTGTTGCAATTTGTGGACACCCTATTGACATCAATGGCAATGTATTTCCAGCATTCTCACCCTTTGGCATTAATGGTGACACCGAGATCAAATAAAACATCCTCATCAAAATATGATTGTCTCTTTTGAGTGATGCTCCCCCTAAGATGTACTTCTCTTTGATGCTTTTGTTTCTACTCATATGATGTTGATGATGCTTCTACTCTTGTTGTGGTTGAATCACTAACACCTCTCCTTGTACTTTTTATTTGATCACTATGTATCTCTCCTTTGTTTATTTTTTTTGATTAATATTATCCCCATTTTACATCAATGGCAAAGACACCAACATGCTCCCCTTGTCACCATGCTTCTCCTTTGAACAATATTTCTTTTCCATGTTGGTCCTATGGACTTGGTAGTTACATCTTGGTATGTTTAAGATATAGCAACTACATTTCTTCCTCTTTAAGGAAGAGCTAGTGATGGGAGTCAAGAGGAATAACTCCCAATATATGCCTCAAATGCTTAAATTGTTCTCCAGGAAGTGGCTTGGTGAAAACATCAGCAACTTGCTGTTTTGTAGGAACATACTCCAATTTCACAATGTGATTTGTAACTTGATCTATCAAGAAATAATACTTGGTTGGAATATTCTTTGCCTTAGAGTGAAAAACTAGATTCTTTGACATGTTCATTGCACTTGTGTTGTCACAAATAATGGGAATCTGTTGATCATAAAAAACTTGTACATATTGCAAAATTTTCTTTGTCCACAATAGTTGACTACAACAAGAAGTTGTTGCAATAAACTTTTCTTCAGCTATCAATTAGAGGAAATTTCAGCCTAAAAGTTTCCATGAAATTTTGATGTAATTTCCATGTCATAATATGTAAACCAATAAAAATCCTTTAAATTTAAAAACAGGCACATGTAAATATTTTGGAGGGAAAAGAGGAAAAATACTTTTTTTAATCATATGTTTCTCTTATCTCCTTAAATGTTTACTCAAATTTCAAGTATAGACACTTCTTGGATGTGAAATTAAATTCCACAACCAACGAGTACCCATTATGCATACTTTTGAGAAGACCTACATTGATAAAAATTGAAGATACACTAAAAAAGCGTGTTGAATGTGGGTCTTCTCAAAAGTATGCATAATGAGTACTCGTTAGATGTGGAAATTAATTCTGCATACAATGAGTGTCTACACTTGAAATTTGAGTAAACGTATAAGAGATAAGCCAAAAATATGATTAAAAAAAGAATTTTTATTATTTTCCCTCCAAAATTCATAACTCTTATTTTATTATTTTTCCTTAGAAGGCCACTTTAGGCTGAAATTTTCTCTAATGATACAAGGAAATAGATGATTGCTTCTTGCTTAACCATGAGACTAGACATTCTCAAAGAAAGAAACTGCCATCACTTGTGCTATTTTTATCATCTATATCAATTGTCCAATCACCACTTGTAAAAACAGTTAATGAAAAATCTTTACCTCTAGGGTACCACAATCCATAATCCATTATTGCTCTGAGATATCTCAGAATCCTCTTGGCTTTTAGTAGATGCCTTTGTTCGGGAGTTGCTTGAAATCTTACAACTATACCTATAACCTGCATGATGTATGGTTTCGAGGTTGTCAAATATAAGAGGTTTCCAATTATGGTTCTATATAAAGTCTATTCCACTGTTAGAGATTCATCCATCTTGCTAAATTTGCAACATGTCACCAGTGGAGTACTCACTAAAGAGAATTCTTCCATGCCAAATTTCTTCAACAATTATTTGAGATACTTGCTTTGAGAGAGAAAATGTTTTTTGGGAGTCTACAAATTCTACCATCCAAGGAAGTAGGAAAGTTATCCAAGCATAGACATCACAAAATCGACCTTTATTTCAACCACAAATTCATTAGTCAACAAATATAAATCATTAAAAAATATGATGTTATCAACATATACAACCACCATAATTAGTTTTTGCATATTTTTCTTTGACATATAAGTTGTTGTCAGTTGCACCCATTTTAAATCCACACTTGAGCAAGCAGTTGTCTAGCTTGGAATACCAAGGTCTAGGGGCTTGCTTGATACCATAAAAATACTTCTTGAGTCCGCAAACATAACCATCTATATACAGTCTAGTCCACTATTATAGATTCATCCATCTTGCTAAATTTGCAACATGTCACCAGTGGAGTACTCACTAAAGAGAATTATTCCATGCCAAATTTCTTCAACAATTATTTGAGATACTTGCTTTGAGAGAGAAAAAATCCTTTGGGAGTCTACAAATTCTGCCATCCAAGGAAGAAGGAAAGTTATCCAAGAATAGACATCACAAACTCGACCTTTATGTTGACCACAAATTCATTAGTCAACAAATATAAATCATTAAAAAATATGATGTTATCAACATATACAACCACCATAATCAGTTTTTTCATATTTTTCTTTGACATATAAGTTGTTGTCAGCTGCACCCATTTTAAATCCACACTTGAGCAAGCAGTTGTCTAGCTTGGAATACCAAGCTCTAGGGGCTTGCTTGATACCATAAAAATCCTTCTTGTGTCTACAAACATAACATGATTTCTCTATTAGCTGGAAATCTTCTAGCTACTCTATGTACACTTTGTGCCTATGACATTCTTATTAGCAGGTCTTGCAACAAGTTCCCAAGTCTGATTTTTCTCTATTTCATCCAATTCTTCATTCATTTATTTCAACAAATGTTGGTCTTCACTGGCTTGTACAACATCCTTTGGTTCTTCCATGGACAACAGAGCAACATGTGCTTGGGTAAGGGGATTTAGTAGCTTCCTTCTTGTATGCACACCGGTATTTAATTCACCAACAATCTGATCAGTTGGGCGGTGTTTTTTCACATGCCCTTGGGGATATTTGGCTTGGGAATTGGAGGGCTCTTCATCATCTTCTTCTACAGATGGCTCATTGTATTCTTCACCAATGTCGATTGGTTCATCAACGTTGGATTTTGCTAGTTGTTTCTCTTCTTGTTCAATGCATTCATCCACCTTGACATCAATACAGTCAATGATCCTCATAGTGTCTTTGTTATATAATTTGTATCATTTGTTGGTGTTATCACTCTAGTAATTCCCAAGTTGTGAGATTTTGATTTCAAGTTTAAGAACACTAGAGGTAACCACAAACCTACTTTTAAAATATAGGATCTAGACTTCCTAGGGTTTAGAGAGGGCTCTCTCTATAAGATTTAACTTTGACATTTTGATTATAATATATTAGGCTACTTATGATTGTGCAATTTGGTTTTGATTTGGTCTGGTTTGGTGGGAAAAATCACTTAATGAGATGGATAGTGGGAAATCTGATTGTCCATTGGGCTAAGGAGTCAAAATTCAAGCAGAGAGAACTAGGATCAAGGTCAAAAAGTCAAAAGTTTTTAGGGCAAGATAGATAATTCTTTGAAGATATTGGAAGGTTGTTTTGGTGAAGTGGTTTGATCGGGATAAAGAGAAACGAAGGGTTCTTTGATCCAGAAAAAGGAAGTAGTAGATAGAGGTCAAAAAAAGAAGGAGCAATTAAGGATTCCCTACTCTAGAAATCAACAGAAAACATAGAAATGATAAACAGTAAAGACATGTTGCTTTTAACAAATCTTGAAATAATACTCTTGTTTATTCATTCAAATTTAGAACACATAATGGATGCATGAAACAAAGAAGATAAACAATGACAAGTTGAAAGTACTTCACTTCAATGGCTCATCACATGAATCCTGAAATATGATGCTAGTTGATATGATCCAGTCTGCTACTCAAAATTTGCAACACAAAAGCCTTCAAGTCCAACCAAAATGACTAGAGAAATATTCAACAATTTATTCCACACTAATACTTCTAAAGATGAAGTATTTATACAATATTATTTACAAAATATCCTAGAATGCTTCTAGGAATTATCTAAGGAAAAATAAAATATCTTTACAACAAAATAGAGACAGTTGCTTAACAAATCAACAAGCTATCCTATTTATCCAAATAAAATAGTAAATTGTTTGTGGATTAGGTGCAGCTGGCTGTTTTGTTGTCCTCTTTGCTGGCCAAGATATTTCAAATCTGTTTTGAAATATAATATCTTTATCTTATACTCTTTCACTCAGATTTATCTTTATCCTCCGATACTATTTGACTCGGATACTCTTTAACCTCTGTAAAACTTCCTTACTGTTGTAATAAATTATTCTTTGACTATAAAAATTAGCAAAATGTTTTGTCTCTCTCTGCATTTTGACTTTTACAATAAGTCAGTAAGTGATTGCCAAGCTTCCTCATTAGGAATTTGTATCTTTCTCAACCTCCTGAAATTTTCATCTGCCTCAGTATATCTAGCAAAGGTTGGTTTTATGACAAATAGATGTCTTATCTCATGCTGCAGATAAAACAAATCTTCAAAACTTTTGAGTAAGAACTTTCCTATTGGAATGCCTTGTCTACTTGTCATTTCAACCTGCTCTTTTGCATACTCTCTGATTTTCTTATTATAATCTTCTTGTGGCATAAGTTTGTCATTAATGACCATAATGTTAAGCCAACTTCTTTGCCTCAAATTTTCAAATCTAACCATAAATTTGGTTATGGCTATGTTCATGTTTTCACAATTCTCTTCAAGTTGTTTCATTAGATTATTCTTTGAGATTACTTTCATTATTTCAAGGATTGTCTCTGTCATATCAGTGATTTGTATTTCTTCCAACTCCTGCCTGTTTTTATTGTTAAGAAACTTTATCAATTATGTGGCTTGCTCAGGTTTGTCACCTAGCTCATCTTTTGTTTTATGAATCTCTGCCTGTGCTGCCTTCAGTAAATCCCTTTGTTCATATATTACCTGGATTGAGGGCCACACATCATTGATGGCTTCAATGATTTTGTTCCATAACAGGTTTTTCACTTATGATATTGGCTCCTTTAATGTCAAATCCTTTTGAAGTTTCTTCAGTTATTCATTTAACCTTTTAGCCCTTTGCTCATTAGTTTTGGCATTGATTTGGGCTAACTTATTTGTATCCTCAAGATTATCAATCATCTTCTTCAATCTGTTAATCTCACTTGTTTGTAGTGTCATTTCTTCCATGGCTTTTACTAGTTTACTAGCTTCATCTGTTAGCTGCACTGTTGATGTAGAAGATTATGTGGCTGAAGTTGTAGATGATGTCACTGGCACCGTAGTAGCCAGTGGTTATTTTGGTGCCAAATATTCTGCTAGAATCTAAGGCACAACAGTAGTAACCATGGGAATTACTGAAGGAATTTCCTGTTCTTTTTTTGTTTCCCTTTCATCGAAAATCTTGTCCATTTGAATTTCCATTTCTTTGATCTGTTATGTTAACTGAAAAATTAAGTTCATCATGTCATCTTTCTGATTCTGTTCTTGTACTATTTATTTGGCTTGAGGATGTTCAGTTGATGGCAGTTTAAACTGTTTCCTCAATGCTGCAATGTCTTCATTATTTTTCTTCAATAATTGTTATGTTGCTTTAACATTTGCAGGATCATATCCTACTTGGATAACTAACTCTTCTAAAGACTTAATCCTTAGGTCTTTAGCATATGATGAGGCTTTGTCAACCTTCATTTGATCCCTCATGTTTATGATTGTATTCTGAAGCTCTTTGATACTCATAGCCTTGGGAGTTATAGTAGAATATAACATCTCTGAACTCTGCATATGAAACTCAATCTTATCTAGTTCATGAATGCTTTCTATGGGCACTTCCAGATCAACCTTTTTGTAGTCCACAACTGTCTTTGGAGTCTTCACTGTAGGTTGGAGTACTGACATTAACAACTTTTTATTTGAGTAGTCAAAGGCTGATAAAAATATGTTTCGAACACCTGGTGTTTGCTTTAAATTTTGAGATTAAATCTCATTTTTTATCTCTTCATTCTTTGTTTTAATCTGTTTATACCTTTCCTTGATATCAAGATCCTTTTCCTCTGTTTCCTGTGAAGATGATGCTTCCAAATTATGTTGTTTTTCTACCACCTGTGTATTTGAATTATCTGGATTTCCCTCATTCAAATTCTATGTAACTGTCTCATTTGTGATCATTGTAGTAGCATTTGTATTTATTACTAGGACATATGTGTCTTCTACCTCAATAGTCACTTTTCCTTTATCAATTGAGTCTATCTTAGGCTTTTATTGTATCTTAATTTGAACCTAGTTTCAGTTGTGGTTTCAGAAATGTATGTTCCATATTCTATGACCCTTTTGGTAGCCTTTTCTCCTTGATTAGTAGTTTGTAAGGTGTGACTAGTATCACCTTGCTTAATGACATCTACCAAAGTGTTTTCTACCCATTCAGTCTGATTGACATACTTCTGAATCTCTGGTTTTTTCTCATGAATGTAGGGTGTTAGTTTTGACTTAACCCTCATTTTACTCAGTATTCCTTGTGGGTCATAGTTCCATGAGAAACTCTCTTCAAATTTGTACTCAAGTAACTGTTTGGCTACTTCTGTCTCTGCATCTCTATGATTACAAATAAATGGCCCCACCTGATTCTTTAGCTTGAATTGTGTTTTCTTTTTAGCTGCTAGGAAATTTATGGAATCAGAATTTAATATTTGCCTGATATATTCCAAGGAAAAAACCCTCATTGGTACAAATTTAGGTAGTGTGTAGGGTAGAATATTAGAGCCAAAAACTATGATTTATGTGTGTTTCTCATATAGGTACCAATCACCAGTTCTAGTGTGCTTTGATAGCTGTAGGATTTTCTTCATTTCATCACTGATCCTTGGATGTTCAGTTTTGGTCAACATATTGATCAATTTATGGACAAAAATATTTGTAAACTCTGCAAAAGTGAATTCTAAGGACTCTTTTTTGATTAATGAAGTCCAAAAAATAACTGAAAGTTGGTTTTATTCTATGTCAAGCTTCTAGAGGGTTATTGGAAATTTGCCTACTTGAAAACACAAAAACATATGGAAGAGAAAAGATGTGTATCCCAACACTCCTTTAGTTGGAAATTTAACCATTTGATCACGGATATTGTCAGCAATGTACTCAACATAATTGAAGATGACAGATGGAGGCTGTCTTGGTGCAAAAGTAGATAGAAACCCTAGGATGGACTCATTAGTATGCCCATCTGTAAAGTATCCTAGGATAAGTGACAACATGGAAATGACATGCCTAGACCCCTCTGGAAATTTTGAAGTAGAATATGTAGGATTGATTTGAGGAATTTCAACATGTAAGGGCATGAATACTTGGAAGATCTGAAATATTTTGGGAAAATCAAGGCCAATGTACAACTTTGTAAGTTCTTCTATTGACAAAGGAACTGATTTAGGATCTGGTTTGAGTTGTAACATATGGTTTATGGATGCAGCAATAACTGTAAACAATACCTCTTTGTTTTCATTCATCATTGTCCTATTTTCAGGTGAATAATAACTCAGACACAACATAATAACCTTTGGGCATTGATAAGTGATTGGAACAACATATTTAGGAAGGTTTGATTCCCAAATTTGGACTTCTTCAACCGATCTAAGGATTTTTCATAACTCCAACAGTGGAGGTCTAATAAATTAAATTCAACTATTGGATCTGCTATTTTGTAGTCTACATCTGTTAAAGGGATGTGCTCAATTTATACAATAGGAGGTTGTAGAGGATTCACAACAATTGCAGTCTTAGATGACATAGCTGGATTGGATTTTGACATTTTTTAGGCTTCGATAACTGAAACTCTATTTTTTAGGCTTTTTGGTTTAATCTGTAAGATTAAATGGTTTACAAAAGTATTCTTGACTTTGACAGAGGTTCTTGGATAAAAATGGCACAACTTTTTCTTTCCCTTGGATTTTAACTTCAATTTTGGCTTTAAACTGTATTTTAGACTCTTACTAGTTCTGAGAATAAGAAACAAGGGTTTCTTAGGTTTTTAAGTGGATAATTGGGCTGGAAAATTGTTTGAAATTAAGCATAGAGGGTCAGGTTACCTGCAGAGGATTTCTGGGCTTGATTGAAGTTTTAAATAGTCTGCAAAAACTATATAAACTCTATGCTTTTCTTTAAAACTGAACGTCATATAAAAACAGGGTTTTATCAAAAAAATTGACAGGGTTCAGGCTCTTTTTGGACCCTTTTGGGTAGCTAGAAGCTTTCTTGGAGAAATTAGGCTTTTAGTGTATTCAATTTCTTTAGTAATTTCTTTTCAAAATAACAAAATCTCGATTTTCTTGGAAAATACCTGTTTACACAGATATTTGGTTGTTTTACACAAGTTCTGAATTGTTTGACGAGTCCTTGGTATCTTTTCTGGTCTCTGGGAACTTTATGAAGTCTTTCAACAACCTTCAACAACAAATGCAGGTTTTGCACTGGCTCTGGGCTTGAAAACGAAGCACATGATTAGTTCTTTGAGTCGGGAGGACGAATACAATCGGAAAATGTAGAAAAAGGGATTAATGATGCTTTTTGAAGTTTATTTAGCATTTTAGGTTTACATTAGCCTCTAATTAATGGTGGTCACATCAGGCGATGGGCGGTTTTTGGGCTTCAAAGGCGAAAAGCAACAAGTGGTTTTCGCGTTGGTGTAAAGTGATAAGCGGTTTTATTTGGATCGGATGTGATCCAATAGAAATGGGCCACATGGAGGAGAGAGGAAAGGCTAAAACGGCCTATTTCGCATGGTCAAGGAATGTATTATAGTTGCGCAACTTAAATTGCGATATGGCCTTCGTTCATCAAATCTAGAAGCTTTGATGAAAAAGGTTACGATTTGATGTGGAGGTGTTCGGCATTCAAAGGTGGGGTCAGGGGTTTGTAAATGCAGCAGGATAATTTTTAACTTTATAAATATGTATTTATAACGTTAAAAATTTATATTATGTGATTGGCGGAGGGGGGAAAATTATATGTTTTCGACCAAAACATTAACAAATGTTTTGACAATATTTTAGCTTGAACGATATTCTATGGTAAATAAACCTTTTAACATGTGTTTAAAGACCATAGGGGGCGGGATATTATTATATTGATATGTTTAAACCTTATGGGAAAAAGGGTGGGTTTATTTTCGTCACATGGGATAATTTAACATAGGTTTAAACTTTAAATAAATGGGTTTGAGGGTTATTTACATATAAAGGATTTAATAATATATACTGGAGGGATATAATATAGGGTTTTAATACTTTAGGTTAGTAGTTAATATGAAATGAAGATGTAATGTATGAAATGAATTTAAATACATAGTTTAAAACTAAGTAAAGTGTAAAAATATGCAATAAAGCATAGTTTGTCCCATCTTTAATTCTTTACACATAAGGTTAGGATAAATGTATCTTATAGGTTTTTTGAGTGTTTTTTGAATGAAAATGAAATTATTTAAGTAGGGTTTTTACTTTTACTAAAAAATGTGTTTTACTTACGAAAATGGATCATAGTAACTGGAAAAGGTTGAATATGCTGATGAAATGGGTTTTATGTAGGGAATCCAATATTTTAACTAATTAGTTATTGAGCCTTGGGTCCGGTCCCAACAGAAGTTAGAAATATGCTCTGAGCCTTTTTAACTGAAGGTTTAGAATACTGGATGATTGTGGGGAAGGGAAATTAGTAATTTTTTCCCGATGATGCTTTATTACATGTCTTTCACAACTTCTTTCTACCTACCCATAATTATTTCTAACATTGTTTTACTTCATTTTCATGGGTTTTAATGTTCCCAATTTTAGCCTCAAGCTAAAATGGAACATTATAGTTAGCATATTTTTATTTTTTTAAATAAAATGGGTAAGGAGACACCTTAACCCCTTTTGATGGAGAAATAACACTCTCTGTGTGAAAGGAGGGATAATAAAGCAGTTGGATTGAGCACCACATGGTGTGAATAGGATTGGATCAAGAATGATCTAGTCATTTTGACCAAGTCAACTAAAACTGTCTAGATACATTGCACCTACTTCAACAACGTAGTTCTAGTGGAGGCTTCACTTGCTTGAGCTAGAAGCAAGTCTGAATGGGACCCATGGTGAGAAAGGTTCCTTTTATTTATAAGAAGGAGATGGCAGCCCATTTTCATTATGCATTTGGCTTATCATTTTCATAGGGTCTGAAAAGACTTGCATCCCCGAGCTGTTTAGCAGGGTTTGTATCATTCTTCACCCAAGGGTGTTCTCGGTCGAGAATCCCTACCTCATTCTTAAGGAAGAAGAGGGTTTGGAATTCATTTCCTCATTCTGGAGTGTTATTTCTACAGCAAATTAATGTTGTGTTGCTGGAAGCAGCAACAGAGGAATTCATAGAGTCTTTCCTTGGCTTGTCTTCAATGGAGATCTTGTCTATTATTTGGAGGAGCAATAGAGGAGACTCCGGGGCTTCATTTCAGATATTTGGCATCAAGCCAATCACTCACCATCTCTCATAGCGTAGTCTTGGGGAGAAACTACGTTATTTTTAGAGGCAGTTGCTGGGAGAGCCATTTGGGCTCATTAAGAGGATTGTATTTGACTAGAGGGATCAACCTTCTGCTTAAGAGCATTATCAGCAGAGGGCATCACTATTTCAGATCTTCCATAGCCTCATTGTATATTTTTATTCAATTGCAGTGAAAAGTCAGATTGTCACATTGTACATTTTCCAGCATTTCTAGCAATCTCTCCTAGATTGGCTAGAAATCTTGTATTGGATCCAATTCTTCTATTCTTAGGAATTTATTTATATATTTCAGTCATATTTCATGTATTCATATTAATAGAAGTAGCTACACTCCTAGAGACAGCGTTGTCACTACTCTCTGGCATTTTATGCAGTTGCTGCATCTCTTATATTTCATGGTTTATTTACTGGAGGTGGATTCTCATTGAATGAGGGGTTGATTCCTCATTATATTTATGTATACTGTTGCTGATCCATTAATGTACATGATGGCTGTAATATATTTCATCTTACGTTGTATTCATATTTTTAAAGTTTCATGATTGTGTTCATGTACTACTGTAAGCTCTCTCATTGAGCAAGTGCTGAGAGATCTAGTTTTGGGGAGATCTGTATAAGCCCTCTAGGATTATTTATTTGATCTCAAATTCTAGAAGAGAAGTATTTAGTGTTTTAAAAAGGGGGTCCAAGCCCCCTTTCATCTTATTTTCACACTTTATTCCTTATACAGCGTCCTTGAGGACCCTTTTGTAGAAATTCCTGAAAAAGGAATATTATAGTGGTATCGGAGCATGATCTTTGGCTCAGCCTATGGCTTCAAGACAAAGTGTTGAATCCATGAAGGAGGAAGATTTAAAACTCTATAGACAGAGTTTTTAGATGGCCAGGTAGCCTCTGGATCTCATCCTTTGTTCAAAGGTGACATATCCAGTAAATGCCCCTGCAATCAATCTCTGGAATAGAATTTTGATATTCCTAAGAAGGGAACTTTACAGCTGTGCAGCTCAAGATAAAATTCCATTAGAAGGAGAAGCTCTTCATTTAGAAGAGGACATGTACATAAAAAGAGGAATGGTGGAAGAGGAGGTTTCCCTTCTTCTTTTCCAGACCCTAGAGGGTATCATTGAAGATCTTGAGGAGAAAGAAAGGGAAAGTTGGAGAGATTTTTTGAGAGGTTTTGTGGATGAATAAAGCCCTAGCTATTTTTATGATGGGTGTGATCATTCAGCCACACATTTATATCCACAGCATAGTCCATTGCCCACTTGCACTGCCGGAAGGATGGAGAAAGGAGATGAGGCCATTGGAGGAGCAGCGCTGCAACTCAAAGGTATGGCTCATGGTTTATGGTTTGGAAATTCTATTTCATGATATCATGCAAATGTAGAATCACATGATGGAATCACTAAATTTTTTGTGAGAGAACTTGATGAAAATCACTGTGAATCTCTTTGTAACAAAACATCAAACACTTTGCATGCATTGGAGAGAACCATGAAACAAACTCCATTCCATATTTCTAAAAGGGATAAAGATGTGTATGATGACTTGCTAAAGGAAAGATCCCTATTATATGAAGGGCACTCTTCTATTTGTGATAACATGGAGATCCCTCTTTCAGAAGAAGACCAAAATCCATGGTCTCTCATTGAAGGGGAGACATACTCACATATTGATGAAGAGAATGCGCATGAAAGAATCGACATCGCTGTCATATTGGAGGAAGATCCATCACCACATGGAGATGAGAGGGGAGCCATTGCTTCTATGGGAGGATTCCTTGTTTCTATGCAAGGGATTCCAAGTATTTTAACATGTGTAAACCATAGCATAATTCTGGAGTCATATGTAGCAGCTAATTGGGATTGTGAGATGGAGGAGGAAAAGAAGGATCAGCAGTAAGGGTTGATACACCATTATTTATTCCAGAAAGTCTTTGCACATGGGAGAGAGACTATACAGCGCAGTGAGGAGAGGGAAAAATCAGTCCTCTTACACATACAGTCCACTTCCAAGCTTGATGTCTCACTATATGGAGGCATTCCACCTGGAAGGCCACCTAATCTAGAGTTGATGAGAGGCATCTTGTCATTCAGTTCACCACTCTTGGATTCCAGAGAGGTGGATACATTTGAGGAGTCCAACACAATGCAGGGAGATTGGGATAAACCCAAGGAGGAGAGAGACACTCTCCCATTTTCAGCATCACCCACTCTCATTATTTATACTGCGCTGACAAATTTTGCTGCAGGGATGGAAGATTGCATCTTCATGATGCAAGATGAATACTCCACATATTTGATGAGGAGGAGGATACTTCCTTTGAGGGAGAAATATTTCATACATAGGAGTGGATGGAGGCCACTCATGCTTACTTTGACCCAACTTGGGAGATTCCTGTTGGATGACAGCTTCTCATGGGAGGCCAACTTCCCGGGATCACCATTATCATTTGAGCATGAGCAGCTGCATGATTGGCATGGAAACATTTTGGAGGATGAATTTGGCATAGGGGATGTCAAAGTAGAAGGCAGCATTGTGAGGGGAGCATCACATTACAGATTACCAGCGTTGCCTATGAGGAGGATGGATCTAGGTTGGAGGACTCAGCTCTTGGTAGAGTACTCCCAGGATCGAGGTGCATGCATGATTTTGGATGACCTGGATTATGATGACAGTTACATGGTGGATGATATGGTCATCTATTGTTATGGAAAAATCTTCTTGGCTAGAGCTTCTAGTCTCAAGGAGAAACTATTGCATGCATCACATGGGGACTTTCTAGCTGTGCACTTTGAGGCATATTTTTCTTTGCTAGAGAAGTTCATTTGGGAGGGCATTCAGCATGATCTATATCAGCATATGGAAATATGCATAGCCCGGATTATTTTTGAGAGGTTGGCACAACCATTTCCCTACTCACTTGAGGTAAGGGAGAGCATTCAGATGAGCCATTTCAGCTCAAGGACTGGAGTACACTGTAAAGGAGGTATATGTTTGCATTTTGGTTTACCTTTATTTACTTCCTATGAGAAGCTTGATGAGCTAAGGATGATCACATCCCCTTATGTTCCTTATTATGATGTACTTGTGGCCCATTGCAGCAATAGGAGTGGTTGTTTTTATGATGGTTTGTGGGGGAAGTCACATATTTCTCGGTGTGCATCATTGGCACCAATTTTTATTTTCATGTTTTCATCTTATGAGATGTTTGTGGCAGAAAAAAAGTAGCTGGGAAAGAACTTGTTGTTTTTAGTTTCGATACAGGTAGGAGATTCACTGCGCTAGTCCCATGAGTATAGCAGTGACCCACTCTCTAGTTGTCTTATGACAAGTTGTTTTCATTGCATATTGCTTCCTTTTGTTGCTAATGGTTGTACATTCAGAGGGAGCACTACTTGGAGAGTGTTGGAGGTATGGGGACAGCCCATTGGGAGTATGATTCTCCCCATTTTACATGCTTTATGTTCTAGGAGAGACAATGGGCACACCATGATGGCCATGTCACTACTTTTCTCTTCACATAGGAGGAGCTATTGGGAGAGAATGCGTTATTGGAGGAGGCACTTCATGGTTGATTCATTTTGTGGGGAGGCTTGGGCCAATTATGGAGGCCATAAAATTTCAGCCCAATATCAGCAACCCCCTCACACTTATCATAAATGGAGGGAGAAACTACTTGGATGGAAAAATCTAAACTCTCCATTTAGCCCCAACATATTGCATAGATCTGGCGTTGAGGACTAATTTGTTGAGCTACTTAGGATGGCTCATTTCATATGGATGATTGCATGGGTGAAGGAGTCACTCATTGGGAATAAGACTTCCCATGTTTTTCATCACTCCTACCTTGAGGAGGCCATTGAACCACAAGGAGATTTCCACTTGCACCTTCTATTATCTCATGATGTATTCTTTGGTTCTACATACTTGGAGGGATACATGATAATATGCTGATTACACCAAAGAGGTTATGTGGGAAGGCTGAGAGAGAAACTGCCAAGAAGAGGGGAGAATTGTCTTCTAGCAAGCTTTAAGCATAAAGCAACATGGTGGGAGAGGGACTCAGACGAAAACTTAATTTTGTTCTATTGGGAAATGGAAATATTTATAATATATTATTTTTATTTTTGATAATAGCAAACAGAAGAGAATGAACTTCTTTGATGGAAAATAATTCTGTGTAAAATATAGATAATAAAGCAACTGGATTAAGGACCACATGGTGTGAACAGGATTGGATCAAGAATGATCTAGTAATTTTGACCAAGTCAACTAAAACTGTCTAGATACATTGCACCTACTTGGACAACGCAGTTTTAGTGGAGGCTTCACTTGCTTGAGCTAGAAGCAAGTGTGAATGGGACCCATGGTGAGAAAGGTTCCTTCGCTTTATAAGGAGGAGATGGCAGCCCATTTTCATTATGCATTTGGGTTATAATTTTCATAGGGTCTGCAAAGACTTGCATCCCCGGGCTGTTTAGCAGGGTTTGTAGCATTCTTCACCCAAGGGTGTTCCTGGTAAGGAATCCCTACCTCATCCTCAAGGAAGGAGAGGGTTTGGAATTCATTTCCTCATTATAGCATTTGTCCAAGCTTATCTCTGCAGCTACAGCGTTATTTCTGCAACAAATTAACGTTGTGTTGTTGGGAGCATCAACAGAGGAATTCAAAGAGTCTTTCCTTGGCTTGTCTTCAGTAGAGATCTTGTCTATTCTTTGGAGGAGCAGCAGAGGAGACTCCGGGGCTTCATTTCAGATATTTGGCATCATGCCAATCACTCACCATCTCTCATAGCATAGTCTTGGGCAGAAACTGCGTTATTTTCAGAGGTAGTTGCTGGGAGAGCCATTTGGGCTCATCAGGAGGATTGTTCTTGAGTAGAGGGATCAGCCTTCTGATTAAAAGAATTATTAGAGGAGGGAATCAATATTTCGGATCTGCCATAGCCTCATTGTATATTTTTATTCAGTTGCATTGAGAAGTCAGATTGTCACATTGTACATTTTCCGGCATTTCTAGCAATCTCTCCTAGATTGGCTAGAAATCTTGTATTGGAGACCATTCTTCTATTCTTGGGAATTTCTTTATATATTTCAGTCATATTTCATGTATTCATATTCATAGCAGCAGCTACACTCCTAGAGACAGCATTGTCACTGCTCTCCGGCATTTTATGCAGTTGCTGCATCTCTTGTATTTCATGGTTTATTTACTGAAGGTGGATTCTCATTGAATGAGGGGTTGATTCCTCATTATATTTATGTATGTTTTTGCTGACCTATTAATGTACATGATGGCTGTAATATATTTCATCTTATGTTTTATTCATATTTGTAGGGTTTCCTGATTGTGTTCATGTACTGCTGTAAGCTCTCTCATTGAGCAAGTGTTGAGAGATCTAGTTTTGGGGAGATCTGTATAATCCCTCTAGGCTTATTTCTTTGAGCTCAACTTCTGGAAGAGAAGTGTTTAGTGTTTTAACAAGGGGATCCATGCCCCTTTTCAGCTTATTTTCACACTGTCTTCCTTATACAGTGTCCTTGAGGACCCTTTTGCAGAAATTTCTGAAAAAGGAATATTACATGGGTGCATTTAAGCTTGCAACCCTAAATCCATTTTTCCTTCAGAGCATAAAAAATAACTATGTATAACCTTATTTCAAACGAGGGCTTATATTAAACTGTTGAGCTCCTCATTTATTCTCTAACTATCTACTAATATGTCAAGTTTAAACTGTTTAACATATTTGTATTCTCTATCTAAAACATTAAATTTAAAGCATGAAAAGTTAAGATTAAAATATTTAACTGATCATGGATTATGGAATTTATTGACAATCTGCACATAATCATTATTTTTGCAATAAAAGTAAATAGTAGTGGCATTTTGACTTGCTCACTTTCAGGTCTTATTTTTATCTCTTTTTGTTTTGGGGTCCATTCTTTTTCTAAGTCCTTTGATTTTTCTTTTATGAATTTTACCCTCTTTTCATTTTTATTTTATTTTCAAATATGGGAAAACAACTTGCAGAAAGCAAGGTATGTACATATTTACAAGACTATCAAAGTCAATAAGAAAAATTATGAACCCTATTATTATAGGACCCTAACAGTGGATCCACATGGGATGACATTTCCTGGTGAAATGTCAAGAGCTTTGAGACTAGTATCCTTTGAATTTTGACTGTGATGACCCTATAAGTATCTTCTGATTTTTACTATTCATACTTATGATATTTTACTCTCAAAGCTTAGGGCCTTCTCTCCAGGCTTCAACTTTGTTTGGAAAACATCCAATCCAATCTAAAATCTTCAATGTATATGCATAATGGTCAAAGAAAATGAAACTAAGTCTTTGTTATCTCTAAGGAGTAGTAGTGCTTCAGTATTCTGCCATTTACTGGTCCATCCAACATATTTGATCCATCCATTTATTTCAGATAGAAAGCATTTTTACCTCTGTAACCATAAATCACATAAGGTCCTTTCCATAGAAAATCAAATTTTCCATGTTTACCTTTGTTTTCTCTTCTTGAATCCCATTTTAACACTTTATCTCCAATGTAGAAATCATCTTCTTTAGTCCTTTTGTCAAAATATTTCTTTATCTTATCCTGGATAACTTGAGACTTAATGTAAACCTCTTCCCTTGATTTTTTCATGTGAATGGTTTGATTTATCCTTCTTTGAATGTCATTTGGTTCAACTTGTAGTTCTTGGATAATATTCATTACTGGTACTCCTAAGGAATATGGAAAAACAACATCCGTTCCATATACAAGCTGGTAAGGAGATGTACCAATATATTTTTTGGTTGTAAGTCTATTTTCCCATAAGGCATTGAATAACTCCTTGTTCCAAGTCTTTTTGTTACCTTCAAGTAACTTTTTTATGATGTTTACAAGGCTCTTATTTGAAGATTCACTTAGACCATTACCTTGTGGATAATATGCAGTAGAATGGCCTAGGGTAATGTGATATTTGTGGAAAAAGTAAATCATCTTTTTAGATTTGAATGTTGTTGCATTGTTAGTAATTATCTTTTGAGGACATCCAAATCTTGAAAGTATGTTGCTTTCTAAAAAGGAGATAATGACATTATCTGTGGCTTGCCTAGAGGGTATGGCTTCAATCCACTTGGTAAAATAGTTAGTGGCTGTCAGAATCCATTTGTGTTGAGCTGATGATGGGGGGTGAATTGCTCCAATGAAGTCAAGACCCCATTGTTGAAATGGAATTTCAGTTGAAATGGCATTTCAGTTGAAATGGGCTTTAAGGGCAGAGGTAACAAATTTTTCTTACCCTCAAATATTTGACACTTGTGACAGGAGGTCACATACCTTTTAACATCTACAAACAAAGTAGGCCAGTAAAAACCAACTCTCAAAATTTTGTCTGTAGTAGTATTCCAGTAGAGATGTCCTCCACAGTCACTTGCATGAAATTCTTGTAATACTTTGTCAGCTTCTTCTTTTAACAAATAATTTAATAAAATCCCACTATGATCTTTCCAAAAAAGTACATTGTCTAATAAACAAAATATTACTGCCTTTTGTTTTAAGAATCTAGATTTTGTTCTTAATAATCCAGGAGTAGCTTGTAAGTTTAGTAATACAAATATGATATCTGCATACCATGATGAGTCTGAAAAGGCTTCACTGATCTCTGAAGTCACCATCTCTTCCTGATCATCTACTTGGGCAATAAAATTTATGTCTAGGGCATGACAATTTGATTC
This sequence comes from Pinus albicaulis, assembly GCA_034641835.2. Lineage (NCBI taxonomy): Eukaryota > Viridiplantae > Streptophyta > Pinopsida > Pinales > Pinaceae > Pinus > Pinus albicaulis. The sequence continues at coordinate 292,511,490 of CM076578.1, forward strand.
AGCCATTAGTTTAGCTAAACCTTGACCTTTTATCAGTTTTGTGGGTTTTATATCTATGTAATATTCTAAAATTATTGAAATCCAATTAAATCTTCTCCCATCAGGACCATCTTGAGTTAGAATGTCATTTACTACTGCATTTGGGACATAGACAATGATGCGAGAATAGAGAATGTACACTCTAAAATCTTTAATGGTCGTTGCTAAAGCTATGGCATGTTTCTCCATGATATTGTATTTCAAAGTGGAATCTCTAGGTGTTTTTCTGAAGAAAGCTATGGGATGTTCATAACCCTGGTCATTTTTCTGTAGTAAAACTACAACAATGGTGTGTTCTGAAGCAAATGAAAAAATGATGAAATCATTTTTAAAGTTAGGACTTATAAGGAATGGAGTTTTGGTTAATGCCTGTTTGATGGATTCAAATGATTATTTGGCCTCAATAGTCCATTTAAGAACTGAATATTTTTTAAGCATGTTGTTTAATTCTCTAATTATCTCAGCTAAATTGGAAATGAATCTTCTTAAAAAGTTAATTTTTCCTAGAAAAGCTTGTAACTCTTTTATGTTTCTTGGAGGACTGATGTTAAGAATTACTTCTATTCTTGCAAGATCTATTCTAATTCCTTCCTTAGAAATTATGTGTCCTAGTAACTTGCCTTCTTATAATCCAAATAAGGTTTTCTAAGGGTTTAAAGAGATGTCAAACTTTCTGCATTTTATAAAGACTTGTCTAAGATGATCCAAGTGTTCATAATTAGTCTTAGAAAATATAGTTATGTCATCTAAGTAAATCACTAAAAATTCATGAATTTCCTTTTCAAAGGCTATATCGATAGCTCTTTAAAAGTTATCCCCAACATTCATTAAACCAAAAGTATTTTTTACATATATAAAAGAGCCCCAAGGAGTAGTAAAAGTTGTTTTGGCCTAATCCTCTGGTTAGACTAAAATCTAGTTGTATCCTGAAAACCCATCTAAAAGAGAAATCCTAGAAGAACCAACTACCCTTTGTAAAATGTGATCCATTTTTGGTAAAGGATAATTTAGGGATACTTTTTTTAGATTTCTAAAATTAACACATAATCTAATGTCTCCTATTTTTTTTTTGTTGGAACTAGGTTAGAAACCCAATCGAAATATCTGATTGGTGCAATTATCTATGCATCATACATTCTTTTTACCTCTTTTTCTATTAAGGGCATCAAAACAGGATTGATTCTCCTTAAATTTTGTTTAAAGGGCTTTTGATCTTCTTTTATAGGAATTTTATGTTGAATTATGTTGGTGTCATAGGATTTTAGGTCCTCATAACTCCAAGAAAAAACATCTTGGAATTCCTTAAAAAGAGCAATATATTTTTCTTTTTCTTGTTGAGGTAAGGCTCTGGAAAGTTTGATCATTTTGGGTTTTAACTCTATGCCTATGTTGCATTCCTCAATGTCAGATCTAAGTGGCTCCATTTTGGGTTTTCTAGGAACATCATTAGTCAAATAAATCTTCTAAAGGAGTTAAACCTTTGGTAAGAAATTATCTTTGAGATTTAATATTTCAGATTCACCATCGATTACCTCATCAATTTCTACTCTCTCTAATTTATCTATATCTGATTGACTAAACTTAGTTTTTCTAGAAAAATTTACTTTATTTACATCTATATTATTCAAATCTATTTCACTATCTAAACCCTGATCTAATGTACAATCAGTGTCTATTTTACAGTTCTGAAATTCACCTTCATTATTCATAAAATGGTAAATTTGTTGGTCTTGTGAGAAAATTTGCCAATATTTGAGGTTATCTGGAATTATTGGTCTGTGTTTTACTTCTGAAGTATATTTATGATTGGGCTGAAAAGGTAAATTACAAGTACTAGCAAAAGTTGCTAAGGAGTGTGCTTGTAAATTTTTCTTTCTAAGTATTGCAGAGAAATTACATTCCAACAAATCATCGATCAAATCTAATACAATCTCTCTATATCGGCCTAGTCTAGGATTGTAAACAAAATATTCACTTTTAATTTGTTTTAAAATCAACTCTGAGTTCCCATTATTTTTATTAGTTCACCTCCTAAATTTTTGATTATCTGGAGTCCTAAAATGAGGGCTTCATACTAAGCCATATTGTTGGTGCATTTGAAATTTAGTCTAAAAGCATGGCATTTTGCATGATTTTTCTCAATGTTATTTATCCAAACTCCTGCTCCTGCTCCTAGATTTTCTACTGGGCCATCAAAGTCTAAATGCCATAAAGATTCATGAAAGATATTATCATTGTTTTGTGTTTTCTTTTGGTCTTTTAATTCAGTTTTGATTTCATTATCAGTTTCAAAGTTACATAAGATGAAAGAATCTAGATCAGTAGGTGTAGCATAAATTGGATAATTTATTGATCTTGTTGCACTACTTACCATATATTTCATCAATGTTTCCCTATAAAGATTCTTTGGTTGACCAAAGACTGATATAGTAGCATATGACATGTCCAATTGTAGAGATCCCTGTAATTTTGCTCCCCATGAGCGAGATAATAAAATTCCATATTTGGGTTGGATATCAGATACTACAATGTCCATTAGTATACTCTTACGAGGATATTGAACTAATGTTACACACAAATCTTTGATTAAACCTAGGCATTTTACTTTGTTTGAATTAAATGAAAATAATCTTTGTAAGGCCTTGTAATGTCTAAATTCAGAGTTTCCATTATTGCTTTAGGCATTAGATTATGTGAAGCTCCTGAATCTAACATTGCATTGTGTAAAATTTGGTTATGTACAGTTAAACTGATGTAAAATGGAGGAAATGCTCCATCTTGATGTTTTCCATTCAAATCAGGGCCAAAAATCAACTCTGGTTGATCATCATTCAAGTTTAAAGAGTCCCCTCCATCAGTCATGTTTAATTTTCCAGTGATTGTTGTTTTATACAAATCATGTTTTACCAATTCTGTTAAAGGAATTGATATTTTTAACTTTGCAATTTCATTTTTTATATTGAATGAAGGTTGTGATTTACTTGTTTCAATTAACTCTTCCTTAGTAACTATAGTTTGAGTGAGTTTATCCTGTTTTTCTATAGTTATGTTTTCATTTTATGTTTGAGTTTCTTGTGTCTTACTACTCCTAGTTTTCTTTTCAAGAGTGGTTTGAGAAGCAGTAGATGTTTTTTTCATATTTTGAGTTGTCAGAAGCTGTTTTGTTCAGTGGCAGCTTTTGGATCTACTGATTTTGAATCAACAATGCATGTTTTAGGATCCAAGTTTGTTGTTTTAGCAGAATTAGGTGCTTTTGCAGCAGCAGATTTTTGTGAATCTTTTGTAGCTTGAGCAACTTCATCTGTTATGCCAACAATCTTTGGACTTGGTGAAATTTTGGGGCTAGAAACTTTGTGGGATGAACTAGAGTTTTTCCTATTTTCCCTAGGGAGAATTTGAAGAACTTTTGTGTTTGGGGCTTCTACTGTTTTCTTATTTTCAGTTTGAGCAGAATTCTTAGTAAAAGTTTCAGTGTTTTTCTTACTCCTAAGGTTATATTTCTTGTGTACTTCGTTTATAGAAAAATCATAACCTTGCTTGTAGTCAAATGATTCACCTGAATCTAATTAAAGTTGTTGCATTTCAATTAACTCTTGACCTTCCTAAGTGAGAAAGATAGTGTTATCTTAATTTATACCCATTATATTTATGGTATCTTCATCATCTACATTGTTTTGAGAACTTTCAGCATAGTTCTCCTAAAATGGGGGTCTTATTGTTTGATCTGGAGCCGATTATTTTGATTTTCCTGAATTTGTATTTTTCCTAAAATTGGGATTCCTTATTTGTTGTTGATTATCCTATTCAGGTCTTCTTTCTATGTTATCTAATCTATCCATCATTCTCTCTAAATTCTTAGCTAAATGATCTATTTTTGTGTCTGAACTAGAGGCTTCTTCTTTCATGGTTACTCTCCTTTCATTCCTTAATCTGCCCTTTTTAGCTAAAATGTTTACTTCTACACCTACAACATCTATTTTCATTCTTTCTAAAGTTTCTGCATTTCTTTCTCTTAAATGATATGCCATGTCTGTGTTAAATCCATCTGGGAATTTAAGTAAGACAAAGTCAGGAGTGGGTTTCAGATTTGCAGGAATTGAATTGTAAACATTGTTATATCTAGTGCAATAGCATTGTACTGATTCATTGGGAGCTCTTTTCATTGCATCAAATTCATACAATATTTGGAGTGGATTTTTCTTCTTTTCCCATTTATTTAAAAATACTCTATGAAAAATTGCTAAGTCAGCTATACTACCAGAAGTAATACCTTTAAACCATTTTTTGACTTTCCCTGTTAATGTTTGTGCAAACAATCTCATTTGTACATCAAAATCATCTATTTCATGGAGTTCAAAGTAATCAGTCATTTTATTTATGTGCTGTTGGGCAGTGTAATGTGTAGTAGCATCAAATTGCAGTATCTTACTTTGGTAATCCTGAGGCATGTCATGTAATTGTCCTGGAAGAACTAGGGGAGCATACCTAGCAGCCATAACTTGAATTCTAGCTTGGCTAGGAGGTATATTGGAAGTGCTTGGGGCTGAACTGGAAGTAGTAGCTGATATAGTAACAAAAGTAATTGATGAAACCAGAATATATGATGGTGAAGTAGAAAAAGTAGTAGATGAACTAAAGGATGAAGTGGAGGTACTAAGAAATGAAACTGGAATATATAAGGAACAAGTAGGAAATGAGAATGATGTGTTTGAAATAGTAGAAGGTAAATTAGTGGATGAAGTGGATGATGGAAATACTATTATAGGTTGTAAGGGCTATCTAGGGATAAATGGATCTGTAGATTGGATGGTAGTTGAAACTATAAATTATGTAGTGGTATCTAGATGAGAAATAGAAGGTTCAAAAACGTGTAAGCTAACAATTGGGCAAATTCAATAGCTTCATCTATTTCTTTGAGAATAGTAGCATTTATCTCTTCAAGTTTATCTTGATTTTTAACTTTCTTTAATTCAGAATCTATTGTAATATTTTCCTGTTTTGTTTCCAAAAATGAAATGAAAACAGGGTCTATAACAACAGTTTTTAAATTAGATTCTGATTTACTTCTGAACAAAGAATTTTCAAATTTCAGATCAAATTGTATATCTTGTAAACTTACTAATTCTTGTGGTAATGAATTGGCTCTAATTAATGAAACTTTAGCATCTAAATCTTCTATCTGTTTTTTCTTTTTCCCAACTTTGTCTGGATTGTCTACTATAACAACAGGTTTAGGATCCAGGTTAGACTTGGTATAGTAAATTTTTCTAGAAGCCAGAATTACATTTTTTTATAAAATGATACTCACAACTCATAAAACAATCTTAAAGGCAAAAAGTTAATGAAAAATATTTCTTTAAGACCTATTTTAAAACTGAGAATTGGTTAGTCCCCAGTGGAGTCACTAGCATGTTATCACTCTAGTAATTCCCAAGTTGTGAGATTTTGATTTCAATTTTAAGGACACTAGAGGTAACCACAAACCTACTTTTAAACTCTATGATCTAACCTTCCTATGGTTCAGAGATGGCTCTCTCTGTAAGATATAACTTTGTTTTGATTATAATATATTAGGCTAGTTATGGTTGTGCAATTTGGTTTGGTTTGGTGGGGAAAATCACTTAATGAGATGGATAGTGGGAAATCTGATTGTCCATTGGGCTAAGGACTCAAAAGTCAAGCAGACAGAAATAGGATCAAGGTCAAAAAGTCAAATGTTTTCTAGGCAAGATAGATAAGTCTTTGAAGATCTTGGAAGGTTGTTTTGGTGAAGTGGTTTGATCGGGATAAAGAACAATGAAGGGTTCTTTAATCTAGAAAAAGGAAGTAGTAGATATAGGTCAAACGAAAGAGGGAGAAATTAAGGATTCCCTACTCTAGAAATCATCAAGAAACATAGAAATGATAAATATTAAAGAGATGGTGCTTTTAACAAATCCTGAAATAATACTCTTGTTTATTCATTCAAATTTAGAACACATAATGGATGCATGAAACAAAGAAGATAAACAATGACAATTAGAAAGTACTTCACTTCAATGGCTCATCACATGAATCCTGAAATATGATGTTATTTGATTTGATTGAGTCTGCTACTCGAAGTATGCAACACAAAAGCCTTCAAGTCCAACAAAAATGACTATAGAAATCTTCGGCAATTTATTCCACACTAATACTTCTAAAGATGAAGTATTTATACAATATTGTTTACAAAATATCTTAGAATGCTTCTGGAATTATCTAAGGAAAAATAAAATATCTTTACAACAAAACAAAGACAGTTGCTTAACAAATCAGCAAGTTGTCCTATTTATCCAAATAAAATAGTAAATTGTTTGTGGATTAGGTGCAACTAGCTGCCTTGGTGTCCTCTTTGCTGGCCAAGATATTTCAAATCTGTTTTGAAATATAGTCTTTTTATCTTATACTCTTTCACGCTGATTTATCTTTATCCTTTGATACTCTGACTCGGATACTCTTTAACCTCTGTAAAACCGCCTTACTACTGTAATAAATTATGTTTGTACTGTAAAAATCACCAAATTTTTTTGTCTTTCTCTCTGCATTTTGAATTTTACAATAAGTCAGTAAGTGATTGCCAAGCTTCCTCATTAGGAATTTGTATCTTTTTTAGCCTCTTTAAATTTTCATCTGCCTCATTATATCTAGCAAATGTTGGTTTTATGACAAATAGATATCTTATCTCATGCTGCAGATAAAATAAATCTTCAAAACTTCTGAGTAAGACCTTTCCAGTTGGAATGCCTTGTCCACTTGTCTTTTCAACCTGCTCTTTTGCATACTCTCTGATTTTCTTATTATAATCTTCCTATGGCATAAGTTTTTCATTAATGACCAGAATGTTAGGCTTACTTCTTTGCCTCAAATTTTCAAATTTAACCACAAACTTGGTTATGGCTATGTTCATGTTTTCACATTTCTCTTCAAGCTGTTTGATTATATTCTTCTTTGAGATGACTTTCTTTATTTCAGGGATTGTATTTGTCCTATCAATGATTTATATTTCTTCCAACTCTTGCCCGTTTTTATTGTTGAGAAGCTTTTTTCATTCTATTGCTTGCTCAAGTTTGTTACCTAGCTCATATTTTGTTTTCTGAATCTCTGCTTGTGATAACTTCAGTAAATCCTTTTTTTCATATATTACGTGGATTGAGGGCCACACATCATTGATGGTTTCAATGATTTTGTTCCATAACTAGTTTTTCACATATGATATTAGCTCCTTTAATGTCAAATCCTTTTGAATTTTCTTCAATTATTCATTTAACCTATTAGCCCGTTGCTCATGATTTTTGGCATTTATTTGGGCTAACTTCTTTGTATCCTCAAGAATATAAATCATCTTCTTCAATCTATTAATCTCACTTGTTTGTATTATTATTTCTTCCATGGATTTTACTAGTTTACTAGCTTCATCTATTGGCTGCACTGTTGATGTAGAAGATTGTGTGGCTAAAGTTGTAGATGATGTCACTGGCACTGAGGTATCCAGTGGTTCTTTTGGTGCCAACTCTTTTGCCATAGTTGAACATACAACAACAGTAACCATGGGAATTACTAAAGGAATTTCCTATGTTTTTGTTGTTTCCCTTTCATGGACAAGCTTGTCCATTTGAATTTCCATTTATTTGACATGTCCTATTAACTGAAAAATTAAGTTCATCATGTCATCTTTCTGATTCTGTTCTTGTACTATTTCTTTGGCTTGAGGATGTTCAGTTGATGGCAGTTTAAGCTGTTTCCTCAATGCTGCAATGTCTTCATTATTTTTCTTCAATAATTGTTATGTTGCTTTAACATTTGCAGGATCATATCCTACTTCGATAACTAACTCTTCTAAAGACTTAATCCTTAGGTCTTTAGCATATGATGAGGCTTTTTCAACCTTCATTTGATCCCTCATGTTTATGATTGTATTCTGAAGCTCTTTGATACTCATAGCCTTGGGAGTTATAGTAGAATATAACATCTCTGAACTCTGCATATGAAACTCAATCTTATCTAGTGCATGAATGCTTTCTGTGGGCACTTCCAGATCAACCTTTTTGTAGTCTGCAACTGTCTTTGGAGTCTTCACTGTAGGTTGGAGTACTGACATTAACAACTTTTTATTTGACTATTCAAAGGCTGATAAAAGTATGTTTTGAATACTTGGTGTTTGCTTTTTATATTGAGAGTAAATCTCATTTTTCATCTCTTCATTTTTTGTTTTAATTTGTTTATCCTTTTCCTCTACTGTATGTGAAGATGATGCTTCCAAATTCTGTTGTTTTTCTGCCACCTGTGTATTTGAATTATCTGGATTTTCCTCATTCAAATTCTATGTAACTGGCTCATTTGTGATTATTGTAGCAGCATCTAAATTTATTACTGGGACATCTGTGTCTTCTACCTCAATAGTCACTTTTCCTTTATCAAATGAGTCTATCTTAGGCTTTTTATTATATCTTAATTTGAACCTAGCTTCATTTGTGGTTTCAGCAATGTATGTTCCTTATTCTCTGACCCTTTTGGTAGCCTTTTCTCCTTGATTAGCAATTTGTAAGGTGTGACTAGTATCACCATGCTTAACTGCATCTACCAAAGTGTTTTCTACCCATTCAGTCTGATTGACATACTTCTCAATATATGGTTTTTTATCATAAATGTAGGGTGTTAGTTTGCACTTAACCCTCATTTTACTCAGTATTCCTTGTGGGTCATAGTTCCAAACTCTCTTCAAATATGTACTCAAGTAATTGTTTGGCTGCTTCTGTCTTTGCATCTCTATGATTACAAATAAATGGCCCCACCTGATTCTTTAGCTTGAACTGTGTTTTCTTTTTAGCTGCTAGGAAATTTTTGGAATCAGAATTTAATATTTGCCTGATATATTCCAAGGAAAAAACCGTCAATGGTACAAATTTAGGTAGTTTGTAGGGTAGAATATTAGAGCCAAAAAATCTGATTTCTATGTGTTTCTCATATAGGTACCAATCACCAGTTCTAGTGTGCTCTGATAGCTATAGGATTTTCTTCATTTCATCATTGATACTTGGTTGTTCAATTTTGGTCAACATATTGACCAATGGATGGAAAAAATTATTTGTAAACTCTGCAAAAGTGAATTTTTAGGACTCTTATCTAATTAATGAAGTCCAAAAAATAACTGAAAGTGGATTTTCTTCTATGTCAACCTTCTAGAGGGTTATTGGAAACTTGTCTACTTGAAAATACAAAAAACATATGGAAGATAAAATATGTGTATCTAAACACTCCTTCAGTTGGAAATTTAACCAACTGATCATTGATATTGTCAGCAATGTACTTAGCATAATTGAAGATGACCGAGGGAGGTTGTCCTGGTGCAAAAGTAGATAGAAACCCTAGGATGGAATCATCAGTATGCTCATCTGTAGAGTATCCTAGGATAAATGACAGCATGGAAGTGACATGCCTAGACCCCTTTGGAAATTTTAAAGTAGAATATGGAGGATTGATTTGAAGAATTTCAACATGTAAGGGCATGAATACTTGGAAAATCTGAAATATTTTGGGAAACTCAAGGCCAATGTACAACTTTGTAAGTGCTTTTATTGACAAAGGAATTGCTTTAGGATCTGGTTTGAGTTGTAACATCTGTTTTATTGATGCAACAGTAATTGTAAACAATACCTCTTTTTTTGCATTCATCATTGTCCTATCTTCAGGTGAATAATAACTCTGACACAACCTAATAACCTCTGGGCATTGATAAGTGACTGGAACAACATATTTGGGAAGGTTTGATTCCCAAATTTGGACTTCTTCAACCTGATCTAAGGATTTTTCATAACTCCAACAGTGGGGGTCTAATAAATTAAATTCAACTACTGGATCTGCTATTTTGTAGTCTACATCTGCTAAAGGGATGTGCTCAATTTATACAACAAGAGGTTGTAGAGGATTCACAACAATTGCAGTCTTAGATGACATAGCTGGATTGGATTTTGACTTTTTTTAGGCTTGGATAACTGAAACTCTGTATTTTAGGCTTTATGGTTTCTTTTGTAAGATTAAATGGTTTACAAAAGTATTCTTGACTTTGATAGAGGTTCTTGGATAAAAATGGGTACAACTTGTTCTTTCCCTTGGATTTTAACTTTAAATTTGGCTTTAAACTGTATTTCAGACTCTTACTGGTTCTGAGAATAAGAAACATTGGTTTCTTAGGTTTTTTAGTGGATAATCGAGCCAAAACATTGTTTTAAATTAAGCATAGAGGATCAGGTTACCTGCAGAGTATTTCTGGGCTTGATTGAAGTTTTAAATAGTCTGTAAAAACTAAATAAACTCCATGTTCTTCTTTAAAAATGAATGTTGTATAAAAACAGGGTTTTATCGAAAATTTTGACAGGGTTTAGGCTCTTTTTGGGCCTTTACGGGTAACTAGAAGCTTTCTTGGAGAAATTAGGCTTTTAGTGTATTCAATTTCTTTAGTAATTTATTTTCAGAATGAAAAAAGCTTGATTTTCTCAGAAAATACCTATTTACGCAGGTATTTGGTTGTTTTAAATAGGTTCTGAATTGTTTGACGGGTCCTTGGTATCTTTTATGGTCTCTAGAAACTTTATGAAGTCTTTCAGCAATCTTCAACAGCAAATGTGGGTTTTTCACTGGTTCTGGGCTTGAAAACAAAGCACAGGCTTAGAACTTTGAGTCGAGAAGACGAATACAATTGGAAAATGTAGAAAAAGGGATTAATGATGATTTTTGGAGTTTATTTAGCATTTTAGGTTTACATTGGCTTGCAATTAATGGCGGTCACATCAGGCGATGGGTGGTTTTCGGGCTTCAAAGGCGAAAAACAACAAGTGGTTACCGCGTTGGTGTAAAGTGGTAAGCGGTTTTAGTTAGATCGGATGCGATCCAATAGAATTGGGCCACATTGAGGAGAGAGGAAAGGCTAAAACAACCTATTTCGCATGGTCAGGAAATGTATTATAGTCGCGTGACTTAAATTGCGATATGGCATTTCATTCGTTAGATATGGAAGCTTTGATGCGATTTGATGTGGAGGTGCTCGATATTCAAAGGTGGGGTCAGGGGTTTGTAAATGCATCAGGATAAATTTTAATCTTATAAATATGTATTTATAACGTTAAAAAGTTATATTATGTGATTGGCGGAGGGGGGAAAATTATATGTTTTCGACCAAAACATTAACAAATGTTTCGACAATATTTGAGCTTGAATGATATTATATGGTAAATAAACCCTTCAACAGGTGTTTAAAGACCATAGGGGGCGGGATATTATTATATTGATATGTTTAAACCTTATGGGAAAAAGCGCAGGTTTATTTACACATATAGGATTTAATAATATATACATGAGGGATATAATATAGTGTTTTAATACTTTAGGTTAGTAGTTAATATGAAATGAAGATGTAATGTATGAAATGAATTAAAATGCATAGTTTAAAACTAACTAAAGTTAAAAATATGCAATAAAGCATAGTTTGTCCCATTTTTAATTCTTTACACATAAACTTAGGTTAAATGTATCTTATAGGTTTTTTAAGGTTTTTTTGAATGAAAATGAAATTAGTTAAGTAGGGTTTTTACTTTTACTAAAAAATGTGTTTTACGTAGGAAAAGGGATCATAGTTTTTGGAAAAGGGTGACTATGCTGATGAAATGGGTTTTATGTAGGGAATCCAATATTTTTAACCAATTAGTTATTGAGCCTTGGGTCTGGTCCCAACAAAATTTAGAGAAATGCTCTGAGCCTTTTTAACTGAAGGTTTAGAATACTGGATGATTGTGGGGAAGGGAAATTAGTATTTTATGCCCGATGATGCTTTATTACATGTCTTGCACAACTACTTTCTACCTACCCATCATTATTTCTAACATTTTTTTACTTCATTTTCATGGGTGCATTTAAGCTTGCAATCCTAAATCCATTTTTCTTTCAAAGCATAAAAACTATCTAAGTCTAACCTTATTTCATCCGAGGGCTTAGATTAAACTGTTGAGCTTCTCATTTATTCTCTAACTATATACTGATATGTCAAGTTTAAATTGTTTGACATATCTTTATTCTCTATCTAAAAAATGAAATTTAAAGCATGAAAATTTAAGATTAAACTATTTAATTGATCATGGATTATGGAATTTATTGACAATCTGCACATAATCATTATTTTTGCAGTAAAAGTAAATAGCAGTGGCATTTTGACTTGCTCACTTTTAGGTCTTATTTTTATCTCCTTTTCTTTTGGGGTCCATTATTTTTCTAAGTCCTTCGATTTGTCTTTTAGGACTTTTACCCTCTTTTAATTTTTTTATTATTTTCAAATATGAGAAAACAACTTGCAGAAAGCAAGGTATGTACATATTTACAAGACTATCAAAGTCAATCCAAAAATTATGAATTCTATTATAATAGGACCCTAACAGTTGGTGTATGAATATCCCAAAAATATACCTTCATATGCCCTTACATAAAACTTTTCATGTTTCTCGTCATTTCCCTTGATGTAGCATCTACTACCAAGCACTGAGGAAAATTTTAGGGGCGAAATTTCACAAATGGACTATTTTTTGGACATTTTATAAAAAAATTATTTTCCAAATTGGTGAAACAATTGCCTATTTTTGCATATATATGATGAAATGGATGATATTCGCCATAAATTTACTAATTTTAATGGTAAATTACATGTATTTTATTTAATATTCACCTACATTATATACATATGAATTTTAAAACTAGAATAATCGCCTACAATACTATATATAGAAAAAATATTTAAATATTAAAAAATTCCCTGCCAAACACTCTAAAATGTTTGATTGTTGTAGGTTTTCCATGCCAGAAATCATGGGTATTTTTGTCATTGTTTAGTCTAAAATGAGCTTTGTTGAAGATAACCATTGTTTTATGAATAGATTCTACTCAAAACCTCTGTTGAACATATCTTTTGTTCATCATGGCTCTAGATAACTATTGCACCTATTGTTTTTCTCTTTCTACCACACCATTTTGTTGGGAGTCTCTGTTATTGTAAACTACCTTTTGATGTCATTGTTCTAGAAAAATTCATCAAATTATTTTGAATTGAACTCAACTCCATTATTTGAGTTTATATTTTTTATTTTGCAATCAATTTCATTCTCAGCCATAGATTTGAACTCTTTAAACTTCTCAAAAGCTTTATATTTATGTCTAAGAAAATAAACCCACATCATCCTACTGGAATCATCAATTATTAGCATAAAATACAATTTACATGTGAGTGACTGTGTTCTGGTTCATCCACACATATCCATGTGAATTAGTTGCAATGGATTTAATGATGATCTCTCATTTTCCTTGAATGGAACTCGAGTTTTATTTCCCATTTGGAAAGATTTACAAAATGCGTTATCTGGTTTTTAAAGTCTGGGAAAATCCTTGACAACGTTCTTCTTTCTCAGCTTTTCTATCTGATCAAATTTCATACTGTTGGTGAAAAAGGAGGTCTCTGAGCAAGACTCAGGTTCAGGATAGAGGCCAACAAGGTTTCCGCAGTACTCTAGCACAACGCCAACATTTCACCCTACTCCAAGGAGCAGAGCGTCTCACCCGAGGTGTGTCATGACCTTAGTAAGGTTAGGAGACAGATCAAGTACCAAATGGTTAAAACCATGAAGAAAAACTAAAGGAGCTTGGAACAACAAACATATCTTGCTACTATGTATAAGCTATTACTCATTAAGCACGTTTGGGATGCTGAATTAAAATTTAAAACAGGGCATACGTTCACAATAAGCAACTATGCAACACTCAACTCAGAACATCAAACACAACAATAACCATATTTCATTATCAATATCAAACGGTATACATCACTCCGCAGAGTCTATTACAGGGTGATTCAGTACAATAGAGATCTCAAAGAGCTCTCCTACAGCTCTACTCTCTCACTCAGCCCTCTGCCAGACTAACTAATTAATCTACGTTGGCGGATTGCCTATTTTTTCTTCCACCAACATGACTATCAATCTTTCCTCTTTTCCTTCTCTGCTATTTTCTGCTTCTTCTTGATTACTGGGAGTTTTGATAATTTTATTTTTCTCCCATATCTACCATCTGCGTTGTTCTCTGCAACTGTCGTGCCACCTATCTTTTGGCTATCCTCAACCATGACATCTCCCTGTCTACCTTGATTGTGCTCTGCCACCTATTATCCATAACTCAAAACTGTTCCATTTTTAAAACAAAGGCCCAAATAGTCCTCTACCACATGCTATTGAATCGTCCTGAGTCAATATTTTCCTGCTGTTGTGGCTTCCGTCGGTCCGTCTGCTTATGAGGCTGACTTTTTCCTCTCTGTTTCTTCACTCTGTCCAAACAAAGGCCCCAACTCTGGAACCTTGCTCAATGATAAAGAATTGAGTTCTACAAACTCGGTAATTTCTTGTTTCCATTCTCTAATTAGCTATTCGGTTTCAGTGGCGACTCTTTCAGCCTCGGTTTCACTTGCTCCTGGCGGCAGCTTGCTGAATACCTCTTCAATTTTTGGCCCGGCTTCGGCTGCCATCTGTTGTATTTCCTCTACCATCTGCTTGATTGTTTTCCTTAGCTCTCTGAGGAACTACTTTGTGGCAGCAAAATTCTCCTCTATCTTCTGTATTTTGGTTTCCAGTACCTCTGCTTGATTGTAGATTTGGGTGATGCCGACGGGATCTATGGCCTCTTTGATCTCTTGTGAGATTTTCTGAAGTTGTGTCGAGATGGGTTGGGCTTTCATGGTTAAAAAATTAGATCATTCGTGTATGATTAGAAGATCATGTCCAGGTTTTAAAAAATGCTCAAAAATGAAAGTGCTCAAAAGTGGTTGCAACCTAAATGACCAGAAATGTCTCGTCACTGTGATTTTGGCACTATGAACGATTCGAAAAACCAAGGTCATATGCAAAAGTTATTGAGGTTTGAAAATTCCCAGTAAACTCCAAAAATAAGTTGACCAAGTTTGACTTTATAAAATTTGGGAAAAATTAAAAAAAGAATATTCGAGAATATTCCTTAGAATATTCCCCAAAATATTCCCTAAAGGGCGAATCATTTGTGGAAAAGTGGCAGAATCCGATTTTCAGTTGGTTTGACTTCATTTGTTATTGGCTAATCAAAGGGTGCCACGTGGAAATCCCGGAGGCCACCACGTAGCGCCAGGCCGGAGAGTGAAAGGTATGTTATCACTTTGCAGGAATCAACCCCGAGTTCCCTGCCCTCAAATGCACAAGCCTGACCATCTCTGCCACACGTTACGTCTTAAACAATATGGCACTTAGGTTGTATTTATGTTTTGAAATAAAAGCGGTTGGCAAGAGGAAGGGCTAGCCCCCATGTGTATTCATCCATATGTCCCAGTGTCGGGGACTAGGAGCCAAACCCGAAGGTGACGGTTAATGTTAAGCAATCATCAACGGAAATGTGGCTACGAGTCATGCCACAATTAATGCCACGGTTATGCGATGGTTTTCTCGGCGGTTTGGGCAACGGTCACCATGTGACCATCCCACTAAACATTAAACTTAAAATTTAATGTTTATGCTATTCCTGGAGTGGATTCCGCTAATTTCGGGGAGTTCACCATTTTTAGCGCCTTTAACTGGAGTTCCTCCAGTTTTGGAGGAGTTTTTTAGGGATATTTGGCAAAAAAAACAATTTCCATAACTCTCTCATTATCGAACCAAATTGAGTGAAACAATAGTCAATTTTGGCTAACTCGGGCCTTATGGACTCAATGGAGCATGTTTTAGAGCCATTAGAGAGCTTATAAGAAATTTTTTTCTTCAATTAAGTTCAAGGGGCCACGAGGGCCACCAGGAGGCAAAATCAGTTTAGGGCCTAGCTAGGGGAGCTAGAGGCCTTATCCAGAGATTCAATCATCAAAATCGGATATTTTATATGTCATGAATCTGATGAGATGGTTTGTAGAGCCTGTAGAGAACTTTAGAAAGCTGAAAAGCTTCAGTAAAGTTCCAAGGGCCATTAGTGCCATATTTCCCAACAGTAGTGCAGGGCCTAGCCAAAGCAGCTAGAGACCATATGCAGAGAATCAGTAGTCATTATTGATTGTAAATAGAATTATGAATATAATGGTAGAGGTTTCATAAATTTTTGAGGACTTATAGAGGTTGAAAACCTAGCAGAGAAGTTTTCAATGACCCTAGTGCCAGGGGGTGCTGACAGGTGTTGGAGGAAAAACTGGAGCAGCCGGAGGCCATCTTTGATGAATGAATAGTCTATATTGACTATTTCAGACATTTTGGAACTAATGAAAGTGGTTTTATAAAATTTTGAGAAATTATAGAGCTCAAAAAGCTGATGTGAAGTTTTGGGCTGCCATGGGCAAACCGTGGAGGAAAGCCTATTTTGGGGATGCAGTGCTCGATTTGAGAATTTTATCAGTTGATATTTAGTTTTTAATGTGTGATACATATAGTATGATTTTTTTTATGAATAGAAACAGAATTCTGAAGGAGTTTGTGCCATTTAGAAGGTCAGAGTAGCTCAGAGCACCGACAGAAGGAATCATGTCGAAGGGAGGCTAAAGCTATTTGCAGATTTTGGACAGCCATAAGAGGGATATAGATGGTATTCTCAGACCTTTGCATCAGTTTAGTATCCATTGGATTTAAGTGTGGAACTTGTAAAAGAAACCTTACCATACTCCCAAAGAGCCAAGTCAATATGACAAAGCTCAAAGGAGACGTAGCCCACGAGATTCGGGTGAACTCCTAGATTAATTTTGTTGTTTTGTTTGAATGTTTTATTTCTGAATTATGTTATTGTTATACATGTTAAATTTCAGCAAGAACAAATTAACTTAAGACACATAAACAGTTAAAAATCATACACCACTTTCAAGCATAAATTTTGCAAATTGTCAAGTACAAGCTAGATCATTTAATTGTTAAAATGAGTGGGAGGTTATTGAAATACATAACAAGTTACCTAGACCATTTTCAGATAATATTGGTATCAAATCACTTGGTTTCTTGACTGACAAAGAAATATATTTCTTGTATAGGTTGAAAGGTGTTTAAACAATGTAAAGGATTGACTGTTTTATTGTTTTCAAACTTACTGTTAGTTTAGTTTGCTACAGGTGAACGGATAGTTGCTGATTAGCTATGTCCTGGAGAGGAAAAAAAATAAGAAAGGGATGAAGGCATCTTCCTTACCCCAAAGGACCTCAAGGTCACCCTTGGAACACAAACCCTCTTGATGATTGTTTGTTAAGAAGATCTTGGAGTTTGTTTGTTGTTTGGTTGCTTGAATAAGAGTTTGTCTCTACAACCATTTGGTTTAAAAATTATTTTTCATTTTTTTTGAAATATTTGTGAAATTTTTGAAGTTACTTTTTTTCATTAAAATAATAATGACAACTTCTACAAGTGAGGTTTCTTCCTTCACAATATTCTTCAATGAAGATATGAAGCGTGACTTTATTATATTGAAGGACATGGTGTAGATTTTGTTTGAGGATAAAAGAGAAAGCACTGAACTTCATGAACAATTGTTTGCCATGAAGCAAGAGAAGGAAGAAATTATTCAAAGATTTCATGATATGGAGATGCAGCTCCATCACGCCCAAGAGGCTTTGACCAAGAACATGAGTGAGGAAGAGGTAATCCACTCTAACTTGTCTTCAGTTTCCTCTTTATAAAGATGTGTTGGTTCTTTCGAAAATCATACGAGAGGTATAGGGTCCAAGTTAATGGTTAAAATGGGCTATGAAGGCAATAGTTTATGCAAGCATGCACAAGGCATGGTTGATCCTATTTTGGTTGAGTAACAACCCAAGAATCTTGGTCTTGGTTATGTGCAGTTTAATGGTGAAGACTCCAAAGCCATGAAGGCATGTGAGGCTACTTCAAAGAGAACTTTTGTTCCAATTTATAAGATGCAAATATGTCAAATTTGTTTCAAAGATGATTGTCATTGCTTTAAGCCTTTGTTGCAACAAGAAGATGGTAGACATGCAGCTTATGGCAAGCGTGTGAGTTCAAACAATTTTCATGACAAGAACAATGATGTTAGCCTGCAAATGAAAGATGGAGCCTCTACTAGTTCATCTCATCATGAAGGAAAAAAGGATGAACATGAAAAGCAAAAGAAGAGGTATAAATCTCCCCATGATCAATTTGATTGTGTTTCTGCAAATCATGACAATTTTTCATGCTTAAATGGAAGAAATATTTGTTGTACATATTGTTGTCGATTTAACCATGATGTTTCGAGATGCTGGATGAGGAAGAAATCATACAAGAAGCAGATAAGGCAAAGGAAACTTTCAAAGAAAGTGCATAATATTTGCACATATAGCTAGAAGAGGGGACATGTTTCCCATTGTTGGACTTTGCATTCAACTAGTAGTCCCAAGAACATGAAATGAGAGGACAGAAAGACTGGAGAAGGTGGAACCAAGGATTCCAGTATTGATATGAAAATGGAAGTTTCACATGAAGAAGAGTTGCAGCAGCAAAAGTCACCATGGAAGTGGCTTGGTAAGAAGTGGATGGACTTCTTAACACAGTAAGACATACTCCTTTATACATATGAAAATTTCGGTCGTATGCATGTATTTTATGATGTAATCTCTCGTTTGTTTGAGCCATCTTGGATCATTGATCAAGGCAGTGATGTTTAGTTTTCTTCTGCAAATTTCTCACCAGAAATTTATGAGTGAGTGCAAGAAAGATAGTTCTAGACAGAAGGAAAAGTGCATCCAGGAAAGGAAGTGTCAATTTCTTTCTAGTTGTGGTTCAAAGTCACTAGCCATGCAAGGCAAGTGTTCGGAGGCTGAAAAGAAGAGGGTGTTGTACTCTCATCTACTGTACAGATCAGTATATCAGTATTTTGGAGTTCAAAAGATTCCCAGTGGGCAGGTGTGATCAGGAGATCATGTCCAAGTTTTAAAAAATGCCCAAAATTAAAGTGGTAAGAAATGGTTTCAACCTGAATGACCAGAAAGGTCTTGCCACTACAATTATGGTGCCGTGAATGGTTCGCAAAACCGAGGTCGTATGAAGAAGTTATTAAGGTTTAAAAATGCCTAGTAAACTCCAAAAATGAGTTGACCAAGTTTGATGTTGAGCCCTAAAGATGTCCTTTCCTTTCACCAAATTTCACTTCATTCCATTTGTCCTTTATTAGCTATAGGCTTAAAAGATCAATAGGAATGACTAAAATCACTTTAAGAATGCATGCAATGACTGACTTATAATACTTTTGTGGTTTTGTTGTCATAGTGATATTTGAGCAGACTTAGCTACAGAATGCAGTCATTCTGTAGCTAGTCGTATATTCTGTAGCCATCTTTATGTTTACACAGGTTACAAGTGTCATTTGAGGGAAACACGCATATGGTTAAATTCCAAAACTCTCCTACATCATTCCTTGTCCTCCATGAAGGCTGAGAAAAATTCTGAAAGTGGTTATGCACGTGGACAAAGCCAAAACCAAGAAGCAGACTTCTACAAGGATAAGGAATCTGCAGGTGTCTTCAGCAAAATACGAGTCCTCAACAGGAGTTCTAGTTTGATTTTGATTATAAAAGACACCTATGCCTATTTCTACTGAATGACAGTTATGTATTTTCTTATAAAAATAACTCGGTGAACCGAGAAACAGTTAGTTGATGTTTTGTTAGTTCTCAAAGACTGTGATACTCTGTTTCTGAGTGTTTTTCCTTTAATGAAAGAAGTATAACTTTGATGCATGATCTGAAGCAACTTTAAGGAGTTAAGGATTCGTGTGCCAATCTGATGGTAGAGGGCCCCTACTGTCCAAAAGGCTTTGTGCATATTTTCTAGATAAGTGACCTTTAACTTTGTTTTGTTCTTAACGTAGGCAGTTTTTTGAGTTTATCCTCTTGCATCATGCTTATGTCATTTAATTACAGCGAATATTACAGTCAATCTTGTTCTCATGATCTGTTCCAATATATCACTAATGCATGAATGAGATATAGCTGTAGTACTCTTGAGTTAATTGCATTTTAGTTCAGTTCTGTTCATTTCATTTCATTTCTATTAGTTAATTGCATTTCAGTCATGTTAATTAGACTTAAAAGACCCTCATTATTTTATAAGCTGCTCTTGTTCTTAACTTCTTCTAACACATCATTATCATATGAACAAGAATTAGTTATATCATTTTGAGCTCTTGACTGTTCTGCAATTTCTCATAATTTTACAAACAACCTTTTTCCCAAGTTGTTCCAAGAGATCTCTAACCTTTGAACGAGAATTAATAGTAACATTTTGAGTTGCAGAATGAATTAATTCTAGTGTCATAAGTTATTTTAGCATAGGGTTCCTTACTATGTTGTAGATAATCTTTTCTCAAAATGTTCCAACAAATTTCTAACAACGGATGATATTTTCTCTGTGATATTTTAAGTTGTTGTTTACTAAAGAGAACCTCATTACATCAAACTAATCCTTTTCTCAGTTTGTTCCAACATACCTCTAATGAAATGAATTGGACTGAGTTTAATGTTATGAGTTACTTTTGTTATCAGCTTTACAATCTGTGGATTAGCATTTTCTGTTCTTAGGTGCCATTCATATTTTAGAGTAGATTTTATTCTATTTTAGTGTGATCAGTAACTTCTCTTTGCTAGAAATTCAGTTCTTTTCCCCTTAGTATAAAAACACAAAACTAAAAACACCAGAAAAACACTAAGCACAAGGAAGTAGGAAGAAGATACCTAGGCACATATGGTGCACTTCACTTCAACAATTTACTAGCCCTAGTTGACAATTTATGACATCAATTTAGGAACACTAAGTTGAGTAGAAATTTTCGCGCCATTGTCGGGGAAGTGTAACTAGGTAGCCTTATTTCTTACCTCTCAAAAACAATGATATGCGTAGAGAAAGAGACTCAAAGGGTAGATTTATAAGAAGCAGAAGCTTGATTCCTAGAACACCACTTGTTCCACCAAGACCAAGAGGTAGAAAACCTCCAACTCAAACCTACATCCCATACTATACTGATCATAGACTCCCAAAAGACTTAAGATCAGATATTCCATCATAAAGACCTTCCACTTCATCCAATGAACCTGGTCTTAGAAGAAGATTTAAGGACCCCTGCTAGAGACATAAACTTTTCCACTTCCACAAAAGAATCAACCATGGTAGAAGAAGGGGGAGGAGGAGTCTTTAATGGAGAACATACACTATCTGGATGAGTTAGAGGTAGAGGTAGAGGAGAAGGAGGTAGAGGTGAAGAAGGAGGCAGAGGAAGAGGTAGAAGGGAAATGGGAAGCTCTTTTGGGTTTTCTATAGTAGATGAAGAAACCAATGCAACTATGAAAAATATTTCATCCTCTATCCTTCCAAACTTTTATGGAATCAAAAGTGAAGATCCTAAAACCTTCCTATTTGAATTTTAAGTCCTATGTAGAACCTATGATTACTTACAAGATGCCCAAAAACTTAAACTATTCCCTTCAACATTGAAAGGAGCAGCATTAAAATGGTTTATGAGTTTGATCAATAGTTCTATTAGGACATGGGAAGACATGAAACATGCATTTCTAGAGAGGTATTTGGATTACTATATGCCAGTCAACCATAAGGAGGAAGTGTTTAAAATGCTATAAAAAGAGGATGAAAATCTGGAAAATTTGTTGGAAAGGTTTAACTATAACATCAAGAGAGAAAAAATGGAAAACTTAGATCAAGATACTTTGAAAGCTCTCTTGTTGAAGATAATTAGAGATGAATGACTAGATATCCTTAATATGATGGGAAAAGGGGATATATCTCATCTCAAATTACCTGAAATAGCTTAATTATGTATCAACCTTTCAAGAGGGAAATCTAAAACTGTAAAAGGACCAAGAGACCCTGCTCTTGCAAGGGCAAGTAAGTCTGCTTCTGGG
This sequence comes from Pinus albicaulis, assembly GCA_034641835.2. Classification (NCBI taxonomy): domain Eukaryota; kingdom Viridiplantae; phylum Streptophyta; class Pinopsida; order Pinales; family Pinaceae; genus Pinus; species Pinus albicaulis. The sequence goes on from CM076578.1 coordinate 292,533,466, forward strand.
ACAGTAAGTAGGGCAGAAATAGGACATATGATTGATGAATTCAAATCTGACATTTTAGGGAGTCTTAGTGAACAAATAGACACCCTTAAGTTACAAAACAAGCAAAAATTTGAATCTGATGCCTTAGCAATCTTTTGTCCCAAATGTAGAAAGAAGCATGCCTTGAGAGAGTGCCATTTGGATGCAAAAATAGTAGACTTGTGTAATTTGTTCAGAAAAACATGAGACCAAGAGATGTCCTTCACTTCCTGGTCTTAAAGCTGTCTTTCAAGAAGAAACCCCTACAAATTCCACAGAATCTCTCAATTTTGTCTCTAGGAGGCCTTGGCAAGGACCTCAAACATAAGGATTCCATGATCAGCTGTATAATCAACCCCCACCAAATTGGAATTCTTGGCAGCAACCTTGGCCCAAATTCCAAAATCAATCTCAAGCTTGGGCACAAGGAGCACAAAATCCCTATGGAAGATACTCTCAGTATTATCAATATCCACCATCTTATTCACCATATCCAAATTTCCCTCCTCAACAAAATACACAACATCAAAATCCACCACTTCCATTACCATTTCCTCAGAAAGCAAATCAGTTACCTGCCCAACCCATACCAAACCCCAACAATAAAAATCCTCAGAACACATACATGATAGAAGGCCAACAGTTCTCAACCTATTTGATTACTCCTTTAGACCTTAATGATGTTCAACTTAGGTCTGGAAGAATACTTGAAAAGCAGAAACCTTCTGTAATCATACAAGAGAAAAAAAAAATTGAGGAAGATTCTCTACGGGTAAATAAAAGTTTTGAAGAGAACACATCTTTTCAAGACCCAAATATTGAAAAATCAAAACAAAAATAACCAATAATTTCAACTCCTATATTAGAGCAGCCATCAACATTCACCTCTACACCGCCCTTTCCAAAAAGATTACAAATTGATAGGGGTGTAGAAAAACAAATTATGGTGCCTAATTATGATTTCCTAGATGAGCTAAGGAATTTTTGTATTAAGATCCCATTATTACAAGCTATCAAGGAAATTCCAATATCAGCAAAGACAATAGAGGAGTTGAGCATGAAAAAAACAGGAAAAAGAATAAAAGAGACAGAGAAAATTCAACTGGTAGGAAAAATAGTAGACATCATGATGGGTAATATTTCTATTCCAAAGTATCTAGACCCAGGAAATCCAATTGTTAAAATACACATCAATGGAACTGAGATCCAAAACACACTTATTGATTTAGGAGCAACAATAAATATCATGAGTAGACAAATCATGGATAAACTAAAACTTACTAATCTTCTTTTTACACCCACATTATTACAATTAGCAGACAGATATGTGATTAAACCTGATTGGGTAATAGAATACATTCCAGTGTCATTAGATTCTTGGGAGTATCCTGTGGATTTTATGATCCTAACTCCTAAAAATAATCTAGGAGGACATCCTATTATATGAGGAAGACCTTGGTTAGCTACAGCTGATGCTTTCATTAGCTGTAGATCCGGTGATATGTACATCTCTGATGGTAGTTCAACCAAGAAATTTACCTTGTATCCTCCAGCAAAAACAATTACAGAGTTAGATGATACTCAATGGATTGAGGATGAAGAAGACATACAACCTCTCTTCACAATTTTAGAAATTAGTTAAGATAGCCATATTCTAAATACCTTAGAAAATTTTGAATCCTCTTCAGAATACAAACATGAACAATTTCAAGAAGAATCCAACATTGATTTTTTATCATCAAGACAGATGTCTCTTTACTCCATGGATAATTTTGGCAGCTCTACAATTGAGATATTTCCAGGTAAAACTTTAAACATAAACAAGAACCTAGAGAAATATCAACAAGAAAAGCTAGTCAAGATATTACAGAGACATTATTTTGCATATGCATGGGATTACACTGATATGAAAGGGATAATACCTAAGACTTGCACTCATCACATCTACATAGAGGAAAATTGTAAACCAATTAGACAACCTCAGAGATGGATGAATCCAAACCTTAGGGAGATTGTTAAAGAAGAATTGTAGAAATTGTTAAATGTTAACTTTATCTATCCCATTTCAAACAGTCAGTGGGTTTCTCCTTTGGTAATTGTGCCAAAGAAAAATGGTAAATGGAGGGTATGTATTGACTACCAGGAATTAAACAAAGCTACTCTTAAAGATCATTTTCCCCTACCTTTCATAGATAAGGTGTTAGATACATTAGCTGGAAAAAAGTACTTCTCATTTTTATATGGGTTTAGTGGTTATAATCAAATTCAAGTAGCACTTGAAGATCAAGACAAAACCACATTTACCTGTCCTTGGGGTACCTATGCTTACCGAGTATTTCCATTTGGACTATGCAATGCACCTGCAACATTTCAAAGGGAAGTACTAGGAATATTTTTAGATCTAATACATGATTGTGTAGAAGTATATATGGGTGATTTCACAGTCTATGGAAACACATTTGAAGAAGCCTTAGCAAACTTGGAAAAAGTTTTAAAGAGATGTAAAGAAGCAAATCTTTCACTAAGCCATGAGAAGTGTTTTATGATATTTATTGAAGGGATTTTTTTGGGGCATCACATTTCAGGGGATGGGATTAGAGTTGATGAGTCAAAAGTTGAAGTCATCTCTAACTTATCTATTCCAAGCTGTCAAAAATATGTTAGGATTTTTCTAGGATTTACAGGGTATTATAGAAGATTTATAGAAAACTTCACCAAGATAGCATCTCCACTTTTCAAATTACTCACCAAGGATTGTGAATTCAAGTGGAATCCTGATTTCCAGTTAGCCTTTGAGACCCTGAAAACAAAAATCTCTAAAGCACCTATTTTAAGGGGACCTAACTGGAAATTACCTTTTCATATTTCAATAGATGCCTCGGATACAGCTTTAGGAGCTGTATTGGGACAAAAAGACCTGATTCCTTATGCCATCTACTATAGAAGTAAAAATTTGACCCCTTCAGAGTTAAATTATACTGTAACTGAAAAAGAGTTCTTAGCTGTTGTTTATGCCATAAATAAATTCAGACACTATATAACAGGCTATGAAACTTTTGTTCACACAGATCACTCTACAATTAAATATCTAATGAAAAAATCAATTACTAATGGAAGAGTCATAAGATGGTTATTTCTTTTACAGGAATTCAACATCACCATTATAGATAGGCCTGGGAAAAAAAATACAGTAGCTGATTTCCTATCTAGACTCCAAAACATTAAAGACAATACTCCAGTTGAAGATCAATTCCCTGATGAATATCTTTTTGAAATTTCTACTCAAACTCCTTGGTTTGCTGACATTTCTAATTATCTAGTTGCAGGGAAATTTCCTTCAATAATGAATGCAAGAGACAAAAGAAAGATCATTTATGACAGTGCAAAATATTCATGGGTTGCTAATGAGTTATACAAAACAGGTCCAGACTTTATCATTAGGAGATGTGTTCGAGAAGATGAGATGTCTGAGATCCTCAAGGCATGTCATGATGAACCTTGTGGTGGAAACTCTGCTGATAAAAGGACAGCTTATAAGATCCTTCATTTAGGATACTATTGGCCATCCCTCTTTAAAGATGCTAAAGAGTATGTCAAAAGGTGTGATAGCTGCTAAAGTGTAGGGAAACCTTCTCCTTTAGGTGAGATGCCATTGCAGCCTCAGGTACATATTGAACCTTTTGAGAAATGGGCTTTAGATTTTGTAGGACCTATTAGTCCTCCATCAATACAAAATAAATATATATTAGTTTGCACTAATTATGTTACCAAATGGGTAGAGGCCAAGCCATTACTTTCTACTACTGAAGCATCTGTAGTTAATTTTCTATTTGAGGATATTTTTACTCGTTTTGGTGTCCCAAGAGAAATTGTTACAAATCAAGGAGCTCAATTCACATCAAGGCTAGTGGAAAAAATGGTGTAGAGTTACAAAATCAGGCACAGAAAATTGACTCCCTATCATCCACAAGCAAATGGCCAAGTGGAATCTACTAATAAGGTCATTGAAGGGATCCTAACAAAGACTGTTCATTTACATAGAAGAGATTGGGTAGATAGGCTTCCTGAAGCCTTGTGGGCCTATAGAACTACATGGAGAAGCACAACAGGTCATACCCCTTATGAACTTGTTTATGGAAAACAAGTCTCGTTTCCCATAGAGTTTTAGATTCAAACTTTTAAAATGGCAATCCAGCTAGGACTTCATCTAACAGAATCATAAAAGCACAGATTGGAGCAGATTAATGAATTGGATGAGATCAGACAGGATGCAGTCCAGAGAAAAAATATAGTCCAACAACAAAGGACTAGATGACATGATAAGTACATTAAGGAAAATAAATTCAAAGAAGGTGACTGGGCCCTCTTGTTTGATTCAAAGTTCAAATATTTTCAAGGTAAATTCCAAACACATTGGCTTGGGCCATATGAAATGGTGAAATTTTTTGACAATGGAGCAATAAAAATTAGGACAATAGATGAAGATAAGGTCACTTTTCTTGTAAATGGTCATAGATTGAAACTGTATCATAAGCCACTTTCAAGAGAAGAATTTGTCAAGAGATTCCAAGAGAACAGTGATGTGAAGTTAATGAAGAAGAATCCTTCTTCTTCATCAACTTAATTGTATTTTCTGAAATCATATGCTAAAAAAAAAAAAAAATAATAATAAAATAAAAAATAAAGTATAAACATGAAAACTAATCATTGATTAGCATGTTTATACAGAAAAGATAAAGTGAAAATCAGAATCCTTCTGACACTTTAGCTTTTCAAAATTGTCCTTTTCCTGCAAACAACTATCATAAAATCATAAGTGCAAGCTCATTTTACATATCACATTCCACTTATGATCCATTTCATTCCATCATATCTCACTTCATCCATATTTCATTCACTCCATTCATCCATACTTCATTCACTCCATTTCATGATTCATCTCACTTCATTTCAGATTTTCAAAATTGATCTTTTTCTGCAATTGAGTATTACAAATCATAAGTTGCAGGCCACTTTTAATATTTCATTCCACTCCACATTTATGATCCATTTCATTCCATCATATTTCACTTCATTCATGCTTCATTCCACTATATTTCATGATCCATTTTTTTCATACTTCATTCCATCCATATTCAAATCATTTCATTCCATGTTTCAAAGATTTTACAAGTACATTCTGCAACCAAATATTCTGAAGCCAGACATTCTGCAGCCAGACATTCTACAGCCAGATATTCTGCAGCCAACCATTCAGCAACCACTTGTTCAACAACAAATTGATCCTGCACACCTACTTCAACAAGCAAAATCAAAAGGATTATGAAGACTGAAAGATCAATAATTTTCAAAGGAAAGACAAAGCATATTAAAACAACAAAAATCAAAAGAAAGGCTAAGGTAAAATTGTGTGAAATTATTATGATAGCAGATTATGAAAGATATAGTATGGTTAAGTCATATGTATGCTTCATAAAGTTATTTTGATTATTCGTATTGATCAAGCCTATCATAAAGTCCTTGAACAAATCCCTTCCATTCGGCTCCATATCAAATCATCATTTATTAAAATTTAACGGTCAGTACTTGAAGTGACCTACTAGGTCACGTCACTAACCCAAAATATTCATTGATGATTTTGAAATCCTCATGAGGTTTCTCCGTGGTATTTTACTCCATGACAACTCTCAAACTCAATCATTCGTATGATTTACCTCACCGTATTTCACTCATCCCATATCCACTTCATGTCATTTTTTCGTAGCCAATTCCTGTCTGCAGAAATAGAGAAGTCATATTTAGGGTGAAACAATCCTCTACAGCCATTTTTACCTCAGATAGGAGAGCAGTAACAGAGCAGTAAATTGAAGTTGAGGAAAAGAAGCCATGGGACTTATTGTAAGGTCCGAGCCAGTCGGAACCAAATATCTAGAAGGTTACCCACAGATTAAAGAGATGTTACAGTAGGTTGGATGGCTAAATTTTTTGGAGAAGTTCAATGGATTTCACAAGGAGGTCACCAAGTCATTTGCCCGGTCATTCAACGGGTCAGAAGTTGAAATAGGTGATGTCAAGTTCATTATCACAGAATCCTTCATAGCAGAAGCAACAGAGTTTTCAAGGCAAGGTGAACGATGGTTTAAAAACAAAGAATTTCACAATGAAGCATGGAGACAGATGCTAAAAACACCAGGTATGGATATTTCAGTTTTCAAGAAAGGCATTCCTAGTTCAGCCTTGAAAAATAAATGGCAAAATATGTTGCTAATTCTAAAAAATTTTATAACCTGTGACGGAAGGTTTGGCACCCTATATGTTTATCACATTTGGCTTATGATGAATTTCCTAGATGAAGAGATAAATTTAGCCTTTTTCTTGCTCCATAGCCTAAAGAGGATGGCTTCTAATGTCCAAAAAAGGGTTCAGTTCTTAAAAACCACCATATATCATCATGGCCTAGTTAAAATTCTAATTGAGCATCATTTGAAAAAGGTAGGAGATAGTTGGGATGAGTTCCTCTTGAGAAATAATTTTGAAGAACCTAAAGAAACTATGTATGAAGGAAAACTTGTAAGAAGAAGCAGGAGAGGAAAAATTGCCAAATCTGTTGAAATTAAAACTGATAAAACAATACAAGGAGATAGTGAGGAGATTATCTCTGAAAAATTGGCCAAAATCAAGAAACAACTCAAAAAGGAAAAGATAATAAGAAAGGATGCTAAGAAGAGAGGTGAGGGACCATCTAAACTGAGAAGAAGTCATAGGCTTAAAGGCATATTGAATAATACAGGAGTTAAACAAACAGGAATCATAGATATTGAAGATGAAGAGACACCAATTGACAGATCTCCTAAGTACCAGTACGAAGAAAATCCTGATAGAGGAACTCCGGAGGTAGACCCAGCCCAACAACATATCTATAATTATGTTGAATGATTAGAACAAAGAGCCTCAGAAAACAGAGAAAGAACTCCTAGCCCACAAGAATCTTCAATTGAAGTGCTGAGAAGAGACAAATATGAATTGGAAGTACTCAATAGGCATATAAAAAATTAAAATGAAATTTTAAGGGAACAAGTCAAACTGAAAAGTGACATGAACACAACTCTCTCTCTGCAAATGGAAAAATTGTACAAGGCTAGTGAGAAACTGAAGAAGAAAAACAAGAAGTTGAATAGGGCACTTATAAATCTGAGGTTTAAATTGGTCATAAGGAAGCCTAGGATGCCATTGAACACCAAGCAAAGTAGAAAAAGGAAGCTAGATGTCTTAGCTGAAGTTTCAGAATATATGGATTGATTGCATGAGGACATGAAAAATTTTTGCAGTGGGGGTATGTTGAGCCCTAAAGATGTCCTTTCCTTTCACCAAATTTCACTCCATTCCATTTTTCCTTTATTAGATATAGGCTTAAAATATCAATAGGAATGATTAAAATCACTTTAAGAATGCATGCAATGACTGAATTATTATACTTTTGTGGTTTTGTTGTCATAGTCATTTTTTAGCAGACTTAGCTACAGAATGCAATCATTCTGTAGCTAGTCGCATATTTCGTAGCCATATTTATGTTTACATAGGTTACAGGTGTCATTTGAGGGAAAGATGCATATGGTTAAATTCCAGAACTCTCCTACATCATTCCTTGTCCGCCACGAAGGCTGAGCAAAAATCTGAAAGTGGTTATGCACGTGGTCAAAGCCAAAACCAAGAAGCAGACTTCTACAAGGATAAGGACTCTGCAGGTGTCTTCAGCAAAATACGAGTCCTCAACAGGAATTCTAGTTTGATTTTGATTATAAAAGATACCTATGTCTATATATACTCAATGACAGTTATGTATTTTCTTATAAAAATAACTCGATGAACCGAGAAATAGTTAGTTGATGTTTTGTTGTTAGTTCTTAAAGACTGTGATACTCTGTTTCTGAGCGTTTTTCCTTTAATGAAAGAAGTATAACTTTGATGCATGATCTGAAGCAACTTTAAGGAGTTAAGGATTCGTGTGCCAATCGGATGGGAGAGGGCCCCTACTGTCCGAAAGGCTTTGTGCATATTTTCTAGATAAGTGACCTTTAACTCTATTTTGTTCTTAACTTAGGTAGTTTTCTGAGTTTATCCTCTTGCATCATGCTTATGTCATTTACTTACATCGAATATTACAGTCAATATTATTCTCATGAGCTATTCCAATATATCACTAATGCGTGAATGAGATTTAGCTGTAATACTCTTGAGTTAATTGCATTTTAGTTCAGTTCTGTTCATTGTATTTCAGTTCTATTAGTTAATTTCATTTCAGTCCTGTTAATTAGACTTAAAAGACCCTCATTATTTTATAAGCTGCTCTTGTTCTTAACTTCTTCTAACACATCATTATCATATGAATAAGAATTAGTTATATCATTTTGAGCTCTTGACTTTTCTGCAATTTCTCATAATTTTACAAACAACCTTTTTCCCAAGTTGTTCTAAGAGATCTCTAACCTTTGAACGAGACTTAATAGTAACATTTTGAGTTGCAGAATGAGTTAATTCTAGTGTCATAAGTTATTTTAGCATAGGTTTCCTTACTATGTTGCAGATAATCTTTTCTCAAAATGTTCCAACAAATTTCTAACAACGAATGAGATTTTCTCTGTGATATTTTAAGTTGTTATTTACTAAAGAGAACCTCATTACATCAAACTAATCATTTTCTCAGTTTGTTCCAACATACCTCTAACGAAATGAATTGGACTGAGTTTAATGTTATGAGTTACTTTTCTTATCAGCTTTACAATCTGTGGATTAGAATTTTTTGCTCTTAGGTGCCATTCATAGTTTAGAGTATATTTTATTTTGTTTTAGTGTGATCAGTAACTTCTCTTTGCTAGAAATTCAGTTATTTTCCCCTTATTATAAAAACATAAAACCAAAAACACTAGAAAAACACCAAGCACAACGAAGTAGGAAGAAGATACCTAGGCACATATGGTGCATTTCACTTCAACAGTTTACTAGCCTTGGTTGACAATTTATGACATCAATTTAGGAACACTAAGTTGAGTAGACATTTGACTTTATAAAATTTGGGAAAAAATTGAAAAGAATATTCTAGGAATATTCCTCGAAATATTCCATGGAGGGCGAATCATTTGTGGACAAGTGGCAGAATTCGATTTGCAAATGGTTTGACTTCATTTGTTATTGGCCAATCAAAGGGTGCCACGTGGCAAGCCAGAGGACACCAAGTGGCCCCAGGCCAGAGAGTGAAAGGTATGGAAAAAGTTTATCACTCTACAGGAATCGAACCTAGGTCTCCTGCCCTTAGATGCACAAACCCGACCGTCTTTGCCACACGTTACGTCTTAAACAATATAGCACTCAGGTTGTATTTATGTTTTGAAATAAAATCAGTTGGTGGGAGGAAGGGCTAGCCCTTAGGGGCTAGCCCCCATGTGTATCCGTCCATATGTCCCAGCACCGGTGACTAGGAGCCAAACCCAACGGCGACGGTTAATGTTAAGCAGTCAGAAATGGACATGTGGCTACAAGTCATGCCACACTTATTGCCATGGTTATGCGACAATTTTCTTGGCGGTTTGGGTGGCGGTCACCATGTGACTGCCCCACTAAACATCAAAATTAAAATTTAATGTTTCCTCTATTCCTGGAGCGAAATCCGCTAATTTCTGGGAGTTCACCATTTTTAGCACCTTTAACTGGAATTCCTCTAGTTTTGGAGGAGTTTTTCTAGGGATATTGGGAAAATTTTGTTTTTGCCATAACTCCCTCATTATTGAACCAAATTGAGTGCAAAAATAATAAATTTCAACTAAATTAGACCTTATGGACTCAATGGAGTAGGTTTTAGAGGCATCAGGAGCTTCTAAGCAAGTTTTTGCTTCAATGAAGTTCAAGGGGCCACGAGGGCCACCAAGAGGCAGAATCAGTTTGAGGCCTAGCCAGGGGAGCTAGAGGCCTTATCTAGAGATTCAATAGTAAAAATTGGATATTTTATATTTTAATAATCTGATGAGATGGTTTTCATAGCCTATAGAGAAATTTAGAAAGCTCAAAAGCATCAGTAAAGTTCCAGGGTCCATTAGTGCCAGCTTTTGCCAGCAGCAGTACAGGGCCTAGCCAGAGAAGCTAGAGACCATATGCAACAAACCAGTAGTCATTTTTGACTCTAAACAGAATTATAAATCTAATGGAAAAGGTTTAAGAAATTTCTGAGGACTTCTAGAGGTCGAAAACCTAGCATAGAAGTTTTCAGTGACCCTAGTACCAGGGGGTGCCGACAAGTGTTGGAGGCGAACCCGAAGCAGCCGGAGGCCATATTTGATGAATGAATAGTCTATATTAACTATTTAAGAAATTTAGGGACCAATGAAAGTGGCTTAATAAAATTTTGAGAACTTCTAGAGCTCAAGCAGCTGATGTGAAGTTTTGGGCAGCCCTAGGCAAACCATGGAGGATAGCCTAGTTTGGGGATGCAGTGCTCAATTTGAGTAATTTATCAGTTTATATTTAGTGTCTAATGTGTGCTATATATAGCAGGAGTTTTTTCAGTGACAAAAATATAATTCTGAAGGAGTTTTTCCCATTTAGAAGCTCAGAGTAGCTCAGAGCACTGATAGAAGGAATCGTGTCAAAGGGAGCCTAAAGTTGTTTGCAGATTTTGGATAGCCATGAGAGGGATATAGTTATTATTCTCAGTCATTTGGATCAGTTTAATATCCATTGGATTTAAGTGTGGAACTTTTAAAATAAACCTTACCATAATCCAAAAAATCCGAGTTAAGATGATAAAGCTCAAAGGAGACGTAGCCCACGAGATTCGGGTGAACTCCTAGATTAATTTTTTTTTTTTGTTTGAAAGTTTCTATTATACATGTTAAAATTTAGCAAGAAAAAATGAAATTAAGACACATAAACAATTAAAAATCATATACCACTTTCAAGCATAAATTCCGCAAATTGTCAAGTACAAGCTAGATCATTTAATTGTTAAACTGAGTGGGAGGTTCTTGAAAATACATAACAAGTTATCCAAAAAAATTTCATATCAGGTTGGTATCAGAGCACTTGGTTTCTTGATTGACAAAGAAATCTATTGCATGTATAGGTTGAAAGGTGTTTAAATAGTGTAAAGGATTGACTGTTTTACTATTTGCAAACTTATTGTTGTTTTAGTTTGCTGGAGGTGAAGGGATAGCTACTGATTAGCTAAGTCCTGGAGAGGACAAAAAAAAAAGAAGGGATGAAGGCATCTTCCTTACCCCAAAGGACTTCAAGATCACCCTTGGAACACAAACCCTCTTGATGATTGTTTGTTAAGAAGCTCTTGGAGTTTGTTTGTTGTTTGGTTACTTGAATAAGAGTTTGTCTCTACAACCATTTGGTTTAAAAAATATTTTTCATTTGTTTCGAAAGCTTTGTGAACTTTTTTGAAGTTACTTGTTTTCATTAACATCATAATGAAAACTTCTACAAGTGAGTCTTCCTCCTTCACAAGATTCTTCGATGAAGATATGAAGCGTGACTTTATTATATTGAAGGACATGAATAATATTTTGTTTGAGGATAAAAGAGAAAGCACTGAACTTCGTGGAAAATTGTTTTCCATGAAGCAATAGAAGGAAGAAATTCTTCAAATATTGCATGATATGGAGATGCAGCTCCATCAAGCCCAAGAGGCTTTGACCAAGAACATGCATGAGGAAGAGGTAATCCACTCTAAATTTTCTTCAGTTTCTTCTTTAGAAAGATGTGTTGGTTCTTTCGAAAATCATACGAGAGGTATAGGGTCAAAGTTAATGATTAAAATGGGCTATGAAGAAAAGGGTTTAGGCAAGCATGCACAAGGCACGGTGGATCCTATTTTGGTTGAGGAACGACCCAATAATCTTGGTCTTGGTTATGTGCAGTTTAACGGGGAAGAATCCAAAGCCATGGAGGCATGTGAGGCTACTTCAAAGAGAACTTTTGTTTCAAGTTCTAAGATGCAAATATGTAAAAAAAATTTCAAAGATGATTGTCACTGCTTTAAGCCTTTGTTGCAGCAAGAATATGGTAGACATGCAGCTTATGGCAAGCATGAGAGTTCATACAGTTTTCAAGACAAGAACGATGATTTTAGTCTGCAAATGAAAGCTGGAGCCTCTACTAGTTCATGTCGTCATGAAGGAAAAAAGGATGAACATGCAAAGCAACACAAGAGGTATAAATCTCCCCATGATCAATTTGATTGTTTTTCTACAAGGCATGATAAATTTGCATGCTTAAATGGAAGAAAGATTTTTTGTACATATTGTGGTCGATTTAACCATGATTTTTCGAGATGCTAGAGGAGGAAGAAAGAATATAGGAAGCAGATGAGGCAAAGGAAACTTTCAAAGAAGGTACATAAGGTTTGCACATATTTCTAGAAGAGGGGACGTGTTGTTTCCCATTTTTGGACTTTGCATCCAACTAGTCATCCCAAGCACATGTAGCAAGAGGACAAAAAGATTGGTGAAGGTGGAGCCAAGGATTCCATTATTGATGTGAAAACAGAAGTTTCACGTGAAGAAGAGTTGCAACAACAAAATTTTCCATGGAAGTGTCTTGGTAAGAAGTCGATGGAATTCTTAACACAGTAAGACATACTCCTTTGTAAATATGAAAATTTTGGTTGTATGCATGTATTTTATGTTGTAATCTCTCATTTGTTTGAGCCACCTTGGATCATTGATCAAGGCAACGATGTTTAGTTTCCTTCTACAAATTTATCGCCATAAATTTCTAAGTGAGTGCAAGAAAGACAGTTCTAGACAAGAGGACAAGTGCATCAAGGAAGGGAAGTGTCAATTTCTTTGTAGTTGTGGTTCAAAGTCACTAGCCATGCAAGGCAAGTGTTTGGAGGCTAAAGAGAAGAGGGTGTTGTACTCTCATCTATTGTATAGATCAGTATATCAGTCTTTTGGGGTCCAAAAGATTCCTAGTGGGGAGGTGTGATCAGGTGACCATGTCCAAGTTTTAAAAATTTCTCAAAAATGAAAGTTCTCAGAAGTGGTTGCAACTTGAACGAACAGAAAGGTCTCGTCGCTGCAATTCTGGCGCTGCAAACGGTACACAAAACCGAGGTCGTATGCAGAAGTTATTGAGGTTTGAAAATGCCAAGTAAACTCCAAAAATGAGTTGACCAAGTTTGAATTTATAAAATTTTGGAAAAATTTAAAAAATAATATTCCAAGAATATTCCTCAAAATATTCCCTGGAATATTCCCTTTAGGGCGAATAATTTGTGGACAAGTGGTAGAATCTGATTTGTAGTTGGTTTGACTTAATTTGTTATTGGGCAATCAAAGGGTGCCACGTGGCAAGCCTGGAGGCCACCACGTGGCCCTAGGCCGGAGAGTGAAATGTATGGAAAAAATTTATCACTCTGTAGGAATCAAACCCGAGTCTCCTGCCCTTAAACGCACAAGCTCGACCGTCTTCACCACACGTTACGTCTTAAACAATATGGCACTCGGGTTGTATTTATGTTTTTAAATAAAATCAGTTGGAGGGAGGAAGGGCTAGCCCCCATGTGTGACCTTCCATATGTGCTAGTGCCGAAGAATAGGATCCAAACCCGACGATGACGGTTAATGTTAAGCGGTCAAAAACGGACATGTGGCTACAAGTCATGCCACAATTAATGCCATGGTTATGCGACGGTTTTCTTGGTAAAAATTAAACTTAAAATTTAATGTTTTTGCTATTCCTGGAACAGATTCCGCTATTTTCAGGGAGTTCACCATTTTTAGTGCCTTTAACGGGAGTTCCTCCAGTTTTGGAGGAGTTTTTTTAGGGATATTGGGAAATTTTGTTTTTGCCATAACTCCTTCATTATTGAACCAAATTGAGTGCAAAAATAGTCAATTTAAACTAAATTAGACCTTTTGGACTCAATGGAGTATGTTTTAGAGCCATCAGAGAGCTTCTAAGCAATTTTTTGCTTCAATGAAGTTCAAGGGGCCACGGGGGTCACCAGGAGGCAGAATCAGTTTGAGGCCTAGCCAGGGAAGCTAGAGGCCTTATACAAAGATTCAATAGTGAAAATTGGATATTTAAGATGTTATGAATCTGATGAGATGTTTTTCAGAGCTTGTAGAGAACTTTAGAAAGCTGAAACGCTTCAGTAAAGTTCCAGGGGCCATTAGTGCCAGATTTTTCCAGCAGGAGTGCAGGGCCTAGCCAGAGAAGCTAGAGACAAATATGCAGTGAAAAAACAGTCATTATTGACTATAAACAGAATTATGAATCTAATGACAGAGGTTTAAAAATTTTTTTAGGAGTTCTAGAGGTCGAAAACTGTAATATCCCAAAATAGGGAAATTCTACAACAATAAGAATATCTTAAGATATTCTAAAGTTGGAGATTAGCAATATGTAAACACAACTGGAAATAGCAGTGAATAAACATCATACCAAAATTTATGGAAACCATAGAGCCATTTTATTATGAATTAGTATCAAATGATAGAAATACAACTCAAAGGATCAAGGCAAACAAGCCTCCCATTGATACGCATGCTAAAAGTAAAATACTGCTACATGGCAGAGTGTCTATGAACAAGAACTGCGCAGTCATAGATGGAGTACTACTACAAGTAGAATAAATATCATAGACCTACATATAAATGATTCATAAAATAATGGGAGAGAATATCTATGCTCCCAAATAATATCTTAAGACAATCCTGGAAGGATTGGCTGAAATATGCAAAACTGCAAAATGCCAGAGTTGCAGGGTAGTAGTTGTAAATCAAGAACTAGAAATGGATGGAGATGGCTGAAGATGCTGCATCTGAAAAATAAATCTCCTCCAATGGATCTTCCAAGTGAAAGGCTGATCCTAACACTGAATATATCACCCTTCGATAATCACTACAATCCCTCACTGCAAATACCCATTGAAAATAATGCAATCACTGAGGGGTACTGCGGTGTAGGTGCAAGAAAAAGTGTTGGCCAAGTGCCAAGATCTGCAATATGCTCCAAGGGCTTCCAAATTGATATCTCAAAGAAAAGAGAGCCTCCTCCTCTGAAAAACAAGTGATGGAAGTGGTGTTGTGAACCCTCACTGCAACACCGTGCAACACAACATTATTCTGCTTCAGAAATAACGATGTAGCTAAAGGAGGATGCTTGGAATCAAGCCTGGATGTGAGGAAAATCAGTACAACTCCTTCAATATGCCTCTCAAGAAAGGAGAAGGATTCCTAAATAGGAAATCCTTGTGCTAAGCAGCACTTCAAATCTGCTAAACAACAGGATAATGCACAAAGTCTAAACAGACAAAGAAATCAATAATCTGAATCATGAATAACAATGGCTACCTTGCCCTCCTTTTAAACAAGTGAAATATCTCTCTCCATGGGTCCCACTCATTAGGGTTTCCTCCACCAAATAATCCTCTTCCCATTCATACTGCGTTGTCTATCAAATTGTTCTCCACCTCCTATCCCATCACTGTTGAATTGGTCAAACTTGACCTTGTCTCCATGCAAATGTCCTCTTTCACACATAAGGGTGTGAAATCCAGCTCCAATGATGATCCCTTTTCACATGTGAGGGATTTTATTCATTTTTTAATATTTATGGGCTTCCTTACCCATTTATTTAGCTATCAGGTGATAAAAACAAAATTTTAATATTCCATTTAGTTGTGTGCTAAAGTGGGAATATTATAGTCCTCCCCTCCCAAATGTTGCTTGTCCTCAAGCAACTGCAAAGATAAAACTAAGGGGATTTGTTGAGGCATGAGGTCTGATATGAATTGGGATCTACCATCCCCATATAAATCTCCCATACCCAAGCAATCATCCATACAAAATGAGTTACCTTCCAACATGGCAACTCCTGAAAATCCTCTTCCACCTTTGGCTCCTGCAATGTAGGTGGGCTGAAAATCTGATCTTGGTAGAAAAAATAGCCTACCCCACGTTGTCCTCCTCTCCACTTAGGATAAGTGCAGAGTATATGCTGATATTGGGCTGCAATAATATTTCCCTCAAGTGGCAAGATGAAGATTAGACCTCCAAGGATCTCTCCTCCAACGTTATGAAGCAAGCTGGCCCAAATCACCTCATATGTGATGAGTTGGAAGTCACCATCATATGGAATCCAATCAAATCCATGGCTCACCCCATAAAAGAAAAAAAATTTGGATATGGTTGCCATACTATCTCTCATGCTCCAATTAGAACATGTAATGCAAACAATGTGGGAAATCTCTCCCGCAAGGGACACATCCAACCAATGTGCCATTACCCCAATCATGCTCCCAATAAAAACAAGAACAAGAACAACATAAGGAAAAATAATGAGAACCATACTTGCTACCATATGTAGCAAGGGAGAAGGAAAATGGTCCCTCAAATGTAACCAACGCAGTTTGACCCTCAAGTGCAAAAGAGTGTGACAAAAAGTGTGGTTTCTCAACCACTCGCTTGCTATCCCACTCTCCTCATATGTTTGTAGAAAGTGAATGATGTATGGTGCAAAGTGAGCATGTTCTCAAAAATACCTCTCCTCCCCAATTCCTCTTAGGGAGTGGTCACTAATACTGCTCATGGCCTCAAGTATACCATGAGGTCTAGAAGAAAGAATGGTCCTCCTTGGAGCAACACCCTGCACATGTATGGTTAAGGGATGCATATATACATCATTCAAATCATTATGCAAATAAACAATATCCTCACCATATGATTTGCTCATACAAATGGAGTGGCTCATAGATGAGTCCCCTCTCATCCTCAAAGAGAAACGAAGTGGTTGTGCTAACTCCTCCAAAGATTTATGTATCTCCTCCATCTCCATATGATCCATGCATTTCCTCATATGTTGATATATCTCCTCCTCAAAAGCCTTCCAAAAATACCCCTCCATGATGGTGTGGTATGCTCTCATAGAACAAGTGTGGCTAAAAAGGAAATCCTCATGAGATGCTTGTAGCAATTTCTACTTGAGCTTGAAAGCTCCAGATGAGAAGATCCTACCATGATAGTAGATAACTCCATCTCTGACTGAATATCCCTCCTCATGCAACTGGTCATCCAATATCATGCAAGTGAAAATATCCTTGGAATACTCCACCAACAGCTGGGAGTTCCAATATGGATCTACCCTCCATAGTGACAACGCTGATGATCTCTCATGAAGAACATTTGTCATATGGTCATCCTCCACTTTGACATCTCCCATGCCAAAGATGTAGGTTGGAAGGCTGCTATCCTTCCCTTTCTGCTTCTGCCACATCACAAGATTTGAAATGAGAGTGGGTAAAGATGATGTTGAGAGAATTCCTCTCTCCTCCTTGAGCCTACCCAAGACTCTCAGCACTGTAAAATGACCTCCCAAGGTCTCCACTCTTCTGAAATCAATGAATGGTGCCTCACAATGTGAACCCTCCCTCATCATCTGCTGATCTGGTGGTATCTTTGGTGAATTGTTTCCATGCAATGAGACATCCTCATCAAGAGCAGATGACATATGTGAATGGACAGACTTGTCCCTGCTCTCACTGCGCAATCTAGTCTCCCTCTTAGGTGCATCAACCTCATGAAATAGACAGGGGTGTGTGCTCCTCATCACATGATGTTGATCATCCTCCCTATCTCCTCCTTGTATCTCCATAGGTTCACACCCTATCATCAATGGCACATGTAAAACATGAGTTGTGCCTTGGCCTCCACACATGAGATCGTGGGGACTTCCTTGTAAATATACAAGAATCCCTTTAGTTGGAGCAAGAGCTCCTCCTTCCTTTGCATGAGGTTTTAGATCAACTCTAGACATTACAACGTTGTTTCTCTCCTCCTCATCAACATGAATGGGCAACTCTCTAATGATTGGATCCTCTTTTAGAAAACAGACCTCCTTGCCTCCTTGTGCCAAAATGCAAGATGAAGGTCTTGCCTCCAGCAAAGTATAATGCAAGATATTAGCCTCCTCCATGGTTTTCTGAAGAGGTTTTGCATCTATGGTTTCCTCCATCACATGCAAGGGTTTTGTTTGTTTAAATTTTTTTTTCTTCTCCACATGTGTTTCAAAATTATTCCTACCAAATATTTCCACCAAAGTTTTAATGAACCTTACATAGGAAGAAGTATTTGCATTCTTTAAATTAAAAGACTCAAATATCCACCATGCATAGGCCTTACCTTCAAAATGCAACGTTTCTACTCTGATAGCTTCATATTCAGAAATTTGGTGCTGCTGCAAAAAGGTGTCTAGCTCTTCCACCCAAGCCCTAGCTGAACATGTAGGGGAACTATCAAAGGTAGATAGAAGAAATATATCCACATTATGCTACTTTCTCCTCCTCACCTTAATCTTGAAAAACTCTAGGAAAGTGATATGATCTCTAAAATTCTGAGTTTGAGATTCATATTCATGCAAGAAACCACTAAGAGATCCCCTCTTAAGCATTCCTTCTCTCTCCTTTCCTCTCATGGCAAAACTGGGCATGTGACTGCGCTGTGCATCTTAGGGTGTGGCTTCATGCTCACACTCCCCATAATAAAATCTAGAGTTTGGCTCAGTCTCAAACCCTCTTGGAGATTCTGTATACATCTCCCTTCTTATCTTCTTGAAATCTTCATGATTGCTCCTTACAGATCTTGGAAGAATCTTTGTAAGCATGTCTTCCTTTTTTTCTCCACAGAATGGAGTCTTTATCTCCTCCTTTCTTGATAGCATGTTGGATGAGTTCCACAGGTTGAGCCAAGATTATGTTTTGATACCACTGTAATATCCCAAAATAGGGAAATTCTACAACAATAAGAATATCTTAAGATATTCTAAAGATGGAGATTAGCAATATGTAAACACAAATGGAAATAGAAGCGAATAAAAATCATGCCAAAATGTATGGAAACCATAGATCCATTTTATTATGAATCAAGGATCAAGGAAAACAAGCCTCCCATCGATACAGATGCTAAAAGTAAAATACTGCTACATGGCAGAGTGTATATGAACAAGAACTGCATAGTCATAGATGGAGTACTTCTACATGAAGTGTAAAATATCATAGACCTGCATACAAATGACTCATACAATAATGGGAGAGAAGATATATGATCCCAAATACTATCTCAAGACAATCCTAGAAGGATTGGCTGAAATATGCAAAACTACAAAATGCTAGAGTTGCAGGGTAGCAGCTGCAACTCAAGAACTGGAAATGGATGGAGATGGCTAAAGATGCTGCATCTAAAAAATAAATCTCCTCCAATGGATATTCCAAGTGAAATGTTGATCCTAACACTGAAGATATCACCCTCCAACAATCACTGTAATCCCTCACTGCAAATACCCACTGAAAATAACGCAGTCACTGAGGGATATTGCGTTGTAGGTGCAAGAAAAAGTGTTGGCCAAGTGCCAAGATCTGAAATATGCTCCAAGGGCTTCCAAACTGATCTCTCAAAGAAAAGAGAACCTCCTCCTCTGAAAAAAAGTGATGGAAGTGGTGCTGTGAACCCTCACTACAACACCCTACAACACACCATTATTCTGCTTCAGAAATAACGTTGTAGCTGAAGGAGGATGCTTGGCTTCAAGCCTGGGTGTGAGCAAAATCAGTACAACTCCTTCAAGAGGCCTATCAAGAAAGGAGAATTATTTCTAAACAGGAAATCCTTGTGCTAAGTAGCACTGAAACTCTGCTAAACAGCAGGAGAATGCACAAAGTCTAAACAAACAAAGAAATCAATAATCTGAATCATGAATAATAATGGGTGCCTTGCCCTCCTTTTAAAAAAGTGAAAGTTGTCTCTCCATGGGTCCCACTCATTAGGGTTTCCTCCACCAAATAACCCTCTTCCCATTCATACTACGATGTCTATCAAAGTGTTCTCCACCTCCTATCCCAGCATTTTTGACTTGGTCAAACTTGACCTTGTCTCCATGCAAATGTCCTCTTTCACACATAAGGGTGTGAAATCTAGCTCCAATGATGATCCCTTTTCACATGTGAGGGATTTTATTCATGTTTTAATATGTATGGGATTCCTTACCCATTTATTTAGCTGCCAGGTGATAAAAAAAAAAAATTTAATATTCCATTTAGCTGTGTGCTAAAGTGGGAATATTACAAAAACCCAGCAGAGAGGTTTTCAGTGACCCTAGTGCCAGGGGGTGCCGACAGGTGTTGGAGGCGAAACCAGAGTAGCCGGAGGCCACATTTAATGAATGAAGAGTATATATTGACTATTTCAGAAATTTTGGAACCAATGAAAGTTGTTTCAGAACACTTTGGGAACTTCTAGAGCTCAAGAAGTTGATGTGAAGTTTTGGGCAACCTTGGGAAAACCGTGGAGGATAGCCTAGTTTGGGGATGCAGTGCTTGATTTGAGAAATTTATCAGTTTATATTTAGTGTTTGATGTGTGCTAGATACATCAAGAGTGGATTCAGTGGCAAAACATAATTCTGAAGGAGTTTGTGCCATTTAGAAGCTCAAAGTAGCTTAGAGCACCGACAGAAGGAATCATGTCAAATGGAGCCTAAAGCTGTTTGCAAAGTTTGGACAGCAATGAGAGGAATATATATGGTATTCTCAACCCTTTGGATCATTTTAGGATCCATTGGAGTTAATTTTTTAACTTGTAAAAGAAATATTACCATAATTCCAAAGAGCTGAGTCAAGATGACAAAGCACAAAGGAGACGTAGCCCACGAGATTCAGGTGAACTCCTAGATTAATTTTGTTGTTGCGTTTGAATGTTTTATTTCTGCATTATGTTGCTGTTCTAAATGTTAAATTTAATAAAGAAAAAATGAACTTAAGACACATAAACCGTTAAAAATCATACACCACTTTCAAGCATAAATTCCACAAATTGTCAAGTACAATCTAGATCATTTAATTGTTAAACTGAGTGAGAGGTTCTTGAAATACATAAAAATTTATCCAGACCATTTTCAGATCAGTGTGAATGTTTCAGTAGGTTTTAATCCTCTTTGACTTTCATCCCCAGGGTTTCCTTTATTCCAGTTACCTGCTTCTGTTTCTCGGTAACCTTCTTAGCATATATCATGGCAGGGTCTCGTAATGCTGGTTTGGCAGCTAGATTTTGTTTGAGCTCTTGGATTTCTTTGCTGAGATTTGCACATGTCATTTTCACTCAGATAGATCTTTCAACCATGGATCAGGTTGATATGCCATTTGGCATCTTGTTATCCTGTGAAATTACTGTTGGCCAGAGGTCCTTGAAGATATCTGTTACCTTTTCCAGTTGCTCCTGTAGACTTTCCTTCTCCCCTTTTAGCTGATTGTGCTCTTCAGTAATCGCAATGACCTACCATTTTTTCAACTCCAACCTCTATTGGAGGTCATTACACAGCCCTTCTGCCTGTTGTGTTGCTCGCTAAATGAGGTTGTATAGCTGTATAGTCCCCTATTTTGGCATGTTCACAATGCATGACATGTCCTGGGCTGGCGGTATCTCTCTGAGGGGTTGCCCACTGGCAATTGATTTTTCTGAGTGCTCATGCGGTGATGCGGGTTGGTTCCGTTGCGGCAGCTGAAATTCTGGGTTGTTCATGCAAGTGTTTGGTTGAATATACTATAGTGTTAAGTTGGCTTGCTGAAATTTGTTCAACCCTTTTGGTGAGGTGTTGTATTTGCAGTAAAAAATCCTCCTGGAACTAATAGTTCTAGGAAAGTGCCCTGCCCCATCAGAGGTTGGTTAACCTTGGGTACCATAGCCATACTCGAGTTAAATTTTTCCTCGGTGTCCCCATTTTTCTTATTTCTTAACTTTACTGGGTCTGAGATAGTTGTTGAGGTGGAAGGAGTGCGGGTGGATTGGTCTTTGGAATTAAATGAAGTATGGGGTGATGAATGGTGAGTGCGAGGTGAAGAGGTGTGATTGTGGGGTGGAGATGATGTTTAAATATTCAAAACTGAGAACGGATCAAACACAAGTAGCGCAGAGGTGACCTGGGTGGTAACCTCTGGCTCTTCTCGAACTAGTACTCCTGTATCCATGGTTAGGTCTGATCTTCCGGTGAGGTCAACTATTTGCCTAGGCACCATAATTCTTGCTTTCTTGACCTTAGGGGTAGCTACCAATGGTTTAAGTGCCTTGCTCTTACATATTGAGGTTACTATTTTGCTGGGGGTGAATTTAACATGGTGGAAGGTAGGGCAGGGACGATAGGTGTAATTGTGGATGGCGATGCAGAATTTGAAGACTGAAAATCAGAAAAATAAGGAAACACAGTAGAAGCACTTGTGAGGGTTTATATTACCAGATTGAAGTCCTTCACTCTCATGTCTAGCTATTCCAATAAAGGTTTTAGCTACAGTCTAGAAATCCTACTCATTGTTTCCTCTGGTGTCTCCTCTGGGAGTGCTTTTGGTAGCATGCCCTCGAACGAATAGTGAGGTATTCCGCTTCTGAACTCCACTCCAACTCTCGACCATGAACGGACTTCACTGTGGAATGCCTTTTCTTCAACTTGAAACTTTAACGATCTCATTTTGAATGTGGTTTTGTCCACGCAACTGGGTCTGATATATTTCTGCTTGTGGGTGACCCCAAACCATATCTGCGAGGAATATCTATCCAAAAGGTTCCTCAAAACCCTTTGTTGTCTCGCCACCACATCCACCATCTGCTTGTACCAGAATGAGAAAGGCTCCTTGTTTACCTCCTTGGTGTTGGGATCTCCAAATATTATCTAGGGCGTAAACTTCAACGCCATTGGCTGGGGGTTTGTGATTTCTGCGAGCTATATTACCCCCGGGTGAGTCCATTTCCACATCGCAAATGCCATTATGAGGTAGCTGTAAATGAATCTTGTGGCACTTCTGTAGTTATCTTCGTAGGCCTCAAACAGTTCATTCAGTAGGAATGTACACCAGTTCAGCTAGGTTCCTTGGAGGCAGTGTTGCGCAACTGAAATGGTAGCAGGAAAATTTCACTGTTGGATTGTTGATGAGGTCTATCTTCGCCCCCTTTCATCCTCTTCTGGTCTCATATTTCTTATAATAATCACAATCTCCTACGTTCTTGGCTCACTTAGACATGTTCTGGAATGTCCTAGAGACATCCTTCCCTTCTACTGATAATCCCATAAGCCTACTGATATCCTCTGCATATATCGGTATCTCTCGCCCTGGCCACAATGATCCATTCTCAACTCTACTCAGCGGGAATTTCATACATTGCATTGCCGCTCCCATTGTTCCAAACACTGGGAGGTTCCTGAGGTTCATTATTGTCGATTTCTGGATACCCCTGAACTCAGGATTCATTCTTGCTACTTCCCATCGTCCCTCTGTGGCATAATTATCTATGTATACCTATCTCTTCATCACCGGAAATTGATATGAATCCTTGAAATCTGTATCAATCAGTGACACATTGTCATATTTTCCCACTAATGATTCTATCCTCTAAATTCTTTCATCGAGCTCGGGCTCGATGACCGCTGGTGCTACCTTTGTCATGTTCGTCCTTCTTCTGTATACCTGGAGTGTTGTTCCTGATCTCTTTCTTTGAATTCTTGCTACTGGATATCTCTTTGAACTTCATCTGACGAAATTTCGCTTGTTGTTGCAGTTGTTTCTTGTTCTAACTCAGGATTTTCTGGCATCCTCGTGATTTTATTCTTTCATGCAGGTTAAGTAATGTAAATGACACGAATGAGGTTGATAAGACCCCATAACTAATTAATTTTTCTATCTCTCCCATGACTATAATCATGCGATTAGTTACTGCGGTGAGGTGTATTCTGACATTGTTGATTGTGTCTTTGGGATTTGGGTAGACATGATGGGTAATGATTATGGCTTAATATGGAAAATGTATTACAATATGGTTGTTACTAATTATGACAGTTAATTCTCAAATCCAGGTGATCCTATGGATTGACAACGGAATGATGGGTTATTATGACGAAATGATGTTTAACATGCTTGGATTTCTGACATAGATGACATGTTAGACGTTACCCCTCCCCCCTGACCACAATCGATTGCGATGTGGTCTCCGCATCGCAACAGGTGGATTTTCTCTCTGCGTTATTGTGATTTATTTTTATTAGGATTCCTATTCTATTTCTCATCTCGGGTGAGAGAGAGTTATTGACTCGATCTATTTCTATTCTACCCTACTGACTTCTCTCGGTTGCAAGAGTTATTTGAAAAATAAATGATGAAACTTACTTGTGATAAGGATTCAGGCGTGCACCATTCACCCATCCTTGCAATACTTGGCCATCTAGTTGCGCCAATCAAACAGTGCATGAATCTTTAATTTCAATGACATGGTATGGTCCCATCCAGTGCATTCATATTTTTCCCAGTTATTTTTGAAATTTCCTGTCATACAACAGAACTTTCCCTCTGATTGTGAACGTCTTATGTTTGATATGACGGTCATGCCAAGCCTTCTGCCTTTCCTTTTAGACCGTCTGATGGAATTTTTCCAGGAATCTGTCCTCTTCAAGCTCTTGTAGCTCATGGAGGTGTTCACTTATTGAGTCTTCCTCTGGCAGATGTACTTTTGAAGCGATTAATAGACTTGGTATGATAAATTCAGGAGCTACCACTACCTCTCTCCCATACATCAGCTAGAAAGGAGTCTGATTATGCAACCTTTTTACAGTTGTCATGTATGCCCACAATGTTGTTGGTATCCTTTCATCCCATTCATCCCAATTGGCATTGCATATCTTGGTTATTCCTTTTTCTAAGATCTTATTGAATGTTTCAACGGTTCCATTTGCTTGAGGATGGTATGGACTGCTCTTATGATGTTGCACCATAAAATTATCTAACAAAGACTTGATTGTTGAATTGATGAAATGTGTACCTTGGTCACTAGTTAGGCTTCTAGGGTAGCCAAACCTGCTAATGATATTTTCAAAAATGAACCTGGTTGTTGTGTCTGTTGTCCAATATTTCACCGGTGTTGCCTCTGCCCATCTTGTGAGATAATCTGTTGCGGTAATTATGCACCTTTCTTGTGAATTTCTTGCCACTGGTGCAATTGGTCCTACGAAGTCAACGACCCATTTTTCAAATGGCTACAGTGCTCTTACAGGTTGAAGTGGAAACTCATCTCGGTGTGATGGACGTCCTATTATTTAGCAGACAATAAATTTCTTTACATATGCTTTACTATCTTTATGAACTATGGGCCACCATAACCCTACTTGTAATATTTTTCTTGCGATGGGTTTTGCACCGATATGCCCCCCCACAACTCCACAATGACACTCCCACAAGATATCCTCTCTTTCATGGTCCATGAAACATCTCCGCAAAACCTATTCCAACCCCATCTTATACATTTGTCCTACTATCAGTTGATACTCAGCTGCTTTCACTACCAAATGTCTTCTCTAAGTCGCCATGTATTGATTTTGGCATTGTCTTGTTGCCAGATATACTACTACCTACTCCAAATAATCTAGGATGGCTTCTACTCTGAAGAGATCAGCATCCAGCAACTGATCGTCCATGGATCCCCCATTCTCTCCATTTTCCAGCCTTCATAAATGGTCAAGACCCACATTTAATCTTCTTGGTTTCACTATCACTTCGAAGGTGAACTCCTGGAACAGTAGGAGCCATCTACAGATCCTTCCTTCAAGCACAAGCTTGTTAACTAGGTACTTCAATGCTGAGTGGTCTGTGAATAATTTGAACGTACCTCCCAGTAAATAATGATGAAACTTCTGAAGAGAATACACCATCGCAAGAGCTTCTCGTTCTGTGGTTGTGTAGTTCCTTTTAGCAGTAGACAATTTCTTGTTTGCAAAATAGACTGGATGATCAACAAAATTTTCTCCTGGCTGACCTAACACTGCTCCTAATGCAATGCTAGAGGCATCAATATGGACATGGAATTGTTTGTCCCAGTTAAGATGAACCAATATGGGTGCACTTTCTAATGTTTCTTTCAATGTATTGAGGGAGCTAGTGCATTCATCAGTCCAACTGAATTTCTCTGACTTCCGTAACAGCTTTTCCAATGGTGTTGTTATCTTTGCATAGTTTTGGATGAATCTTCTGTAGTACCTGGTATGCCCAAGTAGTGATCTTAACTGTTTCATAGTTTCTGGCGCTTCTATGTTAATAATGACTGCTACTTTTGCTGGATCCACACAGACACCCTGTTTACAAACAACATGCCCTAACAACATTCCAAAAGGTACTGCAAAGATGCATTTCTTGAGGTTGATGGAAATTTGGAGTTGTCTACATCTGTCAAACATTATTCTCAGCAAGATTTCATGATTTTTCAGTAAACTGTAAACTATCCAATCATCCATGTATACCTCAAGGAACTTGTAGATATATTCCCGAAATGCTGCTATCACTATTCGTGAAAACAATGCTAGTGCATTCTTCAGTCCAAAGGGCATGACATGATATGCAAATGATCACCATTTGGTCATGTAAGTTGTCTTCTTCTTGTCTTCGTCAACTATTCTCACTTGATGATACCCTGAGAAACCATCTGTGAATGAATAGGCTTCATTTCCTGCCACATTGTCGAGAACCTCATATCTAAACAAAGTGGGAAATGGATCATGTATGAATGTGTTGTTGAGGCTTCTATAATCAACACATACTCTAATGTAAGATTTTTCCTTTTTGCTTTGTATGAAAATGGGACTGACACACTATGCTTCCTCTACTGGAAAAATCATCCCTGCTTTCAGCATAGACCTTTAGGCGGTAAAGTCTATGCTTTACTGGTCTTGCATCGGGCTTCAAGACTAAGCACATTTCCCCTATGTCCCCTTTTATCCCATTTAGCTTTGCTACTGAGGATGGGAATAAGTCTTCATATTCCTGTAAGAGGTCGAAGATCCCCTTGGTCATTTATGTATCCCAGTAATTGTCAATGGATGCTATTTTGGGTTTCTCCAGGGTTCCAATGCTCAACTTCTTAGTCCTCAAGGGTAGCAGATGTAGTCCTTATGTTGTTGGTTCTTCTTGTATATCCCACTCCCCTTCTTTCTCTTCAAATTATAAGTGTCCTAGATTCTCTAAATCATCATCATCCATCTCAATATCTATTCATTTGCATGCTACTGATTGTTTGATAATCTGCTCCGAAAGTGGTTGCTCTTCGTCTTCTTGAATTTCTGGAAAAAATAGTACTGTTTTGATGGCTTGCAGTGCATTTGTAACCCATTTTGTTTCTCCTTAAAAGAAAAACCTTGTGTAATTTTTTCCGCAACTACTTGCCAGGTGCCAGTTCCTCTCTTCTTTTCTTCGGTTAAGTACCAGGCCTATGGAATTTTGTCCAACGAATGGATAAAATTGTGCATCCACAGATATTCTGGATACCTTGATTTCTTCCCATTGTACTCACAATTTTCTAAATCCTTTGTGGCATCAAAATCCCTTGGTATTTCTCAATGAATTGTGGTCTTGCATCTTCCTTGAATCTAGCTCTTAGTGCTATTGCAACATCTTCCCACTTCGGAAGTGAGTTGCGAAGGTTAACCCACCACCTAGCTGACGTGGATTGCAGTGATACATCCATAAGAGGGACTATATGTTATATTGGTACTTTTTCTTCTACTTTTGTAGTAAATTTATTTACAACATTCATATTTGATAGAGTCAGATATCCTCTTACCTCAATTCTGTTGGAAATGTTGGCATTGATGGCAAAGGTAAAGACAGGAGCAACACCTAAACTATTCATAATGCATGAGACATGAAGAAGAGGCAGTTTTAGAGAAGCTTTAGGAGCAAGGAACAACATCAGACAAGGAAAAGAGGTAGGCTAGGAAGTTGAAGGTCAGCGGAGAAGAACAGAGGAAGAGTAAATTTATAGAGACAAAGCAGCAGTGAGGTAGCAGATACAAGCAGTGAATTAATGGGCTCAGAAAGTTGTAAGCACTCCACTGTATAATGAAGATTTGTTTTAGCGTTAACATGCATTTTTCAAGTTGATTTCTGTGCAAATTTTTTCTTGAGAATCTGCTTGTATGTTCAGTAATGAGAATGTGCTCCTGATGAATACGATCCTCTGTGACTGGGTTATGGGTGGATAAGCCGTTGAAACCTTAATGGAACACAAATTGACTATGTGTAATGTATGAGCCGTGTGAGCTCTGTGTAATTAGATTTATTATGATTATGCATGGGATTGGAATAAATTGATGATAGTGAAAGTCATTGATTATGCTTAACCATACCTGCAGTTACCTGCATCATAAATTGCGGTGGAAGATTGTGTTGAAAGGCTTCGCCTCTGTCTTTAGAAACCTGTATAGAAATTTAACTGGATGCTCTGTGCTCTAGAACCAAGGCGATAATATGGTGTAATTGCATAAACTCCTGAAGGCTCGTAGTTATACACCTCTGTGTAATGGCACAATTCCCGTTGTATGCTTCTGTGTAAGTATGGAAGGTCTAATGATGCCGTGGTATTGATTAGTCTATGAGTCTCGATGTTGACTGTATGATAGAACCCTTTTAAATAATAAATGTGGAACCTTGTACGAGACCGGAACCCTACGTAGAAGAGTGTGGTTTGGAGTGAACAGTGATGGCAGTTTATGGTTTTTATCGCACCACCTTTACATGGTGGGAGGTATTTGAGGAGTTGGGAGCGATTCCATCGATCATTTGACATTTGGTGAGGTGGACCCACGGAAAACCGCCTCCCACTGTGCACCATCATGCATTAACCATCGACCAAAGACACGGCGTGATATTGATACATACCGTTGATCTGGGAAGATGCCATCGGACGGTGGTTGTGTTCGGAAGGTGCGCGAAGGATAACCCAAGTACGGCATGCCATCGCGCGTTATTGCTAGTGCAAGTTGCCCGAGCGATATCCGTCGGATTGGATGTTGTGGCAGGATGGAACGTGAGCCCTCCGATCGGGTCGATTGTTAGCGATGGGCCCTAGTTTAATTTATATTGCTCGTTGTTAAGGTCTGTGGGTTTAACAAAGGTATAACATTTATAGGTGGCGGCCAGTCTTTTATGGATGTTGGTTTTTTTTTTTGTATTAGCGAATGTGCATATATATATATGTATCGAGATATTATAGTGCGCATGTAAAAAGATGGTATTATTACGATTTGAACATAGAATAGAGATGGCGCCTCCGCCAGCGGAATCATATGAAATATGTGATGCAGTGATATCAAAAGACAGTTATATGGAAAAAAGACATACAATTGCAATGAATAAGAGAGCCTACAAGAAGGAAAGAGAGAGAAACAACTGCAGAAAAGACAAATCCAATCAAGCCAAAATCCAGAAAAGAAGCTGAGTGAAAATTGAAATGTGTAACTGAAAAATGTGAACGTAAATGTTGTAATTAAATTTTTTATTGTTTGTGATGCAAAGGCAAGTATCCTAAGGAAAAGAAAAATCCCACTGTAGCATGGAAATTTGCACATATTATTATAATTTTAAAATGAGTTGGATAAAGAAATGAGAAGACAAAAGCCAAAGAGTCATGACTGTTCACTCAAAATTCCTTGTGAAATACAAATAGTCATGTGAGGAACTCTATAAATAATATCAACTGGATATGCATAACAGAGGTTAGAGAGAGTAAATATAGAGAAGGCAGAGTATAGAAGAGACAGGCAGAGAAGATTAAGTAAAGAAAAGAAGAAAGAGAAGCTACAGAACAGAGATGATATCTGAGGTAAATCAACAAACATTCAGTTTGATAAATTGAGGAAGATGGAGCTTCCCTATCAAGTTGCAGCTTGATAGCTCTCAGTTGTAGCTGACTGAGGTTGGAGCCTCTTGTAGGTTGGTGCCTGCAGAAAAATAGTGGTGAGCGGGAGTTGGAGCTTGCCTTTGCATCACAAGAATAATAAGATGTGGTTTTCTCCCTTTATGGGTTTCCACTTATATCTGGTGTCTCTGTGCATGATGTTTATGTGTTGATCTGATTTATATCATCTGCTTAATACTTGTTGCTCTCATATTAAGTCTACTGTTATATTATAGTAATACTTGCTACTCACATTCTAAGATTACTCACATATTAAGTTGAACATGAAATGAAGGTGTAAATAAGGTTTAATGAAAAGTTTCAAAAGACCATGAATGTGTTAAACTGATTCACCCCCCCCCCCCCCCTCTCAGTTTAACTAAGGGTTCAACAATTGGTATCAGAGCTGGTTCCTTTGTACAATTCTAACAACTGAAAGTAGATCCTAGGTTCCCAAGATGGCTAGTAAAGAAGGATGCTCAACCAATAAAGCCCCTTTCTTCACTGGTGAAAATTATGCTTTCTGGAAAATCAAAATGAGGACATACATAATGTCTCTAGGAATAGAAGTTTGGGTTGCTGTGGAATTAGGATATGCCCCAAAGGAAAATGACAGAGAGAAAGAAACAAAACAAGATTTTGTGGCTAACACAAAAGCCATGAATGCCATCCTGAATGGATTGTGTGAAGCAGATTTTATCAAAGTAATGCACAAAGACACTGCCAAAGAAATGTGGGATACTCTGGAGAACATCCATGAGGGGGAAAAGAAAGTAAAGACTGCCAAACTTCAAGTTTATAGAGCCCAATTTGAAAACTCAAAAATGAATGATGATGAATACATTTCCAGTTTCTTCCTAAAAGTTGCAGAAATTGTTAAAAATATGAAAGCTCTTGGAGAAACCATGCAAGAAAGTATAATTGTGCAAAAGATTCTAAGATCTCTTCCATCCAGGTTTAATCCCAAGGTGTCTGCAATAGGAGAAAAAGCTAATTGGGACACCTTAACCATGAACCAGCTACTTGGAAATATAACAGCATATGAGATGAGGCTCCCATAGAAGAAGCCAAGCACAAGGGAGGCAACCTTTAAAACAGAAAAGAAGAAAGAAGAAGAGGGAGACATATGCTCTTGCTCGGATGAAGAAGAGGAAAAATTTGTCAAGAGATTGGATAGAGGCTCAGGTAAATACAAAGGTAAACTCCCCTTCAAATGCTTTAACTATGGAAGAGCTGGACACTATGTTGCTAAGTGTCCTCACAAGAAAGTAAGAAATCAGGCTCAAGAGTCAGAGAAAAATAAATCAAAGAACTGGCAGAAAGGAAAGAAGTTCAGCAGAAAATCTTTCTATGCTCAACAAGATAGCAGTACATCTGAAGATTCAGATGAACCCTCAAGTGAAGAAGGAACCTCTGAATTCTTATTGATGGCTATAGAAGAACTTGAAGGATTCCTGCTAGAAGATGAAGAAGAAGAAGGGGAAGTCGACCTTGAGGGTGAGCTAAGAAGTGCTCTGGAGGAGATTGATAGACTCAAACTGAAGTGCAGAAAACAAAAGGACATTCTTCTCAAATATGTAAGAGAAGAACAAAACTCAAAAGCCCTCATGTAGCTGAAGGTAGAGCTTGAAGAAGCCAAGAAGATAGAAGACATGTTACTTCAGCAAATCAAGGATAAAACCCAAGAACAAGAGAAGCTGGAAGAAGAAGTAGTATGTCTCAAGAAGAAACTAGAAAATGCTCAAAGGAAAGTGGTTATAAATTGTTCTCAAACAACAAGCTCTAGTAAGTTGAATGAAATTCTGGTTGCTCAAAGATCCGCTATGATATAAACTGGAATAGGCTATGAAGGAGAGTCAAGTAAAGGAAAAGAAAAGGTTGACAGAGAGATTATTTTTGTAAAAGCAAATAAGAATGATGAAGTAGCTCAAACAATTCCTACAAAAGAAGAAACCTGTAATAAGGAAGACAGAGATCAGAAGAAACCACTAGTAGCAAATAATATAATAAATACTGAGACCCCTGAGTATGTAAAATTTGGAAACCATCAAGGGAGATTCTTCCCTCCAATGAAGAATGCCACCTGTTATGTCTGCCACAAGCCGGGACACATTGTTGCATATTTTCATGCAAGGAGGAGTAATTCAAACCAGCAAAAGATGAAAACATTGAAGAGACTACCCCAAGTAAACAAATGGAAGAGACAACCTTACATCAGGTATGCAAATAGTTTCTATGGTTACTGTTTTTATTGTAAGGAATTTGGCCATAGAATCATCGAGTGTAGAAAGTATGGACAAAGATTGATGTTTAACACCTCAAGAAGGTTTATGAATCAAATAAATTATGTTCATACTCATAATTCTACAAAAATCATGATCAAATGTTGTGTATGCAATCAAGTTGGACATATACCTTCTAAATGTCCTCTAAGAAGATGTAGTTCATCACCTCACAAAAGATACCAAACAAAAGGGTGCTTCTAGTGGATACAGAAGGTGAATAAGTGTGACCTGGCTCTAACTGCTCAAGATCTGAAAAGCCAATGGTATTTGGACAGTGGCTGCTCTAAACACATGACAAGAGACAAAAGTAAGTTTATAACTCTTGATGAAAAGAAATCTGGCAATGTTACTTTTGGCAATGATAATTCAGGAAAGATCAAAGGAAAAGTCTCAGTGAGCATAGAAAATGGTAGAGGAAAGGCCCACGATGTACTATTTGTAGATGGGCTGAAAGCAAATTTACTAAGTGTCAGTCAGATGTGTGACAAAGGCTGTGAAATTCTTTTTAGAGCACAATATTGTGAAGTCAGATCAAGCACCACAGGTAAGACTCTGCTCAAAGGAGTGCGAACAGAAAGTAATGTTTACATTGTGAAAGAGGAAGATGAAGCATGTCATCTTAGCAAACTAGAAGAGTCATGGTTATGGCATAAAAGGATGGGACATCTCATCTTTAATCACATCATCAGACTAAGTAAGAAGAAAGCTGTCAGAGACATGCCAGAAATAAAGTGACCTTCTAATATCATATGCAAATCATGTCAATTAGGAAAACAGACTTGCACATCCTTGAAGGCAAAAGAGGAGTTATCAACAAGAAGACCACTCCAGCTTGTGCACATGGATCTGTGTGGACCTGCAAGAACTAAAACACCAAGTGGAGAATCCTACTTCATGTTGATAATAGATGATTTCTCCAAAATGACATGGGTTGCTTTTCTCAAGAATAAATTGGAAGCTCTGGACAAATTCAAAATATTTAAAGCATTAGCAGAAAATCAGACAGGATGCAAGCTGAAATGCATCAGATCAGATAGAGGAGGTGAATTCACTGATTATGAATTTTTAGACCTATGCAATTAACATGGCATAAAACAAAAATTTACTATTGCAGGGACACCTCAGTAGAATGAAGTAGCAGAGAGACAAAACATATCTGTTCAACAAATTTCCAGAGCCATGATGAAAGAGAATAATATTCCTCAAACCTTCTGAGCAGAAACGGTACACACAGCAGTGCATATCCTTAATAAATCTCACTTAAGGCCAAGCAGTAACAAGACTCCCTATGAACTATGGCATGGAAGGCCAACTTCAATCAAACATTTCAGAATCTTTGGAAGCAAGTGTTACATAAAGAATAATGATGAAAATCTTGGAAAATTTGATGCAAGAGCAGATGAAGGGATATTTCTAGGATATGCATCCAAAAGTAAAGGGTACAGGTTCTACAACAAGACTCTTCGGAAAATAGTAGAAAGCATTGATGTGAGATTTGATGAAGAACTTCCAAACAATACAAGAGATACTGACTGCTGCAATCCATCAGACAACCATGAAGAAGAAAACCAAGATGATGAGGAAACAAGCAAGACAACAGAAGATACAGAGCTAAGTTCTAAAGCTCCCTCAAGATATACTTAGAAGAACCATCCTGAAGATCAGATCATTGGAGACAAGAGAGTAGGGGTCCAGACAAGAAGGCAGCTAACAGAAAAGACAGAAGAGGTATACATAGCCATGTTATCACAGATAGAGCCAAAGAGATTTGAAGAAGCCAGCAAGGACAAGTCTTGGGTAAATCCTATGAATGAAGAATTAGACCAAATTGAGAAAAACAATACCTGGGAATTAGTTCCTAGACCCACTGAGAAGAATGTCATAGGCTCAAAATGGGTATTCAAAAATAAAATGAATGAGCAAGGACAACTAATCAGGAATAAATCCAGGTTGGTCTACAAAGGATACTCACAAATTGAAGGACTTGATTACGATGAAACATTTTCCCCTGTAGCCAGAATGGAAGCTATCAGAATGTTCCTGGCATTTGCATATTACCAAGACTTCAAGGTATATCAAATGGATGTAAAATCTTCTTTTCTTAATTGAGATCTAGAAGAAGTCGTCTACATGGAACAACCAGAAGGCTTCTCATTGATAAACAAAGAAGACTATGTGTGCAGACTGAAGAAGGCTCTATATGGACTGAAACAGGCTCCTCGTGCTTTGTACTCAAGACTGGATAAATATTTGCAAAAACAAGGCTTTAAGAGAGGTGGAGTAGACAACAATCTGTACATAAAAGCCCATGAAAATGAACTCCTGATTGTTGTAGTATATGTTGATGACATTATGTTTGGAAGCAACAGAGAAGAACTAGCAAAAGGGTTTGTTGATGAGATGAAAATAGAGTTTGAGATGTCTATGATTCGAGAGCTCAGTTTCTACTTAGGACATCAAATTCAGCAAAAGAACACAGGTACATTCATCTCACAGGAAAAATACTTGAAAGAAATGTTGAAAAAGTTCAAAATGGAGGACTACAAACCTGTGTCAACTCCCATGATCATGGGATGCAAGCTGTGTGCTGATGATGGATCTGCTGATATAGATCAAAAACTCTACAGATCCATGATAGGAAGTCTGTTGTATCTGACTACATCAAGACCAGACATCATGCTAGTAGTAGGACTAATGGCTAGATATCAAGCAGCACCTAAACAAAACCATCTTCTGGCAGTAAAAAGAATATTCATATATCTACAAGGAACAACACAGTATGGGCTTTGGTATCCTAAAGCAAAAAGCTTCACTTTGACAGCATACACAGATGCAGATTGGGCCAACTGTGTGGATGACAAGAAAAGTACAAGTGGATGTGCATTCTATCTAGGAGAAAGTCTGGTGGCATGGTTAAGCAGGAAACAAACACCTATCTCTCTATCTACAGCAGAAGCAAAATATATAGCAGCAGCAACATGTTGTACACAAGTCATGTGGATGAAGAAAACTCTCCAAGACATGAAGGTAAGAATTGATGAACCTATCTCAATAAAATGTGATAATACAAGTGCTATAAGTATATCTAAAAATCCTGTGCTTCACTCAAAAACTAAGCATATCCCAATCAAGTATCATTTTCTCCGAGAACAAGTGGCTTAGAAGATAGTAAAGATGGAATATGTACCAACAAAAGAACAGACAGCTAATATATTTACCAAACCGCTTGCCAGAGAACCATTTGAATACTTGAGAGATAGACTAGGGGTAGTATCTGTAGATGCTACTCTTTGATATAAAGAGACAACACCATTTCAGGGGGAGAACAGAAATGAAAATATCATTCCAGGGGGAGATCAGCCAACAAGGGAAGCATGAATCAGGTCCTCAGGATCAAAGGATTATGGAAATAATACATCCATCATAAAGGAGTCAATGAAAAGGCTAAAGCGTTAGTATTTTAGATTTAATCCACAGTGTGGAGCAGAAGGGTATAAAGTCAGAAGACCTCAGAGAGAGTAAATGCACGAAATGTTGAAAAAGGATAAAAACACAGGATTAAAGGACATAATCTACACTACGAGATGTGCAACCCATTGCCATTGATTTCAAAGGGGGAGGAAGATTAGGCAAAGTGTATGCAAACAGAGAAATTGTATTGCCATCAATGCCAAAGGGGGAGACTGTTGGAAACGTTGGCATTGATGGCAAAGGTAAAGACAGGAGTAGCACCTAAACTATTCATAATGCATGAGACATGAAGAAGAGGCAGTTTTAGAGAAGCTTCAGGAGCAAGGAGCAGCATCAGACAAGGAAAAGAGGCAGGCTAGGAAGTTGAAGGTCAGCGGAAAAGAACAGAGGAAGAGTACATTTACAGAGACAAAGCAGCAATGAGGTAGCAGAGACAAGCAGTGAATTAATGGGCTCAGAAATTTGTAAGCACTCCACTGTATAATGAATATTTGTTTCAACATTAACATGCATTTTTCAAGTTGAGTTCTGTACAAATTTTGTCTTGAGAATCTGCTTGTATGTTCAGTAATGAGAATGTGTTCCTGATGAATACGATCCTCTGTGACTGGGTTATGTGTGGATAAGTCGTTGAACCCTCAGTGGAACACAAATTGACTATGTGGAATGTATGAGCCGTGTGAGCTCTGTGTAATTAGATTTATTATGATTCTGTGTGGGATTGGAATAAATTGATGCTAGTGAAAGTCATTGATTATGCTTAGCCATACCTGTAGTTACCTGCATGGTAAATTTGCTGTGGAAGATTGTGTTGAAAGGCTTTGCCTCTGTCTTTAGAAACCTGTATAGAAATTTAACTGGATGCTCCGTGCTCTAGAAACAAGGCGATAATATGGTGTAATTGCATAAACTCCTGAAGGCTCGTAGTTATACACCTCCGTGTAATGGCACAATTCCCACTGTATGCTTCTGTGTAAGTATGGAAGGTCTAACAATGCCGTGGTATTGATTAGTCTATGAGTCTCGGTGTTGACTGTATGATAGAACCCTTTTAAATAATAAAGGCGGAACCTTGTACGAGACTGGAACCCTGTGTAGAAGAGCGTGGTTTGGAGTGAACAATGACAATATTTTATGGTTTTCATCGCACCACCTTTACACAGTTGGCGGTATTTGAGGAGTTGGGAGCGATTCCATAGATCATTTGACATGTGGCAAGGTGGACCCATGGCAAACCACCTCCCACTACGCGCCATCGCGCGTTAACCATCGACCAAAGACGCGGCACGATATTGATACATACTGTTGATCTGGGAAAATGCCATCGGACAGTGGCTATGTTCGGAAGGTATGCGAAGGATAACCCAAGTATGGCGTGCCATCGCGCGTTATTGCCAGTGCAAGTTTCCCGAGTGATATCCGTCGGATTGGATGTTGCGGTGCAATGGAACGTGAGCCCTCTGATCGGGTCGATTGTTAGCGCTGCGCCCCAGTTTAATTTATATTGCTCATTGTTAAGGTCTGTGGGTTTAACAAAGGTATAACATTTATAGGTGGCGGCCAGTCTTTTATGGATGTCGGTTTTTTTTTTGTATTAGCGAATGTGCATATATATATGTATTGAGATATTACAGTGCGCATGTAAAAAGATGGTATTATTACGATTTGAACATAGAATAGAGATGGCGCCTCCGCCAGCGGAATCATATGAAATATGTGATGCAATGATATCAAAAGACAGTTATATGGACAACAGACATACAATTGCAATGAAGAAGAGAGCCTACAAGAATGAAAGAGAGAGAAATAGCTGCAGAAAAGACAAATCCAGTCAAGCCAAAATCCAGAAAAGAAGCTGAGTAAAAATTGAAATGTGTAACCAAAAAATGTGAACGTAAATGTTGTAATTAATTTTTTTATTATTTGTGATGCAAAGGCAAGTATCCTAAGGAAAATAAAAATCCCACTATAGCATGGAAATTTGCACATATTGTTTGTGCTCAACCTAGTCTCCTAAATTGAGTTCATTAATTGTCAACCAGGGTTGGTAAACTGCTGAAGTGTGGTGCACTATATGTGCCTAGGTAATTGTTTCTCACTACGTTGTGTCTAGTGTTTTATGATGTTTTTGGGTTTTTTTTTTATGGTTTCATGTTCACAAGGGAAAGAACTAAATGCTGATGGAAAGATGCTACTGGTTAAAAACAGAGTGAAGCCTAATTATGGATGAAAAATGACAAATGTAAATGTTGAAACAAAACTATGGCTAGCAAATTACAAAGCTTGATAATGACTTCAAGAAAATAAACCACAACATGAGCTTACCTTGTCCAATTCATTCATTAAAGATGTTTTGGAAGAGCTTGAGAAATGGGCAGCTAAGTGTAAATGAAATTCTCCTAAGTAAACAATCAAACAATCAACTTACAATTTTACAACATCTCATCCATGATTAAAGGTCTATTAAAATATATTTGGAAAAGAACATTTGTATCACCATAAGATTTCTATTCTAAACTAGCTTCTAACTTTGTTCTGCAACTCAATCTAGCACCACTAGGCCTCACACAAAAGTTATAGATTTCCTTTTAGAATGGTATTTGATAAAAGGCTTGTTTGTGAAATGGTAAAAAGGTTTCAAAAGTACTCCAGGCCTTAGACTGATACTACCTTCTGTCCAAATAATTATGTGTTAGTATGAGTTTGGAACAAAAGAAGTTTTGTAAATAATGAAGACCATGGTGTTTAAATTTAACAACTAAGACAATTTGAAATGCAATGGATGGCAATTACACTGGAATGTTAACACAGTGAACTAAGTTAATACTAAACTAGGGTACTTCTAGTCTATAGTGAACAGTGTTAAATTAAAAGCCATTATCAAACTAAAAATGAAATGACAGAACTGAACCACATGCATTCTACCTCCGGAGTGCTCTAACTAAGTTATCATGCAACTAACCTAGGGAATTCTACAGTTCATCCCGTTCAGTATGAATGATGTTTTGGAAGAGTTTGTGAGAATGAGTATGGTTGTATCATTCAAAGCAATTGAACATAAACACAAGACTGAAAGCAAATACAACTAAAGTCCAAGACACCACATTTACTTCTTACTCATTGTTATGATATTTTGGAAGAGCTTTGTAAGAGTAAGATTGGCTATGCTACTTGGTTTAAACTTAACAACTAAAACCTACAATACCACATTTATGCCTTATCCATCATAATGATATTTTGGAAAGGTTTATTAGAGTAAGTCTTAACTGTGATAACTAACGAAAGTAAATGCAACTAAACCTACACTATCACATTTGTACCTTATTATTCATAATGATATTTTGGAAGAGTTGATTAGAGTAAGTTTGACTGCGATAGTAAATATAAACAAATATGAACATAAGCTTCAGAAATCTACTTAAACTAGAAATAAAAGCGAGACTAAAACACTTATCTACTGTATAAACAAGGCTGCTCAGGAGGCATGGGCCCTCTACCACCAGAGTAGCACGAAATCTAGCTCAAAATTGACTCAACGCGTTCAAGGAAATGCTGCTTATTTCATTAAAGAGGAATCACCTCAAAACAGAGTATTCACGGACTTCAAAGATCTAACAGTCAAACATAAAATCTAACCAAAATCTAACCTTTTTCTCTCGGTTTCCCGAGCATATTTATAGCCAATTTACATAACATAACTTGAGATAATACGGGGATTATTGTCTTTCCTAATAGAAATTAAACTAGGACTCTAATCATGATCACGTAACAGAATCTGGACTGTCCTTATCTTGTTAGGAGTCTACCTCCTAGTTTAAGTTTCCACGTGCTTAACCACATACAGGATTCTATTCAATCTCCATGGAGGGAAATAAATGATGAGGACATGACGTGGAATACACCCATGTGTGCTTTTCTCCAAGATGACATCCGGAACCTGTATAAACATGAAGCTGGCTACAGAATTGGCAACTAGCTACAGAATGTCTGCATTCTGTAGCTAGTTTTAGTTCAAAAAGTACTACAATGACACAATCATAAAAACATAGCAAGTTAGCCACGATATTCATTCTTAAAGAAATTTTAACTAATTTCATTGATCATTTGAGCCTGGGATTAATAATGGATGAAAGAAATGGAGTGGAATGTGGTGGAAGAAAGAACATTCTTGGAGCTCAACATACCCCCACTGCTAGATTCTTGCATGTCCTCATGCAACTATTCCATGAACTCAGAGACCTCTGCAAGAACATCCAATCCTCTTCTTCTGCTTTGTCTGGTAGTTAAAGGCCTTCTAGGCTTTCTGATGATTAACTTGAACCTTAAATTGGTAAGTGCCCTGATTAAATGTTTGTTCCTCTTTTTCAACTTTTCATTAGCCTTTTCCACTTTGTCCATTTGTAGAGATAAGGCTGAGTTCATACTAGTTTTTAGTTTAACTTGTTCCCTCAGAATATCATTCTCAGTTTTGATATGTCTATTAAGTACTTCCAGCTCATACCTATCTCTTCTTAGCACATCTATTTTAGACAGTGGAGGACTAGGGGTTCTGTCTATACTCTCTGAAGCTTTTCTCTCCAATGTTTCAACATACTTGTAAATTTCTTGCTGTGCAGGATCAATTTTTGGAACTTCTTCATCAAAATCCTCCTCAGTAGGTGTTTCTTCGTCTTCTATGTTTATAACCCCAGTTTGTTTAACTTTTGTTTTCCTTAGCATGCCCCTCAGTCTGTGGCTCCTCCTCGGTTGAGATGGCCCTTCTCCTTTTTCTCTGGCAACTCTTCTTATGACTCTCTTTTTTTCGAGCTGCTTCTTAATCTGAACTAATTTTTCAGAGATCATTTCTTCACTACTTTCTTGTATTGCCTTATCAATTTCAGTTTTGGAGGGTCTCCATCTTCTGCTTCTTTTTGTAGGTTCATGTTCAGGTGAAGGTTCTTTTGGTTCCTCAAAGTGATTTCTCACCAATAAGTTATCCCAATTATCCCCTATTTTGCTCAAATGATGCTCAATCAAAATCTTGACTAACCCATGGTGGTATAAAGTTGTCTCCAGAAATTGAATTCTCTTTTGGACACTTGAAGCCATTTTCTTTAAACTTTGAAGCAAGAAATAGGGCAAATTAAGCTCTTCTTCTAGGAAATGCATTATCAACCTAATATGGTAAACATAGAAAGTACCATATCTACCTTCACAAGTGATGAATTTTTGTAGGATAAGCAACATGTTTCTCCATTTTTTCTTTAATGCAGAACTAGGGATACCCTTTTTAAACATAGTGACATCCATACCTGGTGACTTGAGGATCTACTTCCATGATTCGTTATGGAATTATCTGTTCTTAAACCACCTTTATCCTTGTCTAAGGAGTCCTGTTGCTTCTGCAATAAAAGCCTTTGTGACAGTGAACTTAATATCTCCAACCTCAACCTCGACTCCTTTGAATGACCTTGCAAATGTTTTAGTAACTTCTTTGTGGGAGCCACTAAATTTTTCAAGGAAATGCAGCCATCTTGCTTGTTGCAACATTTCTCGGATTTGGGGATAGCCTTCCAAGTATTTAGTGCCAACTGGTTCTGTTCTCACGATGAGGCCCATAACTCTTCTTCAATCTTCAGTTCACCAGCCTTCTGCTCACGGTGAGAATGGTCGTTAAAAAGCTATTTTTTCTCCCCAAATGTTTCCTCTGTTTCACGGTGACAACGGTTGTTACAGAGATAACTTTGTTCTACAGAATGAAATGGTTAAGAGTCAGCTGCAGAAAGGAGTGATAAGGAATGGTTACGGAATGAATTAATGAGGTGAGGTGAAGAAAACAAATCAATGAGTGAAAAGACCGCGGAGATATTTCAAAAATCATCATTAAATGCTTAGTGACGTGATTAACTCAATCACTTCAGCACTTTTAACCGTTTAAATATTTTTAAAATGATGATCGGATATGGGTTTTGGAATGGTGAAATAGAAGGATTTTTATCCAAAGTTTTGCGGAAGGTTTATTCGGCATGATCAATAAAATTAATCAAAACAACTTTTCGAATTATTCATAGCTAAAATATACTAAATTTTTTCATGATGTGGCATTATAATTACTTCATACCTTTGCCTTTGCTTTGATTTTCTTGTGATCTTCATATGCCTTCTTGATCTTGACTTGTTCATGGATGTACAGGATCATTTTGTTGCAAATAAAATAATTGCTGGTCAGTGTCTTTAGGTTCTGTAGCTGCAGAATATATGTCTGGCTACAGAAAGTCTGATTAGCTGCAGAAAGTCTGATTAGCTGCAAAATGTCTGTTTGATTGCAGAATGT
Source organism: Pinus albicaulis (assembly GCA_034641835.2). NCBI lineage: Eukaryota > Viridiplantae > Streptophyta > Pinopsida > Pinales > Pinaceae > Pinus > Pinus albicaulis. The sequence goes on from CM076578.1 coordinate 292,575,305, forward strand.
ACCTGTAGAGAACTTGAATCATGGAATGGAGTGGTTTGGAATGTAAATGGAATATTGTATGGAATAAATGAATATGAATGATGAAATATGGTATAATGGGATATGTATGAAGTGAATGATGGAGTGGGATGGATTACAATTTATGAAATGGAGTGGAAAAGTACCCTGCAATTTTCTGCTGTGTATTTTTCAATTGCAGAAAAACATCAAGTTTTAAATTCTGGAATGGAAATGAGGTGGATGAAGTATGGATTGAGATGAATGAAATATGGAATGAAGTGAAGTATGAATGAATGAATGAGATGGATGGAATGAAATGAAATGAGATGGATCATAAGTGAAATGGATCTGAACTTATGATTTTGTAACAGCTGCTTACAGAAAAAAAAAAAAAAAAAAAATGGAAAAGTTAGAGTGTCAGAAAGATTCTGATTTTCACCCTATCTTTTCTATATAAACATGCCAATCATTGATTGGTTTTCATGTTTATACTTTATTATTATTATTTTTTAATAATAAAATGACTTCAGAAAATTCAATTAAGTTGATGAAGAAGAAAGATTCTTCTTCATTAACTTCACATCACTACTTTCCTATAACTTCTTGACAAATTCTTCTCTTGAGAGTGGTTTGTGATACAACTTCAATCTATGACCATTCACAAGAAAAGTAACCTCTTCTTCATCTATTGTCCTGATTTTTACTGCTCCATTGTCAAAAATTTTAACAACTTCATATGGCCTAAGCCAATGTGTTTGAAATTTACCTTGAAAATCCTTGAATTTTGAATCAAACAAGAGAGCCCAGTCACCTTCTTTGAACTTCTTCTCTTTGATGTACTTGTCATGCCATCTAGTCCTTTACTGTTGGACTAGACTTGTTTTCTAAACTGCATCTTGTCTGATCTCATCCAATTCATTAATCTGCTCCAATCTATGCTTTTGTGCCTCCGTTAAATCAAGTCCTAGCTGAACTGCCATTTTGAAAGTTTGAATCTGGAACTCTATGGGAAACAAAACTTTCTTTCCATAAACAAGTTCATAAGGAGTATGGTTTGTTGTGCTTCTCCATGTAGTTCTATAGGCCCACAAGGCTTCAGGAAGCCTATCTACCCAATCTTTTCTATGTAAATGGATAGTCTTTGTTAGGATCCCTTCAATAACCTTATTAGTAGATTCCACTTGACCATTTGCTTGTGGATGATAGGGAGTAGATTTTCTGTCTGATTTTGTACCTCTCCATCATTTGTTCCACTAGCCTTGATGTGAATTGAGCTCCTTGATCTGTAACAATTTCCCTTGGGACACCAAAACGAGTAAAAATATCCTCAAAAAGAAAATTAACTACAGATGCTTCATTAGAAAAAAGTAATGGCTTGGCCTCTACCCATTTGGTAACATAATCAATGAAAACTAATATATATCTCTTTTGTCTTGATGGAGGACTAATAGGTCCTACAAAATCCAAAGCCCATTTTTCAAAAGGTTCAATATGTACCTGAGGTTGTAATGGCATCTCACCTGAAGGAGAAGGTTTCCCTACCCTTTGGAAACTGTCACACCTTTTGACATACTCTTTAGCATATTTAAACAAGGATGGCCAATAATATCCTAAATGAAGGATCTTATAGGTTGTCCTCTTATCAGCAAAGTGTCCGCCACAAGGTTCATCATGACATACTTTGAGAATCTCAGGCATCTCATCTTCCCAAACACATCTCCTAATGATCAAATCTGGACCTGTCTTGTACAACTCATTAGCAACCCATGAATATTTTGCACTGTCATAAATGATTTGTTTTTTCTCTCTTGCATTCATTATTGAAGGAAATTTCCCTGAAACTAGATAATTAGAAATGTCAGCAAACCAAGGAGTTTGAGTAGAAATTGCAAAAAGATATTCATCAGGGAATTGATCTTCAACTGGAGTATTGTCTTTAATGTTTTGGAGTCTAGATAGGAAATCAGCTACTGTATTTTGTTTCCCAGGCCTATCTATAATGGTGATGTTGAATTCCTGTAAAAGCAATAACCATCTTATGACTCTGCCATTAGTAAGAGACATTTGTCTTGATGACAAAAACTCAATGTTGGATTCTTCTTGAAATGTTTCATGTTTATATTCCGAAGAGGATTCAAAGTTTTCTAAAGTATTCAGAATTTGACTATCTTCACTAATTTCTGAAATTGTGAAGAGAAGTTGTAAGTCTTCTTCATCCTCTATCCATTGAGTATCATCTAAATCTGTAATTGTCCTTGCTGGAGGATACAAATTGAATTTCTTAGTTGAACTACCATCAGAGATGTACATATCACCAGATCTACAACTAATGAAAGCATCAGCTGTAGCTAACCAAGGTCTTCCTAATATAATAGGGTGTCCACCTAGATTATTCTTAGGAGTTAGGATCATGAAATACACAGGGTACTCCCAAGAATCTAGGGACACTGGAATGTCTTCTATTACCCCATCAGGTTTAATCACAGATCTGTCTGCTAATTGTAATAATGTGGGTGTAAAGAGAATATTAGGAAGTTTCAGTTTATCCATGATTTTTCTACTCATGATATTGATTGCTGCTCCTAAATCAATGAGTGTGTTTTGGATCTCAATTCCATTGATGTGAATTTTAACAACTGGATTTCTTGGGTCTAGATACTTTGGAATAGCAATCTTACCCATCATAATGTCTGCTATTTTTCTTGCTAGTTGAATTTTCTTTGTCTCTCTTATTCTTTTTCTTGTTTTCTTCATGCTCAACTCCTTTATTGTCTTTGCTAAAATTGGAATTTCCTTGATGGCTTGTAATAATGGAATCTTAATGCAAACATTTCTTATCTCATCTATGAAATCATAATTAGGCACCATAATTTGTTTTTCTACACCTCTATCAATTTGTAATCTTTCTGGAAAGGGAGGTGTAGGAGTGGATGTTGATGGCTGCTCTAATACAGGAGTTGAAATTATTGGTTCTTTTTGTTTTGATTTTTCAATGTTTGGGTCCTGAAAAGATGTGTCTTCTTCAAGATTTTTATTTTCTTGTAGAGAATCTTCCTCAGAGTTGTCTTGTTCTTGTATAATCACAGAAGGTTTCCTCTTTTCAAGTATTCTTCCAGACCTAAGTTGAACATCACTAAGGTCTAGAGGAGTAATTAAATAAGTTGGAAATTGTTGGCCTCCTATCATATATGTATTCTGAGGATTTCTATTGTTGGGGTTTGGTATGGGTTGAGCAGGCCACTGATTTGATTTTTGAGGAAATGGTAATGGAAGTGGTTGATTTTGATGTTGTAAATTTTGAGGATTTTGTTGTTGAGGAAAATGTGGATAGGGTGGATAGGATGGTGGAAACTGATAGTACTGAGAGTATCTTCCATAGGGATTTTTTGCCCCTTGTGCCCAAGCTTGAGATTGATTTTGAAATTGTGGCCAAGGTTGCTGACAAGAATTCCAATTTGGTGGAGGTTGATTATACATTTGATCATGAAATCCTTGTGTTTGGGGTCCTTGCCAAGGCCTTCTAGAGACAAAATTAAGAGATTTTGTGGCACTTGTAGGAATTTCTTCTTAAAAGACAGCTTTAAGACCAGGAAGTGAAGGAAAACTCTTGGTCTCATGTTATTCTGAACAAATGACACAGGTCTCTACAACTTTTGCATCCAAAGGACATTCTCTTAGGGCATGCTTCTTTCTACATTTGGGACAAAAGATTGCTAAAGCATCAGATTCAACTTTTTTTTTATTTTGTAACTTAAGGGTGTCTATTTTTTCACTAAGACTCCCTAAGATATCATATTTTAATTCATCAAGCATATGTCCTATCTATGCCCTACTTACTGTCCCAGAAGCAGACTTACTTACCCTTGCAAGAGCAGGGTCTCTCGGGCCTTTTATAGTTTTAGATTTCCCTCTTGAAAGGTTGATACATAACTCAGCTATTTCAGGTAATGTGAGCTGAGATATATCCCATTTTCCCATCATGTTAAGAATATCCAAACATTCATCCCTAATTGTTTTCAACAAGAGAGATTTTAAGGTGTCTTGATCTAAATTTTCCATTTTTGCTCTTTTGATGTTGTAATGAAATCTCTCCAACAAATCTTCCAAGTTTTCATCTTCTTTTTGTAACATCTTAAACACTTCCTCCTTATGATTGACTGGCATACAATAATCCAAACACCTCTCTAGAAATTCTTGTTTCATGTCTTCCCATGTCATAATAGAACTATTGATCAAATTCATAAACCACTTCAATGCTGCTCCTTTCAATGTTGAAGGAAATAGTTTAAGCTTTTGAGCATCTTGTAAGTAGTCATAAGTTCTACATAGGACTTCAAATTCAAGTAGGAAGGTTTCAGGATCTTCAGTTTTAAGTCCATAGAATTTTGGAAGGACAGAGGGTGAAATGTTTTTCATGGTTGTATTGGTTTCTTCATCTACTATAGTAAACCCAAAAGAGCTTCCCATCTCTCTTCTACCTCTTCCTCTACCTCCTTCACCTTCTACACCTCTACCTCCTTCTCCTCTACCTCTACCTCTACCTCCTCCAAATAATGTGTGTTCTCCATTAAAGACTCCTCCTCCCCCTTCTTCTGCCATATTTGATTCTTCTGAGGAAGTGGAAAAGTTTGTGTCTCTAACAGAGGTCCTTGAATCCTCTTCTAAGGCAGGTTCAGTGGATGAAATGGGAGGTCTTTCTAATGGAATATCTGATCTTAAGTCCTCTAGGAGTCTAGGTTCAGTAAAGGATGGATTATGGGTCTGAGTTGAAGGTGTACCATGAATGTGTTAAACTGATTCACCCCCCCCCCCTCTCATTTTAACTAAGGGTTCAAAAAATTCCAATATAGTTGACTCCTCAGATATTAGCACATATTCTTGTATTAGTCTCATATCCTCTCTGTTGCCAATCATCCCAAGCTATTTCTGAGCCCAAGTCTGAACTTTGAACACTTCTCCAGCTTACAGTCCCTCCAGTTGTTGGATTGATATATTCTTCTCTCTTCCCTGTCGTCATCTAGTAAAGGTGATCGAGAAGTTGAGCATCCTCTCCATTGTCAACAGTTTCTGTATATTTGGGTCCCTGATATGGGTCAAGTGGCTGAGTGACCCTAACTAAGTTCAAATATCATCAGTTCTTTTTTAAATTGATCACTACATATTTCTCAAAGGCCCAATCTATCCCCAACAAAGCAGGATAGGGATCCTTGTCCCTCGTGATATCTATCACCTCAAAATCTGTATATGTCTTCAATCATGTGACATCAACCTCGAACTCCTCTAGCCTTCCTATGGGCACAATGCAATACTGATTTTCCATGCGGAGCTGTATTGGTAAGTATGCCAACTTTGGCCTCCCCGATCCTTCCCACGTCTTTCTTGATAGAATGTTGACATCTTAACCTAGGTCGAGCATGGTGTCTTTGATTTGAAATCTCATGACTTGAGTATTCACGCCTTTCCTTTTCTTATATTATTTCTTTTTATCCTTCTTATGTATTTTTGGGTTGAATCTCTTGACTCTTCTGGTTCTGCGTTTTCCTTCACCACCAATTCTAGATTTTTCTTTAGTTGTTCTAGCATTGGTGCATTGGTTACAATTTTCAAAAATAATCGGAACCATTCCTCAATCATTGTACTTGTATGGGTATGCTTCTTTTTTTCTATGGTCCATTGTGGAAGCTCAATGCTTACTCCCCCCTATTTGGGAAAATGTTTCCACTACCTCCTTAAAATATTGCTTTTGTCTATCTAGTCTAAAAGCGGTTTTTGGAGATGATGGCTAGATCAAATTTATCGGGTCTATATTCTGTGTATCCTCCCATGTTTTATTTCCTCCCTGGGTTACTATGGCTACAATTTGCATGGCCTGAGCTTCTACTATTCTTGGCTATGAATTCACCAGATACGCTCCTCTTTGTCTTGCATTTTCCTCCCACCTCTTAATTAATTCTGGATAGTCTTCAGTTGCGTGTGTATTGACTCTGCACTGAGATCACCATGGTCTTCTAGTTAGCAGAAATTCCCTTGCTACGTGTCCTTCTTGGTCACAGTTGTAGCACCTTACTGGTCCTCTTCCTCCAGTTCTGCCTCCTCTCATTCCTCCTCATCCCTTGGAGCTTCATTCACTCTATAAGATGGTCTATCCAATCGTTCTACCAATGCATCAAGGGCTCTACACTGCTTTGTGTTATGCGTTGTAGAAGCGAAAAATTCACAATATGTATTGTTTTGAATTTTGGAACATTTCTGAAAAATTGCGAATAGTCACCGAGGATGACCAATTCCTTTGCATATTTTACAGTATTTATTTGTTGTCTGATTTTGTTGAGCAAGGAACTCTAGAAAGTGGGGTTGCAGTTGGTATAATCCATGAGTATTTATTTGTGCAACTCCCCTAGCTGGTGAAGCCCCTTGTGTCCCTGCTGCTAAAGCTCCCACATTTTTCCCTCGTAACCTCGGGCATTCTGTGGCCAAGTGTCCCTCCATCAAACAATGGGTACACCACACATTTGGCCTTGCAGGTCGTATCGATTGAATGTCCTTCAAATTATCCGTTAAACTGGCTATTTGATGTTGTAGCCCCAAAATGGAAGGGTCGTGAACTGTTGCTCCTCCTCTGAACTCTTACGGATATGCCACCATAGCCTCTATCTTCATAGCTTGCTCCAGGACATCTTGTAAGGTATCAATCTTCTGCTGTGTCAGTGGAGTTCACATCAATGGAAGAAGTGCTGTAATACACCAATATCGTTGATGATTCAGATCGATTGGGTAACTCAGTTTCCCAATTGCATCCTTGAACCTCCTCATCAGGTCCCACACTATTTCACATTCTCACTATTTAATCTCCCACAGCTCAGATAACCCTTGCTAATCTATCTGAGTTAATTAAAATTCTTTGAAAAATTCTCTCTTTACATCATTTGTCGCTAGGTTTTTACGAGCTTATGACCATTTAATAAACTAGCGAATAGCTCTCTCTCTTAGAGTAGTCTGTAACTTGATCAACTTAACCACCTTTGGTGTCTGGCGAGCCCTCCATATCACTTCGCATAGATACCAATGTTGCTCCACATCATCGTTGCCCCTCCCAGAGAATTCTGTGCATCGGGTAAATGATCTCGCCATATTTCTTTGTATGGGTGTAACTAAAATAAAACCTCTACTTCCTGGCTGTGAAATTGTATTACTAGCACTGTAGCTAGTAGATATATGTATTGTAGACTTAACACTATTCAACTTGCTAAACTCCCGTAATTTAACAAAAAAATTATCTAGTGGTTGATAGAGTACTAGGGGAAGGTTGGGACTAGAGCTACTTGAACTTTAGGGAATTTAATTACCTTGAATTACGGGTGTCGGCCTCTCTCAAAATAGTTGCTCCATTGCAACATGCAACTCCACATCTGATATCTCCTTGGGGCGCGCGTCCTCCACATTGGACTTTTCTCCCTTTTCTCTTTGGGCTGGGCTCCTATACACTTTCCTAACTTCTTTGATGGTCCCTCTTATTCCTTGGGATCCCATCTGACCTTCCATTTCCTTTGTCAACTACGGCGCCTTCTCCTTGTCCTGTCGACTACTTTCTTGTTTCTCAAACTCCTTCATCACCATTTCCCACCACTTCTCAGCAATCTGCACCCTCCGATGTGCTCGTCACTCTCTCAATCTACTGGAGGTTCCAACATCCATATCCCTATTCCCCCTTATTTCTTAATTGTACAATATTTCCCTCATCTCCTTCCCCTAGTATTGGAGCTTGAAGTCTCCATCTTAGACTTTTGAAATTCCATCAAACCCTCATCCACCATTAAAGCTTTGATCCACAATGAAATTTCCTTCAACAGTTCTCCCGCAATCTAGATTTGAATATTTCTTCATATTTTGAAAAGGATTGGTAACACTCGGCTGTGAATTCCACAATGTATCCTTCCAAGGTAGATTGTACCCATAAATCTATAGCTCGGGTCAAATTAGTATCTAACCAATGGAGTGTTACTAGATTCGCGTGTGTCCACTTGCGACAGACTCTATGCGACCCTCCTGGAAGTGACTTGACTTGTAGTCTCCGCAACCAATTATAAAGTTCCTCAGGAAACTTTCGCCAGAAGATTTTGTACAAGTCACTTACAGATTCAGAAAACAGGACCTGATCTTTGACAGTTTTCTCCCTCTATTGTCGCAATTCTGCTTTTTGCGATATGAACTGGTCTAAGTGGTTATCACACCAGCTTCGTAGTTCTCTCTCGTAGATCCACAATACCATGATCTAAATCCTAAATGAATTTTCGGGTCCCGGCAACGGAACCATTTTTTGGCGAAAAAGGAGGTCTCTAAGCAAGACTCAGGTTCAGGATAGAGGCCAACAAGGTTTCCGCAGTAGTCTAGCACAACTTCGGTATTTCCACCCTACTCCAAGAAGCAGAGCATCTCACCCAAGGTGTGTCATGACCTTTGTAAGGTTAGGAGACAGATAAAGTACCAAATGGTTATAACCATGAAGAATAACTAAAGGAGCTTGGAACAACAAACAAATATTGCTACTATGGATAAGCTATTACTCATTAAGCACGTTCGGGATGCTGAAGTAAAATTTAAAATGGGGCATTCATTCACAATAAGCAACTGACCAATAGTCAACTTAGAACATCAAACACAACAATAACCATATTTCATTATCAATATCAAATAACATACATCACTCCGTAGAGTCTATTATAGGGTGATTCAGTATAATAGATATCTCACAGAGCTCTCCTACAACTCTGATCTCACTCAGCCCTCTGCCAGACTAACTAACTACTCTACGTTGGCTGATTTCCTATTTGTTCTTCCGCCAACATGATTTTCAGTCTTTCCTCTTTTCATGCTCCGCTGTTTGCCGCTTCTTCTTGATTACTAGGAGTTTTGTTGATTTTCTTTGTCTCCCATATCTTCCATCTTCACTTTTCTCCGCAACTGCCACGCCACCTATCTTCCTGTTATCCGCAACCACGACAGGTCCCTGTCTACCTTGATTGCGCTCCACCACCTGTTCTCTGCAACTCAAAAATGTTCCTTTTTCAAAACAAAGGCCCTAACACATATTTCCAAATATTTTATGCCATAACCAGCTCTCATTATATTTGACAAACAACACCTCTTTTTCTTCTCTTTAAGCACATATACATTATTCTTTGTTCTCATAGCTTCAAAAAATATCTCACTTTTTCCTGTAGATTTGATTTGACAGTTTTTGGATTTAAAAATCACATCATAGCCTTGATCACACATATGAGATACACTAATTAGGTTGTGCCTCAACCCATCAACATATAAAACATTTTTGGCTTTACCTCTGCCATTTGATAGATTGACCACTTCTTTTGCAATTATCTTGCCCGAATCATTGTTGCCAAAAGTCACATTACCTTTGTCAAGTGGTTTCCATGTCAAAAACTCGCTTCTATCTCCTGACATGTGCCTGTAATAACCATTGTCCACATACCAATGGATCCCTTCATTCTGTACATACAAAGTAATATCACATTTCTCTGATTTCTCCTTTTATTTCCAAATCTTGTTTTTTGTTCAATTTGTTCAATTACGAGCTCTATCTTCTTCTCCTTAAGCCTGCAATTGCCTATTATATACCCAAAATTTTGACATTTAAAACATTGCACCTGATCATTCAAAGGAGAAAACGAATTATTGTACCTCGAAGTTTGGCTTCTATGCTAGGCTAAATTCTAGGTAATACGATTTTCTTGGCCAATGGTCTGCTTTTGTTGTTGCTAATGTTTATGGATCTAATTTTTGGGTTGCATGTATCCCTTTTGTTGTTGTGAAATCCCTATATTCGTTTTTTGAACAAAAGTAATTTGTCTCTTTCCTTTTCATTCAGTTTTTTCATTCGCCTCATCTTCAAATCCAAGACCACTACGATCTTTAGAGACTCGTTGTGCTTTCAATATTTCATTTAGATTATCAGTCCCTAAACTAAATTTGTGATTAAAATTTAGTTGTGTTTTTCCCTTCTCCAACTCCTTTCTTAGTTGCACGATTTCTCCTTGCAACCTTTCACATGCTTGAACCTTCTCGTTCAATTGTTGGTTCAGGGATTCTTGAATCTTCTTATCTTCTTCTATTTGCAAAAGCAATGACTCAACAACCTCAACCTTTTCTTTTGTCAAAGACTCCTTTTGATATTTATTTTTCTTCCTTGGCCTTTCTATTTCATCAAGAGAACTTACAAGTTCTCATTCAATACCTACTTCTCCCTCTTTATCATCAGAATTAATATCCTCAACTTGTATATTTCATATGGCCATCAACAAAAATTATTTAGGAATCTAATCATCATTTTCCTCATTTGAGGACTTCCTTGGTTCACTTTCTGAGGAGATCTCTTCTTGAACATGTAAACCCTCTTATTAACCTTATTTATGTCTTTTTGAACCTTCCTGAATTTTTATATAGGATCATAATCCTTCTTTTTCTTTTCAGGACACTTTTATCCATAGTGACCAACTTTGCCACAATTAAAAAATTTTAAGGGTGGCTTACCTTTATACTTTCTAGATCCTCACTTGAGCTTCCTTACAAAGCTGGCTTCTTCATCATATGATTCACAACATGATTCATCATGCTCATCCTTTCACTTATATTATGCTTTGAAGGTTGATTCTTTGGTTGGAGACTTGTATTTCAAAATCCTCATCTCATAGGTAATGAGTTTACTAAGAAATGATCTAGAGTGAGAGTGTTCATATTGGTCATTTATTCAATGGATGACACCTTGGGATTAAGCATTTTAGGGAGAGATATTAACACCTTTTAACTACCACAAATTCATCTAGCTTCTAAACAAGGCCTCTTATGGTGTTCACAACCTCATCAACTCTTGAAAAGTACTTTGTAATATCCTCATCAGCATGCATACTTAAAGATTCAAATTGCATCCTAAATCCTTGAAATTTAGCTTCCTTTACCTTGTTTTCTCCTTCATAGCAGTTGTTCATCTTGTACCAAATAGCTTTGGCACATGTGCAACCCATTACTTTGACAAACTCTAATTTAGGTAAGCCAGCAAGTAAGGCATTCATTTCTTTTGCATTGCATGTGAACTCCATATTCTAATCTTTAGTAACCATTACTAGAGGCATTTGATATTCTTCTTCCACAAGATCACGCACATTAGCTCCAAATGATTGAGTGTAGGTCTTCATCCTCACTTTCCAAAACACATAGTCTATTCCATTGAACATAGTTTCCCTATTGATAAAACCTCCTTCCTGGTTTTCCATGGTCCTTGATCTTTATTCTAGTTGTTAAACTGATTTGAAGTAACCAAGGTTATCATACCAATTGTTGGAAACTAGGAAAATATTGAGAGGGGGGATGAAATAGTATTGTAGGAATTTTTACCACTTTAAAAACTTTCTTTCATGTTGTATAGGAACATTACGACACCATAAAGTAATTTCATCAATTAATTTAAATAAGCATAACAGGAATCAATATGAGCTATCAATGGAACACACAAAGAACAAATAAATTGTTAAAACTTCTCTTCAAAGTAAAACAATATCATCCTCCTCAAACTACAATTTTTCAGCAATCTCTGATCACTGAAAAAAACCATCAACTTCATCACTTTTCTGAAAACTTATAATTCCTACTTATTCAATCCTGCTAATATATAAATTTAGCTTGATATTTTGGCTTCTTTTATTTTCTTGTATTGTTGCACGTATTCTTATTTTTTTCCTTTGTCATATTTATTTCAATCCTTTGACTATGTTCACCATGTTCCTTGACCCTGATCATTCTTTTCTGCCAATTAAACTGCTTAATTTTACTGATTTTAGCTAATATTTATTTTTACAAGTTTTATCAATTTTTTTTTCTATTTTTATCTATTGTTTAGATTGGCTTAACTTCTAAATTAACTGTCAATATTGATATTTCAGTCGTTTTTTTCCCGTAAGCACCTTTTTTGTTGGCACTTTGTAATATTCCAAATCTGGAACAACACAGCAAGCTTGCTGAAATAACGCACTCCTAGGAGATTGATGCACAGAAATGAGTTTACAACCCTTGGATCCCTTAGATCAGCAGATCTGGAGTCTAGATCCAAAAGGGGAGCAAAAACAAATCAAACTAGGTGTTGTAAATAGATCTCCAGATGGCTCAACAACATTATTTTAAGGAGCTGCAACAGCTGAACATTACATCTCAGATCTAGGAAAGATCTCTGGAAAAAACATCATATCCATTTCAGATTTGGATACTAGAAAGAGTTATTTACAAGATCCCCTTGGGGTTTTGACCAAATCATGCATTACAAAGAGTAGATTTCAGTTTTAAGTTGCAGATCTGCAAAATGATTCAGGAATTTCTGAAGATTATTTTACATTAAAATAGATCAGATATAAACAGAACATGGATTAGCAAGCTAATCCATGGGTCACCAAAGTGAAAGGAAAAACCCAGCACCAGATATCTCTCATAAAAAATGGGGTCAAAACACCCTGAAAACCCTCTACTGAAAATAATGCATTTCCTCAAGGAAAACTGCATTGTATCTTGAATAACAATGATGCCCTGATGCCAAGATATAGATCTAAATCTCAAACAGTGGATGCACTCTTCCAAGAGGTTAAAAGGCACACTCACTGAGAAGAGGCTCCAATACAAGCAGATCTAGAGTTCCACTTGCTGTAGCCTACAAAAGCAAACAAACCCTCATTGGATCTGCGTTGCAGTTGGAAGTAGAGCTTGGCCCAAAGCTTGATAGTGGATCAAATCAACAAAAAATCCTCTAAGAATCCTCAATGGAAGAGGTGAAATCCCTGCATAGGAACTCCAAGTGCTAAGCAGCACAATTCTCCACTAAACAATAGAGAATAGTATTTGTCTAAACAGACAAGATATTCATAAATATATACAATCAAAAACCTTCTCTTATTGCCTTCCCCTTCCTTTTATAAGATGAAAGCCTTTGCAAACCCTAAACCACCTTGATGAGTTAGCTTCTTTCACATGAGGGGCCTCCTTCTAGAACTGCATTGTCCCTTCATGAGGTACACTAAATCTAGACAGCGCTATAGATTTGGTCAAGGTTGACCCAGTCTCACAGCTCAAACCCATTTCACACTTGCAAGTGATTTATTTACATGTCCCTAATTTATCCTTGTTCATATGGGCATTGATTTATTCAGTATTTTCAGGAGTTTTACATGTCCTCCTTTATTCATTTATTCATGCAACAGAAAGTAAAACAAAAATGTATATTCCTCTTAGCTTAGGCAAAGTAGGAATGTTACAGTCCTCCCCTCCAAAATGTTGCTTGTCCTCAAGTAACTGATAGGGTGAGAGTTGTAGTACTTCCCCTCCTCCATTGATGGCATCATCAATGATCAATTCCTCATCATAAGCCAAGTGCTCATCAAGCCAATACATCATGAATTGTTCCTCCAAGGTCAACATAATATGTACATAGTCCATCCCACCAGGAGTGAAAATCTCAACATAAATAAACATGGTTGGAGCAATGCTCCATCTAAAACATGTATCATGAGGTACAGGTAGAAGTTCCAAACCATGTCATACATAAAAACTACCTATCCTCCCTCCATACAACCCCATAAATAATACAACTATATCATCCAAGTATGGAATCAAGACTACATATATGCAAATAGAAATATGAGCTTGAGGAGGTGGGTCAAAATCCCACATGTGATGCCAATGCAGTGCATCACCTGCCTACATTAGATCAAGGTGTGGTAAGTGGCATTCCCACCACACATTTGCTGCACGAGTCACCTTAACATGGCTGAAGATGTTAGATAAGTTTGGTGACTTTGGAAAGCACCCATCATGAGAAGGAATCTCCCTTTGCACAATAAGGGAGTGGCCAAGTTCAACATCTCTATTGGCCCACCAAAAATCAAGAGATCAACATGATCTCTCACTCCCTTTAGGAGTCACAGCCTGCAAAAACATGGCAAAAGAATGTGATAAATCATGAAATAGATCTTGATTAGCATGATAAAATCCTTTACCATAATAGTTCTTCATACACATGGAGTTATGAATGAGCATTTCCCTCCTCTCAAGAAAAGGAAGGACTGGCTAAAATGACTCTTGCAAAGAGTCCATTGGCTGCCCCAATCCTCCATAGTTAATGCACTCTTAAAAGTGTTGATGTAAGTCCTCTCTCATCCCCTCCCAATCAAAGCTCCTCATGATCAAGGTGTAGATCTTCATGGACTGCATATGGCTGAGAAGGAATTCTTTGTGTGCCCTTTGGAGTATCTTCTGCTTGAGCTCAGAGGCTCTATATAGGAATATCCTACCATGAAAGTATATGACTCCCCCTAGGACTAAATATCCCTCTTCTTGCTGCAGGTCATCTAGTATCATACCGGTGTGGAGATCTTTGGAATACTCTACAAGAAGTTGAGATTTCCAGTACAAATCCACACTACTCAACAAAGACATCGCTGATGATACCTCCATGGAAGTGTCTAACATGCTACTGATCTCTTCTCTGACATTTCCAATGCCAAAGATGTGTGTTGGAAGGCTAATCCTCCCATTCTCCCTTCCCACAGCGCATATCTAGAAAAGAGAGAAGGTGATAGTGATACAATGAGAGGATCCCCCTCACTCTTGAGCTATCCCAAGCCCTCCAACATTGTAGCTTGGTCCCCCATTGCTCCAATCCCTCCTGGATCTAGTTTTGGAGCAGCACTTTGTGAGGCTTTCCCCACAAGATTTGAATCTGGTGGCCTCCCAGGTGGTTTTCCACTAGATAGGAATGTCCCATGCAGAAAGCTCATGAACATTAGTGAAGGGACTGTGAGATCCTTGCTTCCACTGTGCAATTCCATCTCTGTTTTTTGTGTGGAAGTGCTAGGAAAAGGATAAGTATGCATGCCTTGGATCATTTTGGGCTTACCTCTCTTCATGTCCACCCACTCCATCTGCAAATCCTCAAATAATTGATGACCTTCCCCAATGTAATCAACCATTGGACACCCAAAATGATATTGGTGTCTGGTATGTCAACTACAAAAAAGTGATCCACCAAAGTGTAGGACCCCATAGTAACTGAGAGTGATGGGACATATTGCATGCATTACATTATCCTATCTCCTGGGACCAAAAAATAGAATC
The DNA here is from genome assembly GCA_034641835.2 of Pinus albicaulis. Taxonomy (NCBI): domain Eukaryota; kingdom Viridiplantae; phylum Streptophyta; class Pinopsida; order Pinales; family Pinaceae; genus Pinus; species Pinus albicaulis. Next base: position 292,590,473 of record CM076578.1, read on the forward strand.
CCTCAAAAGTATCAGTGGGAAATTCTCTCCTCTGCACAAGATGAGCATCAATAAAGTTGTGGGTTGCCGCACTTTCAATCAGCACAGATACCCTTTGATTCATTATTGAACCTTGTAATCTTAGGGTCAAGTACTTAGGCACTCCTCTCAAAGATGCCAAAGTTCAATCTATTGGAGCTAAGGCTCCATTCCCATCCCCAGATGGTGTTGGATCTCCCTCAGCATGATCAGTGCTGTGACCCCTCCTTGGTTCATCATCTTCATCTTCCTCCTCAAAATCTGAGAAGACCTCTATGTAGTGTGCTTTCCCAGTAGCACACCTATATCCAAGTGCCTATGATTCTTGGCAAGTGGAACATAGTCTTTTTTTTCTCAGCTCCCTCTTGAGTTCAATATCAAGAGGCTTCTTCAATGAGATCTCCTTCAAAGGAGAAATTTTTTCTTCCTTCCCTTTAGAAAAATGAGGGGCTTTTATCTGGAAAGTTGCCTTTCCTTTTATCAAGGCATCTTGGAGATCTCTTTCCCTCTCAATGGCATCATGAAAAGTGTTGGGCTTGGTAGATTTAACCAACCCATGAAAAGGCTCATCTAGGCCATCGATGAACATGTACACCCTCCTTGCTGCAGAAAAATCAGGAACCATGACAGATAATCTCATAAACTCAGAGATATAAGTTTCTACATTCCCTGATTTCTTTAGCTTTGCAAGGCTTCTGAAGGGTGCTTCTGAATCCTTCTTGTCAAACCTCTCCACCAGTCTTCTACTAAATTCATAATAGGTAGTCACATTAGTATGTCCCAATGTAGACAGCCTGTGGAACCACCAATTGTGTGCTTCACCTTCAAAGTGCAGCACTACAATCTTGATGGCTTCAATCTCAGGGAATTTGTTCAACTGAAAGTAAATATCCAGCTTTTCTACCCATGCCTTGGCAAAACTGGAGGATGACCCATCAAACTTAGGCAAAAATAATCTACCCATAGAGTGGTGTCTATCCTGATTATGAAAGAACCCACCATCTCTATACTATTTCCTTGGTCTTCTTCTGTTCTTGAGGTGAAAAAACTCTTGGAAACTCAAGTGGTCTCTGAACCTCTAATTCTGAGATTAATATTCCAAAAAGTAGTCTTAAAGGGAAGCTTTCTCTTGTGGCCCTTCATTCTCCATAGCCAAGAAGGTAGGCCTAGTGGAGCGTTGTGGAGCTTGTGGTTGGTTCACTGGTTGACCATTCCAGTGATGAGACATGTCGGAGCTTTCCCCCGGATGAAATCTCCCAGGAGATTCCATAATTCTTTCCATCCTCATCTCTTTGATATCTTTGGCAATATCTTTCATGGCTACCAAAAGAGTTCTTGCAAACTCTTATCCTTCTTTATCACTTGCAGTTTCAGGGGCTTTACCCTTGTCTTGATCATCAATAGTGTAATCAAACTTCCTGTGAATTTTGTTCTAATACCTCTTTTCCCTCTCAGTAAGAGGTTCATCTTATTCTGAATGCAACATGGCTATGGTTCTCCAATGAAATCACAGGTTGTGCCAAGAAAGGAGCTCTGGTACCACTATAATATTCCAAATCTGGAACAACACAACAAGCCTGCAAAAATAACGCACTCCTAGGAAATCGATGCAAAAAAATGAGTTTACAGCCCCTAGATCCCTTAGATCAGTAGATCTGGAGTCTAGATCCAAAATGGGAGCAAAAACAAATCAAACTAGGTGTGGTAAACAGATCCCCCACAACCTAGTCTACCTGAAAAACACCCTACAAGAGGGGCTGTAGCTATGCACAACAAACTGCTTTAGAAATAACACACTCTTGGGAAGCATGAGAAGGAGGCCATAAAATAAGATCAAATTATGAACATATAGCAGCAAATCAGAATCACAATGAATCTCTTTCAATATATAGTAGAATACAAGAGACAAGAGAGCAAGGAATCTTCAGAAAAGAAGGCTGCAACACATATATAAACTGTAAAATGGCTCAACAACATTATTTTAAGGAACTGCAGTAGTTGAAAATTACATCTCAGATCTAGGAAAGATCTATGGACAAAACATTAGATCCATTTCAGATCTGGAAACTAGAAAGACTTATTTACAAGAACCCCTTGGGGTTTTGACCAAATCATGCATTACAAAGAGTAGATCTGAGTTTTAAGTTGCAGATATGAAAAATGATTCAGGAATTTTTGAAGATTATTTTACATTAAAATAGATTAGATCTAAAAAGAACATGGATCAGCAAGCTAATCCATGGGTCACCAAAGTGAAAGGCAAAGCCCAGCTCCAGAGATCTCTCATAAAAAATGGGGTCAAAAAACCCTGCAAACCCTCTACTGAAAATAATGCAATTCCTCAAGGAAAAATGTGTTGTAGCTTGAATAACAATGATGGCCTGATGCCAAGATAAAGATATAAATCTAAAACAGTGGATGCACTCTTCCAAGAGGTTAAAAGATACACTCACTGAGAAGAGGCTCCAATACAAACAGATCTAGAGTTCCACTTGCTGCAGCGTACAAAAGCAAACAAACCCTCACTAGATCCGCGTTGCAATTGGAAGTAGAGCTTGGCCTAAAGCCTGATAGTGGATCTAATTAGAAAAAACTCCTCTAAGAAGCCTCAATGGAAGAGGTGAAATCCCTGCATAGGAACTCCAAGTTCTAAGCAGCACAATTATCCACTAAACAACAGAGAATAGGATTTGTCTAAACAGACAAGATACTCAGAAATATAGAAAATCAACAACCTTCTCTTGCTGCCTTCCCCTTCCTTTTATAAGATGAAAGCCTTTGAAAACCCTAAACCACCTTGATGAGTTAGCTCCTTTCACATGAGGGGCCTCCTTCTAGAATTTTTTTGTCCCTTCATGAGGTACATGGAATCTAGAGAGCATTGTAGATATGGTCAAGGTTGACCCAGTCTCACAGCTCAAACCCCTTTCACACCTGCAAGTGATTTATTTACATGGCCCTGATTTATCCTTGTTCATATGGGAATTGATTTGTTCAGTCTTTTCAGGAGTTTCACATGTCCTCCTTTATTCATTTATTCATGCAACAGAAAGTAAAAAAAAAATGTATATTCCTCTTAGATTAGGCTAAGTAGGAATATTACACACTTAGTTGTTTTTCTACCCATAACACCAGGGCTTCACGACCATTGGCCAGGCCTTTAGGCACTAAGCTACTTTTTACCTGTCGAGGGACAAATTTCTTTGTTTTAAGCTTCCACGCCCTTGGTCTATTTCGAAATGACCAAGTGTTAGACACTAAGCCCATAGCCCTTTCTATCCCAGTACATTTCTTTTAACTCTGAAAAATAACTTTTATCGGGTGATATCCTATAGGTCGTGCTATCATGTGGGGTTGCTTGCCTGCTTTGTGATTGGTTGTTGTTTTTCAAGGTGCTAATGTTAATATGTCTCATCTTCTGCTATAGGGTGCTTTTTCTCTGTGATCTATTAACATCCCATCAAGCTCAAACAAACAAGATTATGTCACTTGCACCACGTGTCGACCAATGATTAGAGACACATGTCACCCTGGGCCTTTTGGGTGCCCAAAAATGCCAAAAATGTATGCCACATGTCCACCACGACATGCTAACGTCATCATCCCATGTCGTCTCCTGAGGGCTAATGATATATTGCCAAGTGTCGTATCAAAGAGGAGAGAGAAAGGATCCTTGAGACCTTAGATTTGTGACCAATTTATTTGTTAAGAATAAAACCACCGAATTCAAAAACTCATGCCTCGTCACCACTTCTTTGTGGTTTGTGGTTTTAGGAGGTGTTATCACCATAAAAGAAAATTCTAAACTTTGGAAATTTTTATTTATCTCTAGTCATGGTCTTAAATAGGTTGTAGGTCCTTTCATGCTTAAAGGGTTAAGTGATAGGGTAAGAGTCTTAAAAGTGTCATTTTCATCTCCAAATAAATTTTAACAAACTTATTTCATGGCTTAAGGGTCCCATACACTGTTTTGAAATCATATCTTAAACCACTTGAATTTTTTTTTGAATCAGCCACAAAACCACGTTTTCATAGCGCAGACAGTGTAAAAAAATGTTTTGTGCTATGAAAAGGATGCTATTTTTGTAGCGCTTTTCCCTGAAAATACACTAAGCGCGCTACAAAAATGCGGATTCATAGGAAATCTTGTTAAATCGTCAATTTATTAAAATTCCGTTAATTTTTCATTATTAGGTGTCTGATAGGAGTCATTTATAAGGCATGCAACCATCCAAATCCATCATTTCAAATGTAGGGGTCATCATGATAGGTAATTTCAAATTCGAAAAGGGCTGGTCTCTTGTTTCATTGTCTCATGCAAAAAACACTAAATGAATTTCCTTTCAAATGTTAAGCTTTTGGTAAACTGATACCAAAGCTTCTCTCATCTTGAAATCAAGCGAGGCTGATAAATCGTAGTTTACAGGAAACACACAGAAATTCAAGGGTAAAGAAGCCAGATTTGTGAGAATGATGAATTTTCAGTTGAGGGCTACTAACAGAAAGTTTAAAAGATAGATTGAAGACTTAGAAATACAGTTGAAAAAATCTGAAGAGAAGCTACAGCAGAAATGAAACAGGATGGTAAAATAGAGGCAGTTTCCAATGTTCATGAAGAGCTTATGGACCTTTCATCACCAATGCTTGAAGGTGACAAAAACAAAGTTTTTCTACTCAAACATAAAAGAGTAGTTATGAGGAGGTTAAAGACAAACTCAGACTTGAAAAAATTGAAATTGATCAATTGAAGAAGAAAGTGAGAATTCATGTTGTAGAAAGGACAAACTTTGAAAGGTTGAAAGATCTGTGGGAGCTAGAAAAGGTTTCAAACATTGAGTCAATCAGTAGTGAGGATCAATTCTAAATATGGACCGTACCTACAATCAAGGAAGAAAAGTTCATAAGGATGGTTAATACCAAACTAAGAGCTAATAATAGAAGGCTTAAAAGGAAGGTTGAAGATCTTGAAATACAGCTAGCAAAGCCTGAAGATCAACCACAGCAAAAATGAGTGTAAACAGTAAGTGACATCTCCTAACACATTTTTTGGGGTCATTTTTGAAAGCAGTTCAAAGTTGATTTTTGTTGATTATGAGAGCTTATATATAACTGGAAGGATGGTAGTAAAGGTTTGAAACTTAAAATTTTGGAAAAAGTTGTGAAAAGATAAACACAGCAGTTTCGTAGCATGCTACGAAACTACTGTAGGTGTCATGCACAGTAGTTTCGTAGCGTGCTACAAAACTATTGTAGGATGCAGTTTGAACAATTTTGCAAGGTTTAAAAGGGTTAAAAGTATTGTTTTTTAAACCTTGATGCTGCTGAAGAATGTATAAAGATCACAATTGAAGATCCAATGGCAAAACATAGAAAAATGAAGGTTCCAAGTGAAGTTTTCAAAGGTAAAGTTCTGCACTACGAAAACAACAGATAGTTTTGTAGCACAACAATGTTAACAGTTTTGGCACTCCTTCAAAAGTTTTGTTGGGGCACAGCTAGAAGGGTGAAGTCACATGAGTTTAATAGGACATTTCCACATGTTTTTTAGCACAATTTGGTTAGCAGATGGTTTGAAGAAACATAAATGAAGCACTATAGCTATTTTGCAAGGAGCATGTTCCTATCTTTCAGGACAGATAAGAGGCAAATCAATATAGTCTAACTGCAAGGAGATGGACATCATCAAGGTCGAAGTTTAGGAGGAGCAGCTGTCAGATAGAAGATTTAATTTTTATATAAGGTTGTTAAGCTATAATAAAGAATTTTAATCCTAGTTGTATTAGGACTCTAGAACAGACAGTTTAACTGTCAGATGTAATTAAAAGTTTGTTTTAGAAATTGGTAGGTGTCAAGCTAGCAAATTCGAATTTTTCTCAAGTGTTTGGAGAGAATCCAAGAATGTAATGATGACTCTATAAGAGACAAGAAGTTGAATTGTATAGGGTTGGAAATTTTCATTAACAAGCATACTGATTTGTTGTAGCAGAAATTGTGTTTTTATATTAACATAGAGTGTTAAGCCCCTATATTAATAGTGTAGCCCCCCTTATTGTTATCATTGTACCCCTGTAACCCCCATATTGTTATTATTGTGCCCTTACATTATTATTGTTAGGTCGGCTAGGATTACATTGTGGCCCACTAGGATTACATTGTGGCCCCATGGACTCCTATATATAGAAAGGAGGTTTTGTCATTTGTATCATAAAAGAATTGTTCATTATGTAATGTATTGGAGGTTGCCCCCTCGAAGTGGCTCATTTCTAAGGCATTGATATCTCTTTTCTTCTCTTTTTGGAGCTGGTTACACAACATTTGGTATCAGAGGTTTGGATTCTAGGGTTTCGCTGCTCCAAACAGGTCATTGTGGAATTTTCTCTATAACTTTTTTTATACGAAGTTTCAGAAGCTGAAATTTTTAGGGTGCGAAGCTGAAATCCTGAGGAAGAGTTTCTAAAAAATTCAGAGCTTGGTTCGCAAAATTTTCGGATATATCATCTGTGGAAGTTAGGTCTTTTTTCAAGATCCTAAACAGGTCATCGTGGAATTTTCGCTATAATTTTTTTTCTACAAAGGTTCAGAATCTGAAATTCGTATGGTGCGAAGCTTAAATTCTGAGGAAATTCATCAAAAAATTTCCGAGCTTGGTTCACAATATTTTTGGAGATATGATCTGTGTAAGGTAGTGCTTTTTCAGGCTCCTGAATTTCATCTCAAAGAGGTGATCGTGGGAAAAGTTCAATAACTCTCTCTCTAGGCATTGGATTGGAGTGCCGTAAAAAGTGGTCACAAGTACACGAACTTTAGTTTCTTGGCTATCAATTTCAGAGACAAAGGACGAAACAGTGACACGTGACAAGTCCTACAAGTTAGCTCTACTGAACCAGTCCAGAATTAGGTCATTGTGGGAGATTGGACACAACTTTGTCTTGGAGAATCCAAATTAGGTCAGACCTGTGGCATTCAAAAGAGAATTAAGAGGGCTAATTTAGTGCTGAATTTCAAATATTTAAGGGCCACAATCATAGAGATATTCCAATGTCAATATCGAGCTCCTCAAAAGCAAGAAAAATGTGTGTATTGTTTTTTCCGAATTGCATAAGTCTTGTTTGAAGAATCAAGTTGAATTGATTCCAAGGGCATATTGAAGAATTTTTGTCAGTAATGGGTTATATTATGCCTCCAAAAAATAATTCCATACCCATTAAGCCCTCAGAAACCTATACTATGATGCATGAGGAGGAAGAATTGCGATATGAGATATCAAAATTACGATACCAAGTGCAACAAATTTCGATCTTACGAAGAGCAACCGAAGATGACATAGATGGTTTAAAAGCAAAAATGGAGGCTAATTTGGTTGGTTTGAAGGATCAAATAAAATCTATTATGGATGATAAAGTAGTGGAATATCACAATGAGCATCAACAACAAGTTCTCCAACTCTCAAAGGATAACCTAACTTTGGTGCAAAATAAAATGAAACAACTGGAAGATCAATATCACATCGAAAGAAGTTCTGAAGCAGTCACAGAAACAAGAACTCGACAAGTACAATCAATGAGGCCTTGTACGTTGAATAGGGATGATGGATGGAAGGTTAGCAGGTGCTGGATTCCATCTCTTCACTCCTTGTAAAGGTCCTTCCTTTCTTTTGTACTTTTATTTTTATGTTTTTATCCTATTATTATTAGTATATGATTTGATATTTATAATTTATTTTATTATTATTCTTGTTCTAGTTTTGATTTTATTTATTAATGTTTTTCTTTATTAATTTTTGGTTATTTCCTTTATTTTATTTTTATTAAAATATTTCATTTTATTATTTTTATTTTTATTTTTATTTATTTATTTATTTAATTAATTTATTTATTATTTTTTAATACACTCAAAAATTTTATTTCTAATTTTATGTATTTATTAGGATTTTATTTATTAATTTACTTTTTGGTAAATTATTTATTTATTTATTTACTTATTTTTATTTATTTATTTATATCTTTATTTTATTTTATTTATAATTTAATTCAACTTAATTTATTTATTTATTTGTTTGTTTATTTTTAATCCTAATTTTATGTAATTGTTAGTATTTTATTAATTTACTTATTGGTAAATTATTTATTTATTTATTTATATTTTTATTTATTATTTTATTTTATTTTATATTTAATTTAATTCATTTAATTTAATTAATTAATTAATTATTTATTTATTTATTTATTTTTATCCTAATTGGACGTTATTGTTTTTATAGATTAAATTCGTTTATGTGGACTTTGACTTTTATTGGATTTTTGTTTTTATTTTATTTTTATCTATTTATTTATTTATTTTTTGGGGTCATTTTAGTTTTTAGTTTTGGTTTTATATTATTTTTAGTTTTGACCAGCATTTTTAGGGGTGGGTTTGTTATGTTTTCTGTTTTTATTTCTATTTTTATTTTTGACCGGTTAATTTTGATTTTAACCGTTCTTGGGTTTTGACCGTTGCTTCTCTCCTCATGGTATAAATAGGTGTGTCTGATCAGCCATTCTTCATTATCCTGATGATGAAATACAGTTGGTAGTTCGAAACGCGTTGGTCCTAAAATTCTCATGTGATTTCCCGAAAGATTTATAATCTAATAAGTACAATCAATTTCAAATTATCTCAGCAAGTGGAAGAACTTTCCTGTAGAAGATTCCACATGGGACGATGAGAATTTTATACAGAAACATCAAGAAATAATCAAGCGTTGAGGACAACACTTGTTTGAAGGAGAGGGGCATGTTAAGCCCCTATATTAATAGTGTAGCCAATTATTATGTTAGTGTATCCCCCCTTATTGTTATCATTGTACCCCTGTAACCCCCATATTGTTATTATTGTGCCCTTACATTATTATTGTTAGGTCGGCTAGGATTACATTGTGGCCCACTAGGATTACATTGTGGCCCCATGGACTCCTATATATAGAAAGGAGGTTTTGTCATTTGTATCATCAAAGAATTGTTCATTAATGTAATGTATTGGAGGTTTCCCCCTCGAAGTGGCTTATTTCTAAGGCGTTGATATCTCTTTTCTTCTATTTTTGGAGTTGGTTACACAACACAGAGATATTGGTTTCATCACTCAGGATTCAGAAAGCGTTATTGATGTTTGATATTCTCATGGTTTTCCTTTTTCAATTACTTGCAGTGGCATGAATGTATGTTACTTATAATTCACTGAAGGTGCTATAACTTCCTTCATATGTTCATGAACTGTGTTTATTTGCTGTCCTACTATTATGTTGATGCATCTAAACCCTGAAATGCCCTGATTTCCATATGAAGCTGATACTCATGTTTTGTGAAAACACACTTGACTCCATAAGCCCAATAGATGTTTGTTGATTATAAGTACAACCAATTATCAATTTTTATCTATTTTACTCATAGATTTAGCCATCTAATCCTTATTTAAAAATCATAAACCTATTGAAAGAGCCCTCTCAGGTTGAGGAGGCTAAGCCTCAACTAAAATTATAGTTTGAAATAGTTACTCAGAGTCTTCTTGATCAGCAACCTATCAGGGTCTGATTTTGAGATAACAGGAGGAGTGGTCCCAAGGTGGATCTGCATCATTGATCTACGCAATCGACGCTATGGGAAACCACCTATAGATTCCTCAAGGCCTGACAACATTATCATTTGTAGGCCTTTCAGAAACCTTCCACGTGTGCCCATCGCCTGTCTGCCGACGCTTCCACTTTTGTGTGCCTTATACAATGCTCTAGGGTGCACCTGACGAGGTAAGTTTGTCTGGATGGCATCACCACCTGGTGTCATCTCATTCTATACATCCCGGCACTAAGACTTTTGCTCCATAACCATATCACCAAGGTAACTCGATCGAGTGGGATCCACCTAAGCCAACATAAGTGCTCTACATTGCTTTGTTTTTTGCCACATCTACCCATAAATCCTTTTGGAAACTTCGCTAGGGTTTTTTTCCATATTTGGCACTTGTGCCAAATTTTTCTATGGGCCAAAAGCTCATCCAACCACCTTCTGTTTTCTTTAATCTTTGACTTGAGGTCACCAAATTTTGACTGGCTCTATATTTTCATCCAAGAGGCCAATTTTGAGGTTCCACACGTCACTAGAAATCTATTTAAAATCTCTTTACATCTATGTTGGTTTAACCTACATCAGTGATGATTTTTTTCTCCAAAATAGGATCCAAAGCTTAACATCATTAGTGCTACCATGTTGATCCATAATTCTCCTTAAGGGGGCATCTTGAGACCTTCTCTTACACTTATGCCACTTTTTTTCATTTTTGGACACCTCTTTGGACATCAATGACAACATATTTCCAACATCATCCCCATCTAACCTTATTTATCCTTGGTCCATCTCTTTTTATCTTCTAACTCAACTTTTCATCTCTATTGATGCATGAAGTGTTCACCCGAAACGTCAGACGTCTAATTAAGAACACACGAGGTTACTCCAAAGAAACTTGTCCAATCAAAAATAATATTTTTATAGAGCTTGGGAAAAGCCTCAAACAAGAAATCGAAGGCTTCTGCACTATACCAAGGAGTTAAAAAATCCTCCACATTAAACATCACCAAACTTATCATTGTGTGACATTCAACTATTATAATCAAACATCTCATTTCTAACACTCTCTCATTATATTTTTGACTCAAAACCTTCAAGAATATTTTTATTGTTTTGAGTCTCATCAAGGAATTTTAATCCCTTCATGTGTTGAGACAAAAAAACTAAAGGGTCAATGAACTAGCGAACCTATATATAAGAAACGAGGAAGGAATCCTAAGAATACATGAGAAGGGAATTTATTCCTCAATCCCTTGAACATGGTATGTGATGACAACCTATCTAAGGAATTTTGTGGCGCCACCACATGTATGGACAAACAACATAATTAAAAAATATATGTATGTGCCTCTATATTATATTTTCACACTCTTCTCTCACCCTTGGCATCAAGGAAGGTACCTCTCACATCAAGAGTACTTGATTATGCCATCAAGAACATAAATCATTTCAACAACATTAAATTCACCTCACATGAATGTCTTTCTACTCATATGTTTATCGATCAATAGGGATAAAGAAGATAGTTGCCCCTTAAATTTGTTGCTACATGTGTTTGATCTGGCTTTATTTTCAATCCCATGCTCTAGGATTTCTTCACTATCATACTTAGTGAATCGGGTGGAATAAAGACTATACATATTGAATTTTTCTCCTAGACCTGTCCTCCCATTTTTTTCTAGCAAGGCCTCATTATTCACCTAATTTTTTTTTTTCATATCCATATTTTGCACTCCTTCAAGTCTCACTCTATGTGAATTTGGTGGAAATGGGGCTCAACAATTGTATTTTGTTCTTAGGCATGTCCCTCTTATCGTTTCTAGCATGGTCATAGGCACAGTGGTGCTAGGTGATATGATCTTCTTTGTTTCAAGTGAGATTTAAGGATCAAGGAGAAGAAATGGAAAACCACTTGTGAACGTCTGTTAACGAAATTCATTATTGGCATTTACAATAAATATAGGATTTGCATAATAACACGGTCCACCTTCATATATGACATGCATAATTAGCAGCATAATGGTCTGCCACCGTAGAAATTTTAATAAGCTAAAGGAAATATCTTCAAACATGGAGGACAATATTAGTGCACCCAAGAGCCAAATTGAAGACATTAAGATTTTAGGCTAGTATTGCCACCAATTATCCTCTTCTTCTATTAGCCTTGTTGGTTGTCCTCTTCCTTCTCTACCTAACCTAAATATTAAACCTTAATCCATCCCTTTGTCAGTTGGGTTAGTAATCCCCATTACAAGCAATCTTATGCAAGTTAAACCTTGTCAAATTTTGGGTATTTTCTATATAGTATTTAAACTATGAAGAAGGCTTATGATGTAATTTTTTTGATGTATTGCACAAAAATAAAGTATTAAGCTAATGAAAGCACAACCAAAAGATAAATTTTGATGTAGATATGGAGTTTTTTTATGTCCCAAACATAGATGTATGTTAATACAAAATTCTCGATTATGATCTAAAACGAATAATTATTATTGTTTAAGTTGAGAGAATTAGTTATAATGATTGAATGTTGTGTATTATAAATCTGAGACTTTGTTACCATACTGTACTTCAAATACTATTAAACCTCACTAAAGATCTCAATAATTGTGGTGTAATTGATAATACAATTTCGTTTCTAAATAAAATTAAATAATAATAAAACTACATGTAAACTTACTAAATTTAACTTTAATTATAACAATAAGTAGAACCCGTGGTGTAGAGAAGTCAGTGATGGGGTGCACTGTTAAGGCACTCTATATGCAAGGTCACCGGTTCCAAACCCGTGGGTGATTAGGATTAGTCTAAACTGCCAAAAAAAATAAAATAATAAGTAATATTTTTTTAAATATCTTTTATGTTTAAAAAAATATAACATAAAATCACTCATTTACTCATATTAAATATCAAAATATTACCTATATTGATTAAAAATAAAATAAATAAAAAACAGTCTAATAACAACCAATCATGTATGCTTGTAATCAAACTAATATCAACAAATCTTAGAGTATCCCACACATAGAAAATGGAAATGATATGAAACAAAGAAATGCCTGCAAGGAGATTATTGTCGATTATATTGGTTAAGAAGAAGTTTATTTTAGAAAGCAATAAATTTATTGAAGAAGCTTGTAATTTGTTTTAATTTTAAATAAACTCTTATAATTAAATTACTTATTCATTAATTTACTAAGAATTAAAATTTTCCATATCTATTATAAAAATTAATTAAAAATAAATTTGTTTTCACGTTCTTTTTTCCGAGAAAGAAAAATTCAACGAAGTAGATACATTATAAAAAAATTATTTGAGCCATATAAAAAAACCTTAAAACATATCTAAGAGAAAAAAACAACTTTTACGTCTAAGTTCTATATATTGTACAACAAAACTATATCATCTAACATATTACTATCCTCTACAACATTTCTTCACTACAGGGAAACAAGTTTGTGCTTAACATTCATCCAGATGTTGATATATAACAAGATCAGACAAAATCTAAACATGACACGAAGCCCAAGGAGTTGTCATGGATTATCCATTAGATATTGAAATTCCCTAAAAACCATAGAGAGTTTCGTTGTCAAATGTTGTGTATAAAAACATTTCCTAGCAAACAGTTACACTCTTTATTTGAAGGGAAATTTGTGATTTGATTATGTTATCCATAGACGTGGTTGATAGACAGTATTTGAAAAGATCTTATCAAATTGCTAATGTGTAGCATCTAGAAAGTGAGGGATGGTGGCCAAAAAAATTAACTTTTGTTAAGCCCAATCTAAGATAACCTTAAAATCACTGAAAACAACTAATTCCTCTATTGCAAGTCAATTATCATATAGAAAAACTCCCCAAAGAGAAATGAATTTTGCTCTATTATTTGTCCCTAGACTGCTATTCCAACTAAAATGTAAAGAACTACCTCACATCAAAACCAAAAAAACCCCATTACCCCTATTATATGATGTCTCACCAAAAGATACTACAAAATAACATGCCCATACCTCCTTGAAATGTTTGTGCCTCCATGGAGGCTTCTCCTTCCTAATCACTCAAACCTTATTATTCCCTGCCTTCACCAAGACTATAGTGATCGCTCGATCGTTGACCGCTCATTAATTTATCTTTTGACTATTTTTTCCGCTTTTTCCCATTTAAACCAAAGTCTAATTCTCTCAATTTCATTCATGTAAATTTTAAGCAAAGTGTTGGAAATATTAAAGTCACCTACTAAGCCTTTGAGCAGGGAGAAAAGAGTACAAAAGCAGTAGCAGCAGAGATCGAGTGCGCAGCACCGTGTAATAAAGAGGAATGGAGAAAATCCGTAAGGATGAATTTAATCTTTGATGGGCCGCAGCCACAAATGACAGAGGAGAATTAATTTTGTGTTATGGGTGAAGTCATTTTTGTAGGAGGAATGAAGACATTCGTAGTGCTGAACTACGAAGGAGCAGAAGTTATTAAAAATAGACAATTCGGGCTTTTAAAGCCCTCAACAACCAAAATGAAGAAATATTGTTTAAACAGCAAAAGGCTTAAAGTGTTTGAAAAGAGGCAGGACAAGTGGTCCCCACCACTTTAGCGCAAATCACAAGATCACAAGTTTTTGAAGTATTAGTGTCTTGTTGATATGGAAGTTTGCGATGTGTGATCGTCGCGCCATCGCAATATCGCATATTCATTGTGTTACCTCCGCCATATGTTACCGTCGTTAAACCGCGATGCGATCGCGCGATCGCGCCATCGCAAATCACATCATTGCAAATTCATAAGATCGCCCTCTGCCCATGCTAGAGTTCCATTGCATATTTTCGATGCGATCAAATCGCAATCGCAATATCGCATTCACCATCGATCTACCCATCCATATGTTTTATCGCCGATGCCGATTGTGCGACGCGATCGCGCCATCGCGAAATCACAAAATCGCAAATTCATATGTTATTCCGCCAAGTATATTTTTTTTCGCCGATCGTAGATCGCAATATCGCACGATCGCAATATCGCAATGTTGCATTGCAAGTTTTTTTTTTGTACCGCCGATCCGTCGATCGTCGATGGCCGACTGCGATGTGGTCCCCACTCGTACGTCGTGAATTTGATATTTTTTTTGTTCCACAAAGGTTTTCCTTTGTAATTTGTTTTTTTCTTTGTTTTATGTTTTTTATTCCTGCCGTGCCATATAAAGAGAAAAAGGCCCGAGAAGCCTGTGTTGTATTATTATGTTTTAGTTCTATTTTGCACAGCAGTGCGTGAGAAAAGAAGAAAACACAGCAGTGTTGGTTTTCAAAGAGACAGAGTATTGTTTTGAAAGGCAGAGAGTAGTTTTTGTGCACTGTGTCTGTAGCAGTCACTCAATATTGTGTATCCCTCTATGTTGAGGAAGACTTTTGTAATAGTTTTTAGTTTGTTTAATGAAATAGAAAGCATTTTCATGCCATCTCTATCTACAAGCAAAATTTTATTTTAATTTCTCTATGTTTGAAGAGGGAAGTTTATTTTGGAATTATTAATATTCCAACATGGTATCGGAGCTAGTTTAGGCTCTTTGAAGGTTTAAAAGACGCTGAAGAAGAAGAAGACTTGTTGCAACGTTTTCTCCAGCAGTGTGAAAGCTCAACAGAAGTCAAAATTTCAGGTATTTCTCAAAGAAAACAGAGCTGTTGTTTATTGTTTAAAAGAGTTTGTTCTTTCAAAGAAGGAAAGACAATTTGTTTAAGTGTAGAGTTCAGTTTAAGAGCAATGGCTGGACCAAGTACTGGTATGAACATTGGAAATGCTCAGCTTCCACAATTTAATGGAAATAATTATGATTATTGGGCTATTACCATGAGAGCCCTATTTGTCTCACAAGACTTATGGGAATTTTTAGAAGATGGTATTGTTGGACCAGCTGATGAGCAGGCTTTTAATGCCTTAACTCAAGCAGAGAAGGATTTACTGAAGAATAATAGAAAGAAGGACTCTAAAGCCCTTTTCTATTTGTATCAAGCAGTAAATGAGAGTGTGTTTCCGAGGATAGCAGCAGCTAAGAGATCCAAGGATGCATGGGAAACTTTGAAAGTAGCCTATCAAGGTATGGAGAAAGTTAAGACAGAAAAACTACAGTTGCTGAGAAGAGATTTTGAAACTCTTAGCATGAAAGAGTCAGATAATGTTGACACATTTTTTACACATGTGATTGGGATTGTAAATCAGATAAGATCCCATGGAGAAACTCTTGAAGAAAGAAGGATTGTGGAGAAAATTTTGAGGAGCTTACCCTCAAAGTTTGATGTTATTATTACCACCATAGAAGAGACCAAAGATCTCTCAAATTTCACTGTAGATGAACTTCATGCCTCACTAATAACTCACGAACAGAGATTGAGCAGAGATTAAAACTCATCTCTAGAGCACGCCTTCAAGACCCAGATGTCTTCAGGAAGAGGAATAGGTCAAGGCAAAGGAAGAGGAAGAGGCAGAAGCCAAAACAGAGGTGGAAGGAACAGCCCTTCACATTCACATGGAAGGAGCAACAGTAAAAATCAGAGCCACGGCCAATGCAACAGCCAGCAAGGTGGACATCAACACCAACATGCTCATGGACAGAGGTATGACAAATCCAATGTCCAATGTCATTATTGCAAGAAATATGGGCACTATGCCAATGAATGTAGAAAGAAGCAAAATGACATGAAAAATAAGCAGAATGCTAATGTAGCAAAAGAAGAAAAGAACCCAAGTAATGTGTTGTTAGCATGTAATGTAGCACAAGATAGAGAAGATGATGTTTGGTTCTTAGATTCAGGATGTAGTAATCATATGACTAGAAACAGAGCAATGTTTGTCAATCTAGATGAAGAAGTAAAATCAGAAGTGACCACAGGGACTGATACTAATATTTCTGTCAAAGGAAAAGGCAGAGTTAGTATTCAAGCAAGAAATGGTGAGCAAAAATTTGTTCCGGATGTGTATTATGTTCCAGGTCTGAAGTGTAATATTTTGAGCGTTGGGAAGCTCATAAACAAAGGTTACAATGTAATATTCAAGGATGATGTGTGCACAATAAAAAATATACCTCCAAGCAAGAAAATCATTGCTGAAATAAAAATGACCAGCAATAGAATGTTTCCACTCAAGCTCAACACTGACTTGAAAGGAAAAGGAAAAAGCATTACAGCTATAACACAAGAAGCCTTTCAGAAGGAAGCAAAAGATGAAAATTGGTTATGGCACCTGATATTTGGACATCTCAATTTCAGAGGATTAAATTTGATGCACAGAAAAGGAATGGTAAAAGGTTTACCATTGATTGAGAAGCCTGACAGCCTATGTGAAGGCGGCATCTTGGGAAAGCAACACAGAGAAAATTTTCCATCAGGGAAAAGCATAAGGGCGAAAGCACCCTTAGAAATAATCCACTCGGATTTATGTGGGCAGATGCAAACAGCATCAGTTTCAGGCAGCAACTACATGTTGACCTTCATAGATGATTTCACAAGAAAAGTGTGGGTTTATTTCCTAAAATATAAGAGTGAAGTCTTTCAGAAATTTTTCCACTTTAAAGCTCTTGTAGATAAACAGAGTGGGCAATACATTAAAGTTCTCAGAACTGATAGAGGAGGAGAATACATTCAAAGGAATTTCTGCATTTTTACAAAGAGAATGGCATACACAAGCAGTTTACCACAAGGTACACACCACAAAAAAATGGAGTTGTTGAAAGAAAGAATCAAACCATAATGGAAATGGTGAGAAGTATGCTAAAGGCAAAACACTTGCCGAATGAGTATTGGGCAGAAGCAGCAAACTGTGCTGTGTATATTTTGAATAGATGCCCTACAAAAGCTGTGATGAACAAAGTTATAGAAGAAGCATGGAGTGGCAGAAAACAAGGAGTCACCCACATGAGAGTTTTTGGATGTATGGCATATGCACACATTCCTGACAAGTTGAGAAAGAAGTTGGATAGGAAGGGGGAGAAGTGCATTTTCCTTGGATATTGTGAAGATTCCAAAGGACACAGATTGTATAACCCATCCACAAAGAACTTTGCGATAAGCAGAGATGTGCAATTTATTGAAGAGGAAGCATGGGATGGAAGCATTGAGAAAAAAATCAATGTTAAAATTTGTTTATCTCATGATGAATATGAGGAATATGTGGTTGAAATTAAAAACTCATCGGTAGCACAACCTCCACCAACACAAGGACAGCAAGGGACGCCTCAAGCGGCAGCGAGAGCACCCTTGAGAAGAAGCGAGAGTGCATCACCGAGCACACCACATGGAGCAGAATTCAGTGCTTCATCAAGCACGACTACACCAAGTGAAAGTGGAACAAAGTTCAGAAGTATTAGAGAAATCTATGAGCAAGGAGCAGCAAATGAAGGTATGAATTCCTTATTTTCTTTGTATTATCAAGTTGATGATCCTATTCATTTTGAAGATGCTATTAAAGATAGAAAATGGATAGAAGCTATGGATGATGAAATTAATGCCATAGAGAAGAACAAAACATGGGAATTGGTTGATCTCCCAGAAGGTAAAGAAGTCATTGGAGTTAAATGGGTCTATAAGACCAAGAGCAATGCTGAAGGAAAAATAGAGAGACACAAGGTCAGACTTGTTGTCAAGGGATATAAGCAGAAGAAAGGGATTGATTATGAAGAAACTTTTGCACCAGTTGCAAGAATGGAGATAGTAAGAACAGTGTTGTCAATAGCAGCACAAAATAAATGAAAAGTATACCAGATGGATGTAAAATCTGCATTTTTAAATGGAGTTTTAATGGAAGAGGTATATGTGGAACAACCTCTCGGATATGAGAAGAAATGCCAAGAGCACAAAGTCTGTAGATTGAAGAAAGCTCTTTATGGGCTGAAGCAAGCGCCAAGAGTGTGGTACAATAGGATAGACTCCTATCCACTGGAAAATGGATTTGAAAATTGTGAGGGAGAACCCACCCTCTACATCAAAGAAAAGGATGGTAAAATTCTCATTGTTGTTTTATATGTTGATGATCTAATATTTACAGGTAATGACGATTACCTTGTTGAAAATTTTAAAACAGTCATGAAAGATGAATTTGAAATGACTAACATGGGTTTGTTGAGATACTTCTTAGGAATAGAAGTGGAACAAAATGAAAAAGGAATTTTTATTTCTCAAGCAAAGTATGTGAATCAAGTTTTAGAAAGATTTAATATGCAGGAGTGCAAAGCTGAAATTACACCCACAGTAATGGGATTGAAGTTGAGTAAAGATGATAGCAGCAAGGATTTTGATCCAAGTCTGTATAAAAGCATAGTTAGAAGCCTCATGTATTTAACTGCAACTAGGCCGGATATTATGCATGTTGTTAGTTTAATTTCCAGATTTATGGAGAAGCCAAAGGAAGCACATTGGCAAGCAGCAAAAAGAATTCTGAGGTATGTTAAAGGAAATAAAAGATTTGGTATTTTATATACTACAGAAAATTCAGAACTATTTGGATACACTGACAGTGATTGGGTTGGAAGTGTAGATGATCGGAAGAGCACTTCTGGTTATGTTTTTTATATGGGTTCGGAGCCATTTCATGGGCTTCTAAGAAACAACCGATTGTAGCATTATCTACAGCAGAGGCAGAATATGTAGCAGCTACAGCAGCAGTGTGTCAAGCAATTTGGATGAGAAGAATGTTGAGAAGTTTATGTCAAGAACAGGTAAAAGGAACAGTGATTTATTGTGACAATAGCTCAGCCATTGCATTGTCAAAGAATTCAATGTTTCATAAGAGAACGAAGCACATAGATACAAAGTTTCATTATATCAGAGAATTGGTGAACAATGGAGAAATTTTTTTACAGCATTGTAAAACAGAGGAGCAATATGCAGATATTTTGACAAAGCCATTGGGGCAGAAGACCTTTGAATTTTTAAGAAAATGTTTTGGGTATGATTGATAACCCATCAGCTGACTTTAAGGGGGAGTGTTGGAAATATTAAAGTCACCTACTAAGCCTTTGAGCAGGGAGAAAAGAGTACAAAAGCAACAACAGTAGAGATTGAGTGCGCAACACTGTGTAATAAAGAGGAATGGAGAAAATCCGTAAGGATGAATTTAATCTTTGATGGGCCGCAGCCACAAATGACAAAGGAGAATTAATTTTGTGTTATGGGTGAAGTCATTTTTACAGGAGGAATGAAGACATCCGTAGTGCTGAACTACGGAGGAGTAGAAGTTATTAAAAACAGTCAATTCGGAAGGCTTAAAGTTTTTGAAAAGAGGCAGGACAAGTGGTCCCCACCACTTTAGCGCAAATCTCAAGATCGCAATTTGTTGAAGTATTAGTGTCTTTTTGATATGGAAGTTTGCGATGTGCGATCGTCATGCCATCGCACCATCGCAATATCGCATATTCATTGTGTTACCTCCGCCATATGTTACCGTCGTTAAACCGCGATGCGATCACGCCATCGTAAATCGCATCATTGCAAAGTCGTAAGATCGCCCTCCGCCCATGCCAAAGTTCCATTGCATATTTGCGATGCGATCAAATCACAATCGCAATATCGCATTCACCATCGATCCGCCCATCCATATGTTTTATCTCCGATGTCGATTGTGCGACGCGATCACGCCATCACGAAATCACAAAATTGCAAATTCATATGTTATTCCGCCAAGTATATGTTTTTTCGCCGATCGCAAATCGCAATATCTCACGATCGCAATATCGCAATGTTGCATTGCAAGTTTTTTTTTGTACCGTCGATCCGCCGATCGCCGATGGCCGATTGCGATGTGGTCCCCACTCGTACATCGTTCATTTGATATTTTTTTTGTTCCGCAAAGGTTTTCCTTTGTAATTTGTTTTTTTCTTTGTTTTCTTTTTTTTATTCCTGCCACGCCATATAAAGAGAAAAAGGCCCGAGAAGCCTGTGTTGTATTATTATGTTTTAGTTCTGTTTTGCATAGCTGTGCGTGAGAAAAGAAGAAAACACAGCAGTGTTGGTTTTCAAAGAGACAGAGTATTGTTTTGAAAGGCAGAGAGTAGTTTTTGTGCACTGCGTCTGTAGCAGTCACTCAATATTTTGTATCCCTCTGTGTTGAGGAAGACTTTTGTAATAGTTTTTAGTTTGTTTAATGAAATAGAAAGCATTTTCATGCCATCTCTGTCTGCAAGCAAAAATTTATTTTAATTTCTCTGTGTTTCAAGAGGGAAGTTTATTTTGGAATTATCAATATTACAACAAAAAGTTTTTGGTAAGAATACATTCGACCTCTCATTACACCCTTCACATGGCCTGATGTAAGAAGATTGTGGAAATGCCATTTTATCCAAAGTCTGATGTTGGTTGAGGCAATGGTGCAACAATTTTTATATACTCCCAATTTCGTTATATCCAAACATGTACTTCTAGGCCCTTTCACATTTCTATAAATGCCCTTTCCACGTGTTTATTAGCATGCAACTCGCTCTTTCCACATATTTATGAGTATGAAACTCTAGCAGAAGGCAACTCACCCTATCCACATGTCTATGAGTGTGAAACTCTGGCAGAAGGCTGAATGATCAAACAAGAATCATTGAAGCCATCCAGGCCACTAATTTTCTTCTGGAGTATGCAAGAATTGAACTATGCTTCTGGAGCCTGCAAGAATTGAATTCCACCCTTTGGATGTGATCTGCATGAATCTGGATATTGTCGAAAGTGCTTATATTTCAGTGAATTATTACTGTCGTGTCGTCATGTTTTCCAATATCTCTGTGGATGATTAGCCAATTTGAAAGGAAGAAATTAAAGGTTAGTTCTACAATTAAAGGTTATTTATGCAATTCTCTACAAATTTTGAAGAATTCTACATTTAAAATACAAGATAAAATTTTAGGGTGTTCGCTTAACTTTTAGCATAAAAACAAAAAAATAATGAAGTATATGACCTTAATTCAACAATAATCTTCAAAATATGCCAAATCAAGAAGTGGAAATATGAATCATAGTTTCTCTCTTGGTGGTCTTACTTGCTAGCTTTTTAGATAGCTTTTCTTAGGGGGGGAATTAATGGGGAATGACTTGCCTCCCTAGTCTTGCTACAGACGAGTAACGATTTTCTACAACAGAACTAAGGCCCTATTCGCTAACCTGTAACAAAATACAGAACTCGATATTATGGAATTGATGGAAGAAATGCTCTGAACCTGCTTATTTTAGTCTTTTTAAGGCGTCAAAAGGACAAAACGTGTCTTCCTTATGTTCCTAATGAGACATTGAAGTGCGAATGGTAAAATACTCAATGGAAAGCTTTTTAGAGACTGATGAGTAAATAAGTTGAACAACTAGATGTAAAATTCTCAGCAATTTAGGGAAAACAGTTGAACCCCAACCTTTTCATTAGAGAGCGTACAAAACTCAATACAAGAGCCACTTTACAATCATGCTATATTAGGGGTATTTATTCAATGAAAATGAAATTCATTAAAGGATTTGCACCTAGCCTCATCGCCATAGGAGATAGTGTTAGCAGCAAGAGTGAGTAGCTTGGGCATTGAAACATGGTATTTGGGAAAATACTTACATACTCTTTTCTGGGATTGAACAGATTCTTGCATTTACTTTTCTCCTCTAAAATTATAAAGCTTGTGAAAATCTTGCAAATTCATGAAACGAACTTTACTCTTGCATACAAAGAACGATTCGAACAAAATAAAAAAATGACCGGTAGGGGTTTCGAGTACCTCTAAAAAGGAGGTTCGGTGGTGCATGTTGGGTTTCCTTACAAGGGGTGTATAAAGCGAATAGAACATCCCCTCTTGAAGGTTTTTGCTCCCAGTTAGTTTGTTTTATCTGAACAGTGAGATTGTTGAGCCTCCTGCCCATGTCAATAACGAGGTTCCAACATATTTGCCCCCTCCCTTCAAGGCAAGTGCAACCACCTAGAACACACTTGAGATCCCACAAACGCTATCCATCTGCATGCTCTATGGTGGAAATACTAGCTAGCCATTCCTGTAACTGCATCCCTTTCAACTCTTTCATATGTGTGTGGTGTTGTTACTGGAGAATCCAAATTTGTGTGTTGTTGTTACCTGAGAATCCTAATCACCAATACACAAGCATACCTTTGGGTGGGTCTACTTCTCGATATAACTACCATTTGAGGCATATATTCTTACGAGGTGATTAGAAGAATTCAGGTTTCTTGGTTTAGTGTGGATTCGAGAAATTTTTCCTACATATATGGTTGAGAGGTGAAGAGAAGAATTTAGGTTTCTTGGTTCAGTGCGGTAGGCAATCTAAATAAATTTTATCTAAGAGTGGTGCACATTTTAAGGAGGTAATGCTCACCCTAGTTTGAGTTGTGGAAATATAAGTACAATGGCTTAGTTATGACACGTTGGGCATTGGGCGTCTAGTTGTGACAAAGAGGGACAAGTGGTGATTTGTGTTTCATTCAATTGTCAAAAAAATTTGCCACAATCTTTACATGTATTACAGCTATATATTTCAAACTTTTGTTTTGAATCACACCCTTATTAAATATTACACCATTGTTTAATTTATTAAGTAGTGGTTTGATATGACATTACATCAATCTCTCAATTAAACAACAATTGGTCTCCAGGTCGGCATATCTATGTGTCTCCTTACCACATGGTTTTATATCGTGTGTCCACTTCACCCTTTTCACATGGTTGTCACCTATAATGTGATGCTAAGGAAATGGATGGCTTTTTTTTCTTTGAATTTCCTTGGAAAAGGCCGAGGTTTACCCAAATGGGTTGGTCAAGAACAAGAAGACAACATGCTTTGGTAATTTATGAACTAGGGAAAATAATGAACGAGTGGAGGATACACCATCAAGTTTGGCCTGGTACGAGGGTCATCAGGGCTAGTTTTATCAGGGTGGATACAGGTCTTGTGCGGTGTGGCAAGTTAGCACATAGCGAGTTATACATTCAGGGATTCTTCGACGAGGCAAGGTAATCTACAATTTTACACCCACAACAACTTGAGGTGTTTATGACTTTACATCTTCTTCATGATGCCGATTCATGTGGTTTCTCTCCTTTTCTGCCCCTCTATAAATACTTCTCCACCCCCATTACCTTATCTCATATGTAAATTGCAAATGATCAGTGAATCGCTGACCACTTCCAAGTCAACCAAATTCACATAAACATAACCTTCGATTAGCAGTCATCATTTATTTTTTACTCATCTTGGCATATATGTATTCTCAGGTAAGGATTATCCCCCCAATACGGTTACACAATTCCAGTAGTAGTGCTTTTTATAGTTTCATAGGAGGTGGTAGTAATGGCTTTCCCATCACAAGAACAAAGGATTAGCTACGATGATAATGTGGCCTACTCTTATTATGACATTCAAGTCCTTCTACTCCTTTGACATTGTAACATCCTTGTCTTCCTCAGTAACCAGCAACTAAACCTAAGGATTTTCCTATCCTAGATGTTGCTTAATTTACTATAACATACTAGTTGGTAAGAGTATAAGGTAAGTAAGCATCAAGGGCATAGCAGGTAAATATTCAAGGTTCTAAGTGTTAGCCTCCATCCATTCTACCGTTGACGGATGATTTGCATCATTTCTAGCCACCCTACCAGCCAACATCGTCACTAAGGAAGCTCAAGCCTCTTCGTTCGAACCATTGTCACTACTACTCCTAGAATGGTGAGGTATAGGTAGAGTGTGGGTCTCTTAGTTGGAATATAGTTGCAGTAAATGAAATGGAGTTGCCTATATTTTTTATTAAAGGTAATGTACAAAAACACTTTGGCATTTTTTGCTTTTAAATATTTTATCAAAATATAAACGATTAAAATATTTCATATCCGGTAGGGACTACCACTACATGCGACCCTTGTTATTATATTATCACAAAGGTTTCTTAATCCCCATACTTCATGATATTTTCATTTAACTAATATATGAAATTTAAATTTTGTTATTAAATAAGTAATAATATTTGTGTTAGTTTATGGTTTGTTATATATCTATATATATACGACTATGCACTATGTTGAGGATTTGGATTTTATTTAATTTTAGTTAATATGTTTTCTAAATTTGTTTAATTATTTAAAATAATAGAAAGTAATATTGGATTTTTAAAAATTTTATAAAAAAAGTACTTTTAAATTTGTAGATTTCATATATATATATATATATATATATATATATATAATTCTTAATATTAAATTTAGTTTTGGAAACAAAGATCATAGTTCGAGAGTAGTAATATTCTTATAGACGTGATCTTAGTTGAAATGTTGGGTGTATGAGAAATGCTAATCTGAGGAGTATACACGGTTTGCGTATTTGAGATTACTATAGGAGTATACATGTCTAGATGAGTAAACATGGTATAATGATACATGGGGTAACGTGATAAAAAATGGGTAGATGAGGCAAACGTGGGCTACCGATATATGGTCTAACAATGATAACATGGCTAGAGAACATTGGGGGGTATCGGGGATCTCCCCAGTAAATGAATGGATGTGCGCCAAGTCTAGTGTAGTATTGATAAAGATCACTTGATCGAATACAGGAGTAAGAAGAGCTATGTGTAGTTATAAGATATAAATTGAGTATAAGTATCAATATTTTTAAAGATATTATTATTATTATTATTAAAGTCTAATATCCTGACATTTCAATCTAAGGAGGAGTATGAGTAAATTCTTATGAGTTAGATTCTAAGTATAAAAAGAGGATGAGATTTTAAGAGGGATAAAAGAATTAAGTCTTATCTATATAATTATGTCCCCTCGTTTCCAAGGATTCTTAGGTCTTTGCTTTTGCCTCTTGATGAGCCTTAGTATTGCAATCAGAATGGTGCAACTCCTAAGGCTACCAACTTAAATCATCAACTTGGGGTTCACACAAACTTAAGAGGTGTAAACACTATATGCTTAGAATGAAATTTGTACTTCTTTCATTGATATGATGCAATGAAGTGAATGCCATGAAATCCAAGCCTAAACTAATTGTAGAAATGGAAATGTTACTCTATTTGCATAAAGGAAACCTGATTACTTTTCCAGAGAGGAAAGCCTAGTTACTTTTGTAAAAATCAAAGCCTATTCTATTTTTCATGAATGTGAATGTTAATCCTATTTGTAGAAATGTAAACATTAACCTATTTGTAGAGTGTAAATGGTACATCAAAAGGAAGCCTAGTCTATGCACTAGAAATAGCAATGTTGGAAATGGAAACCATAGCTTAATATATAAGAAAAAAAATGAAATCATTCTTCAATCACTGCATTCGAGATAGATTTTCTCAATATATTTCACAAGGTGCTTCATAAATTAATCATGAAAATCATCATTATTCTCTTCAAGTCATGAATCTGTCCACTAATCTAAATTACAAAGGTGAATTGAAATGGAGAAGAGGTAAGGCTTAAGAAGTATTTTGGTCTTACTCAATCATGTATTCATAGAATAGGGGTCATGATTCAAGCCTAAGAGACAAAAACCAAGCTTTTGGAGCAAAATGGTCAAGTTTACACGTGCTATAGGATTCCTACGGGAAGGTGTTACAGGAGACCCTGTTTTGCTACAAGAGTAAGAAAACTTGCAGAATGCCTGAGTAAATCAAATGAAAATGAGATGGAAAATTTATTTTATTAAGTAGGATGCCCTAGGACTCCTTCCCAAGTGGAATCACTCCAAAATAAGGGGTTTTTAACACGTGTTAAAAAATAGCAGAAAATTACTACTCTAAAAACCTTAAATTCAAGAACTAATGAGCCAATTAACCTACCAAATCCCTAACATAATCAAGTTAAAATTATATGGGGTAAATTTGTTATTAACTTGAATTTTTTTATGACCCAGTAAAATGGAATCAACTCAAATGAATCTCATTAACACGTTCTAAAAAATAATAGAAAGTTACTACTGTTTTGCTACAAGCGACTTCAGGAAATTCTCGATTGTGAACTAGTAAACCAATCCAAGTAGCTCAATGATGAATATGAATTTTAAAATATATTATAAGGTTGCATCATGCTTTTGAATATGTAAATAGTCTGCAAAATAACTCACTTCAATCATATAACCAATATGACCTACAACAAAATAACCATGAATAGTAAATGCAAAAATAGGAGATGCAAGTGAAAACAAAATTCAAAGGAAATAAAGAAATTGTACAAGAGGCCTATGAGGCTCCTAGGATGGCCAGGCCCAAGGAAACTCAGATTCCTATGAATGAAACCAAGCTTTATAAGCTTGAAAATACACCAAACTTCATTACTTGAATCAATCCAGGTACATCCCTGCAAGAAATGAAAGTGGAGTTGCTAAATAATAATTTTTCTCCACAAGAAGACTAATAAATACATGCCCCTAGAGTAAAATTTGAATCAGTACGTATAAAAGTGATGAAGAAGCATTATCCTTGAAAGGAGGTAGCTTTCCCCTCCAAAATCTCTCAAAAGGTGGATCTGGTTCCCAACACTAGGAATATTCATTAAATGGCAGGGAACACATTCTTAAATTTTCTCAATCAATGGAGCTCTAGAGTTTGTCAATATTTTTTATGATATTCAGTTCATTTATTATCCAATATTGGTCCATATTGTAGTAGGTAGAAAGTCCCTATATTGTCTTATTCAGAATTTACTCCATATTCTCTCAATATTCTGCAAAAATAAATAATCTTATGCACATAATGTTCAATTATCTCTAAACATTTCTAATTAATGTATTAAAGTTAAAAAGCATTACTAAGTGTAGCAGAAGAGATTTAATATAGCCTTCATGTGCCTAAGAAAGGTTAGATGGGTCTTGAATTGTGTCTAATTTTGACGCTCATCATACCCCCCTACTAAAACTTTTGCTCATCCTCTGAGTAACATATCCAACTTCTTGCCCTTTTTGCCCTTTTTTGACGTTGAAAATTGTAATTTTCTATGTTTTTTCAAATTCAACTCCACTAAACTCATATTTTCAATGCAAATTGCGCTTTGACATCAAAAAAATATTTGTAGAGAATTTTCTTACCTCCATACTCATATATTTTTTTTTAATATTGACATATAGAGGGGTAAATTTGTTGTTTACTAACTGCATATACTTGAAATTTTCAGGCAAACAAAAATAGTCACTTTTTGAACCCTAACTTTCTTTACGGATAGTTATTCATTTTTTGGAAATAAACCATATCATCATAATCTACATAGATTGCACTACTTCAATGACTATTTTTTGGTAATTTTCAGATTAAATCACTATTTTTTATTATTTTCTGAAATGGACAATGACAAACAAATGGCGATGTTTCAGTACATTTTATGAGCCCTAGATTTTATTTTCAAGCTGATTGTCAATAAGAAAAATGAGAATACCCTTTTGAAGAAGACAGGGAGAGGAATTGAAATATGATTTTTTAATTTTTTTGGTGTTTCCATTTTAAAGTTATTGAATTTTCATTCATTGCCATTTTCAAAACAATGAAATTCCACTGTGACACAGTTTAGTATAAAATTAATAACAAATTGAATTTTTTAATGAAACTCCACCCCTCCAAAACTGCAGGTTCCTGAAAACTACATAATTTTATGGGTTTTTCATTGACCAGAAATTCTCAGGTGAGACATTTAATAAACTCTCGAGCGAGAAATGTTAAACTCTCGACCGAGAGTTTAAACCACCACAAGTTAAATTTAACCATGTGGGTAAACTCTCGCCCGAAAGTTGTAAAAACTCTTAACCAAGAGTTTTCATGTGAGAGTTTACCCAAGGTAGACTCTCGGTGTATATTCCCAATTAGCCATGAGCTAGTTGGAATATTAATTTTTGTTTTTCTTTCTTGTTTAATGAATAAGAGGATAATGGAGATCCATAAATATCCTTAAATATGAATAAAATCAATGTCAATGTAAAAGGAAGACATCTTGGCAACTTAATTAAGCACCCTTAGGTGTGAAAAGGGGTTGGAACACCTTGACTAGGTCAACTTTGACCAAATCAAAAACGTTATCATGGAGTAGTGGCATTCAATGAGGGACAACGCAGTTTTAGATGGAGACTCTTTGCATGGAAGTAGTGTCATTAATGCATGGGGCTTAGGGTTATAAAACTCATTTCTTATATAAGGAAGAGAATGGCAACCATATTTCACGAGGTTGAGATTATGATATGTTATGATTTGATATATGGTATGTTTAGACAATATAGCTTTCTTCAGCTGTTTAGCTAGGATTGTAGTGTTTTTTAGCACAGGGTGTTCCTGATAGGCAATCCCACCTCCTTGAGAGGCCTCTTGGAAGAGTTTGCACTACATTCCACTATTAGGAATTTTGCCAAACCTTCATCTTTCATCTACAGCGTAGATCCTATTGAGAGTTGAGTTGTGTTGCAGGTTGCAGCAGTGGAGAACATCTTTGGGTCACTTCAGTGCTTATTTTCAGTGGAGAAGGGTTCCTTTCCATTGGGAGGATATTAAGGAAGGCCTGTGAGATTATTTTCATATATTGGCATCAGGCCACTTATTTATTTTCCCTACAACACAGTTTCTATCTTGATTTGATTTATCTTGAGGGAGGAGTTGCAGGGTGGTTTAAGTACACCATTTGGGGAGGAGGTTTTCTAGAGAAGGGATCAGCCTTTCATCTAGAGGATCTACTAGAGGAGGCTATATTTATTTTTATATCATATCAGCCAAAAATTTCCATTTCTATTGTTGAAGTGAATCTTAAACCCTAGGGCTTTGATTCAGATCTTGTACATTGGTGTATTGTTGAAATCCCTTTGAGGGTTATTTTTTGAAGGTTGTATAGAGCCTAAATCTACATTTGTTGTATCTTTTGAGGCATGTGCACTTTATGATTATTTTTTTTTATTTTTTGTAGCAGTGCACTTTATGATTGTGTTGTAGCAGTGTTCTGGCATTTTGATATATAGTAGCAACACCTCTTTTGAGGGTTTTTTCCATTTGAGGCTTATTCTATCTTGTTGTACATTTTAGGGCCCATTTATTATGCATATTTTTATGTTCTTATAATCATTATAAGGTCTCTATATTGGCCTCTTTCTTTTATATGATGTTATACACTATTATTCCAGCATTTTGAGCTATATTCTTGCTTTTCCCATTTGGGAATATTACAGTGGTATCAAAGAATAATATTGGCTCATCCTGTGCATCTTGAAAAGCCAATATGTCATCAGAAGAAGGAGATCCTCTCACCGATATAGAGAAGAGGAATATCAGAAGAATGAACTGGAATTTTTATTATATAAATGATAAATAAGGCAAGGGTAAAACCCATTTATTAGGAGAAGATGAAGAGAAGGAGTTCCCTAAGATCCTTCTTAGAACTATGCAAGACATTGCTAGATAAATAAAGGAGATGAGGATGGATAGATACAAGGAATGCCCTAAAGTATTTCTGCATGGCGAAGGCTCCAGAATTTCTCATCACTGGAGTGATCAACTAGTGAAGCAGCATCAAGTTTCCCAATGTTTGTTGGACGGATAAGTCGTTCTTGCGGACAAGACAGACCTCCCAAGTGTCCTACAGACAGCTAGCAACAAACAGACAATTAAATATATCTTATTTTAGATATATCACGATTCATGATTAAATGCTATAAAGGCTTAACGATCCTACCTTTGATCCAACGCTTGTTTGTAGTAGTAGGCCTTCAGTCGCTCGAAAGAGTTGTCTTCGAAGATCTGCAATCACAAAAAAGAAAACGTCAAATAGCACCTGCATAGCATATATTCATAAATCATATCTATTATGGTGATCAAGGAATCCATAAAATAAACCAATCAATTGACAGCTTATTGAGAAAAATGGATTTATTTGTATTAACTTTAAATAAGAAGAGCCTTACAACCATGTCCGCCTTGATTTCATACAGGCCTTCCTGGGGTCCGGAACAGGCGTTTCCTTTACTATGACAAGCATTGAACTCTTCCAACCGAGATACATATAGGTATGTAATCCTTCCCACATAAAATCTCAGCTAAAAGGGTCTGAATTTCAACAGCTTTTCACCTCCAACAATACTAAAACTTCAACTCATCAATTGTAACCCTTTGAGGCTGCCCTATGCCTCTTTTTATAGTGAAAGAGAGGAAGTTACAGCTCCATACAAGAAGGAATAGAATCCTCCTTCAAATGGATTAGTTCCTTACATCAAGGGGTTAGCTCCTTAATGGATGGGATGCATGAACTTGAAAAGAGCGAAATTTCCACCGCAGGAATGTTTCTAGAAGCTTCCAAAAATGACTCAAACTGAGCTTCTATATTTTACTTGTGCCTTTTCTTATCTTTTACAGGGGTCTGCACCCTTAATAAACATAAAATGTGTTTGGCTACACATGATTTATAGCCAAAAGGTGCAGGAATGCAGGCAATACTAAGAGAAAATGCGGTATAAGATTTTTAAGACTTTTATGAGATTTTCTCTTAATTCAAGGCTTGACTTTAAGAAATTTGATATTTTAGACTTCTAAGGGAGTACTAAAATTTCATGGTGACAAATTTCAGTGTAAAAAATTGCCCCCTAAAGTGCGAAGTCTGAGAGTATTCGAAGAGTGATGTGCTTTATCATTTCAAGGATTATCCTATGGACACCCTAGTCAGAACCCTGTAAAAACATTCAATGCAACACACACACACACACACACATATATATCATCGCTGAAATGGGCATTCCCATACTCAAATCAAAACTAACTAAACTTGTTCTGATACAGAAATGATTTTAATATTACATCAATAGTGTAGACACAGCATGGGCGCAGCCATTTGTAATGAATAGTCTACTTCATAATGAGTAATAAAACTCCTCACAGCCTGGATGGTGGAAACTAGATGCAGGGTCTTGATTTCTGCTTCCCGAACTAGTACGATTCTATCCATGTGATTAAATGTGTTGAAGTCGAACATGGTAGAAACCACTTGATTACCAGTCAATGATGTGAACTGTTAAAAAGTGTGAGAGAAACCACCAATAATGACAATGGCTCTCAAAGTACTCAGTACAATCCATTAAATGTGAATAAGTGATCTGAAGTCGAACATTTCACAGAATCGTTCGATCGAAGGTCAATGATGCAACCTATCATCGAAGGCGAAAAATATGCCATTAAGGCATGCCTATTTCAAGGTACTGATGGATTCTAGATCAAATTCCTAGATAATGAGCTGTCATCGATAGAAAGTGATCCGTCGTAAGCAAGCTCACAACACGAAACCATAGATCAATTTTTGAAGAAATTTTTTGCAAGGACTTGTTAGCCCCCCTATGAAATTTTTGACAAGCAAATAGGGGGCTAAATCATTGTTGAGCCTTCAAGGAATGCATTTCCTCTGAAAACTCAGTCTCCTTGAAGCCTCTATGTGTCTTTTATCCTTGATGAAATCCCCTCTGTTGATTCCCCTTTTAAAGCCTCTCTGTTTGTGAAGAAATGCCCAAAGGCCCCCTTTTCCTTCTTATTTCACCCCCAAGGAGCCTCCATTGTATCCCCCTTGCCTTCCCCTTATTTTTCCCTTCTTACCCTTCATGTCCCCCTAAAATCTCCTTTAAATTCCCCCCCAGCCTTTGTTGACCTTCTTCCCCCTTTATCTCTCTATCGTTATCCTTCCCAACCTTCAAAATCCATTAAAACAGGCTAAAGACCCATCTTCCGACCTTATTATAAGGCCTAGCCCCTTTTCCGCCAGCCCCTTAACCACTTCCCCACATGTGCCCCGGCGCTGGGACCAAGCGCTTAAGTCCCAAGCGCTAATCGCAATCGGAACTGTCGGGCGGGTGTAAATCCTTTGTAAAAGCGAAAAACCCCCGATGCAATTGTTTAAA
Organism: Pinus albicaulis; assembly: GCA_034641835.2. NCBI lineage: Eukaryota > Viridiplantae > Streptophyta > Pinopsida > Pinales > Pinaceae > Pinus > Pinus albicaulis. The sequence continues at coordinate 292,622,919 of CM076578.1, forward strand.
CACATAAGTCCCACGATGAGTTTTGGGCCGTCGATCTATCAAGATCAGACGACTATGCGTTAATCGCACCCTCCGCTCGATCGCAATCGCATCCCCTTCTCTCTGTCTCCCGATTTAATCATGACCGTCCATCCCCCCCTCGATCCAACGGTCAGCGCTTTCTCCGCCCAATTGCAATCGGAACTTTCAATGTGTGTCACCCCTATCCCCCTCCGATTGCGATTGCCCGATTACATCATAGCCGTCCGTTCCCCTCGCAGATCCAACGGCTCAGCGCTGATCGCATCATCGCCCATCGCCCCTCCCGTTTCTCCCTCTGATTGAAAGTGGGCAGTTGATCTGGTATTTGGATCCAACGGTCAACGCTCAATCGCGCTCCCACCGCTGATTGCAATCGCAAGATTTAATATGTGCGTTGCGATTGTCACCCGCTCCGATCCCCGATTGTGATTAGACCCCCGGGCCCACCGTACTACCCTTCCGCCTTTTAATGTAAATAATGAATTTTTCCTTTGTAAATGGGAAGATTGTTATGTTTTGGTTATTACAAAGGATTTCTCAATCGCATCGGAAGTTTTGTTGTGCCTCACTCTGCCCTTCTCCCTCTCCCGATTTGCGATTGCGATTCATGCCGGCCCCACCTCTGTGGCTCCGTTTCATTGTTTTTCCCCGTTCCCATGTGTTATCTGCCCAAACGTTTAACCTTTAGGTTTTTCACCAATAATCACTTCTTCCGCCATTCACCACGCTTTCACTGTTTCCACCGTTCTACCACCGTTCCTCCGAGTTTCCACTGCATTTCTCCACCACTGCTCGGTTTGTGACAAATTCATTTTACTGAGCAGATAGCACAGAGAGGTCAGCATTTGCCTGCGGACCGGTAGAGGAGATTCAGGGGGTTTATTGTTTGTTATTGATAGAGTTAAGGTTTAACCCCACATTCAAGGGAAAATGACACAGTTTGAAGGTTTGAGCATGCCAGCAAGCCATGTCAGCGCTACATATCAGCAGAGTACGTTCTCTCCAGATGTACACCTCCCTACAAGAAGCTCTCCATGCTTCTCGAGCCCAGGAAAGTTAAATACACTGACAGAGCTTCTTAAAGACTGACAGATAGCAGTAATGAAGCATGGAGGGGCCTACAGATCATCCCATCCAGTTCATTTATTCCAGAAGGTAGAAACAAAGTTCCAGACACCAGAAAGGACTCCAAGGAACATATCAGAGGTCAAAATCGACCTGAAAGAGATCTCCGAACCAGTATTAGAGTACCTACAGCGTTGCAGACATCCATTAAGCAGTATGGGCGTGGACACTTCCGCCGATGCTGCCTTAATGAGATCAATTCAATGTTCATCTACCTCTATTTTCTCTCTTCTCCTATAAGAAATCCCTGAGAACGAATTGTAAAGGTTGTTGTTGCTGTTCAGTTGTTGGGAAAGTTGCCGTTAGAGGGATTCATTCTTGACTGTTAGAACAGTTGTTGGAGGGAGTTGCAGAGTAGTTTGTATGTAATAGGCTGGGAGGAGAAAGTCTGGATCGTATTAGCCATTGGGCTTATTGTACATGACTGGTTTTGCATCAATTAATCAAAGCATATTTCACAGGATCCTGGTCTATTGCTATTGGTGATGTTTTTCTAACTCTGTCTATTACATTTTCATACTGTTTCATGTTCTTCTGGTAGGAAACAGAAGTATAAAATAGGATTCACCCTTGTTAGGTGCCCTATGTTTCCTGCTCTCCCTACCTTTAATGTTTTCTGCTTTGTGTGCTGTCTAAGAGTGAATTCACGTGGTTTAACCAGTGCAGCGGATGTTATTTCCTGTTGGCTGATGTATGAACTTGGGGGTTTGCTTCTTGGATGCTTCTTCGTTAGATTTATCTCTATTATTTCCCTTGGAGTTGCTAAAGAAGACCTGGAGTTAAATGACCTCTGGTCCGATCTATAAGCAGCCCCTTAGTCTCTTTGAGAGCTGCCTTAGAGTATGTCCAAGCAGGTCTGGAGTTAAATGACCTCTGACCTGATCTATAGACAGAAATCTGGTTGTCTTTCCTTCTTTCACCTTCTCTCCTTAATGTTCCATCCCACCATCTAATCTAAAGATCCTTTGGTATTAGATGACTTGCCCTTTGGAAGCCTTGGCTAGTGGTTGCAAGTAATTCTCCTTTCATGACTCCATAGCCCAATGGATGGCACTGTCTAGGCCTATCCTCTTTGCTGAAACATCCATCTGCTTTGTTTCCTTTCCTCCCATTACTTTCTCAGTTTATGATCTCCTGACCAACCCAGCAACCAACCAGCCAAATCATTTAAAATCCCTCGTGCTTCATAACTAGCCTAATATCTCATTTGAGCTTCAAAGACATATCATTCTTTGCTCTTTTTGGAGAGATCCCTCTCCGGGTCCAGGAGGGCTAGATCCTAGGGCCCCAAAGTGGTTTGATGTTGTCTCATCTTTTGGTATTGCCAAATCTGCCAAAACATGGGAACCCCAACATAATGGCGACTCCACTGGGGACGAATCTAAGAGTTTACAGTTGTTGATATTGGTCTATTTCCCATTTTCGTCATCAACATAATGGCGACTCCACTGGGGAACGAGACCAGTCAGCTTTGATTTGGTAAACCACTGTGGTGGACAGTAAGTTGTAAATCATCCACCTGGCGACTCCACAATTCCTGAATGATTGAAAGACTCCACTGGGAGACCAGTCGCAATACAACATCATCCCTACCAAATGGAAGACTCTTAGCTGAGCCCCCTTGAAGAGTTTCGTTGTGGAATATCATATATACTGGCTCAACTCAGAAGCGAAGACCTTCCAAAAGTCTTCCGTTCCAGCTCAAGATTCAATGACCGACCTGAGCTGAAGAAAGTTTTTTTAGAAGTGCTGGCGGAGAGATATGAGGCTGAGATTGAACTTTTGAACTCACAAGAAATATCATACGAGTTCAGAGACCCGAGAGCATTCTTGGAAAGTCTCCCTCCCCCCAAAAGAGAAAAGATTCCGCTGCTGTTCGATGTGCAAGAAGAAGAATGGGCTTTCAAGAGCCACACTGAAGATGTAGTGGAAAATGCAATAGTCGAAGCTGCCCAGGACGCAGACAACCTACCAATCATGGAAGGCCTGAAGAAAGAAAGTGTACATCATGTGTTCATGGATCCTGTGGCAGAGTACATTGAGGCCCTGATTTGCTCAGATGCTCCAGCATTGATCATCGGCCAGGGCCAGATTCATCAAGAATGGTCACTACTGATGGTGACCTCAGTTTTGAAGAACCACAAGCAGAGCACCCTGTGGTTATCTCTAACAGACAGCCAGTGCTCATATCCTTTTTTGCTACTGCTTGACTGGCTGCATTGGCATTATTGTATCACCTAGAGTATCAGATATTTCCAGTTAGAGTAGGGTAGGTAGGAAGTCTGAAATAAGCTCAGTCTATGAGAAAGTAGTTAGTTGTTTTCATCTTCTGTCTTAGAATGTGGAGAAGAAACCTGCTAGACAGTCTAATCCTAGCAGGTAGTAGTGTAGGTAGAGAAGCATATGAGACCAACAGTCTAATCTGGTCTCATGGAGTAATAAGGGTAGAAATAGAATAGGTTTATTTTTCCTGTTTGTGAAAAATTGATGATGTAAAAGGGTCTGCAAGTCCAAATGCACCCAGAAGAAAAAATGTTAGGACTATAGTGTGGGTAGGTAGTTGTTTGGAAGAATTGTACTGCTGATTTGTTGTCTTCATAGCTTGTGGCAGTTGATCAAAGAAGAAAAGGATGGTTCAAGCAGCAGGCATCTGGCCTACACCAGGAGATCAATTTTTGGATTCTTGACTCCTTCAAGAACAAGCCATCCCCATGTGGAGCCACTGTTAGCCCCCCTATGAAATTTTTGACAAGAAAATAGGGGGCTAAATCATTGTTGAGCCTTCAAGGAATGCATTTCCTCTGAAAACTCAGTCTCCTTGAAGCCTTTATGTGTCTTTTATCCTTGACGAAATCCCCTCTGCTGATTCCCCTTTTAAAGCCTCTCTGTTTGTGAAGAAATGCCCAAAGGCCCCCTTTTCCTTCTTATTTCACCCCCAAGGAGCCTCCATTGTATCCCCCTTGCCTTCCCCTTCTTTTTCCCTTCTTACCCTTCATTTCCCCTAAAATCTCCTTTAAATTTCCCCCCCTAGCCTTTGTTGACCTTCTTCCCCCTTTATCTCTCTATCGTTATCCTTCCCAACCTTCAAAATCCATTAAAACAGGCTAAAGACCCATATTCTGACCTTATTATAAGGCCTAGCCCCTTTTCCGCCAGCCCCTTAACCACTTCCCCAAATGTGCCCCAGCGTTGGGACCAAGCGCTAATCGCAATCGGAACTGTCGGGCGGGTGTAAATCCTTTGTAAAAGCGAAAAACCCCCGATGCGATTGTTTAAACACATAATTCCCACGATGAGTTTTGGGCCATTGATCTATCAAGATCAGATGGCTATGCGTTAATCGCACCCTCCACCCAATCGCAATCACATCCCCTTCTCTCTGTCTCCCGATTTAATCCTGACCGTCCATCCCCCCCTCGATCCAACGGTCAGCGCTTTCTCCGCCCAATCGCAATCGGAACTTTCAATGTGTGTCACCCCTGTCCCCCTCCGATTGCGATTGCTCGATTACATCATAGCCGTTTGTTCCCCTCGCAGATCCAACAGCTCAGCGCTGATCGCATCATCCCCCATCGCCCCTCCCGTTTCTCCCTCCGATTGAAAGTGAGTCGTTGATCTGGTATTTGGATCCAACGGTCAGCGCTCAATCGCGCTCCCGCCGATGATCGCAATCGCAAGATTTAATATGTGCGTTGCGATTGTCACCCGCTCCGATCCCTGATTGCGATTAGACCCCCGGGCCCACCGTACTACCCTTCCGCCTTTTCATGTAAATAAAGAGTTTTTCCTTTGTAAATGGGAATATTGTTATGTCTTAGTTATTACAAAGGATTTCTCAATCGCATCGGAAGTTTTGTTGTGCCTCACTCCGCCCTTCTCCCTCTCCCGATTTGCGATCGCGATTCATGCCGGCCCCACCTCTGTGGCTCTGTTTCATTGTTTTTCCTTGTTCCCATGTGTTATCTTCCCAAACGTTTAACCTTTAGGTTTTTCACCAATAATCACTTCTTCCGCCGTTTGCCACGCTTTCACTGTTTCCACTGTTCTACCACCGTTCCTCCGAGTTTCCACTGCATTTCTCCACCACTGCTCGGTTTGTGACAAATTCATTTTACTGAGCAGACAGCACAGAGAGGTCAGCATTTGCCCACGGACCGGTAGAGGAGATTCAGGGGGTTTATTGTTTGTTATTGATACAGTTAAGGTTTAACCCCACATTCAAGGGAAAATGACACATTTTGAAGGTTTGAGCGCGCCAGCAAGCCATGTCAGTGCTACATATCAGCAGAGTACGTTCTCTCCAGATGTACACCTCCCTACAAGAAGCTCTCCATGCTTCTTGAGCCCAGGAAAGTTAAATACACTGACAGAGCTTCTTAAAGACTGACAGATAGCAGTAATGAAGCATGGAGGGGCCTGCAGATCATCCCATCCAGTTCATTTATTCCAGAAGGCAGAAACAGAGTTCTAGACACCAGAAAGGACTCCAAGGAACATATCAGAGGTCAAAATCGACCTGACAGAGATCTCTGAACCAGTCTTAGAGTACCTACAGCGTTGCAGACAACCATTAAGCAGTATGGGCGTGGACACTTCCGCCGATGCTGCCTTAATGAGATCAATTCAATGTTCATCTACCTTTGTTTTCTCTCTTCTCCTATAAGAAATCCCTGAGAACGAATTGTAAAGGTTGTTTTTGTTGTTCAGTTGTTGGGAAAGTTGCCGTTAGAGGGATTCATTCTTGACTGTTAGAACAGTCATGGGAGGGAGTTGCAGAATAGTTTGTATGTAATAGGCTGGGAGGATAAAGTCTGGATCGTATTAGCCATTGGGCTTATTGTACATGACTGGTTTTGCATCAATTAATCAAAGCACATTTCACAGGATCCTGGTCTATTGCTATTGGTGATGTTTTTCTAACTCTGTCTATTACATTTTCATACTGTTTCATGTTCTTCTGGTAGGCAACAGAAGTATAACATAGGATTCACCCTTGTTAGGTGCCCTATGTTTCCTGCTCTCCCTACCTTTAATGTTTTCTGCTTTGTGTGATGTCTAAGAGTGAATTCACGTGGTTTAACCAATGCAGCGGATGTTATTGCCTGCTGGCTTATGTATGAACTTGGGGGTTTGCTTCTTGGATGCTTCTTTGTTAGATTTATCTCTGTTCTTTCCCTTGGAGTTGCTAAAGCAGACCTGGAGTTAAATGACCTCTGGTCCGATCTATAAGCAGCCCCTTTGTCTCTTTGAGAGCTGCCTTCGAGTATGTCCAAGCAGGTCTGGAGTTAAATGACCTCTGGCCTGATCTATAGACAGAAATTCGGTTGCTTTCCTTCTTTCACTTTCCTCCTCAATGTCCCATCCCACCATCTAATCTAAAAGATCCTTTAGTATTAGATGACTTTCCCTTTGAAAGCCTTGGCTAGTTGTTGCATGTAATTTCCTTTCATGACTCCATAGCCCAATGGATGGCACTGTCTTGGCCTATCCTCTTTGCTGAAGCCTCCTGCTGTTTTGTTTCCTTTCCTCCCATTTCTTTCCCAGTCCGTGATCTCCTAACCAACCCAGCAACCAACCAACCAAATCATTTTAAAACCTCCTTTCGTGCTTCATAACTAGCCTAACATTTCAATCTGAACTTTCAAAGATTTATCATTCTTTGCTCTATTTGGAGAGATCCCTCTCCGGGTCCAGGAGGGCTAGATCCTAGGGCCCCAAAGTGGTTTGATGTTGCCTCATCTTTTGGTATTGCCAAATCTGCCAAAACATGGGAACCCCAACAGGACTGACTCAGGGATGGTCAACACGAATGCAGACAAATGTTTGCAGATGAATGGTTTGTTTGACTATCCTCTTGAACACATAACGACACTATAGATGGTTTGGTGACAGTTTCCCTAAGATAATACCCGGAAACCGGTTGAAGACCTTCAATGTGGTTTGATTAACTGATAGGCAAAGGATTTCCCAACCCAGGTAGAAATGCGACAAAAAGTGTCGTGTTCAAGAGTGGTGTAATGCTTTTACAAATCAAAGTGTAACAAATGAATCTTTTTTCTCTCTTTTACCCCACCATTTCTGGCAAGTACCTCTTTATTTTTTACTAGCTTGAGGATAACATTTTCTTGTTTATAACCTCATCCTTCGAATGAGTCCAACTTAGTTTAAAATCGAACCCTAAGAAAGAGTGGTCCATTCCTGTTTGTAATCGACATGTCCTTTCCTGTTAAATTTTAACGAGTCCAGTATAGGAGAAACTCGGTGTTTTTCATTTTTAGGGATTCAAAAGAAAAAATTTAAGAAAACTCCATGGGTGTACTTTTTCGTAAATTTAGTCTCTCGGGCCCGAAAAAGGATAAAATGATGCAAGGGAGAACTCTATTTACCATGATTAGTCAATGTATACTTTTTTCATAAATAGTCCATTTCATTCCAGAAAAGGGGTAAACTTATACTGAAGGGATGACCATTCATTTACTTTAACGAGTTCGAATAGTCAAGTTCTCAGCAATATTTTCATTTTTAGAGAGTCTGAAAAGGGCTTCAAAGAGGACTCCATGGTTTTGCTTTTTCATAAATTTTAAAAAGCCCGAAAAAGTGATAAAGTTTACTCTTCGTCAAAAATGACCATTTTGCTTGAAAAATCTGTTATTCTGCACAAAAACTCGAAAAATTGAACATACCTATTTCAATAATAAAAAATAATTTGAAAAACCGAATTTTTAAAGTGAATAATAAACAAATTTAAAATTCATTTATTCGAAAAAACTTATAAAAAGGAGTTTTTCAAGTTCATTTTCACCATTTGAGTTTGGAGTGAAGATTTTAGAGCTTTTGGCAAAAATGCTTCTGAGAAGATTCTAGACAAACCGACAGTCAGAATAAAAAATTGTCTGCCTCAAGTAATCCACAACCTCTTGCTCTTGCTTTTCATCCGTTCAATTTTTTTAAATTAGGGTCAAAATTTCATTTTTGGGAGGCAAATAGCTTGAAAAATCTGCTTTCGAGGGTCCACAGGTAAGAAATTGGGTACCTGTGGACCCCGAAATTTTCTTACAAGGGAAAATGTTGGGGCCCCGCACTTCTAACACAGAGCCCATGCGGAGCTACGCACTGTCCCTGAGCGTAAAGTGCGAGGGCACCGTAATGAATTTGAAAACACATTTTCCTCCTAAATTACCCAAATTTTTTCCTTCAAAATGATTCTAATCCTTCATTTTACTTATTTTAGGATATCTACAATGCTCATTTGGTGAACGAGAGCATGAGGGGGTAGATGAAGCAGCGATTATTAATCAACCTACTTTGCAAGTTTTAAGAGCATGCGGGCTTTACAAATTTTGGGCTATCAGTGGCATGACAGCTCAAGTAGATCTTCTTACTTGGTTGGTAAGAAAATGGGACGTTCAAGACCAGTGTTTCGTGAACGGAGGTCACTGGCTCAAAATTGAGCTGGAAGACATATTTTTTGACTAGTTTGTCTAGGAGAGGCGAACCACTATCTCTATTTGGGGCTAGGCCAGGTGGCCAGTCTGTTGCCAGCCTACAATTAGAGTTTTGTAATGATGAAGCTAATCCTAGAGACAAACGGATTGACATTAAAACTATCATCTGTCTCGAGTTAAAAGCGATTTCTTTTATCATTATCAATTTGTGCAGAAGTGCAGCTTTTCATGTAGATACTGGATCTCAGATGCGCATCACAATAGATTTTTTCCAAGGCACCATATTCAACTGGTGCGAGGCAGTGTTGGAAAATGTGAAAGGCCAACTTACTAGAGCAAAGAATGGGAAGTTAAACAACTTTGGATATGGGTCCATTGTAGTGACCTTTGCTCTAGAGAGGATTCCTATGTTAGCCCCGTAGCATATTCCTGTTGATGCTGGTCGACCTCGAGAGCCTAGGATGGTTCGTTGGGTTGCTTTGATGGCCCGACATAGTGAGGGTGGGGAGATTGTTTGTTTTCTCTCAACCTATTTTCATTGGCTAGAATGCCAAACTTTTTTTATAGAGGATTTTCCTTATGTGGGCATGGAATTTCGCAGCGACTGGGATATGCTCCTTCCTCTAGGAGCTCAGTGGGATGAGTCAGGTAAAAATCTCTTTTTACATGTTCTAATTTCTAATTTTTATTTTTTTTTCAAATTGTCCAAAACTAATAAAAAAAAATTCAAATGCAGATGTGGGTCCGAGTCGACCAGCCATTCTCCACCCCTTTGACCGGAGGCAAAGGGATGCATCAGTAGAACCACCACCCCCACAGGATCAGACTGCAAAGATCCTAACAGATTTAGAACATCATTTGGAGTAACTCACTATAGATATTCCTGAGACTACCATAGATGATATCCCATTCCGTCTACAGAGACACATCATTGGTGTTATTGGACCATTCAGGAGGTTTTTGACTAGGGTGGCACGAGCAGTAGCGTATTATCATGATCATCACCACGAATAGTGGATGATTGACTTGTAGACTCATTTTTTGTATCACTTTTTTCCGATCATAAGGCATTTTGAGCCTATGATCGAAGACGATGTACTATTTTTTGAACACTACATCTATACTATGATATACTATTATTTCCAGTTACTTGTTCAATCATGTTTATCGAATGTTGATTTATTACTTTGTTATTGAAAATGTTTGTTTATAACACTAGGAAATTGCATCTGCTAATGTATTTAAACTTCTTGGAATGTGTTGATACTCAATATAATCGAACTCTCATTCCAAGAGACGAACCCTTAAAAATAATCTTAATAATATTGGGTTTCTAATGGCATATACTCGGTTTAACTGTAATACAATGAGTTCAGAATCTAACCTAACGATCAAACTCCGAATTCCAAATGAAATGGATTCCGACAATAACTCAATAACTGCACTATATTCAACAATATTGTTCGTTGTTTGATCGAGGCTTACTTCATGCATCAATACTAACTCATCAGTGGGAGAGTAAATAAACCAAGATGCGGAAGAGATGTTTCGTGTACTACGACAAGCGCCATCAATAAAACCAATATATGTTTGAAAGGACGTCGACATCTGTGATATCAAAAGTATCCAGATAAGCAGGAATAGTAGTAAGAGCACACTTAAGCTAGGCACACGTCTCTAATCTATAGCACACCAACTAGAAATTAACTAATTTACAGAGAAAATTTCCACACAAAAATCAAGCGTAATATCTCTTCAGATAAAGTCCATTTCTGGGTTTACCTAAAGAGACCTCGTCAAAATCAATCAATTCATAGGCCCCTTTTGCAAGATGTCGCTTGACAATATAAGGACCATGCCACATGGGTTCAAATTTCCCAGCCCCTAATTTATTGTTGGCTTGATCATAAATCAAAACTAGGTCTCCTTCTAAAAAATTACAGGGGGTAACACTTCTATCATACTGAGCTTTCATTCTTTCTGCACGAGTCTCGATAGCTAAGGCAGCAGTGCGTCGATTCTCATCTAATTGAGCCAAGTACAAAAAAATTTTCTCCTCTTCAGAAGTGTCTGGTAGTAACTCTATGGCTACTTGGAGTGACGGTATATCGCATTCAATGGGTAATACCGCTTCTAAACCGTAAACTAGTTGAAAAGGGGTAAAGCTTGTCAATGTTTTTGCTGAGGTTCGATATGCCCAAAGTGTTGAAAAGAGAATGGTATGCCAATTCGACTTATGAATTCCAATGATTCGTTTAATCGTGGTGACTAAAAATTTATTAATCGCTTCAACTAAACCATTGGTCTGCAGATAATATGGTGTAGAACTGTCATGGTGCAGGCCAAGTTGGCCTGTTAACTCGGTCATCATGATATTCTGAAAATGGATCCCGTGATCAGTAATTATTGCTTGGGGTACACCGAAATGAGAAATCACATTATTGAATACGAAAGTAGCTGCAGTTTTTCCATCTGCCACAAATGTAGGCATCGCCTCAGCCTATTTGGTAAAATAATCTACTGATAGAATAATATACCCATGCCCCTCGGTCGAGTGAGGGTTACATGTAATGAACTCAATGCCCCATTTTGCAAAAGGACCAACAGAAATTATAGGGTGAAGAGGAGCAGGTGGTGCACGCATTTTTCGATCGAATATTTGACAATTATGACATTTTTGGACCACGTAAATACAATCTTTAAACAAGGACGGCCAGAAATAACCTGCGCGCAATATATTTTGGGCTGTGTCGTACCCAGACATATGACCGCCACATGATCACGAGTGACAGTCATTTAAAACCTTTTCGCTTTCCTCATGGGTTAGACAACGTCGAAAAACTGAGTCTGCACCACGACGATATAGTGTGTCACCAACAATATGATATTGTTGAGACTGGAAACATATTTTTCGTCATTGCGACTGTTAGCCTCCTATACCAATAGGTTTCATCTTTCATGATTGTCTTGATTGAATTATGGAATATGTTCAAACCTTCTTACTTGAGCAAAGGTGTTCCATATTCTTAAAAAACCAAAAAATCAAAAAAGTTAAAAAATGTAAAGAGGCTATACCCTAAAAGAAAGATCAAAGGGTAAAAAGAATAAAATGGTCAAAAAAGTGAAAGAAATGAACCCCAAGCAAAAAATAGACCAAGGAAAGTGTGCAAATCTAAATGCCACTACTATTTCATTTTTGTAAATAAGTGATTGTGTGCAGCTTGTCAAATTTTGCCACAATTCATGAATAAGTCAAACTGTTTAAACTTGACTTAGTCATATTTCAATTTCATGTTATAGATTAGAGAATAAATATCTAGCCAAACAGTTTAATCTTGGCAGATAAGTAGCTAGGTAGAGTGAATAAAAGGTGCTCAACAGTTTAATCTGAGCCCTTGGATGTAATAAGGGTAGAAATAGATAGATTTATCATGTAAAAAAGAAAAAGATTGAAAAGGGTTTGCAAGTCTAAATGCACCCTAATAAAGAAGAGAAAATGGTAGTGTTAAGTAGATAGGGTAGGTAGATGGTGCTGCAAAGTGTTATCTGATGAATGGTGCTGCTACATGTTGGTTAATCATTTACTTTCATCACAAGTACTAAAGCAGGAAATACACTGGAAAATCACAGCAAGCAAAGTCAAATTCATTAACCTCCCTCATCATTTTTTTTCCCCTCAAGAGTTTTACTAATTTCCCCAAAAGTACTAAGGTAATTTGAGATCAAAGGGGCTCAAGGCATTTCCTTGACTTCTGGAGGGACCGGACCCTCGGCCTAATGATCAAAAAGACCTAAGTGTTTGAGATAATTCATCATTATAATCATTCACCTTCAATTCGTTCCTAAGTAAAATCCTATTTTACTTAGGAAACTGATGCAACATTCCATAAAAATTCCTCAAAATAACTTGTTATTCTAAGTTTAAGTGTTGAAGATAAAAAGTTGCCATTTACTTCATAAGTTATCACTTTCTTTGATGTACAAAGATGTTTTGATTTTCCTTGTCCTTTACCATATTAACATTTAATTCTACTATATTAAATCCCTAGTGAAATCCCTTTTCCTAAGTATATAACTCCCTTTTCTATAAATATCCCCAAAACCCATTTGTTATAATATTTACCAAAGTATATATTCCCGCACATTAAAAATAAACACCCCGCTTTATAAGCCCTTTGGTTAAAACTATAGCATTATACATAAATCCCGCCCCTATGATGAATAATTGTATTAATTCATTCATCATATAATAAAAATATATAAAAAAGCGTTAGACAACTATGTGTGTTTAATACCCAAAACATATCAATAAACTTTGCGAAAAGTATTGTGCCACCGTGGTCCGTCCACGTGTCATTCCACCTAGCCAACTCCGCCGCAACCCATTTCATTATATACCTGGGGTTAATTAGTCATTTGGACTAATCAACAACCTTCTCCGCCTATTAACATTTCCCCGGGGTGATTAGATTTCGCATTAAAACCTTTTAAAAAGCCCGACGGGCCCACCTTTGAAATCGCCGCATGTTCCCCGTCCCTTCAGCCGTTGGATCGCCCATCCGTTGATCAACGGTGATCGTTAATCCCACTGCCCATCCCTTGCCAGCATGTTAACCAGCGGGAGATGGGCGGTTTCTGAAAAGTCAGACTTCCACGTGGCAGGCGTCCTGTGGAATCGCTGCCCTCGCGACTTTTACCGCCCTCGTCCATAAGCGGTGCGGGCTCACCGCTTACCACTTACCGCATACCGCCGGCCCCACTTCCCTACGTCATCCAGTACCACCATGACGTCATCACCTCGAAAAAACAAAAAGCCTTTTAACTTGTAAATAAACCATTTTTTCGTGTTTTTTAGTCATTTTCACTATTCTGAGAAGAACGTTGCTCCCGCTGCGATTTTCAAAATTTCCGCTGTAATTGACCATTTCGCCCCAAAATTCCGCTGCGCCTGTGCTGAAGAACAATTCTGCCATTGCCTGTTACCTGTTAAAGAACCAGTTTCCGTCTAAAAACAGGTATTTATCCTTTACGCCCCGACTGCACGAAAAACTCAGTTTCCTTTGTTTTTCCGCTTAGAAAGTGGTTAAAAATAATTGCTGAGTCCTCCCTGAAGATTTTAAACCTGTGAAATTTCCCCCCAAACCTATAAATTGTTCCAATTTCCTCCGTTTCATGTATCCCGTCCGGTCTGTAAGAAAAAACGAAAACCTCCATTTTGAATCCACAAGAACCAAGATGGAGGTCCCAGCAGCCCTGAATATCGCCCCATTGAATGCTCCTCACCGTGATTTGGACTATTTACCTCTGATAGATGAAGATTTCCAAATAAAAGACCTGGCTTATGATGAAACTCCCCTATTGAGCTATTGTCGCTGCAGAGACGAATACTCAAAGGGGCAAGATCTTGTAGGGTTGTGGGAATCCAATCTCCCAAGGTATCTTATTCCTTCAGTCCTCATTTTCCCAGAAATTATCCACTGCTATCATGCCAATTATGATCCAAATCAGAAAGCAGTTTTATCCCCAAGTCAAAGCGTATCAAAATCAAAGAGTATCAGTGGATAAAGTGTATCAGGTAAAAGTCAGAGTGAAAAGTTAAAACAAAGTTACAGAGCAGTCAAAGGTAAACAGTAAAAATGAAGTTACAGAGGCAGTAAAATGGTAAAAATAAATGAAAGTACTTTCACCAAAATTGAAGTTTGTCTAAAGTGAAAGTAAAACAGTGAAAAGAGCAAGAAAGTAAAAAGATGAAAAAACATAACAAGAAGGAACATTTTTGCAGAAATTACATGTTTTAGTCATTATTTTGCAGAACATATTGTGACCAATAAAAGATGAATTTTTCAAAACTTAAGGAGGTTTATGTTCTTAAGAGTACCATCTACAAAAACCTCTCTCACTTTCCTAACAGCTATTATGGTTTTGGAAATATTAAACAATGTTGAAAAGCACTTTTTGCAGAAAATTACAGTCAAGTCATCATTTTGCAGAGAATATTGTGGCCAATTAGAAATATATTTCACAAAACTGAAGGAGGTTTTTGTTCCTAATAGACCCATATACAAAAACCTATCTCAGTTTTCACACAGTGGTTTCATAATGAGAGATACATGTGCATCTTTACAGGCCATTTTTCAGACTCTGTAAAACTCTGTTTTACACATATTTTTTACAGAGAATATTATGCACAGCTGGAGAGGAAGTTTAGGAAAGTGAAAGAGGTTTATCTTACCAACATATTTATCCACAATAACCTCTTTCACTTTTTACATATATATTACGGATTGAGAAATACGAAGATATCATTGGACCCCAAGTTTGCAGAATTGTTGGAGCAGATTGCACAAAGAAAGGAAGCAATTAGTGACTTGGATGCCTCATCATCAAATAAGAGTTGGATCAAATTCGAATTCTCCTCTTTGTCATCACCTATCCATCAAAAATAGTGCCAAATAGTTTGAGTGTCCTTTACTTTAGTTCTATTTATGTAAATAGTTGGAGAGATTTGTGAACCAATTTTGATATTTGTTTCAAGATATTTTAGTTTAGAATTTGTATAAATACTCCACTCTTGGAAGCATTGGGGGGGATTCTATTACTCTGCTGTAACATTGAGATTTTCGGAATAAAAGCGTTTGGAGAAATTTACTTGTGGCTTGCTGGATGACGATTTGAAAGCACTGGACTTGTTGCAGGATTCATGTGTTGGACTACAGTTCAATAAGTGTTTCTACCTTTGTCTGAAATTTTATATTAGTTTTTAATACCATCATATCCATTTATGAATAATTTACATAAAAGATTGAAACAGAATTTGCTTAATTGTACTCTGTTTTCAAATGTGATTGTTCTTAATGTTTTCTTCTAAATTAGCTATAAGCATGAATTCTTAAATGCTCCTGCTTCGCTAATTTAAGCACTGTTGATTGCTATAATAAAGAATCATTTATTGCTCTTTGTTTGTAGTCAATTCACTTCTTTCCTTTGAACATGGTGAAAGATTCTTAGTTGCCTTTCATCCCTTCAAGATCATCCCACCCACTTTAAATTTTAAGGATTGTTCTCTGTCTAGCTATCTTGCCCTGTAATACCATCTTGTGCCTAGAATAGAAATCCAGTAAAGCCATCCTTTGACTCCATAGCCCAATGGACTGAAAACCCTCAAACCTTGCCCTTAGTTTGTGGATTCCACCATTTTCCCAAAAACAAACTCTTGAATCTATAACTAGCCTAAAACCTTCCAAGAACAAAGATAAATCATAAAGAGAGAGCCCTCTCTGGATGCAGATTGGCTAGATTCTGCATCTAAAAGGTTGGTTTGTGGTTACCTCGGGTATACTTTCCTCTTACACAACTTCTGGGAAAACCTGAGTGATAACATAGTGGCGACCATACTGGGGAGCTGAATCATTTTATTGATACTATTGTTTGATTTATAAGCTATGGACAGAGTCTGAAGATCAGCCAGGTAGCCTTTGAAATTGCTTTTGCTCTGCAATTGCAAAAGTAAATAAAAGCTGCTTCAGTCTATCTCTGATTTAGCTTATACATTTAACCTTAGTTTCAAATGTTTAATCAGACTCTCTAGTTTAATAAATATTTGAGAAAAAATTAATTAAAAATCTTAAATTTCTTGAAGAGTTTGTAGAAGTTGTTTTGAAAATTCACAAAAATTTAGTTTCCTGAAGAACTAACTTTCTCTTCAGAATTTTTTTACAGGTTTAGATTTGATCTATGATGGTGAACAGGGATCAGACACACAAAGGTTAAAATCATCCACCTGGCGACTCCAAATCCATTTCACAATCAAGACTCCACTGGAGGAATGAACCTGGAAGAACAATATGGAAAGATCAGGCTTTCAACTTGGATCTTAATCCAAGACATTATGTTCTTTCATGTTAAGAATGGTTTTCAATATGTATTGTATTTTATATAAGGATCTAACTTGGTTTTACAGATATCGTGGCCTTTCATTATGGCTGATTTTCAAGATGATCCAAGAATAAAACGAAGATATGCTCCCATGAGCAGAGATCACATACCTGGATTTCCACACAAACTACCGAAGGTAAATTGGGGTGAAAATCTGCCCATGTTTCAAGATGAGAATATTGATGATGCTTTACTACATCTCATTAAATTTCATATACACTCATCAAGATTGAAGGGTGATTGGCATGAGGATTGTCTCATGAAGATATTCATGGGAACCTTAGAAGGAAAAGCAAGGGAATGGTACGAAGCTCTTAAACCTGCAAGTTTGTTTTCTCTAAAAGATTTTCATAAGGTATTTTATGAGCATTACAAAGAAGATTTTCCATCTTTATCACTAGCTGAAAATTGTTGTGATCAAGCTGAAGATCTTATAAATTACCTTAAAAATATTGATGAAGATTTTGGAAATTGGTCTCCTGAAGATTTATTAGAAGAAGTTCAAAACTTTCATTCTCAAGTTAAATGTCATAATAATCAAGAGGGGTTAAACAAAGATGAAATAAATCAGGAGATAAATCAAGATCCACAAAACCCCTATGTATTAACAAATGATGTTTCATTTAATGTTTTGAATGGAGTTAAAGACAATAATCAACCTCATGATCAACTTTTAGATAAAGGAAAAAACAATTGTCATTTCAATCTAAGAATTCAGAGATTCCCACCCCCCCTCACTGAAGAAGAAATCAATTTGCTTCTAAACATGCAACCATCCTCAGAATATTTACATAATGAAGAAATTGTTTCTACTTCTTCTAATGTTGATGAATGTACAAAGGTTTTTATCCATGAAGGGACAGAAGAACAAGTTGATGCTCATGTTATTCTACCTTCCCAAAAAGGCCCATTGCTTGATATCACGCCTAGTGAACAAAACAATGATTTTCAAACAGAATGCAACCAATCTAATCAAGATATATTGGGATTGTTGGAAGAGAAATATGCTGATCCAATGTTTATAATTAATTACATTTCTTATTCTGAAGATTTGCCTAAATATGATCAGTATGATGATAATTATGATAATTTCCCAAAACAATCACTAGCTATTTTGAGGGATGAGATATTAGAACTTCAGCTTGATGAGGATTTTCCAAGAGCTTTCTTTCTTCTCTTAAAATCAAGAAAATGTTCTCCTCAAGTTAAAAAATGGATTCTTGATATAATTTCTGAAAATTATGAAAATGAAATCAAACTTTTGCATTCTCAAATTCAGTCATACAATTTCCGAAATCCTAAAAAATTCTTTGAAAATCTTCCTTCTCCAAAGCAAGAGGAAATTGTACTATCTTTTGACTTGCATATTGAAGATGATTATTCTTTCAAACAAAAGACTGAAGAAATAAGTTTATGGTCTAATATTCATAATTCAATTGAACAATTAGTCATTGAAGTCCTAGAAGTAAATAACATACATCATGCTTTTATTGATCCTATATCAGATTATATGGAGAATCTTTTGAGCCTAAATTTGCAAACATGTTTTCTCTATAAGGATCAAATACATAAAAAGTGGCCTTTACACATCATATCATTTATTATAAAGGCACATGATCATAACCTACTTCCAATTTTGATCACAAGCAATCAAGTTGTCCATTTATTTTTACAGCTACTTGATTGGCTTCATTGGCATTTTTGTATTACCTGATTCAATAAGATTTTAGTAGATTAGAATAGGTAAATGAGTGCCAATAAGCTCAGAATTTTGAGCAATTTTTTTTAGTGTTTCAATTTTCAGTTAGTTTTTCATTAAGTTGGTTTGAAATTTTTGTGTGTTGTTTTAGTTTCAGATCAGATTTCAGGTTTCAGAAAAAGGACTATATTCAATTCAAGATTTCCAACTGGGAAACACAGTTTTGATTGGATGGTGACTTACTGAAGTTGAAGCTCGAAGTGAAGGCCCTAAGCTTCAAAAGTTTCACTATCATATGTAAAATAAAGCTACCAGAAGAAGGAAGATTTCATACTTTCAGTTTGAAGACATTTTGAGGCATCTGACCTGCTGTTCTTGACTTTTCACAAGGAAAAGCCATCCCCAAGTGGAGCCAGTGTTAGCCTCCTATACCAATAGGTTTCATCTTTCATGATTGTCTTGATTGAATTATGGAATATGTTCAAACCTTTTTTCTTGAGCAAAGGTGTTCCATATTCTTGGAAAAAACCAAAAAATCAAAAAGTTAAAAAATGTAAAGAGGGTATACCCTAAAAGAAAGATCAAAGGGTAAAAAGAATAAAATGGTCAAAAAAGAGAAAGAAATGAACCCCAAGCAAAAATAGACCAAGGAAAGTGTGCAAATCCAAATGCCACTACTTTTTACTCTGTTGTAATAAATCAATTGTGTGCAGCTTGTGAAATTTTTGCCACAATTCATGAATAAGTCAAACTGTTTAAACTTGGCTTAGTCATATTTCAATTTCATGTTATAGATTAGAGAATAAATATCTAGCCAAACAGTTTAATCTTGGCAGATAAGTAGATAGGTAGAGTAAATAAAAGGTGCTCAACAGCTTAATCTGAGCCCTTGGATGTAATAAGGGTAGAAATAGACAGATTTATCATGTAAAAAAGGAAAAAGATTGATCAGGGTTTGCAAGTCTAAATGCACCCTAATAAAGAAGAGAAAATGGTAGTGTTAAGTAGATAGGGTAGGTAGATGGTGCTGCAAAGTGTTATCTGATGAATGGTGCTGCTACATGTTGGTTAATCATTTACTTTCATCAAAAAGTACTAAGGCAGGAAATACACTGGAAAATTACGGCAAGCAAAGTCAAATTCATTAACTTCCCTTATCACTTTTCCCCTCAAAAGTTTTACTAATTTCCCCCAAAGGACTAAGGTATTTGGAGATCAAAAGGGCTCAAGGCATTTCCTTGACTTTTGGAGGGACCGGACCCTCGACCTTATGATCAAAAAGACCTAAGCACTTGAGATAATTCATCATTGTTATCTTCCATCTTTAACTTTTTCCTAAGTAAAATCCTATTTTACTTAGGAAACTGATGCAACATTCCATAAAAATTCCTCAAAATAACTTGTTATTCTAAGTTTAAGTGTTGAAGATAAAAAGTTGCCATTTACTTCATAAGTTATCACTTTCTTAGATGTACAAAGATGTTTTGATTTTCCTTGTCCTTTACCATATTAACATTTAATTCTACTATATTAAATCCCTAGTGAAATCCCTTTTCCTAAGTATATAACTCCCTTTTCTATAAATATCCCCAAAACCCATTTATTATAATGTTTACCAAAGTATATATTCCCGCACATTAAAAATAAACACCCCGCTTTATAAGCCCTTTGGTTAAAACTATAGCATTATACATAAATCCCGCCCCTATGATGAATAATTGTATTAATTCATTCATCATATAATAAAAATATATAAAAAAACGTTAGACATACACTATGTGTGTTTAATACCCAAAACCTATCAATAAACTTTGCGAAAAGTTTTGTGCCACCGTGGTCCGTCCACGTGGCATTCCACCTGGCCAACTCCGCCGCAACCCATTTCATTATATACCTGGGATTAATTAGTCATTCGAACTAATTAACAACCTTCTCCGCCTATTAACATTTCCCCGGGGTGATTAGATTTCGCATTAAAACCTTTTAAAAAGCCCGACGGGCCCACCTTTGAAATCGCCGCATGTTCCCCGTCCCTTCAGCCGTTGGATCGCCCATCTGTTGATCAACGGTGATCGTTAATCCCGCTGCCCATCCCTTGCCAGCATGTTAACCAGCGGGGGATGGGCGGTTTCTGAAAAGTCAGACTTCCACGTGGCAGGCGTCCTGTGGAATCGCTGCCCTCGCGACTTTTACCGCCCTCGTCCATAAGCGGTGCGGGCTCACCGCTTACCACTTACCGCATACCGCCGGCCCCACTTCCCTACGTCACCCCGTACGTCGATGACGTCATCACCTCGAAAAAAACAAAAACCCTTTTTAACTTGTAAATAAGCCATTTTTCGTGTTTTTTAGTCATTTTCATTATTCTGAGAAGAACGTTGCTCCCGCTGCGATTTTCAAAATTTCCGCTGTAATTGACCATTTCGCCCCAAAAATTCCGCTGCGCCTGTGCTGAAGAACAATTCCGCCATTGCCTGTTACCTGTTAAAGAACCAGTTTCCGTCTAAAAACAGGTATTTATCCTTTACGCCCCGACTGCACGAAAAACTCAGTTTCCTTTGTTTTTCCGCTTAGAAAGTGGTTAAAAATCATTGCTGAGTCCTCCCTGAAGATTTTAAACCTGTGAAATTTCCCCCCAAACCTATAAATTGTTCCAATTTCCTCCGTTTCATGTATCCCGTCCGGTCTGTAAGAAAAAACGAAAACCTCCATTTTGAATCCACAAGAACCAAGATGGAGGTCCCAGCAGCCCTGAATATCGCCCCATTGAATGCTCCTCACCGTGATTTGGACTATTTACCTCTGATAGATGAAGATTTCCAAATAAAAGACCTGGCTTATGATGAAACTCCCCTATTGAGCTATTGTCGCTGCAGAGACGAATACTCAAAGGGGCAAGATCTTGTAGGGTTGTGGGAATCCAATTTCCCGAGATATCTCATCCCCTCAGTCCTTATTTTCCCAGAAATTATCCACTGCTATCATGCCAATTATGATCCAAATCAGAAAGCAGTTTTATCCCCAAGTCAAAGCGTATCAAAATCAAAGAGTATCAGTGGGTAAAGTGTATCAGGTAAAAGTCAGAGTGAAAAGTCAAAACAAAGTTACAGAGCAGTCAAAGGTAAACAGTAAAAATGAAGTTACAGAGGCAGTAAAATGGTAAAAATAAATGAAAGTACTTTCACCAAAATTGAAGTTTGTCTAAAGTGAAAGTAAAACAGTGAAAAGAGCAAGAAAGTAAAAAGATGAAAAAACATAACAAGAAGGAACATTTTTGCAGAAATTACATGTTTTAGTCATTATTTTGCAGAAAATATTGTGACCAATAAAAGATGAATTTTGCAAAACTGAAGGAGGTTTATGTTCTTAAGAGTACCATCTACAAAAACCTCTCTCACTTTCCTAACATCTATTATGGTTTTGGAAATATTAAACAATGTTGAAAAGCACTTTTTGCAGAAAATTACAGTCAAGTCATCATTTTGCAGAGAATATTGTGGCCAATTAGAAATATATTTCACAAAACTGAAGGAGGTTTTTGTTCCTAAGAGACCCATCTACAAAAACCTATCTCAGTTTTCACACAGTGGTTTCATAATGAGAGATACATGTGCATCTTTACAGGCCATTTTTCAGACTCTGTAAAACTCTGTTTTACACATATTTTTTACAGAGAATATTATGCACAGCTGGAGAGAAAGTTTAGGAAAGTGAAAGAGGTTTATCTTACCAACATATTTATCCACAATAACCTCTTTCACGTTTTACATATATATTACGGATTGAGAAATACGAAGATATCATTGGACCCCAAGTTTGCAGAATTGTTGGAGCAGATTGCACAAAGAAAGGAAGCAGTTAGTGACTTGGATGCCTCATCATCAAATAAGAGTTGGATCAAATTCGAATTCTCCTCTTTGTCATCACCTATCCATCAAAAATAGTGCCAAATATTTTGAGTGTCCTTTACTTTAGTTCTATTTATGTAAATAGTTGGAGAGATTTGTGAACCAATTTTGATATTTGTTTCAAGATATTTTAGTTTAGAATTTGTATAAATACTCCACTCTTGGAAGCATTTGGGGTGGATTCTATTACTCTGTTGTAACACTAAGATTTTCGGAATAAAAAATTTTGGAGAGATTTACTTGTGGCTTACTGGATGACGATTTGAAGCACTGGACTTGTTGCAGGATTCATGTGTTGGACTACAGTTCAATAAGTGTTTCTACCCTTTGTCTGAAATTTTATATTAGTTTATAATACCATCATATCCATTTCTTAATAATTTACATAAAGGATTGAAACAGAATTTGCTTAATTGTACTCTGTTTTCAAATGTGATTGTTCCTAAATGTTTTCTTCTAAATTAGCTATAAGCATGAATTCTTAAATGCTCCTGCTTCGCTAATTTAAGCACTGTTGATTGCTATAATAAAGAATCCTTTATTGCTCTTTGTTTGTAGTCAATTCACTTCCTTCCTTTGAACATGGTAAAAGATTCTTAGTTGCCTTTCATCCCTTCAAGATCATCCCACCCACTTTAAATTTTAAGGATTGTTCTCTGTCTAGCTATCTTGCCCTGTAATACCATCTTGTGCGTAGAATAGAAATCCAGTAAAGCCATCCTTTGACTCCATAGCCCAATGGACTGAAAGCCCTCAACCTTGCCCTTAGTTTGTGGATTCCACCATTTTCCCAAACAAACTCTTGAATCTATAACTAGCCTAAAACCTTCTAAGAACAAAGATAAATTATAAAGAGAGAGCCCTCTCTGGATGCAGATTGGCTAGATTCTGTATCTAAAAGGTTGGTTTGTGGTTACCTCGGGTATACTTTCCTCTTACACAACTTCTAGGAAAACCTGAGTGATAACATAGTGGCGACCATACTGGGGATCTGAATCATTTTATTGATACTATTGTTAGATTCATAAGCTATGGACAGAGTCTGAAGATCAGCCAGGTAGCCTTTGAAATTGCTTTTGCTCTGCAATTGCAAAAGTAAATAAAAGCTGCTTCAGTCTATCTCTGATTTAGCTTATACATTGAACCTTAGTTTCAAATGTTTAATCAGAGTCTCTAGTTTAATAAATCTTTGAGAAAATTTTAATTAAAAATCTTAAATTTCTTGAAGAGTTTGTAGAAGTTGTTTTGAAAATTCACAAAAAATTTGGTTTCCTGAAGAACTAACTTTTTCTTCAGAATTTTTTTACAGGTTTAGATCTGATCTATGATGGTGGACAGGGATCAGACACACAGGTTAAAATCATCCACCTGGCGACTCCAAATCCATTTCACAATCAAGACTCCATTGGAGGAATGAACCTGGAAGAACAATATGGAAAGATCATGCTTTCAAGTTGGATCTTAATCCAAGACATTATGTTCTTTCTCGTTAAGAACGTTTTTCAATATGTATTTTATTTTATATAAGGATCTAACTTGGTTTTACAGATATCGTAGCCTTTCATTATGGCTGATTTTCAAGATGATCCAAGAATAAAACGAAGATATGCTCCCATGAGCAGAGATCACATACCTGGATTTCCACACAAACTACCGAAGGTAAATTGGGGTGAAAATCTGCCCATGTTTCAAGATGAGAATATTGATGATCCTTTACTACATCTCATTAAATTTCATCTACACTCATCAAGATTGAAGGGTGATTGGCATGAGGATTGCCTCATGAAGATATTCATGGGAACCTTAGAAGGAAAAGCAAGGGAATGGTACAAAGCTCTCAAACCTGCAAGTTTGTTTTCTCTAAAAGATTTTCATAAGGTATTTTATGAGCATTACAAAGAAGATTTTCCATCTTTATCATTAGCTGAAAATTGTTGTGATCAAGCTGAAGATCTTATAAATTACCTTAAAAATATTGATGAAGATTTTGGAAATTGGTCTCCTGAAGATTTATTAGAAGAAGTTCAAAACTTTCATTCTCAAGTTAAATGTCATAATAATCAAGAGGGGTTAAACAAAGATGAAATAAATCAGGAGATAAATCAAGATCCACAAAACCCCTATGTATTAACAAATGATGTTTCATTTAATGTTTTGAATGGAGTTAAAGACAATAATCAACCTCATGATCAACTTTTAGATAAAGGAAAAAACAATTGTCATTTCAATCTAAGAATTCAGAGATTCCCACCCCCCCTCACCGAAGAAGAAATCAATTTGCTTCTAAACATGCAACCATCCTCAAAATATTTACATAATGAAGAAATTGTTTCTACTTCTTCTAATGTTGATGAATGTACAAAAGTTTTTATCCATGAAGAAACAGAAGAACAAGTTGATGCTCATGTTATTCTACCTTCCCAAAAAGGCCCATTACTTGATAGTACTCCTATTGAGAAAAATAATGACTTTCAAATAGAATGCAACCAATCTAATCAAGATATATTGGGATTGTTGGAAGAGAAATATGCTGATCCAATGTTTATAATTAATGACATTCCTTATTCTGAAGATTTGCCTAAATATGATCAGTATGATGATAATTATGATAATTTCACAAAACAATCACTAGCTATTTTGAGGGATGAGATATTAGAACTTCAGCTTGATGAGGATTTTCTAAGAGCTTTCTTTCTTCTCTTAAAATCAAGAAAATGTTCTCCTCAAGTTAAAAAATGGATTCTTGATATAATTTCTGAAAATTATGAAAATGAAATCAAACTTTTGCATTCTCAAATTCAGTCATACAATTTCCGAAATCCTAAATAATTCTTTGAAAATCTTCCTTCTCCAAAGAAAGAGGAAATTGTACTATCTTTTGACTTGCATATTGAAGATGATTATTCTTTCAAACACAAGACTGAAGAAATAAGTTCATGGTCTAATATTCATAATTCAATTGAACAATTAGTCATTGAAGTCCTAGAAGTAAATAACATACATCATGCTTTTATTGATCCTATATCAGATTATATGGAGAATCTTTTGAGCCTAAATTTGCAAACATGTTTTCTCTATAAGGATCAAATACATCAAAAGTGGCCTTTACACATCATATCATTTATTATAAAGGCGCATGATCATAACCTACTTCCAATTTTGATCACAAGCAATCAAGTTGTCCATTTATTTTTACAGCTACTTGATTGGCTTCATTGGCATTTTTGTATTACCTGATTCAATAAGATTTTAGTAGATTAGAATAGGTAAATGAGTGCCAATAAGCTCAGAATTTTGAGCAATTTTTTTTAGTGTTTCAATTTTCAGTTAGTTTTTCATTAAGTTGGTTTGAAATTTTTGTGTGTTGTTTTAGTTTCAGATCAGATTTCAGGTTTCAGAAAAAGGACTATATTCAATTCAAGATTTCCAACTGGGAAACACAGTTTTGATTGGATGGTGACTTCTTGGAATTGAAGCCCGGAGTGAAGGCCCTAAGTTCCAAAAAGTTTCACTATCATATGTAAAATAAAGCTACCAGAAGAAGGAAGATTTCATACTTTCAGTTTGAAGACATTCTGAGGCATCTGACCTGCTGTTCTTGACTTTCCACAAGGAAAAGCCATCCCCAAGTGGAGCCAGTGTTAGCCTCCTATACCAATAGGTTTCATCTTTCATGATTGTCTTGATTGAATTATGGAATATGTTCAAACCTTCTTACTTGAGCAAAGGTGTTCCATATTCTTGAAAACCAAAAAATCAAAAAAATTTAAAAAATGTAAAGAGGGTATACCCTAAAAGAAAGAGCAAAGGGTAAAAAGAATAAAATGGTCAAAAAAGAGAAAGAAATGAACCCCAAGCAAAAAATAGACCAAGGAAAGTGTGCAAATCCAAATGCCACTACTTTTTACTCTGTTGTAATAAATCAATTGTGTGCAGCTTGTGAAATTTTTGCCACAATTCATGAATGAGTCAAACTGCTTAAACTTGGCTTAGTCATATTTCAATTTCATGTTATAGATTAGAGAATAAATATCTAGCCAAACAGTTTAATCTTGGCAGATAAGTAGATAGGTAGAGTAAATAAAAGGTGCTCAACAGCTTAATCTGAGCCCTTGGATGTAATAAGGGTAGAAATAGACAGATTTATCATGTAAAAAAGGAAAAAGATTGATCAGGGTTTGCAAGTCTAAATGCACCCTAATAAAGAAGAGAAAATGGTAGTGTTAAGTAGATAGGGTAGGTAGATGGTGCTGCAAAGTGTTATCTGATGAATGGTGCTGCTACATGTTGGTTAATCATTTACTTTCATCACAAGTACTAAAGCAAGAAATGCACTGGAAAATCACAGCAAGCAAAGTCAAATTCATTAACCTCCCTCATCATTTTTCCCTCAAGAGTTTTACTAATTTCCCCAAAAGTACTAAGGTAATTTGAGATCAAAGGGGCTCAAGGCATTTCCTTGACTTCTGGAGGGACCGGACCCTCGGCCTAATGATCAAAAAGACCTAAGTACTTGAGATAATTCATCATCATAATCATTCACCTTCAATTTTTTCCTAAGTAAAATCCCATTTTACTGAGGAAACTCATGCAAAATTTCATAAAAATCCCTCAAGATAACTTGCTATTCTAAGTTTAAGTGTTGGAAATAAAATGTTGCAATTTACTTCACAAGTTATCACTTTCTTAGATGTGCAAAGATATTTTGAGTCTCCTTATCCTTTGCCATATTAACATTTAACTGTATTTACTAAATACCTAGTGAAATCCCTTTTCCTAAGTATATAACTCCCTTTTCCATAAATATCCCCAAAACCCATTTATTATAATGTTTACCAAAGTATATATTCCCGCACATTGAAAATAAACACCCCGCTTTATAAGCCCTTTGGTTAAAACTATAGCATTATACATAAATCCCGCCCCTATGATGAATTAATTGTATTAATTCATTCATCATATAATAAAAATATATACAACAACTTTAGACATACTATAAGTATGTTTAATACCAAAACATATCAATAAACTTTGCGAAAAGTCTTGTGCCACCGTGGTCCGTCCACGTGGCATTCCACCTAGCCAACTCCGCCGCAACCCATTTCATCATATACCTGGGGTTAATTAGTCATTTGGACTAATTAACAACCTTCTCCGCCTATTAACATTTCCCCGGGGTGATTAGATTTCGCATTAAAACCTTTTAAAAACCCGGCGGGCCCACCTTTGAAATCGCCGCATGTTCCCCATCCCTTCAGCCGTTGGATCGCCCATTCGTTGATCAACGGTTATCGTTAATCCCGCTGCCCATCCCTTGCCAGCATGTTAACCAGCGGGGGATGGGCGGTTTTTGAAAAGTCAGCATTCCACGTGGCAAGCGTCCTGTGGAATCGCTGCCCTCGCAACTTTTACCGCCCTCGTCCATAAGCGGTGCGGGCTCACCGCTTACCACTTACCGCATACCACCGGCCCCACTTCCCCACGTCATCCCGTACCACCATGACGTCACACCTCGAAAAAGCAAAAAACCCTTTTAACTTGCAAATAAGCCATTTTTCGTGTTTTTTAGTCATTTTCATTATTCTGAGAAGAACGTTACTCTCGCTGCGATTTTCAAAATTTCCGCTGTAATTGACCATTTCGCCCCAAAATTCTGCTGCGCCCGTGTTGAAGAACGTCCCTGCCATTGCTCATTACCTGTCCAAGAACCAGTTTCCGTCTAAAAACAGGTATTTATCCTTTACGCCCCGACTGCACGAAAAACTCAGTTTCCTTTGTCTTTCCGATTAGAAAGTGGTTAAAAATCATTGCTGAGTCCTCCCTGAAGATTTTAAACCTGTGAAATTTCCCCCCAAAACCTGCAAATTGTTCCAATTTCTTCCTTTTTCAGAAATCCCGTCCGGTCTGTAAGAAAAACGAAAACCTCCATTTTGAATCCACAAGAACCAAAATGGAGGCCCCAGCAGCTCTAAATATCACTCCATTGAATGCTCCTCACCGTGAATTAGACTATTTACCTCTGATAGATGAAGATTTCCAAATTAAAGACCTGCATTTTGATGAAAGTCCCCTATTGAGCTATTGTCGCTGCAGAGACGAATACTCAAAGGGGCCAGATCTTATAGGGTTGTGGGAATCCAATTTCCCGAGATATCTCATCCCCTCAGTCCTTATTTTCCCAGAAATTATCCACTGCTATCATGCCAATTATGATCCAAATCAGAAAGCAGTTTTATCCCCAAGTCAAAGCGTATCAAAATCTAAGAGTATCAGTGGATAAAGTGTATCAGGTAAAAGTCAGAGTGAAAAGTCAAAACAAAGTTACAGAGCAGTCAAAGGTAAACAGTAAAAATGAAGTTACAGAGGCAGTAAAATGGTAAAAATAAATGAAATTACTTTCACCAAAATTGAAGTTTGTCTAAAGTGAAAGTAAAACAGTCAAAAGAACAAAAAAGTGAAAAGATGAAAAATACAACAAGAAGGAACATTTTTGCAGAAATTGCATATTTTAGTCATAGTTTTGCAGAAACTATTGTGATCAATAAAAGATGAATTTTACAAAACTGAAGGAGGTTTATGTTCTTAAGAGTACCATCTACAAAAACCTCTCTCACTTTTCTAACAGCTATTATGGTTTTGGAAATATTAAACAAAGTTGGAAAGCACTTTTTGCAGAAAATTACAGTCAAGTCATCATTTTGCAGAGAATATTGTGGCCAATTAGAAATACATTTTACAAAACTGAATGAGGTTTTTGTTCCTAAGGGACCCATATACAAAAACCTATCTCACTGTTTGCACAGTGATTTCAGAATGAGAGATACATGCACATCTTTAGAGGCTATTTTTCAGACTCTGTAAAACTCTGTTTTACACATATTTGTTACAGAGAATATTATGTACAGCGGGAGAGGAATTTTGAAAAACTGAAAGAGGTTTATCTTACCAACATATTTATCCACAATAACCTCTTTCACTTTTTACATATCTATTACGGATTGAGAAATACGAAGATATCATTGGACCCCAAGTTTGCAGAATTGTTGGAGCAGATTGCACAAAGAAAGGAAGCAGTTAGTGACTTGGATGCCTCATCATCAAATAAGAGTTGGATCAAATTCGAATTCTCCTCTTTGTCATCACCTATCCATCAAAAATAGTGCCAAATAGTTTGAGTGTCCTTTACTTTAGTTCTATTTATGTAAATAGTTGGAGAGATTTGTGAACCAATTTTGATATTTGTTTCAAGATATTTTAGTTTAGAATTTGTATAAATACTCCACTCTTGGAAGCATTTGGGGTGGATTCTATTACTCTGTTGTAACACTAAGATTTTCGGAATAAAAAATTTTGGAGAGATTTACTTGTGGCTTACTGGATGACGATTTGAAGCACTGGACTTGTTGCAGGATTCATGTGTTGGACTACAGTTCAATAAGTGTTTCTACCCTTTGTCTGAAATTTTATATTAGTTTATAATATCATCATATCCATTTCTGAATAATTTACATGAAGGATTGAAACAGAATTTGCTTAATTGTACTCTGTTTTCAAATGTGATTGTTCCTAAATGTTTTCTTCTAAATTAGCTATAAGCATGAATTCTTAAATGCTCCTGCTTCGCTAATTTAAGCACTGTTGATTGCTATAATAAAGAATCCTTTATTGCTCTTTGTTTGTAGTCAATTCACTTCCTTCATTTGAACATGGTGAAAGATTCTTAGTTGCCTTTCATCCCTTCAAGATCATCCCACCCACTTTAAATTTTAAGGATTGTTCTCTGTCTAGCTATCTTGCCCTGTAATACCATCTTGTGCGTAGAATAGAAATCCAGTAAAGCCATCCTTTGACTCCATAGCCCAATGGACTGAAAGCTCTTAGCCTTGCCCTTAGTTTGTGGATTCCACCATTTTCCCAAAACAAACTTTGAATCTATACCTAGCCTAAAACCTTTCAAGAACAAAGATAAATCATAAAGAGAGAGCCCTCTCTGGATGCAGATTGGCTAGATTCTGCATCTAAAAGGTTGGTTTGTGGTTACCTCGGGTATACTTTCCTCTTACACAACTTCTAGGAAAACCTGAGTGATAACAGCGACTATGAAATCTCAAGACGAAAAGATTGGGTCTGAAGATAAACAATAATATCTCCATACCAAGGATCAAGGCTAATAATAAGAAACAAGGATTCATCTGTGATTGGTTTTTCTGCCACATTTTCTGTATCAGTACATGGGAAATCACACATAAGTTCAGCAAATATCAATGATTTCTTGGATTTGGATTTTTCAAACTCCAAATCAAACTCCTGCAGGATAACAATCCATTTAGATTATTTTCCCCCTAGCAATTGTTTGGTCAAGATGTACATCATAGGGTTACAATCAGAGATCACTGTCGTTTTGCGTAAAATTATGTAGTGATGAAAACGTTGGACAACTTGAACAGCTGTCAAGGCCAATTTCTCCACATGTGAGTATTTGATCTCAGTCGGATGAAAATTTCGACTAAGATAGTAAATCATATGTTCACTATGGAATTCATCTTCCTGAACTAAAACCATCCCTATTGTGGAATCAGAAGCAGCGAGGTACAAAAATTAATCCTGGTTGTAGTTGGGAGGATGCAGTAATGGTGCATGGGTCAACGCATTTTTCAGAGCATCAAAAGATCTATCAGCAACCTTGTCCCAATAGAAAGGAATGTTATGTTTCAACAACCAAGTAAAACCTTTCGTTAACTCGACGTAGTTAGGAATGAATCGACTTAAAAAATTTTCTTTCCTTTGAAAACTTTGGAGTTGGCTAAGAGTAGAAGGAGGAGGTAAATTGATTATTTCCTCAACCTTCGATGGATCAACATGAATGCCTGCCTTTGAGACAATAAATCCAAGCAATCGTCCGGATTGTACGCAGAAAACACATTTGTGAGGATTCAGTCGAATCTTATAATGCCTACATCGTATAAAGATGGCTCGTAAATGATTAATATGATCTGCTCTATGTGAAGAATGAGCAGGAAAATCATAGAGGTACGGATGAAAAATGTTCTTAATGTCATGAAATCCATAAGACATAGCCCTTTGAAAAGTGGCACCATCATTCTTAACGCCAAAAGGTAGTTTTCGATAAGAAAACGTCCCCCATGGACAAATGAAAGTTGTTTTAGGTTGATCTGCAGGGAGTATGTTTATTTGATTGTAGCTGGAGAATCCATCCATGAAAGAAAACATTTCACTTCCAGCACAATCATTGATGATTTGATCGATGTAAGGGGTTGGATAATTGTCTGATGGAGAAGCTCGATTTTTATCCCTGTAGTCGATACATACTCTTATTGTTCCTTGTTTTTTATTGACCAGAACAATATTAGATACCTAGTCCGTTAACGGGATCGGATAAATAAAACCTGCACGAAGTAATTTTTCAACTTCGGCTTTAATAGCGGCAGCTTTTCTTAGATGTATCTGACGTAATCTCTGTCTAATGGGTTTAGAATCTGGGTATGTCTTAATTTCATGAACAACAATTGACGGATCGATTCCTGGCATTTCTTCATATAACCAAGCAAAAATTTCATGGAATTCTTGAAATAGGGCTTTATATGCTTGGATTTCATCGGGTGTACAAGAAACACCTATATGAATGTTTTCAACAATTCCAGGCTTTACTGAAATGTCAAGAGGAACCGTTGCAGAAATATTTTCTAAATTCAATTCAAAATCGATATGTGAGACAGTATTTTGAGGTTATTTGACGTAATAAGTGGTAAAAATGGAGGAAAATTCATTCTCAAAATGATCGAGATCAGGTAAAACCAAAGACCTATGATGAAGATCTTCCCATGGTAACTCATATACCGACAAGAATTCACGAATATGTTCATCAGTATTGAATACTTGAGCAGGATCCGGGATTGGTGTCAAAGCTAAGCTCGATATTGAAAATGACTCCTGATTGATCACATTCACTGGATCAAACTCAGTTGAAGGAGTATCGGAAAATGACTATACATTTTGATATGCTAACTCAAAAGGAATCAAAGGCATCGGGACATCAAATGAATCCAATTCTGATTCTGAAGGTACTATCCAAGGATCATCAAAGGACATAGTACTTGATGAAATAATATTGATATTAGCAATAGGAAGTTTTACGTTGGGAGAAGGTAGGGAAAAAATTCCCAGTAATGTTGAATCTTTAATTAAACCTACTCTGACATCCTTATAAGGGATAGCCGATTTTCCGATATGTTGGATGCTATCAGTAGAGGCTGAATTGGATGAATAATATGAGAGCTAATATATTTTAATGATCTTTCCTTTATCAGGAAACATGATGAGATGAAAGATCGATGATACAACATTAGTCATGGCATAAGACCAACTGTAACCCAGGAGAAGGTTGTAATCCAGAGGGGCATCAACCACCTCCATATCTAGATTAACCATTTTGCCTTCGACCTCTATTGGTAGATCTTGTAAGATACCATATGGCTGAAAACCTCTTCCGTCAAAAGCTTTCAGAATAGTTGGTGATTGGTTAATTGTCGGAGAACCAAGTGATTTCCAACATTTTAACGACATAATACACATAGAAGCCCCTTCATCAACAACAGTACGAAAGATACGTTTGTTTTTTACTATTACCGGAATCTGAAAAGCCATATGATGAGGTAGGTGGGGTGTAAAATTCTCTAAATCGAAGATCATGAGGTTCGAATCCTGGAGATCTACGGCTCCTAAGGCTGAAAAAAGTAAATTTCTTTGGGCTGGGCATGATTGCAATACTTCCAAAGCCGACATTTATGAAGGGGAAATTGGAAAATATTCAACAATATTGCAATTCTAAGCAGCTATCGCATGTGGATTGAAAGCCGATTTACGAAGTACACCTTTTGCAGGCGGTTTAATCACTAAGTCAGGATTTTGTTTCTCGATCTGTAATGGATTAGAAACTAAGGGAGATGTATTCAATGCAGAATTGGATGTTTCTGCTTCTTTACCATTATTTTTACTACCATAATCTTGCGATCATGTCGCAACCATCAAGATATCCTCAACTGTATTGGAGGAAGATCCAACCATGTTACTATCTTGAGCAGGAAAGGGATCCTTCAAGACAGAAAGTATAGGTGAAAGCTTAACGAATTTTTATACCTCGGCTTTATGCAGGCACTCTTTTGTAAAATGATCCTGGTCATAGATGAGACAAGGATATCGAGGTTTGTGTTTTTCTTCAGTTGGTTCAGTTGTATCATTTTTCTCTTTTGAAGATTTTTCTTTTTATTCTTACCTTTCTTCTTACCACCAGTTTTAGATTTGGTTGTAGATGCTCTACAATTTGAATATCGGCAGAAGCTTCTTGGGAAGAATCTCCTTTGGGTGAATAGGGTAAAGTGATAATAGGAGAAGTGTTCTTGGAAGACTTCTTCTTACTTTTACCAGTGCTAACAGAACCAATTACACCATGAGTGACATGAGATCCAGAAGGAGTTGCAGTTAATTAACCAGGTCTTGGTAAATCGGGGATTTTATCATACAGAGTACCTGACTGAGTATATAAAAGGTCAAGGTACTGAGCTTGAGCAATGACTTTCTCTTCCGTAACAATGCCTCCTTTGGCCACATCTTCAGTAATTTTGGGCAATAACGATTTTATAAACCATTTAGCCAAAATTTGATCTGGAATAAAGAGTTTCACTAAATGCCTTCTACATCTCCATTCATGAGTGTGATCAGATATGTACGTAGACGTAGAATGTTTTAATGAAGTTAGTAATTCTCTGTCGTTGTCGTATCTGACAGGCAACTGAAAATGGGTTAAGAAAGAAGTAGCTAGCGTGTTAAAATTATTAAAAGAGCCGCTTGGTAACTCAATGTACCATTTGGTAGCTAGACCAATGAGAGTTCTCTGAAAAAGACATAATCGAATTGAATCATCGACTAGTGAATTGGATGCGCACTAGAGGTGATAATTCATAACGTGATTAGATGGGTCCTCTCCTGACTTACCTTGAAATTTTAGAATATCACTGGGAAACTTGTTAGGCATCGACAGCCAATATGGAAGATAAAAAATGGGATCATTCGTAAGGCGTGATAGATCCGGTAAACCTAAAGTTGCTATGAATGGTAACCAATGGCTAGGGTCTTGATAACCTTGTGTGATCAAACCAGTACCAGGAGGAGGATATCCGGGATATCCTGGAATTGGATGTGCATTTTGAATCGTGAAACCTCCTGGGTAACCAGGATTAACCAGAATATACTGGGGTTGTTGAGGTATTTGATAAGTATACCCAGGGTATGGTTGATACTGATATGCTAGATTTTGTGTAGTCTGACCAAATTGAGATTGTCCCTGGTACGGTTGATAAGTAAACTATGGTTGACTAGAGACAATCGTACTAGTACCAACTTGTCCTGTAGGCATCTGGACCATAGTCTGAATTGCAAGTCCTGACTGTGGCATAGAGGCTTGAGGAATTTTTACTGATGCAGGGATAGAAGAAAACGGAGCTACAGATACTCTAGAAATAGGTGTTTGTTGTAGCCGCTACAACACCACCCAAAATTTTGGGTATATTTAAAATTTCAGGTCCCCCTATGCTCGCTTAGTTGTCAAGGTCTTTCACCGACCCCACAAATCAACTTCATCCTAGTGACCTATCCCCAACCCCTCATGAGTTGTCTCGCCATCATGATCAAATGTCGCTGGGGCAATCACGCCATATGTGGGAAGGATCATCCATCGTACGCCCGAACACTCTTGTCGCAGTCGCGCCATGCGTAATGAGATTGCCATGCATACGTTTGAATGGAAACCTTTTGTGTATTGATGAATAAAAGCCTTCCCACTGTAGGTCATTAAGCTTTTGTTTGAATACTTCTCTAAGGCTTGTTGGTTTCATATGTTTTATCTGTCATCATCATTATCAAGAATAATTATGATGTCGTTATGTTCTGCACAGGTCGACCCCACAGGTGACAAACTCCTCAGTCGTGTCAGGACATCAAGGGTAATAAAATTGGGCTCAATGACGAGGCCAAAGTGGCGGAACAGGGGAGGATCAGGAGCAAGTGATCAGTACTGTTAAAAGGAGTATGGTGTGATGCACATCGATCAGAAAAGAACCTTTTACGACACTGATGCAAAGGCCTCCTTCACTAGTGTGCACCAGATGCTTAAAGCGTTCCATTTGGAAATGTCTAGATCCTACACCATATCATCTGAATGTCGAGGGGTGCATGCAAAGGAACACATTTCTCCACTTCGATGAATCTAGCCTGAAGTTTATCCCGGGGAACAAAGCGAACTCAGAATATTTCTCTAGACAATGACAATCTCATTCGAGGCATTCTCGCGCCGGGTAGTAGTGCGAAAACATATAGTGTGGTGTGGCAAGCCAATGACTGAGTTTCAAATATGAGAACGCTCCTTTCAAAATCAACATGTATGAATCCTAAGCTACAGGCTGTGAAATTATTTACGCTGCAAGGAGTGCAATGTGGAGCAAGGAAATGACATTAAAACCCTAGTCTCCTTGTTCTTTCATATCCATAAAGTTTGTCTATGCGGGATCACGAGAGATGGGGAACCTCAAATTGAAACTAAAAGGTTATGTTTAAATGCATACACATTTTAATAGCTAGGCACGTTGGTGCATATGCAAATAAAGTCTTTGGAACCACGAAATAGGAAGGGTAAATGTTAAAAGAGCCATCAATGTGGCTTGAGAAACACCTTTCAAACAAACTTCCTTCGTATTATGAGGTAAAGAAAATATTCAAACTAAAACAAAGCTCGTAAGCATATGGTTTCGAAAACCATAAAAATTATGAAGGGCGCACATTCAATTGGAAAGGGTGATGTTGTTATGTAATAAAATCAAAGTGCAAACCCATGTCATTTCCAAGTCATAAAAAATGTCAAACATTCGATGGCACGTACATGGGGTGGTCAAAGTTATGTTTGAAATGGTGGATCACAACTATATGTAGTCCAACGTTGCATGGCGCCAACGTGCATGGACACGTTGCATGGAGCCCGAGCCCGACGTTCGTTAGCTTGGAGCAAGATATACAATAAGTGGTCAAGCATGTGTTTTATAACGGATTTACGATGAAAATATCGTAACAACTATTGGCGGGTTTAATCAAGAGGAATGCCGAACTATACGCAGATAAACGTTTGGAGAATATACATATATAACAGTCATCATAACTATAGTGCATGCAACTAAGGCACGAAGGGAGTGAAGCCATACGTTTCAAACCATGAGAGATGGTGCAGCACGTGGCATTCGGTGGCAAGTTTTCCAATTCAGCAAATGTATTGAGCATATATAATGGTTGAAGGTTTATTTCTTAAAACATGGAGCGGGCGCGAAGATTCGATAGTGGAGTTATTTGTTATAAGTGTTGATGACCATTATGCTGAAACTACAAGATATGATGGTGGTGAAATTACTATGCGTGGAGTCCAACATCGTTGGCAGGTAAGTGCATGGAGCAGATATATGTTTGATGATCCAACGTTCGATATTCACGTTGCATGGAGCGGTCAACCCTACGTTTGAAGCCCAACACCAAACATCCATGGACACGTTGCATGGAGCGGTCAACCCTACGTTTGAAGCCCAACACCAAACATCCATGGACACGTTGCACAAATTTAAATATTTGATGGCACGATTTATGGCACGTTTCAACTTATGATAGAAAATTTGAGCAGGTATATTATACGACAGTCAAAGCAAAACGTTTTAAACAAACCTATAGTGGCCAGCATCGTAACGACTATCAAACAGTCTGGCCAGAAGAATTGCAGGATTATATGGAAACATCAGCGCGATTTTCACCCTGTTTTAAAAAGTTTAGAGCCGATATACATATGTTCGATAGTCCAAAAGCGTGGCCACGTGGCATAGAACCCAAAATTCGTTGGCAGATGTTTCAACCAGAATGAAACGTCCAAGAAAGGTATATACGTAGTAGTCAAAGGCTGGTTTGAACAGGGAGCAAGATATTAACCATGGCGCGTTGATAATCAAACTGCATGGATGAAATCTTTCACGTGTCTGTCCCAATTCTGCATGGCAACCGTTGTATAATTCATGCACTGCAACCAAAAGCACGGACTGAAAAGCCAGCACCACAAAAGGCATGCTGCACTACTTTCAGAAGAATGGATAAAATCTGATTTTTGCAGCCCTGATGGCGGTTTTCTGGGAGAGAATCTTTCTGCAAATGACCTGCGCTAGCCCCATTTAGAAAGATGCTATCAATATGGCCGTTACTGACCACATCGAGCTGTCTCCACTCTGTCCAAAAAGCGCTGGAAAAAACTGGATCATCACATCACACGCAGATTCATTCAGTACGTTTTCTATTGCAGGCTCACGAAGGAATGAGCTGCTTGCCACGAGAACAGATTGTCTATAATCCAGCATTGCACTAGCAAGAGCCACAGTAAAAGAGATGGGTCGACGCGTATGTCTTCATAGAGGTGGTGTTGCGACTGTAACGCATCGCTGAGTAGAGAAACGAAGATGGAACACTTAGACGTGCAGCTGATTTCCATGACAGGAGCCGAAAGTCTGGCATACAATGATAACACTCGCCCTGGCTAACATTCAGTGCAAGAAAAGGGTCGAATCCCTTCGCTTCTGGTTGCGTTAGCATGGAAAACAAAACTTCTAAGAAAATATGCGCCCCCTACAGTGCGCTGCGCCCAGCACAACCTCCATGACCTGTAAGTCCGAAATGCCTTCAACTGTGTCTCCAAGGCGCCCACGAGGTTACGAATACAGCCCATTTATGCTGAAGATCAAAGCTGGGTTACAGTTACACGTAATTTGTAGGCCTTACCAGCAGCCCAAGGAATTATTTCTAGTGAAGGCGTTGCCTTAAAGCGAGTTTCTGTGCGTAGCTAATCTTTGCAACCATTCCGAATTCATGGCTACGTTTGGGTTTTCCGCAGCCTCATCCCAAGAGTATCGTGAGCGCGCCTCAAGGATTGGAAAATGTATTGTTAGTGCATATCATAATGCATGTCCCGGCAAGCATACAGAGCATGTGGCCCAAACCGACACTGCCCATCAATTGAGTCTACATTTCAAGCTCGGTCTAAAACCATACTAAGATGCATTTGTAGCAGTCGAAGAGGCGCAGGAAGAGCCTACACCATTCACTCCGATGACATAGTGACACAGTGCCTGACCACACAGGGGTCCAACTGATTTTAGCTGTGATAGATTATTGCATTTCTTATATTGATTCCCTGACATTCGTGTATAGTTGTATATGTACAGGGCTAGTATAAATTCATTTATCTGCAAGTTGTATGAGAAGAAAAAGGGACTATGTTGATTGATTCTGTTTTCTTGCAGGTAATATATCATTTCATGCAAATTCCCTTAATGCAGAAATAACACCGCTGGCAGATAGAGGCTGTTGTCTCACATGGCGAAGGCTAAGCCAGGCCTTCGGAGAACAAGGTTATGATATCTTTGAAAGACAAATGCAGAAGGATAAAACCCCAGGTCGCAAATCCCAACAGGTCGCATATCTTCGATTTTTTGCCTTTTGCGACCCTGCGACCCAGCGACCTAGTAGCAAGGTCGCAAGGTCGCATACCTTCGGTTTTTTGCCTTTTGCGACCCTGCGACCCAGCGACCTAGTCGCAAGGTCGCAAGGTCGCATACCTTCGGTTTCCGGCCTTTTGCAACCCTGCGACCCAGCGACCTAGTCACAAGGTCGCAAGGTCACATATCTTCAGTTTTCGGCCTTTTGCGACCTTGCGACCCAGCGACCTAGTCGCAAGGTCGCAAGGTCGCATACCTTCGGTTTTTTCACCTTTGCGACCTCGCGACCCAGCGACCTAGTCGCAAGGTCGCATGCTCTCATTTTATTACAACTTGCGACCCTGCAACAGCAGCCAGGTCGCAGGTTGCCACAGCAACCAGGTCGCAAGTCGCAATAGCGGCTCAGGTTGCAGGTCGCAAAGGGACTGGGTCGCAAGGCAACCCAACGGTCAGGAAGATGAAAGGTCCAGGAAGCCCAAAGGGCAGGTTTTTTTTTATAAATACTCCTTCGGGAGCTTGTATAAGGGCTTTTCTTTTGGAGACTCAAGAGCTACATTGTATTGCATTGAGAGATCATATACTTAAGCATATGAATACGAATACTTGTTAAAACCCCTTTGTCGGATGATGTGTTTTGCTGTGACAGCACTGTGTGTATTCCTCGAACAGTTTTCAGAACATCTTATGATTAATGAAACTGCATTTTCAATGACATCATTTATGCATCATGTTTATCTATGTCTGTGTTAATGATGTTCAGCCTTCATTGCTTTCTAAATGAATGTTAATACCTTTGTCTATTAGCATTACGCTTTATCTTTCAGGAAGTAAAGGGGAATCTCGCCATTGAGAACTATTTCTTTTGTGGTTGGATACCTCGCAAGCATAAACCCCAAAGACGTGTCGTTAACTGCATCTCTTCGAGTGTATATGTTTTATTTATTCTCTTGCTACGCATAGTGTTGTGGACATGTTCAATGCATCAATCATGTATTTTGTATCCTATGAATAAGTGTGTGCCCGCAGGTTCAATCAGGTTCTTTTGAGACCGGAAGGAAGGTGTCTTAAGCGGTAGCCAGACCCACACCTCGGACGGGATCCCTACTCCAAACGGTTTAAGGTCTAATTGGGACTTTCTACCGGGGAGATCCCCTACTGTTGGCCGGACATATTTACCCGTCAACATAATTGGCGCTAGAAGGAGGGCCTGAACCTCCGACCAGATGTTTAAAGAAAAGGGGGGGGGCTAGATGACAAGCTGAGCCCTTAGAGCCTGCAGTTAATCTCATATCTGTAATGGCTCGTCCCCAAATCATTCTCCCGAGATGTTTGTCGG
This sequence comes from Pinus albicaulis, assembly GCA_034641835.2. Taxonomy (NCBI): domain Eukaryota; kingdom Viridiplantae; phylum Streptophyta; class Pinopsida; order Pinales; family Pinaceae; genus Pinus; species Pinus albicaulis. The sequence continues at coordinate 292,662,974 of CM076578.1, forward strand.
AGTTTTATGAACCTGGATACTTCATCCCCGATAAACTTATGTATCACTTGTCCCAGTTAAAATTTGATGGTGAAAATGGGGTGTCCATAACCCAACACTGTTCATATTTTTGTGACTTTGGTGAGTGTTATGAAATTGACGATGAGGGTTTGTTTTGTTTGCTTTTCTTCCTCACCCTCGAAGGTCGCGCTAAGCAATGGTGCTGCACTTTGCCAGAATCTTCCATCCATTCATTTGAACAACTCGCCAGTGAATTACAACAAACTTTTCACAGGTATGATTTTTATAACGTTTTACTAAAGATAAATGACATCAGAATGGAACCTCATGAATCTTTAGATGAGTTCTCTATTAGATTCGCTCATTATTGTTTCGAGTTCCCTGAAAAGGATGTCGATTGGAGGTTGTTAAGAGAACAGTTCGCATATGCGATTCTCGTTTCCCTTGAACCATTTCAGTTAGCAACCCGACCTGAGCCTAGTGTTCCCTATGACAACTCCCCAGTCAACGGTTGTTCTGAATTTGAGTCTTTCACGTACCGTGTTGAATCTGAACACCCCAGTGGCTCATTATCTCTTTTGACTCATGAAACCTTCCCCAAGCTCACTCGATGTCTCCCTGGACTTAGTCCTAAATCTGGTTCACATTCGGATTATGAATCTGGTTCACAGTCGGATTATGAATCTGGTTCATATTCGGATTATGAATCTGGTTCACATTCGGATTATGAATCTGGTGCATATTTGGATTATGAATCTGGTTCCGATTCGGATGATGAATCTAGTTCACATTCGGACTATGAATCTGGTTCACATACGTATTATGAATCGACTCCTACCCCGCATAAAGTTTATTCCCTTACAAGGCCTGTCAAATCATTGTGTCCTCTGAACGACACGGATGTGCATGTTGAAAAACCTCGTATGGTTAACACCCCTGCGATTCAATATTTTCGTTCATTATTTCCTAGTTTGTTTCTCGATCCCGCCACACCAGTAATTTCTTCGAGACATTCAAAATTGCCTTATACTGGTATTGGCAACAATCATAAGCACGCAGATGGTGTTTCACAATCACAGTCCAAAATCGATGAATCTTTTAAATATGATTTTTCTCACTTGGGATCTTTAGACAGCCATAGGAGCGATTCCCCATCTGAACAACTTCAAGATGTTCCCTCTATTGATCCATCCCAGTCGGTAACTCTCGGGGAGTCTGACATCTCAGGTACCCAATTCGATCAAATCAATGATTACAGTGATCCCTGCTTATCTGAAAACATGTTCAATCGTACCACAGAGGACTATCACTTGGATCTCTTGGCCGACCCTATGAAGACATCTGAATTCGATGATTCGCTTTCAGAAGATTCAAGTACCCGCCAGAAAATTGAAATGCTTCAGCTTCCGCTGACCATTTCTGAAATGACAATTCCCCAGTACCATGCTCCTTCCAGCATAAACGCGTCGAATTCACCCCATCCTGGCAAATCTGGAGAATCCGACATTTTGGATTATCAACCTGTCAGTGCGCAAACATTTGACCAAATTGATACAAAGCCCACTGACATTTTGCAACTCACCACAATCCATGGTCACATCCAGTCGCTTGTTGATCTTGCCCAACCATCAAAGTTGGGAAGCCCTCCGCTCGAAATTCTGGAGTTTGTTCAAGGCAGTGAGGAATTGCAGCCTACATTGAAAGTGGATTCGAATCCTCATACCCTTGACCAAACCCAAGAGCAACCTCGAGCTAGGGTTTTCCAAACTAGGGTTTCTACGCTTGGATGCGCATGCATCTATAATTCGCCTGGCACTTGCTTATTGTTTCCATTCCATAAAACTGATGATCCTCACTACCATAATGAGCATGCTGGTTCATTCGACCAACCCCATCCGGTGAAAGTGTTTGCCAATAGCAACTGGCTTGCCCATCACCCCTCAGATCCAGGATCGTGCACGAATGATTTTGTGTCATTTATCAATAATGTTGAGTTTCAAGAACATATTACTGGTTATCAAGATGAGAATGGGATTCAGCTTGCGCAATCTGTTCTGGCATGTTCTTTCGTAGGTATCTATGATCATTTTGCCGTTGCACCTGCTCCTCGGGTAAGTTGCGCTACTGTTACACTTTTTTGGATATTAGCTCTGGTCCTGATCATTGTTGTTCTTGCAGGTCAGGGACTAATGTGGTGGCTGGACTGGAAAGCTGATTTTACATAACCCGACCGCATCATTGGTTAAACTAGGGTTTAGGTGTAGGCTAGCTAGGACCTGCAATAAAATTTTTAGTTCAAAGTTAATTAGGTTTACTTGCCAAATTTTTACTTCATAGGTTAAAAGTTTCTTTTGTTGTTTTTGTTTACGATTAATATCTTAGGCAACATCATGTTACAAGTATTTTCTTTTCAGTTGCTTGTTGCTACATAAATAATCATTGCTTGTATTACGTCTCTTTGCCACCTACAACTGGTTGATCGTTCTCACACATGGCGTTGCATTGCATCTTAAGCCTCGCCTATTTCATTGCGTCGTACTCTTTCTTCCTCACATCATTTCTGTCATGTCGCCTACCGCTGCATAAGCCCTCATTGCAACCCTATCACCTTGCAGTCTTGTTTTTCCCTGATTGCTGAAGCAGTAACCCCATTGTTTTTGTGTGAGGTTGTGGTGGCTATCTCAAGAGGCAGCTTTCTCTTAGGACCAGCCATCAAAGTCGCATTCTCAACAAGATGCCTGTGAGTCTAAACTCATTTAGCCAGGGAGATATGAGTCGGTTGCTTGTAGGAGACCTTATGAGTTTGAAATGGCCCATACCCGTAAGCCTAAGCCTTGGACCCAGCATAGTCTTGGATGTTTTAATGATCTGTTTTGCGCACTTCGCCTATTGTGGTAAATGGGATGTGAAGGTTTGGCACAAGGGAAAACCCAAATCAGGATATCTTTCAGTTTCTGTAAAACAAGAAACAACCTCTCTTGCTCGTAAAATAAGTCGGGATCCCTCATCCGCCCATGAAAAATAAGTGCCACGAGCACATGAAAATAAGTGCTGCAAGCACATGAAACAAATAAGGGTAAAGGATCGAGAAAGGCTTCCTGTGCAAATAGGTAATGCAACGACTCCGCTGGGGTACTAACCAGGCTCGCTGGCAGCGGAGCAACGTCTGTGATTTCTTGAAGTGACTCCGCTGAGGTACTGTCCAGGCCTACTGGCAGCGGAGCAACACCAGAAGCTTACTTTAAAAATCCTGAGAATAATAAACCCAATGCCTTGCTCTTCACATCATCAACAAGCTACTAGCATCTGTGAGCCATCTCTTTGATGTGTTTCTTATTAGCGGGACTTAGTTGAGGCACAAGGATTGGGCATACCTGTAAAGGGCAAAAGTAATACAAAGGGTACCCACGGAACTTGTTCAATATTACCTTGCATCATTATCCGGACTCAGACTATTGTGGTGATATTGACAGAGATGCTGGATTCTACCAGTGGTTCGCCATTTGTTGTAGCCGCTACAACACCACCCAAAATTTTGGCTATATTTAAAATTTTGGGTCCCCCTATGCTCGTTTAGTTGTCAAGGTCTTTCACCGACCCTACAAATCAACTTCATCCTAGCGACCTATCCCCAACCCCTCATGAGTTGTCTCGCCATCATGATCAAATGTCGCTAGGGCAATCACACCATATGTGGGAAGGATCATCCATCGTACGCCCGAACACTCTTGTCGCAGTCGTGCCATGCGTAATGAGATTGCCATGCATACGTTTGAATGGAAACCTTTTGTGTATTGATGAATAAAAGCCTTCCCACTGTAGGTCATTAAGCTTTTGTTTGAATACTTCTCTAGGGCTTGTTGGTTTCATATGTTTTATCTGTCGTCATCATTATCAAGAATAATTATGATGTCGTTATGTTCCGCACAGGTCGACCCCACAGGTGACAAACTCCTCAGTCGTGTCAGGACATCAAGGGTAATAAAATTGGGCTCAACGACGAGGCCAAAGTGGCGGAACAGGGGAGGATCAGGAGCAAGTGATCAGTACTGTTAAAAGGAGGATGGTTTGATGCACATCGATCAGAAAAGAACCTTTTACGACACTGATGCAAAGGCCTCCTTCACTAGTGCGCACCAGATGCTTAAAGCGTTCCGTTTGGAAATGTCTAGATCCTACACCATATCATCTGAATGTCGAGGGGTGCATGCAAAGGAACATATTTCTCCACTTCGATGAATCTAGCCTGACGTTTAGCCCGGGGAACAAAGCGAACTCAGAATATTTCTCTAGACAATGACAATCTCATTCGAGGCATTCTCGCGCTGGGCAGCAGTGCGAAAACATACAGTGTGGTGTGGCAAGCCAACGACTGAGTTTCAAATATGAGAACGCTCCTTTCAAAAGCAACATGTATGAATCCTAAGCTACATGGTGTGAAATTATTTACGCTGCAAGGAGTACAATGTGGAGCAAGGAAATGACATTAAAACCCTAGTCTCCTTGTTCTTTCATATCCATAAAGTTTGTCTATGCGGGATCATGAGAGATGGGGAACCTCAAATTGAAACTAAAAGGTTATGTTTAAATGCATACACATTTTAATAGCTAGGCACGTTGGTGCATATGCAAATAAAGCTTTGGAACCACGAAATAGGAAGGGTAAATGTTAAAAGAGCCATCAATGTGGCTTGAGAAACACCTTTCAAACAAACTTCCTTCGTATTATGAGGTAAAGCAAATATTCAAACTAAAACAAAGCTCGTAAGCATATGGTTTCGAAAACCATAAAAATTATGAAGGGCGCACATTCAATTGGAAAGGGTGATGTTGTTATGTAATAAAATCAAAGTGCAAACCCATGTCATTTCCAAGTCATAAAAAATGTCAAACATTCGATGGCACGTACATGGGGTGGTCAAAGTTACGTTTGAAATGGAGGATCACAACTATATGTAGTCCAACGTTGCATGGCGCCAACGTGCATGGACACGTTTCATGGAGCCCGAGCCCGACGTTCGTTAGCTTGGAGCAAGATATACAATAAGTGGTCAAGCCTGCGTTTTATAACGGATTTACGATGAAAATATCGTAACAACTATTGGCGGGTTTAATCAAGAGGAATGCTGAACTATACGCAGATAAACGTTTGGAGAATATACATATATAACAGTCATCATAACTATAGTGCATGCAACTAAGGTGCGAAGGGAGTGAAGCCATACGTTTCAAACCATGAGAGATGGTGCAACACGTGGCATTCGGTGGCAATTTTTCCAATTCAGCAAATGTATTGAGCATATATAATGGTCGAAGGTTTATTTCTTAAAACATGGAGCGGGCGCGAAGATTCGATAGTGGAGTTATTTGTTATAAGTGTTGATGACCATTATGCTGAAACTACAAGATATGATGGTGGTGAAATTACTATGCGTGGAGTCCAACATCATTGGCAGGTAAGTGCGTGGAGCAGATATATGTTTGATGATCCAACGTTCGATATTCACGTTGCATGGAGCGGTCAACCCTATGTTTGAAGCCCAACACCAAACATCCATGGACACGTTGCACAAATTTAAATGTTCGATGGCACGATTGATGGCACCTTTCAACTTATGATAGAAAATTTGAGCAGGTATATTATACGACATTCAAAGCAAAACTTTTTAAAAAAACCTATAGTGGCCAGCATCATAACGACTATCAAACAGTCTGGCCAGAAGAATTACAGGATTATATGGAAACATCAGCGCGATTTTCACCCTGTTTTAAAAAGTTTAGAGCCGATATACATACGTTCGATAGTCCAAAGGCATGGCCACGTGGCATAGAACCCAACGTTCATTGGCAGATGTTTCAACCAGAATGAAACGTCCGAGCAAGGTATATACGTAGTAGTCAAAGGCTGGTTTGAACAGGGAGCAAGATATTAACCATGGCGCGTTGATAATCAAACTGCATGGATGAAATCTTTCACGTGTCTGTCCCAAGTCTGCATGGCAACCGTTGTCTAATTCATGCACTGCAACCAAAGGCACGGACCGAAAACCCAGCGCCACAAAAGGCATGCTGCGCTACTTTCAAAAGAATGGATAAAATCTGATTTTTGCAGCCTTGACGGCGATTTTCTGGGAGAGAATCTTTCTGCAAATGACCTGCGCTAGCCCCATTTAGAAAGATGCTATCAATATGGTTGTTACTGACCACATCGAGCTGTCTCCACTCTGTCCAAAAAGCACTGGAAAAAACTGGATCATCACATCACACGCAGATTCATTCAGTACGTTTTCTATTGCAGACTCACGAAGGAATGAGCTGCTTGCCACAAGAACAGATTGTCTATAATCCAGCATTGCACTAGCAAGAGCCACAGTAAAAGAGATGGGTCGACGCGTATGTCTGCATAGAGGTGGTGTTGCGACTGTAACGCATCGCTGAGTAGAGAAACGAAGATGGAACACTTAGACGTGCAGCTGATTTCCATGACAAGAGCCGAAAGTCTGGCATGCAATGATAACGCTCGCCCTGGCTAACATTCAGTGCAAGAAAAGGGTCGAATCCCTTCGCTTCTGGTTGCGTTAGCATGGCAAACAAAACTTCTGAGAAAATATGCGCCCCCTACAGTGCGCTGCGCCCAGCACAACCTCCATGACCTGTAAGTCCGAAATGCCTTCAACTGTGTCTCCAAGGCGCCCACGAGGTTACGAATATAGCCCGTTTATGCTGAAGGTCAGAGCTGGGTTACAGTTACACGTAATTTGCAGGCCTTACCAGCAGCCCAAGGAATTATTTCTAGTGAAGGCGTTGCCTTAAAGCGAGTTTCTGTGCGTAGTTAATCTTTGCAACCATTCCGAATTCATGGCTACGTTTGGGTTTTCCGCAGCCTCATCCCAAGAGTATCGTGAGGGCACCTCAAGGATTGGAAAATGTATTGTTAGTGCATATCATAATGCATGTCCCGGCAGGCATACAGAGCATGTGGCCCAAACCGACACTGCCCATCAATTGAGTCTGCATTTCAAGCTCGGTCTACAACCATAATAAGATGCATTTGCAGCAGTCGAAGAGGCACAGGAAGAGCCTACACCATTCACTCCGATGACATAGTGACACAGTGCCTGACCACACAGGGGTCCAACTGATTTTAGCTGTGATAGATTATTGCATTTCTTATATTGATTCCCCGACATTCGTGTATAGCTATATATGTACAGGGCTAGTATAAATTCATTTATCTGCAAGTTGTATGAGAAGAAAAAGGGACTATGTTGATTGATTCTGTTTTCTTGCAGGTAATATATCATTTCATGCAAATTCCCTTAATGCAGAAATAACACCGCTGGTAGATAGAGGCTACTGTCTCACATGGCGAAGGCTAAGCCAGGCCTTCGGAGAACAAGGTTATGATATCTTTGAAAGAATAATGCAGAAGGATAAAACCCCAGGTCGCAAATCCCAGCAGGTCGCATATCTTCGATTTTTTGCCTTTTGCGACCCTGCGACCCAGCGACCTAGTCGCAAGGTCGCATACCTTCGGTTTTTTGCCTTTTGCGACCCTGCGACCCAGCGACCTAGTCGCAAGGTCGCAAGGTCGCATATCTTTGGTTTCCGGCCTTTTGCGACCCTGCGACCCAGCGACCTAGTCACAAGGTCGCAAGGTCGCATATCTTCAGTTTTCGGCCTTTTGCGACCTTGCGACCCAGCGACCTAGTCGCAAGGTCGCAAGGTCGCATACCTTCGATTTTTTCACCTTTGCGACCTCGCGACCCAGCGACCTAGTCGCAAGGTCGCAAGGTCGCATGCTCTAATTTTATTACAACTTGCGACCCTGCAACAGCAGCCAGGTCGCAGGTCGCCACAGCAACCAGGTCGCAAGTCGCAATAGCGGCTCAGGTCGCAGGTCGCAAAGGGACTGGGTCGCAAGGCAGCCCAACGGTCAGGAAGATGAAAGGTCCAGGAAGCCCAAAGGGCAGGTTTTGTTTTATAAATACTCCTTCGGGAGCTTGTATAAGGGCTTTTCTTTTGGAGACTCAAGAGCTACATTGTATTGTATTGAAAGATCATATACTTAAGCATATGAATACGAATACTTGTTAAAACCCCTTTGTCGGATGATGTGTTTTGCTGTGACAGCACTGTGTGTATTCCTCGAATAGTTTTCAGAACATCTTATGATTAATGAAACTGCATTTTCAATGACATCATTTATGCATCATATTTATCTATGTTTGTGTTAATGATGTTCAGCCTTCATTGCTTTCTAAATGAATGTTAATACCTTTGTCTATTAGCATTATGTTTTATCTTTCAGGAAGTAAAGGGGAATCTCGCCATTGAGAACTATTTCTTTTGTGGTTGGATACATCGCAAGCATAAACCCCAAAGACGTGTCGTTAACTGCATCTCTTCGGGCGTATATGTTTTATTTATTCTCTTGCTACGCATAATGTTGTGGACATGTTCAATGCATCAATCATGTATTTTGTATCCTATGAATAAGTGTGTGCCCGCAGGTTCAATCAGGTTCTTTTGAGACTGGAAGGAAGGCGTCTTAAGCGGTAGCCGAACCCACACCCCGGACGGGATCCCTACTCCAAACGGTTTAAGGTCTAATTGGGACTTTCTACCGGGGAGATCCCCTACTATTGGCCGGACATATTTTCCCGTCAACAGTGTTGTAGGTTGAACAGAAGTTGTAGCAGTTGCAGCAGTTTGAGGCTGAGTCTGAGGTGTACTAGGCCCAGGCTGTTGAATAGAACCAGGTGTAGGGACTTGAACAATAGGTTGGACAGGTTGCTAGGTTGGACCAGAAACCAAAGGATATCCATGTTGATTAGGTAACTGCACATTAGGTTGCATAGCCTGTTGAATTTGAGATGGATTCCACACCATGTTTATTCCGAGGTATTGACCTGTAGAAGGTTGTGCATATGAAGGACCATAGCCTGGTTGAACATAGGGTAGATAATTAAGTGGTAAATTTCCAGCTCCTTGTAAAAATGATTGACCGGCAGGAGGTTGGAAACCTTGAGTTGGGTACTGACCTTGAGGTTGATAACCTTGAGGCACGTACTAAATCTCGGGTTGATAAGGACCCTGAGGAATATACTAATTTTGGCGTTGACCTTGGGGTATGTACTTTCCTTGAGGTTGATAACCTTGAGGTATGTACTATCCTTGAGGGAAATCTCTAGGTAAATAATATTGTCCTACAGTTTGTCCAGGTAAAAAATTACCTTGAGGTTTCCCCCCATGCGGTAACTGACTACCTTGAGGTTTCCCCCCAGGCGGTAACTGACTACCTTGAGGTTGAGGATTTGGAATATTACCAAACATCATAAAAAATTTCTCTGCGTTCAATGTTTCAGTTTTAGCTCCATTTGTACCAGTTGATAACACTTGTTCAGTTGGTCGAGGATTTGCTCTTGAGAAAGTACCAGAGAGCGACTGGTACCCCGAAGGAACAGAAGGACCACCATATAAAAATGTTTTCGGTGATTGGGAAAACATAGATGACTCACCTGACATGATTGATGAAGGATAATAACCTCTTGGTGTAGGATGAAAAGGAATTCGAGGTGGTTAAAAACTAAGACCTGGGTTTTGTAAAAAATCTGTCAATGATAAATACCAAGCGTCACTTCTAAAAGGATTGTAGAATATTGATTCACGCTCCCTAAGATTCAAAGTCTATTGGGTTTTGGGAAGAGTTACGTCTTCATATGGACCAACAAGTTCTTCAATAGATATGAGGTCAGAAGGAATATTTTCAGTAATGATATGTCTTACCCTAGGTGAACCAGGATCACTAGAAGTTGGAGTAACAAATCCTGAAGATGGTTCCAATAAAGCAGGTTCAGTGTCAGGTTTAGAAATCTCAGGTTTTTTAGCTAATTCACTGGAAGGAGGAAAGCTACCAATAACTTCGAAATCTGAAATCAGATCTTGAATATGCTCTATTGTTTGTAATTGATAATCAGGATGAACAACTATAGATGAATCTCCTGCTTCTGTTGATCTAATTCTACTGTCACTAGGTGATACTAGAGCTTGTAGCCCTTCAAGTTGGCTTGGTGTATACTCAGGGGGCTTCCCCTGGAGTCTACGCGATTGTCTTGGTAATTCAGCCACAATTAGAAATTATTAATCACACGCAATCAAATAAAAATTTCAATGAAAACTCCTAGAGTCACTAAGGAAACAAACAAATGAATCACACGCCTAAAAATCTAGGAGATCAAACCACACACAAAAAGTAACTTCCCACACTAAAAACACTAGTTGGTGATGAAATCCAACATCGTAGTATTCAATGTAGAAAGGGCGGTTGGAACAGTTACCCTGACAACCTGCTTAATGAAATAGACCGGTGCAAGTTCTTCACTTAGACCATCTCGAGTGAAGATAACCCTCCGGAGAGTCCAAGTGAGTCTAGTCGACGTCTACTCTAGGTACAGTGGATCTTTCCTCCACCGTCACCTTAGGAAAAAACCATAAGATTATGGTCACTATGGTTACCAACAGGAACTAATATACCTGGGGGAATAGTCTACGGTCTGACATACGCGCAATGGCAGAGTAACAAAGCTAAATCCCCCTGAAGGCTCCTTGACATAATCCAAGGTATACCGAAAAGTGACCCCAGGCTCCTTGACAATGGTCTATCCGAGGTTTACCATTGTTAATACGCGCATATCTTCTATCGTTCCCAATGAGATAGAATTGATTATCCCACTGGTTCAGATATGACCACGTGCTTGACTCGTTTAAGAGGAGCTTCCCAGAGCATACAAGCGACTATTGGATTTTCTCCTACTGCAAGATCAACTTAATTATTTGTTTTAATTGTCTTGGACAGTTAATTACTCCCTACTCCAAGACACTAGCCTAAGCTATATTGGTGAAAAGAGCCCTAGAAATATAAAAATTACTAGATTGATTTTAATTTAAGCGTTGATTTTAAAATATGTTTCTTAGGAAAATAGGTGCGAAAGTGAAACTGATGATATATAGTGACCTGACTCAAAACACACTAAAAAAATGCATCTATTATGAGAAACAATCTTTTTTCTTTCAATGAATTCTATCTAAAGGAAGAGTTGAGAAATGCAAACTTTTTTAAAAACAAATCATTCCTTCAAACAAGAATAAATGAAAAGAAATCTAATTTCAACGAGAACTCAAAATGATCTAATGCTCAATAAGAAATTCCTTTTATCCAAGATCGAAACTACAGACCAAGTTTTTCTTCAAAAGACACTACAATTTCTAGAAATAACACTCAAAGCTAAAAACACTATTTTTGAGATCTAAAAACTCTAAGACTAAATTTGAATTAAAACTTCAAATATTTTGAGGATTTTTTGCTTAGCTTGTAATATAACTAAGAAATTCTTTTCTTGGATCAACAAGAACTCGAAAAACATCCAATTTCGTTTTTAAGTGAAATTCCAAACTTATTAACGAAAGTATTTTAAAGATTTGCAAATGAGAAAAATGGGATATAAATCTCATATAACAATTTCTGCTAATATCTCAGACTCGGCAAGAAAACAAGGGAATACCAATGACCTAAAGGTATACCAAGGTTTCTAATCTTTGAGCGAGATAAAGACAAAGCAAAAATCCTTATAACATGCAGATCTTTCAGAAAATCATTCAAAACTAAAAATGCTGAAATAAACTCTTAATCAAGGCTTCCTGATAGAAGATAAAAGTCTAGGTATTCACTAAGAATCAAACAAACTAATCCAGAAAAGAATATTTTAATGTTTTTCAAAAAATTTCACAGGGTCCATAGGATTTAGTGCAAACCAGTGCGGTCCCGCACTGTGGGTACAGGAAAAGTGCAGAACTGCTCGCACTGTCCCTAAAAGAAAAGAGCGGACACAAGAAAAATAGAGAAAAAACAAAAAATTCTCAAGCATTTCTCAGGGATTCTGCAGGGACAAACCACCCAAGCCAGTATCAATCAATCAAAATAAAAAAAATAAAAGATTCACAAGTCAAAAAATAAAAGAAATCAAAGTTCAAAATCCCTTCCCCAGTTGAGTCGCCATTTTGTTGGACGGATAAGTCGTTCTTGAGGACAAGACAGACCTCCCAAGTGTCCTATGGAAAATTAGCAACAAACGGAAAATTAAATATATCTTTCTCTAGATATATCACGATTCATGATTAAATGTTATAAAGCCTTAACGATCCTACCTTTGATCCAACGCTTGTTTGTAGTAGTAGGCCTTCAGTCGCCCAAAAGAGTTGCCTTTGAAGATCTGAAATCACAAACAAGTAAACATCAAATAGCACCTACATAGCATATATTCATAAATCATATCTATTATGGTGATCAAGGAATCCATAAAATAAACCAATCAATTGACAGCTTATTGAGAAAAACGGATTTATTTGTATTAACTTTAAATAAGAAGAGCCTTACAACTGTGTCCGCCTTGATGTCATACAGGCCTTCCTAGGGCCCGAAACAGGCATTTCATTTACTCTGACAAGCCTTGAACTCTTCCAATCGGGATACATATAGGTATGTAATCCAACCCACATAAAATCTCAGCGAAAAGGGTCTGAATTTCAACAACATTTCACCTCCAACAATACTAAAACTTCAACTCATCAATTGTAACCCTTTGAGGCTGCCCTATGCCTCCTTTTATAGTGAAATAGAGGAAGTTACATCTCCATACAAGAAGGGATAGAATCCTCCTTCAAAGGGATTAGTTCCTTACATCAAGGGGTTAGATCCTTAATGGATGGGATGCATGAACTTGAAAAGAGCAAACTTTCCACCATAGGAATGTTTCTAGAAGCTTCCAAAAACGACTCAAACTGAGCTTCTAGATTTTACTTGCACCTTTTCTTATCTTTTACAGGGGTTTGCACCCTTAATAAACATAAAGTGCATTTGGCTATGCATGATTTATAGCCAAAAGGTGCGGGACCGCAGGCAATACTAAGAGAAAATGTGGTACAAGAGTTTTAAGACTTTTATGAGCTTTTCTTTTTAATTTCAAGGCTTGACTTTAGGAACTTTGATATTGTAGACTTCTAAGGGAGTACTAAAATTTCATGGTGACAAATTTCAGTGCAACAATGCTCTACAATGCCTACATTCTTAGCAGTGGGAAATGAAGGGTTTCAAGAACAAGGAAATCTTGAAGGATATTTCATGGAGTATGTGTCTCAATCTCAGAGATTCAAATATCACTTAATTTTTCAAGAATTTTATCAAATTAAGGACAATAGGAGACCCAGGAATCACAATAGAGGTGGAGGATTAATTCAGAATCATAATCTACATCGAACTATGGGCATATTTTTCTTACCCAACTTTGATGGGTCATCTAAATGCATGGCCAAATAATGGGTAGAGAAGCTTTACCTCTACTTCCAACTGAACAAAGTACCAGAGATCGAGGCCATTAAGATAGCAGCACTACACCTTGAGGGTGAAGCACATGATTGGTTGTCCCATGGCTTGCCTACATTGGGTCATGCCAATGTAACTGCACATTGAGAGTTCACAAGGAGGTTGGTGGAGAGGTTTGATAGAAGAGATCCTGAGGCACCATTCATGGGGATAGCAAAGCTCAAACAATAAAGTAATCCAAAAACTTATATTTCTAAGTTTTTAAAACTTTCTGTTATGGTTCTTGATTTATCTGCAGTAAGAAGGGTCTATATGTTTGTTGATGGGTTAGAATAACCTCTTCATGGGTTGGTTAAGTCTACCAAGCCCACTACCCTTCAAGATTTCATTGAAAGGGATAGAGATCTATAAGATGCCTTGCCAAAAAAGGCAACATTTCAGCAAAATCCCTCTTTTCCATCAAAGGGAAAAGATGAGAAGGCTCCTTTCTCAAAAGAGATCCAACGTAAAAAACCTCTTAGTGATGATGTCCAAAGAGATTTGAGGAGAACGAAGCTTTGCTTCACATGCCAAGAATCTTGGGTAACCAAACATAGATGTGCAGTAGGAAAGGCACACTATATAGAGGTATTCTCATACGATGAGGAGGAAGAAGAAGAGGAACCAAAAAGAGGTAACAGCGCTGGCATAGCAGGAGATGATCCATCACCATCAAGAGATGGGAATGGAGCATTTGCTCCAATTGGAGGGGCTCTTGCATCACTGAGAGGAGTACCCAAGTACTTGACCTTCAGGATTCGAGGTTCCATCTTAGATCAGAGGGTTTCTGTTTTGATTGATAGTGGGGCTACCCACAATTTTATTGATGCCCAACTAGTACAGAGGAGGGAAATACCCACTGATGATTTTGAGTGATTTTATGTTTTGGTCCCAGGAGATACAACTCTGTAGTGCATGCATTATGTTCCATCCTTAATTTGTCACCATGGGGACATATACATTTACTAATCACTTATTTGTGGTTAACATACCTGACACCAATGTGATATTAGGTATGCAGTGGTTGATTACTTTGGGGAAGGTCACCACAAATTGGGAGACTTTACAGACAGAATGGGTGGATAGAAAGAGTGGAAAAAATCATATGATTAAGGGCATGCACACATATCCATCACATACAACTTCCACACAAAAATCAGAGATGGATTTGCGCAATGGAAGCAAGTACCTAACATTCCCATCTATTATGCACATGAATTTGGCCCATGGGACATTATTTTTTTGTGGCAACCCACCTGGGAGGCCACCTGATCCAGATTTGGTGAGGCATGTTTCACATTATGATGAACCATTCATTGATCCAGGAGTAATGGGAGCATTGGGAAGTCATGGTACACCGTTGAGAATCTTGGGTAGACTCAAGGAGGAGGGAGACATTCTCCCAACAACATCATTACCCACTCTCATTTCAGATTCTGCGCTGAGAAAGGAGAAGCATGGGGAGGATAGCAACCTTCCAACATGTGACTTTGGCATGGGAGGTTTCAAAGAGAAGGAAAACCATATGACATATGTTCTTTGTGATATATCATCAGCACTATCACTATGGAGGATAGATCCCTATTGGAAATCCCAGTTGTTGGTGGATTATTCCAAGGATCTTTTTACATGCATGATACTTGATGACCAACTACATGAAGATGGATATTCAGTCCAAGATGAAGTCATCTATTATCATGGTAGGATCTTCTTATCTAGAGCTTCCAAGCTCAAGGATAAGTTACTACAAAGAGCACATGAAGATTTTTTCTTTAGCCATACTTGTTCCATGAGATCCTACAACACTATCATGGAGGGATACACTTGGGAAGGCTTTGAAGAGGAGATATATTAGCATTTGAAGATATGCATGGATCATGTGGAGATGGGAGAGATACATAACTCTATGAAGGATTTATTACAGCCACCTCTTTCCTCTTGTGGAATGAGAGTGTATCTATCTATGGACCACTCCATTTGTATGAGCAGAAATTATGTTAAGGAACATGTTTATGTGCATGATGTTTCACTTGATGATTATTTTCATTCATTTACCATGTATATGCAGGTCATTTCTCTAAGGAGGATCATTCATACATATAAACTTCATGGCCAAATATGGGCCATAAACATTTCTGAACATGGCCACTCCCTAGGAGGATATAGGGATATGTTGTATCACTCTGGGTGCACTCCAAAGGCACCAAACATTTCTCACCTTTTCAGAACTTGTGAGAAAACTCGGGCAACAAGTGACTGGTGGGGAAACCACTTACCATATCACTATCTGATTTAGTCAAGAGATATATTGTGCTAGTTCCACATGTGGGACTATGACCCACCTCCATTTTCTCATATTGTTGTTCATATGTACTTGGTTTTGATCCCATACATTGATGATGTACTTATTATTTTTATGGGAATGTTTGGAGGGAGGATGGAAGGACTGAATGTGCCCATTGGGAGAGAGATTCTCCATGTTCATTATGCTACATGTTTCATGGAGGACATTGGGAAAACCATGATTTTTTCATTGGATCTATTGCTTCCTTGTGGGATGATTCATTTTCATCTCATGAGAACTTGGGAGGAGCATTCCATGGAGGGATGGATTGGGAGACACTTAGCTTATGAGGGAATCTTATCACATGGAGGTGTCACCAATAATGGAGGAGAAGAGTTGTAACACTCACCTTTTTAGTTTCTTGAGGACAAGCAACATTTCGGAGGGCAGGACTATACTGTTCCCAATTATCCATGAGCTAGTTGGAATATTAATTTTTGTTTTTATTTCTTGTTTAATGAATAAGAGGATAATGGAGATCCATAAATATCCTTAAATATGAATAAAATCAATGCCAATGTGAAAGGAGGACATCTTGGCAGCTTATTTGAGCACCCTTAGGTGCGAAAAGGGGCTAGAACACCTTGACTGTGTCAACTTTGACCAAATCAACAACGTTGTCATGGAGTAGTGGTATTCAATGAGGGACAATGCAGTTTTAGATGGAGTCTCTTTGCATGGAAGTAGTGTCATTAATGGATGGGGATTAGGGTTAGAAATTTCATTTCTTATATAAGGAAGAGGATGGCAGCCATATTGCATGAGGTTGATATTATGATATGTTATGTTTTGATATATGGTTTGTTTAGAAAATATAGCTTTCTTTAGTTGTTTAGCTAGGATTACAGTGTTGTTTAGCATAGGTTGTTCCTGATCAGGAATCCCACCTCTTTCCTAGAGATGCCTCTTGGAATATTTTTCACTACATTACACTATCAGGCATTTGGCCAAAGCTTCATCTTTCATCTACAGCACAAATTCTATTGAGGGTTGAGTTGTGTTGTAGGTTGCAGCAGTGGAGAATATCTTTGGGTCACTTCAATGCTTATTTTCAATGGAGAAGGGTTCCTTTCCCTTGGGAGGATAGTAAGGAAGGCCCTTAAACTTATTTTCATATCTTGGCATCAAGCCACTTATTTATTTTCCCCTACAACGTAGTTTCTGTCTTGATCTGCGTTATTTTGAGGGAGGAGTTGCAGGGTGGTTTCAATACACCATTTGGGGAGGAGGTTTTCTAGAGAAGGGATCAGCCTTTCATCTAGAGGATCTATTGGAGGAGGCTATCTTTCTTATTATATCAGTTCAGCCAAAACTTTCCAGATATATTGTTGCAGTGAATTTTCAGCCCTAGGGCTTTTATTCAGATCTTATACATTGGCATATTGTTGAAATCCCTTTGGGGGTTATTTTTTGAAGGTTATATAGAGCCTAGATCTACATTTGTTGTATCTTTTGAGGCATGTAACATCCCTCGATCTTGTATGTTCATTTTTTGTAGCAGTGTACTTTATGACTGCATTGTAGCACTCTTCCAACATTTTGATATATAGCAGCAGCACCTCTTTTGAGGGTTTTGTCCATTGGAGCCTTATTCTATCTTGTCGTACATTTTATGGCCAAATTATTATGCATATTTTTCTATTTTTATAATGATTATAAGGTCTCCATATTGGCCTCTTGATTTTATATGATGTTATACACTGTTATTCCAACATTTTGCACTATATTCCTGCTTGTCCCATTTGGGAATATTACACTCGGATGAGAGTTATATAACTCTCGTCTAAGAGTTTATTAAACTCCTAGGCAAGAGTTATATAACTCTCGTCTAAGATTTTATTAACCTTTAATCGAAACATTTTATCTTCGGCCGATGGAATCTTTCAAAGATTCATCATATCATTGTAGTGTTTTAGGCGAGAGTTGTATATAAATACTCTCATTCGAAAGATTAATTCCACAATATTCCACACACCAATCTGAACCAATGAAGGTGTGAAGGTGAAAAGGTGCGAATTTTTTTTGTGCGAAGGTGTGAATTTTTTTTGTGCGAAGGTGAAGATTTATTTTTGCAAAATTGTTGGCAAAAAACGAGATCTCTGAGCAAGACCCAGGTTCAGGATGGAGGCCAACAAGGTTTCTGTAGTAGTCTAGCACAACGCCGAAATTTTCACCCTAATCCAAGGAGCAGAGCATCTCACCCAAGGCATTCCATGACCTTAGTAAGATTAGGAGACAGATCATGTACCATACGATTACAACCATGAAGAACAACTAAAGTAACTTGAACCAACAAACAGATCTCACTTCTATGTATATGCCATTACTCATCAAGCATGTTCAGGATACTTAGTTAAAATTTAAAACATGGCATACATTCATAATAAGAAACTAAGTAACACTCAACTCAGAACATTAAACACAACAAGAATCATATTTCATCATCAGCATCAAAAAGAATACATCACTCTGCAGCGTCTATTACATGGTGATTCAATACAACAGAGATCTCACAGAGGTCTCCTATGGCTCTGCTCTCACTCAACCCTATGTCACACTGACTAACTAACTCATCCACGCTGACTGATTGCCTATTTGTTCTTCCGCCAATCGTGACTGTCAGTATTTCCTATTTTCCTTCCTGCTGCTTGCCGCTTCTTCTTGATTACTGGGAGTTCTGTTGATTGTCCTTGTCTCCCATATCATCCATCTACGTTATTCTCCACAACTTCCGTGCCACCTATCTTCCGGCTATCTGCAACCGTGACAGCTCCCCGTCTACCTTGATTACGCTCCACCACCTATTCTCTGCACCTCAAAACTATTTCTTTTTCAAAACAAAGGCCCCAATAAGCCTCGACCACATGCTATTGACTCGTATCAAGTCAATATTTTCTGTTGTTGCAGCTTCCATCGGTCTATCGGCTTCTAAGGCTGACTTTATCTTCTTTTTTTCTTCACTCTGTCCAAACAAAAGACCCAAATCTGGAACATTTTTCAATGTTGAAGGCTTGAGTTTTGTGAACTCGGTGATTGCCTGTTGCAATTATCTAATTAGTTGTTTGGATTTGGTGGCGAGTATTTCAACCTCAGTTTCATTTGCTACTGGCAGCAGCTTGCTAAATACCTCTTAAACCTTTGGCCTGGCTTCGGCTACCATATTTTGTATTGCTTCTTCTTTCTTCTTGACTAGTTTCCTTAGCTCTCTGAGGACCTAATTTGTGGCAGCGAAGTTCTCTTATATCTTCTGTATTTTGGTTTCCAGTACCTTCGCTTGGTTGTATAGTTGGGTTATGCCGACGGGATCAGTGGCTTCTTTGATCTCTTGTGAAATTTGTTGAAGTTGTGCTGAGATAGATTGGGATTTCATGGTTAACGAGTAGAGCATTCATGTAAATGTTTCAGTAGGTTTTAGGCCTCTTTAACTGTCATCCCCAGGGTTTCCTCCATTTCGGTTACCTACTTTTGTTTCTCGGTAACCTTCTCAGCATATATCACAACGGGGTCTGGTAATGGTGGTCTGGCAGCTAGCGTTTGTTTGAGCTCTTGGTTTTCCTACTGAGGTTTTCACATGTCATTTTCACTCGGATAGACTTTTTGACCATGAGCAGGCTGATATGTCCTCCAACGTCTTGTTATCCTGGGAAATTACTGTTGGCCAGAGGTCCTTGAAGATATATTTTACCTTTTCCAACTGCTCCTATAGACTTTCCTTCTCCCATTTTAGCTGATGGTGATCTTCAGTAAACACGATGACCTACTATTGTTGCTACTCGAACCTTTGTTGGAGGTCATTTTGCAGCCATTTTACCTAATGTTCTGCTCGCTGAATGAATTTGTATAGTTGTCTAGTCCCCAAGTTCTGCATGATCTCAGCACCTGACATGTCCTGGGTTGGCGGTGTTTCCTTGAGGGGTTGTCCGCTGGCGATTGATCTCCTTGAGTGCTCATGCAGTGATGTGGATTGGTTCTATTGCAGAAGCTAAGGTTCTGGGCTATTCATGCTAGCGGTCAGTTGAATTGGCTGAAGTATTAGGTTGGCTTTCTAAAATGGGTTCAGCTCTTTTGCTGAGGACATTGTATCTGCAGTAAAATATCCTACTTGAACTAATATTTCTAGGAAAGTGCCCTGCCCCACCAAAGGTTGGTTAACCTCAGGTACCCTAGTCGTACTCGAGTTAACTTCTACCTCGGTGTCCCCATTTTTCTTGCTTCTTAGACTTACTAGGTCTGAGATAGTTACTGAGGTGGATGGAGTGTGGGTGGATTGGTATTTGGAAGTAAATGAATTATGGGGTGATGAATGGTGAGTATGAGGTGAAGAGGTGTGAGTGTGGGGTGGAGATGATGTCTAAATATTCAAAACCAAGAAGGGATCAAACACTGGTAGTACAGAGGTGACGTGGGTGGTAACCTATGGCTCTTCTTGAACTAGTACTCCTATATCCATGGTTTGGGTCTAATCTTCCTCGGTGAGGTCAACTATTTTTCTAGGCGCCATAATTCTTGCTTTCTTGGCCTTAGGTGTAGCTACCAGAGGTTTAGGTGCCTTGCTCTTACGGATTGAGGTGACTATGGTTTCTGGGGGTGAATTTAACATGGTGGAAGGTAAGGCAGTGATGATAGGTGTGATTGTGGATGGTGATGCAGAATTTGAAAACTGAAAATCAGAAAAAGAAGGAAACACAGTAGAAACACTTGTGAGGTTTTGTATTACCAGATTGAAGTCCTTCACCTTCGTGTCCAGCTGGTCTAGTAAAGGTTTAGCTGCACTCGAGAAATTATACTCGTTGTTTCCTCTGGTGTCTCGCCTAGGAGTGCTTTCAGCAGCATGCCCTCAAACGAATAGTGAGGTATTCTGCTTCTGACCTCCATCCCAACACCTGGCTATGAACAGACTTCGGTGCGGAATGATTTTTCTTTAACTTGAAACTTTAACGGTCTCATTTTGAATGTGGTTTCATCCACGCACTTACGTCTAACATATCTCTGCTTGTGGGTGAACCCAAACCATATTTGCAAAGAATATCTATCCAACAGGTTCCTCAGAACCCTTTTTGTCTCGCCACCACATCCACCATCTGCCTGTACCGAAATGAGAAAGCCTCCTCATTTACCTCCTTGGTGCTGAGATCTCCCGAGATTCTCCAGGGCGTAAACTTCAATGCCATTGGCTGGTTGTTTTTTATTTTTGCAAGCTATCTTACCCCTGAGTGAGTCCATTTCCACATCGCAAATGCCATTATGAGGTAGCCATAAATGAACCTTGTGGCTCGTCTGTAATTATCCTCGCAGGCCTCAAATAGTTCGTTTAGTAGGAAGGTACACCAGTTTAGCTGGGTTCCCTGGAGGCACTGTTCCGCGACTGAAATGGTGTCTATTGGCAATATGATGCATAAGTGTTGTCCTTGATGGCAACCCACTTGATGAAGATGATGGCAACCTACTTGATGAAGTTTTCCTTGATGGAATCTACTCGATGAGTTGCCTATGATAAGCAACCTATGTGCTAAAGATGTAAGAATGATGTATCTTCAAATCAGTTCAGATGTGGCAGAGAAAAGAATTCCAGTAAGTGCCAGAAAAATGATAAATATAATATGTCACAATGTATACGCTACTTTTGTGAAGGCAACCCACGTATATACTCTACTTTTGTGAAGGGAACCCACGTATACATTCAGGGTTAGCATATACGCAGCTTTTATGAGGCTAAGTTGTGTATACACGCGGAAACGAACGCTAAAAGTCGCGTATGCCCTTTTGTGCTCTAAAATTATGATACCAAGGGGCTTTACCATGGTATTAACCCATTGTATTGAGCGCTAGATTATCTATTTGATCCCGTCTAGGAATACCATTGGAAATAATGTGGTTTTGGCTCATGGTATTGAAAAAGGGTAAACCTATATAAGGAGAAGAAAATCATTGTGCAAAGCGAGTGCATGAGTCTGGGTTTGAATGAGTACTTCATTATGAAGTATATATGTATGGAAATGGTAACAGTTTGATGATCTGAATCTGTGATGCACCTATGAAGAAAATGATGAAGAAGTGAATCTAGATCTGAAATGTATTTGTATCATCTATATCTGTTTATGGAATGTTCTGATCTGAGATGAGGCAAACATGTTTCTGAAGTAAAGGGTAATATCTGAGCTATGCATCTGTTCTGAAGAATTGCGCTGAAATGTCTGAAGAAGTATACGCTGGTTCGTTTCGGTAAAAGCGTGTGTATACGCGGATCTGATGAAGGAAAAGCGCATATGTCCAGTTAGGGTTTTCTGAAGTATGTGCAGAGGTATACGCGGGTTCATATGCATGAAGGCGCGTATATACACAGGATCAGTGAAAGGAAAGCGCGTATGATAAATTAGGGTTTTCTGAAGTTGTGAGATGTCTGACCTGTTCTGCTGTCTTGCTGATATCTGTTTCTGATGTGTACTGCTATCTATCAATGTTGATCTGGGTAGTTCGAATATTGATTATGCTGCTATAGAGCAAGTTGTTGAATTGATGAATGTTCTTGAGCTTAATTGTGTGGGTTGGATCTAGTGTGAAAATTGATGAAACGTGGTCCATAGAGGTGCTGAGGGTTGTAGCTTTCAGTCAGGGGGTTGTAGCTCCCTTCCAGGTGAGGCTGGTAAATGAGAGCAGGGGGTCGTAGCTCCCTTCCAGGAGAGACTGGTAAACAAGCGGAGGTGGGTGCCTGCGTGCTGGTATGAGTCTGCACCAGCACATTGTTGTAAGATGTTTTCTCTATAATAAAATATTGAAGGTTGAGACAACGGAAGCGGTGGTTTTCTCCCGACTTGGGTTTCCACCTAAAATCCTGGTGTTCATGTGTGTTTCTTATGTGTGATGATTTATTCTCTTCTTACTGCACATGTTTACTGTTTATTGAACATCTGATGAATAAATGATGGAATTATATAAGTGAAGAATTAATGGCATAATTAGATCTCTGTGTATACGCGAGTTTTATGAAGGGTATCCACGTATATACGCGAGTCTGTGTCAGGAAAGTAGCGTATGGGTTTTAGAGCATGAAAAAGTAAAAAAAATTTAGTATGCCCAAAATACTGATTCACCCCCCCCTCTCAGTATTTTTCCCAACAATTGGTATCAGAGCAGGTCCTTCTGCAGAAGCTTGATCGCTTGAAGGAGATCCGTCGAAATGGGAAGTCATGAAGGGTTAATGTCTATAAGGCCACCTCTATTCAATGGAAATAATCTGTTATTCTGGAAGATACGAACAAAAGCATATCTGCAAAGTCTTGGTGCATAAGTATGGGCAATCGTGGAAGGAGGTTATCAGTATCCGGTAAGTATTCCTATTGATGCAGCAGAAAGTAAGAAATATGAAATCAATGCCAAAGCCGTCAATGTCCTATTAGGAAGCCTGTCTGAACCAGAATTTGCTAAAGTGATGCAGCTAAATTTAGCAAAAGAAATATGGGACAAAATCATTCTGAGCTATGAAGGAGATACAAAGGTAAAAAGTGCAAAACTCCAAACTCTCATAATTGAATATGAAAATTTCAGGATGCATAGTGATGAGAGTATTGCCAGTTTCTTTTTACGTCTAGATGATATTGTAAATCGTATGAGAAGTTTGGGTGAAACCATAACCGATACTAATCTGGTGGAAAAAGTCTTAAGATCTTTAACTTCAAAATTTGAGTCAAAAGTATCAGCTATTGAAGAAAGGCAAGATCTGCAAACTCTTACTATTGTTCAACTACATGGTATTCTGACTGCTTATGAAATGAGACAAGGAGGTCCCTCTCAAATAAAAGAAGCTTCCTTTAAGGCGTGTGCAAAAGGAAAAGAAAAGGAATTTGTCAAGGAATCAAGTTATATATCAGAAGAAGAAGAAGCAAATTTTGTGAGAAGACTCCAACCAGGTACTGGAAGATTCAGAGGTAAGCTCCCCTTCAAATGTTTTGATTGTGGAAGAGTGGGTCATTATGCTGCTAAATGTCCTTATAAACAATTTGAAAAGGGAAAGAGTTATTATGCAAATGAAGATAATAATGAAATGTCAAGTGAAGATGAAGAAGATTCTGACCAAGATCTGTTAGTGCTCATGGCAAAGAAGCAAAAGAAGAAGGCTACTCAAGAAAAGAAGATATCTCAGAAAACATGTGCAGCAGAAAATGAAGAAGAGGAAACAGGTATTGATTGTTGTTCTTGTAATCCACTCACTTGTGCATGTAATGATGAAGATAGTGAAAGTAACAGTATAAGTCTAGAAGCAAATCTCAAGATCAATGATGAAAGTAATTTTTGGGATCAATTTAAAAGGAGAGAATCTATTCTCAAGGATGTGATCTCTAGATTGAATGAACAGATAGAAACAATGAAGGGACAGATAGAAATGTATCAAAGACTGCAGGACAAAGTAACCAATCACAGTGAAGGACTTGAAGCAGAAATCATCTCTCTGAAAGCAGACCTTGAAGCATCAAATAAGAAGAATGAAGAACTTCTACAATCATTTGAAAAGGAAGGACGTGAAGTAGAAATCATCTCTCTCAAAACAGATCTCGAAAAATCAAATAAGAAGAATGAAGAACTTTTACAAATCTTTGAAGAGCAAGAAAATGGGTTGAAAGAAGAGATCTTAAATTTGAATGATCAAGTAGAAGAAGGAAAAAGGGTGGAAGAAAGCATGATGAAGCAATGCCAAAAATTGGAGGTTGAGGTAAACATTCTCAAAGGTAAATTAGAAGAAAAGGATAAACTCTTGAGGTTTCAAGATAGTACTAAGATTCTAGACAATATTCTTAGTAGTCAAAGGTCTCCTTCCGTTAAACTTGGTCTTGGTTTTCATGAAATTGTTAAAGGAGAATCTAGTTCACAAGGAAGTGCTAAAGATTCAAAGGATATCAATGCAAAGCCTAAAGTGTTGAAAGAAGAAAAAGGTCAACCGACAATCATGAAATCTCAAAAGAAATCATTCCCTCCTTTGATCAATAATGTTTAATACTTTAAATGTCATAATTATGGGCATGTTGCAGCAAATTGCAGAAGCAGATTGTTTCAGTCACAAACAAACAGATTCTATACAGAAAGGTACTCTGGGTTGTTTAAGGGATATTGTTTTTCATGCAACAGGTTTGGTCATAAAGCAGCTGATTACAATAGAGGAAAGAATAGAAGAACACAGTATGATTCTTATGCTTACTTTTCTGGTCATGCAAGATGTTATGCCTGTAACAAATATGGACATGTGGAAAAACAATGCAGGATGAATAGATATGAGAAATTGGACAATTTCCAGCCCACAATAAGAAGTTTCAAGCAAAGTTGGAGAAAGAAGGAGGACCGTTCATAAACGTAGGGAATACTGACCCTACAGCAGTCATCCACTTCTAAAGCTTACTTCTCTGGATGACTGCAAGAAGTGATGTGAGATACATTATAAGGATTAGTAATTTATCGTCACAGGGGGAGCAATGTATGATGATTCTCATGGTTGTTTTGGTTATTCTGGCTATATTTATTTCTGACAGTGCATCTGGTGTGAAGAAAAGACAGGAACAGAAGGTTCAAATTCAGGGGGAGATGAAGGGGTGAAATTTTCTATATTTCCATTCCATACGCGGGTTCGATGAAACAAAGTCGCGTATACACGCGAGTTCCAGCAGACACAATCGCGTATGCATTGATGATAAGAGAATTGATATGACAGCTGAAGATCAGGAGAAGAGGTTCAGGGGGAGCATCAGTCTGACTGTTAATGATT
Organism: Pinus albicaulis; assembly: GCA_034641835.2. Taxonomy (NCBI): domain Eukaryota; kingdom Viridiplantae; phylum Streptophyta; class Pinopsida; order Pinales; family Pinaceae; genus Pinus; species Pinus albicaulis. The sequence continues at coordinate 292,688,489 of CM076578.1, forward strand.
GTATTATTGACACTGTATCTGGCTATTTCTCAGTTCTAAATGATGATGACATGATACATGGTTTCTTATGATGAGATTATGGATGAGCCCGGATTGCATATTTGCTGAAGAGTATTCTTTGCTTTCACACATGGATGAGATGGAAGTCTTATGATTCAGAGATATGGACAGATCATGCAGGGATTGTTGCTAATGGCTTGTTGTTGAAGGTTTTCAGGTTGCACAAGCTAAGGAGGAGCCTTGGTCATATGAAAAGGATGTTTGGATGCAAATTTTCAGGGGGAGCATTAGTCTTGTTGAGTATAATGCATTGTTGGCATTATGATGGTTCTGAAATATGATCTCTTTCTTGAGGTCTTTTTGGTATTTGTTACAAAAAGTCATATTTGTAATTTGATGAAAAGGTCATGTTGAGACCTATGATGTAAATTGTAATATTCAGTCATGTAAGGACTTGTTCAATTTGTAAACCCACTTGGTTGGGTAATTGAGTCAAAATGTGTAAACCCTCTTGGTTGGGTACTTGAGTCTCATCTGTAAATCCACTTGGTTGGATCTTTGATTTAAGTCTGAGTCCTTGGTGATAGGAAGGTCATAGAGTCATGTACTTCATTGTAAAATATGTTTGAAGATTCAGCATGAACTCAGGGGGAGCATGGTCACTTCAGCGTACATCAGATCTACAGCGCTCTTCTTTCTACATGAGGAGAAAAAAAAAAAACCTTGTGTTGGTTTTGGTCTGCCCTTTGCCCTTGATGTCAAAGGGGGAGAGTGACATGGTGTTTGAATAAGGGGAGAATATCATTATGCTTAATGTATACATCTGTTGTGGTGATCAAACACCATCGTGGTTGCCATCAAGTCCAAAGGGGGAGATTGTTGGCAATATGATGCAGAAGTGTTGTCCTTGATGGAAACCCACTTGATGAAGATGATGGCAACCTACTTGATGAAGTTTTCCTTGATGGAAATCTACTCGATGAGTTTCCTATGATAAGCAACCTATGTGCTAAAGATGTAAGAATGATGTATCTTCATATCAGTTCAGATGTGGCAGAGAAAAGAATTCCAGTAAGTGCCAGAAAAATGATAAATATAATATGTCACAATGTATACGCTACTTTTGTGAAGGGAACCCGCGTATACATTCAGGGTTAGCATATATGCAGCTTTTATGAGGCTAAGTTGCGTATACACGTGGAAAAGAACGCTAAAAGTCACGTATGCCCTTTTGCGCTCTAAAAGTATGATACCAAGGGGCTTTACCATGGTATTGACCCATTGTAATGACCGCTAGATTATCTATTTGATCCCGTCTAGGAATACCATTGGAAATAATGTGGTTTTGGCTCATGGTATTGAAAAAGGGTAAACCTATATAAGGAGAAGAAAATCATTGTGCAAAGTGGGTGCATGTGTTTGGGTTTGAATGAGTACTTCATTATGAAGTATATATGTATGGAAAGGGTAACAGTTTGATGATCTGAATCTGTGATGCACCTATGAAGAAAATGATGAAGAAGTGAATCTAGATCTGAAATGCATTTGTATCTTCTATATCTGTTTATGGAATGTTCTGATCTGAGATGAGGCGAACATGTTTCTGAAGTAAAGGGTAATATCTGAGCTATGCATCTATTCTGAAGAATTGCGCTGAAATGTCTGAAGAAGTATACGCTGGTTCATTTCGGTAAAAGCGCGTGTATATGCGGATCTGATGAAGGAAAAGCGCGTATTTCCAGTTAGGGTTTTCTGAAGTATGTGTAGAGGTATACGCGGGTTTATATGCATGAAGGCGCATATATACGCAGGATCAGTGAAAGGAAAGCGCGTATGATAAACTAGGGTTTGCTGAAGTTGTGAGATGTCTGACCTGTTCTGCTGTCTTGCTGATATCTTTTTCTGATGTGTATTGCTATCTGTCAATGTTGATCTGGGTAGTTCGAATATTGATTATGCTGCTATAGAGCAAGTTGTTGAATTGATGAATGTTCCTTGAGCTTAATTTTGTGGGTTGGATCCAGTGTGAAAATTGATGAAACGTGGTCCATAGAGGTGCTGAGGGTTGTAGCCTTCAGTCAGGGGGTTGTAGCTCCCTTCCAGGTGAGGCTGGTAAACGAGAGCAGGGGGTCGTAGCTCCCTTCCAGGAGAGACTGGTAAACGAATGCTGGTGGGTGCCTGCGTGCTGGTATGAGTCTGTACCAGCACATTGTTGTAAGATGTTTTCTCTATAATAAAATATTGAAGGCTGAGACAAAGGCAGCGGTGGTTTTCTCCCAACTTGGGTTTCCACCTAAAATCCTGGTGTTCATGTGTGTTGCTTATGTGTGATGATTTATTTTGTTCTTACTGCACATGTTTACTGTTTATTGAACATCTGATGAATAAATGATGGAATTATATAAGTGAAGAATTAATGGCATAATTAGATCTCTGTGTATACGCGAGTTTTATGAAGGGTATCCGCGTATATACGCGAGTCTGTGACAGGAAAGTAGCGTATGGGTTTTAGAGCATGAAAAGTAAAAAGTTTTGAGTATGCCCTAAATACCGATTCACCCCCCCTCTCAAAAGATTTTTCCCAACAGTGTCGAGGGAGCATTCACCTTTGGTGTAATGCCTCATCATCTTACCTGTTATTAGATAGTAGGAAAATTTCACTGCTAGATTGTTGATGAGGTCTATCTTCACCCCCTTCCCTCCTCTTCTGGTCTCATATTTCGTATAATAATCACAGTCTCCTGCCTTCTTGGCTCTCTTGGACACGTTCTGGAATGTCGTTGAGACATCCTTCCCTTCTGTTGATAATCCCGTAAGTCTACTGATATCCTTTGCATGTATCGGTATTTCTCGCCCCAGCCACAATGATCCATTCTGGACTCTGCTCAGTAGGAATTTTGTACACTGCATTTTTTCTCTCATTGTTCCAAACACTGGGAGGTTCCTAAGGTTAAATATTGTATATTTTTAGATACCTCTGAACTCTGGATTCATTCTTGTTGCTTCCCCTCCTCCCTCTGTATCATAATTCTCTATGTATACATTTCTCTTCATCTTTGGAAATTGATAGGAATCTGTGAAATCTATGAAATATTTATACTTGGAGTGTTGTTCCTGATCTCTTTCTTTGAATTCCTACTACTGGACTATCTCTTTGAACTTCCTATGATGAAATTTCACTTGTTATTGATGTTGTTGCTTTTTCTAACTCGGATTTTTCCGACATTCTCATGCTTTTCTTCTTTCATGTGGGTTAAGTAATGTAATCGGCATGAATGAAGTTGATAAGACCCCATAACTAATTAATTTTTTATGTCTCTCCCGCAGTTATAAGCGTGCGATTAGTTACCGTGGTGAGGTGTATTCTGACATTGCTGATTGTGTCTTTGTGATTCCGATAGACATTATGGGTAATGATTTTTGCTTAATATGGAAATTTTATTATGGTATGGTTGTTACTAATTATGGCAGGTAATTCTCAAATACAAGTGATCCTACGAATTGACAACGGTATGATGGAATGATATTTGACACGCTTGGCTTTCTGACACAGATGACATGTTAGATGCTACCCCCCTCTTGAACACAATCAGTTGTGATGTGGTCTCTGCATCGCAATAGGTGGATTTTTTCTCTATGTTATTGTGATTTCTTTTTATTGGGATTCGTATCCTATTTTTCATCTCGGGTGTGAGAGAGTTATTGACTTGATCTATTTCTATTCTACCATACTGACTCCTCTCGGTTGTGAGATTTATTTGAAGAATAAATGATGAAACTTGCTCATGATAAGGCTTCAGGTGTGCGCCAATCAACCATCCTTGCAATACTTGGCCATCCAGTTGCCCCAATCGAACCTCGCCTGAATATTTAATTTCAATGACATGGTATGGTCCCATCCAATGCATTATGAGTTTCCCGGGAACTTTTGAAATTTTTTGTCATACAACAGAACTTTCCCTCCATTAGTAAATGTCTTATGCTTGATGTGACAATCATGCCAAGCCTTATGTCCTTCCTTCTGAACCGTCAAATGGAATTCCGCCAGGAATCTGTCTTCTTCAAGCTCTTGTAGCTCATGGAGGTGTTCAGTGATTGAGTCTTCCTCTTTTAGATGTACTGTTGAAGTGATTAATAAACTTGGTATGATAAATTCAGCAGCTACCACCGCCTCTCTCCTGTACACCATCTGGAAAGGAGTTTGATTATGCAATATTTTTACAGTTGTCCTATATGGCCATAATGTTGTTGGTATCTGCTCATCCCAGTCATCCTGATTGGAATTTCATATATTGGTTAGTCATTTTTCTAAGATCTTATTGAATGCTTCAACGGTTCCATTTTCTTGAGGATGGTATGGGCTGCTCTTATGATGTTGCACCATAAAATTATCTAAAAGAGACTTGATTGTTGTATTGATGAGGTGTTTACCTTGATCACTGGTTAGGCTTCTGGGGCAGCCAAATCTGCAAATGATATTTTCAAAAATGAACCTTGTTGTTGTGTCTATTGTGCAATATTTCACCAGTGCTGCCTCCACCCATCTTGTGAGATAATCTGTTGCAGTTATTATGTACCTTTCTTGTGAATGTCTTGCCACTGGTAGAATTGGCCCTAGAAAATAAACGACCCATTTTTCAAATGGCTACAGTGCTCTTACAGGTTGTAGTAGAAACTCATCTCGGTGTGATGGATGTCTCGTTCCTTGGTAGACATCACATTTCTTTACTTATGCTTTACTATTTTTATGAACTGTGGGCCACCACAACCGTGCATGTAATATTTTTCTTGTGGTGGGTTTTGCGCCAACATGGCCCCTTGCAACTTCACAATGACACTCCCACAAGATATCCTCTCTTTCATGGTCCATGACACATCTCCGCAAGACTTAGTCCAACCCCATCTTATAAATTTTTCCTGCTATCAGTTGATATTCAGTTGCTTTCACTACCAAATGTCTTTTCTAAGTCATCGTGTATTCAGTTGGGCACTGTCCTGTTGCCAGATATACTGCTATCTACTCCATATGATCTAGGATGGATTCTACTCTGAAGAGATCATCATTAGGTAATTGATCATCCAGGGATCCCCCATTCTCTCCTTTTTCCAAACTTGACAAATGGTCAAGACCCATGTTTAACCTTTCTAGATTCACTATCACTTCGAAGGTGAACTCTTGGAATAGTAGGAGCCATCTACAGATCCTTCCTTCAAGCATAAGCTTGTTAACCAAGTACTTCAATGTTGATTTGTCAGTGAATACATACTTCCCAGTAGATAATGATGGAACTTCTGAAGAGAATACACCATCGCAAGAGCTTCTCATTCTATTGTTGTGTAGTTCCTTTCAGCAGTAGACAACTTCCTGCTTAAAAAATAGACTGGATGATTAATAGAAGTGTCTCTTGACTGAGCTAACACTGCTTCTAAAGAAATGATCGAGGCATCAATATGGATGTGGAATTGTTTGTCCTTGTGAGGATGAACCAATATGGGTGCACTTGCTAACTTTTCTTTCAATGTATTAAGGGCACTAGTGCATTCGTCACTCCACGTGAATTGCTTTGACTTCTGCAACAACTTTTCCAATGGTGGTGTTATCTTTACATAGTTTTGGATGAATCTTCTGTAGTACCTGGTATGTCCGAGTAGTGATCTTAATTGTTTCGCAGTCTCTGGCGCTTCTATGTTAACAATGAATGCTACTTTTTCTGGATCCACACAAACACCCTGTTTACAAACAACATGCCCTAGCAGGGTCCCGAAAGGTACTGCAAAGATGAATTTCTTGAGGTTGAGGGGAATTTGGAGTTGCCTACATCTGTCAAACATTATTATTAGTAAAGTTGCATGATTTTTCAGTAAACATTAAATTGTCCAATCATCCATGTATACCTCAAGGAACTTATGGATATAATCACGAAATGTTGTTATTGCTATTCGTGAAAACACTGTTGGTGCATTCTTCTGTCCAAAGGGCATGAAATGGTATGAAAATGATCCCTATTTGGTTGTGACAGTGGTCTTCTTCTTGTCTTCCTCTGCTATTCTCACCTGGTGATACCCTGAAAACCCATCTGTGAATGAATAGGCTTCATTTCCTGCCACATTGTCGAGAACCTCATCATTAAACGGAGTGGGAAATGGATCATGTATGCATGCGTTTTTGAGGATTCTGTAATCCACACATACTCTAATCTCAGATTTTTCCTTTTTGCTTTGTATCACTATGGGACTGACCCACTCTGCTTCCTCCACTGGAAAAATCAACTCTGCTTTCAACATTTTATCTATTTCTTCTTTAACTTTATCCTTTACCTTGGATTTAGATGATAAGGCCTATGCTTCATTGGTCTTGCGTTGGGCTTGAATACTACGTGAATTTCCCCCATGTCCCCTTTTATACCCTTTAGCTCTATTACTAAGGATGGGAACTAGTCTTCATATTCCTGTAAAAGGTCAAAGATTTCCTTGGTCATTTCTGTATCCCAGTAGTCTCCAATGGATGCTATTTTGGGTTTCTCTGTGGTTCCAATGTTCATATTCTTAGTCTTCAAGGGTAACAGATGCATTCCTTCTATTATGGGTTCTTCCTATATATCCTTCTCCCCTTATCTCTTTTCAAAGTATAAGTGTCAGAGATTCTCTAAATCGTCATCATCCATCTCACTATCTATTCGTTTGCATGCTACTGATTATTTGATAATATGCTCCGAGAGTGGTTGCTCTTCATCTTCTTGAATCTCCGGAAAAAATACTACTATTTTGATGGCTTGTAGTGCTTCTATAACTGATTTTGTTTCTCCTTTAAAAGAAAAAAATTGTGTAAACTTTTCCTCAACTACTTGCCAGGTGCCAATTCCTCTCTTATTTTCTTCGGTCAAGTACCATGCTTGTGGAATTGTGTCCAACGAATGTATAAAATTGTGCATCCACAGATATTCTGGATACCCTGATTTCTTCCAATTGTACTCACAATTTTCTAAATGATTTGTGGGGTCAGAATCCCCTTGGTACTTCTCAATGAATTGTGGTCCAGCATCTTCCTTGAATCTAGCTCTTAGTGCTATTGCAACATCTTCTCACTTCGAAAGTGAGTTGAAATAGTTGACCCACCACCTTGTTGACGTGGATTGCAATGCTACATCCATAAGAGGGACTCTATGTTCTATTGGTACCTTTTCTCCTACTTTTTCAATAAATGTATTTACAACATTCATATTTGATAGAGTCGGATATCCTCTTACCTCAATTCCAATCCATTTGACTCCTCGAATATTAGCACATCTTCTAGTATTAGTCTCATATCCTCCCTGTTGCCAATCATCCCAAACTATTTTTGAGCCCAAGTCTGAACTCTGAACACTTATCCAACTTACGGTCCCTCCTATTGTTGGATTGATATATTCTTCTTTCTTGCATGCCATCATCTGGTAGAGGTGATCGATAAGTTGAGCATCCTCTCTATTTTCAACGGTTTCTGTATATCGGGGTCCCTGATATGGGTCAAGTGGCTGAGTGACCCTGACTTCCCCATCTTTAAATATCATCAATTCTTTTTTCAAGTTGATCACTACATAGTTCTCAAAGGCCCAATATATCCCCAACAAATTAGGATAGGGATCCTTGTCCCCCATTATGTCTATCACTGTTTATCAGCGGTTGTCATTGATGTCAACCCAAGTAGCACTAGGGGCTTACCCAATATTGAATGAGAAGTTTGACCAGCCAAATTAATATATTCTGGGTCGATAATTATTTTTATGGTTTCTACTTGTCGAGATGTTTCCGTTGATATATGGAACGCCTGTAATTCTTCACGGTTTGAGAGATATTCATGTTTGAAGTTTGCACCCCAGTTAGTGGGCTAAAACCCCATGGGCTTGGGGCATGGGTCATTAAAAAGTAATAATTAATATTTTCTGAGCTCCTAAAATTCCTCCCACATTCACTTGTTGAAGCCCCTCTCAACTTAAGCATTCATATATATTGTGATATTCATTTCCTCCTTAGGCAAGGGATTCGGCCATCTGAAACAGGTCATCATGGAATATTCGCTCTAAATTTTTTTATACGAAGGATCAGAAGCTGAAATTGCTATGAGCTAAAGCTGAAATCCTGAGGAAGCTACAGTAAAAATTTCAGATCAAGTTGCGCAACATTTTTGGAGATATGATCTGTGGAAGTAAGAGTTTTTGTAGGCTCCTGAAATTCATCTCAAAGAAGTGACCTTGGTAAATTCGTCATAACTCTCTCTCTGAGTATCGGATTGGAATGCCATAAAAAGTGACAGATAGTGCACAGTCTATAATTTGTTCTCTATCAATTTCAGAAGCAAATGAATAAACAGTGACACATGGCACGTCGTACAAGTGCGCTCTTCTGAAACAGTCCATAATTAGGGCAGTGTGAGAAATTGGGTATAACTATCTCTTGAAGAATCCAAATTGGGTCAGACCTATGGCATTAGAAAGAATACTTATAGGAATACTACAAGACTAAAAATCAGATATTGAGGATCTGAAATAACAGAGATACACCAGATTCAATATCGAGCTCCTAGAAGCCAAGAAAAAGCCAGATCATGTGTTGTCAAGGATTGTAAAGGACTAGACTTTCTACAGCATAAAAGCCAAACAAGGTGCAGCAGAGGGTAGCATGACAAGAGCAGCAACCAAGGTGCATAACAGCAGCAAGAAGTTCATCATATGAAGTCTTCAAGTGGGCAACACTGCATACAATCATTGTAAAGGTATCATTGTACTTAGTCATTGTAAATACATTATTGTACAAATTGTACTAGTGTCTATTGGTCAAGGGTTGAAGAGGCAGTGTTGGGAGGTCTAGGATCATCATTAGGTGGTTGTGTCAAAGTCGGGGTTATGGTCTAGTATATCTTCTTCTTCTACATCATTCTATATCATTGTAAAGTGGACCATTTTCCCTGGTACAGGAGTCCATTCTTCTTTTATTCTTCTATAGGGTGGTAGGGTGGTGCTAGGGTGAGTTGTAGCTCATTGGGTGTTGGTGCATCCGTTCAGTGACTACTAAATAATCTCGGGTGTTGGAGCGTCCATCCAATGGGAGCTGGAGAAGAATGCTTTTCTAGATTCTAGGAAGTTGGAGCTTTATTTTCAATTGGAGTGGAAAAGAATTATTAGAAAAGCATTAGGTGGTTTTTGTCCCGGAGTGGGTTTCCACCTTACAAATTTTGTGCATTTGTGTTCCTCTTATTTGCTGCTATCATTGTACAAACACTGATAATAATTGAATATTAACTAATGCTCTAATTGAAATAAATACTGATTCACCCCCCCTCTCAGTATTTCCAACAATTGGTATCAGAGCTTGGTTCCTTCAATAGCAGTTTAACAGCTGGAAGGAGGTCATGGAGCATACCAAGAATGGTGTACCTCTATTAAATGAAAATAATTATGCACTTTGGAAAGGAAGAATGGAGGTCTATCTCTTGGCGCAAGGTTACGAAGTATGGGACACTGTTCAAAATGGATTTACATCAACCGTGGATGAACAAGGTAAGAAGAATTTGGTAAATGATGCAAAAGAAAAGAATATTATTATCAGTGGACTTATTGAATCTGCTTATCATAAGGTGTTGGGTTGTAAAACTACCAAAAATTTATGGGACAAGCTTGAGAATATATATGCAGGTGACTCAAATGTCAAAGAAGAAAAGCTTCAAATCTATAGAGCAAAATTTGAGCAACTCAGAATGAAAGAAGATTGCAACATTGCTGCATACTTCCAATACGTTGATGAAATAACCAATACTCTAGAAGGATTGGGAGAGCCAGTTGACGAGAAGAATATTATACGAAATATTCTTAGAACGTTACCAGGGAGATTCAACCCAAAGGTATCGGTCTTAGAATACAGTGCAAATCTGGACAAACTCAGCAAAGAGGAATTACATGGAGTTCTCATAGCATATGAAATGAGACTTGATGAAGAAGAGGGTACTTCACATCTAGAAACTGCGTTCATTGCATCTAAGAAAACCAATAAGGATAAACAACCTTTAATTGAAAAGACATGCACCTGCAAGTGTGAAGAAAAGGGAGATGATGAAGAAGGTCTTTCAGATGAAGAATATGCTTACTTCACGAGAAAACTACAAATTGGTAAGGGACAATTCAAAGGTAAAATTCCATTGATATGTTTCAGCTGTAATGAGGTTGGGCATTTTGCAGCAAAATGTCCAAACAAAAGTAATGGCAACTCAAAGAGAAAGAAAGGCTTTAAGAAATTCAACAAGCAAGGATCCAAAAGGAACTTTCTCTCTAAGGAAGATAGCTCATCATCCGATGAAGACAATGATAGTGAAGAAGAAGCCAATGAGAGAGTATTGTTTATGGCCAAGCACAATAAGCAAGAGGTATCAAACAACGAAGAAGAAGGATGGACCATAGACGAATTTTATGAGGAAGCAATCAAGTTTATAAAATATCTCAAGGTGGAGAAGATCCGTTCCAAAACTCTTGAAGAACAAGTTCAAGGTCTCAAAATTGAAGTTGAAGAACACAAATGCATTGAAGAGTCACTTCAAAAGAAGTTGGAAGAAAGCAACCAAGAAAGGGAAGAATTAGAAGCCGAAGTAGTCTTGTTGTGTGAGGAAGTGAAGAAAGGAAAACTATCCAAAACTATGCCAACAGCTCAAGGGCATTGGAAGAACTCATCAACAATCAACGATCTTACAATGACAAAACTGGCATCGGTTACAAAGAAGAAGAAGCAAGACCTTCTACAACAAAATACAATGAACCTATGAGATCTGACATGCATGAAGACTTCATTGGACAAGATTCACAAGAACAACCTTGGAAGACAATTCCTCGACGAAAATTTCCATCCAGGTACCAACATATTTTTTATGGCTACTGTTATTCATGTGGAAAATTTGGTCATAAAGCTGTAGAATGTCGCACGTACCCTAGGAACGAATACAATTGCAGGAGATCTATCAAATATGAACCTCCCAGAGCTCAGCAAAATATCAATAGATTTGAACATTTAAGAAATCATATTGAATGTTACAAATGTCGAAACTTTGGACACATAGCCAAAGACTGTAGACTTGAAAATCCTCCAGAAGAATCTTCGAAGCCATAGAATGAACAAACATGGAAGAAGAAGAAGAATGATAATTGTGCTCTCACTCTCAAGGCTCAAAAAAACAAAGATGTGTGGTATGTTGATAGCGGTTTCTCAACGCATATGACTGGAGATAGAAATAAATTTGTATCTCTGAAAGAGAAGAAGGATGGAATCGTGTCCTTTGGAAATGATGGATCTTCAAATGTTATAGGATCAGGTACTGTCACTCTTGGAAGCAAAGATGTTCTAGCCAAGAATGTTCTATTGGTTGAAAACATGAATCACAATCTGCTCAGTGTTGGACAAATGTGTGATCAAGGACACACAATACTATTCAACTCCACGAAATGTGAAATCAGGAAAGGCGTGTATGGTGAAATTGTGGCTACAGCAAGTCAAGCTCCAAACAATATATATGTTCTGGATGAAGCAACTAAAGCATGTCTAATAGCTAAAGAGGATGATACAATAATTGGTAGCAATGATGATCGTCTAAGTAAGAATTTTGCTACAAAGGTGCAAAGTGATTTCGAGATGTCTTTACTTGGTTGCAAATTGAGCATAGAAGACTCATCTAAGGATGTGGATCAAAGGTTGTACAGATCTATGATTAGTGGTATTCTATATGCAATAGCCTCTCGACCAGATGTTATGCAAGCAGTTGGACAAGTAGCAAGATTCCAAGCAGCACCAAAAGAATCACATATCAAATATTCGCCAGCATTGGAATATCTTCACCAGAAGCTTGGGATTCTCCCAATTTCTCATTAGATTTTCCTTTTTCAAGAATATAAAGTGGGAGTGGAAGTGTGTACAGTTCTGTAGGATGATTGTGTGTCAGTGGGAGTGGAAGTGTGTACAAGTCTGCAATGTGGTTGTGTTTCAGGGGGAGTTACCCTTTTCCATTGATGTCAAAGGGGGAGAGAATGTTGTAGGAAGAGGTTTCATGATCGCAGGGGGAGTACTTGTGTTTCCATCAATTCCAAAGGGAGAGATTGTTGATCAGCGGTTGTCATTGATGTCAACCCAAGCAGCACCAGGGGCTTACCCAATATTGAATGAGAAGTTTGACCTACCAAATTAATATATTCTGGGTCAATAATGCTTCTGATGGTTTCTACTTGTCGATATGTTTCCGTTGATATATGGCACGCCATGTAATTCTTCACGGTTTGAGAGATATTCATGTTTGAAGTTTGTACCCCTAGTTAGTGGGCTAAAACCCCATGGGGTTGGGGCATGGGTCATTGAAAAGTCATAATTAATATTTTCTAAGCTCCTAAAATCCCTCCCACGTTCACTTGTTGAAGCCCCTCTCAACTTAAGCATTCATATATATTGTGATCTTCATTTCCTCCTTAGGCAAGGGATTCGGCCATCTGAAACAAGTCATCGTGGAATATTCTCTCTAACTTGTTTTCTACGAAGGCTCAGAAGCTGAAATTGTTATGAGGTGAAGCCGAAATACTGAGGAAGTTGCAATAAAAATTTTAGATCAAGTTGTGCAACATTTTTGGAGATATGATCTGTGGAAGTAAGGGTTTGTGCAAGCTCTTGAAATTCATCTCAAAGAAGTGACCTTGGTAAATTCGTCATAACTCTCTCTCTAAGTATCGGATTGGAATGCTGTAAACAGTGACAAATAGTGCACATTCTGTAATTTTCACTCTATAAATTTTAGAAGAAAATGAATAAACAGTGACACGTGGCATGCCGTACAAGTGTGCTCTGCTGAAACGGTCCATAATTAGGGCAGTATGAGAAATTGGGTATAACTCTCTCTTGAAGAATCCAAATTGGATCAGACTTGTGGCATTGGAAAGAAGACTCATAGGACTACTACAGGACTGAAAATCAAATATTGAGGATCTGAAATAATAGAGATACACCAGATTCAACATCGAGCTCCTAGAAGGCAAGAAAAATCTAGATCATGTGTTGTCAAGGATTGCAAAGGACCAGACTTTATATGGCATAAAAGCAAAAAAAGGTGTAGCAGAGGGTGGCATGACAAGAGCAGCAACCAAGGTGCATAACAGCAGCAAGAAGTTCATCATATGAAGTCTTCAAGTGGGCAGCACTGCATACAATCATTGTAAAGGTATCATTGTACTTAGTCATTGTAAATACATTATTGTACAAATTGTACTAGTGTATATCTGCCAAGGGTTGAAGAGGAAATGTTGGGAGGTCTAGGATCATCATTAGGTGGTTGTGTCAAAGTTGGGGTTATGGTCTAGTATATCTTCTTCTTCTACATCATTCTATATCATTGTAAAGTGGACCATTTTCTCTGTTACGAGAGTCCATTCTTCTTTTATTCTTCTATAGGGTGGTAGGGTGGTGCTAGGGTGAGTTGTAGCTCATTGGGTGTTGGTGCATCCGTTCAGTGACTACTGAAGAATCTCAGGCATTGGAGCGTCCATCCAGTGGGAGCTGGAGAAGAATACTTTTCTAGATTCTAGGAAGTTGGAGCTTTATTTTCAATTGGAGTTTAAAAGAATTAGGTGGTTTTTGTCCCGGAGTGGGTTTCCACCTTAAAAATTATGTGCATTTGTGTTCCTCTTATTTTCTGCTATCATTGTACAAACACTGATAATAATTGAAGATTAATTAATTCTCTAATTGAAATAAATACTGATTCACCCCCCCTCTCAGTATTTCCAACAACCACCTCAAAATCTATATATGTTTTCACTCTCGTGACATCAACCTCGACCTCTTCTAGTCTTCCTATGGGCACAATACAGTAGTGATTTGCCATGCGGAGTTGTATTGGCAAGTATGTCAACTTTGGGCTCCCCATTGCTTCCCACATCTTTCTTGGTAGAATGTTGACATCTAATCCTAGGTCGACCATGGTGTCCTTGATTTGAAATCCTGTGACTTGAGTATTCACACAGAATTCCTTTCTTGTTCTTCTCTTATTTCTTTTTATCCTTCTTATATATTTTTTGGTTGAATCCCTTGACTCTCTTAGTTTTGTGTTTTCCTGCACCACCAATTCTATATTTTTCTTTGGTTTCTCCAACATTGGTGCATTGGTTACAATTTTTAAAATTAATCGGAACCATTCCTCAATCATTGTACTTGTATAGGACTGCATCTCTTTTTCTACGGTTGGTTGTGGAAGTTCAATACCTTTACTCCCCCCCTATTTGGGAAAAAATTTTCACGGCCTCCTTAAAATATTGCTTCTGTCTTGGTAGCCACCTATAAATTTTTGTCAAGCAAACAAGTGGCTAAAAATGTTTCTGATCCTTCAAGAGAGACATTTTCTTTGAAAATCTATCATCCTTGAAGCGTCTATGTGTCTTTTGCCTTTAAAAGACCCTTATTGTTGTTTCCATTGAAGAACCTACTATTTTGTGAAAAAGAATGCTTCAAAAAGCCTCTGTAATTGCCCATTTTCACTAATTTCCCTTCATTTTCATTAAGCCTCTTTTTCCTCTTTAGAAGCCTCCAAAATCCTTTTAAGCCACTAAAAACCTTTTTACAAGTTTAAAACACCCTTTTCCCCTTTCCCGAAAGCCAAGAAATTCCTTGAAAAACCTTCATTTTGGCTTTAAAAACCCCCTTTTACATTGAGGCCTTAAGCCCCTTTCAGCCTAGCCCTTAGCCCCTTTTTGCCGCATATAACTCGACGCCAGAACTAGGCGCTAAGCCTGTAGGCGCTAATCACAATCAGAACTTTTCCTATCACCTTTTTCCTTTGTTCCTTATAATTTTCCAATGCAATGGAATTTTTTATGCAAACCTCCTCTTCAATATTGGTCGTCGATCTTTACAGATCTAATGGTCAGCGCTGATATCGCATCGCGCCCATAACATCTTTCCATTACACCTACACTACAATCTCCACCGTTGATCTCTTTAATGATCCAACGGCCTGCGCTAACTCACATAATTGCCAATCGCAAGAAGTCTTAAGCGCCACCGCTTGTTTTCTCCGATTTGTGATCTTCGATTGAATCTCAACCGTCCATTTGTGTAGATCTGATGGTTGGAGATGAACCTAATAGCCTAACATCATCGCTCTGCCAGTTTAAGCTAGACCGTTGAATCCACAAGAACCAATGGCCTAGATTAAATCGTGCTCTGCCTCTTGTGCCCTCCGTCATTCCCCTCTGATCAAATCTCGACAGTCGATCTCCCCTTTGATCCGACGGTCCCCATGAATCGTAACTTCAAAACCTCGGAGTTATAGCCCCCTGCCTTTCTCCGATGCGATTAGATCTTAGCCGTTCATTCCAATAGATCCAACGGCTCCCCTTCTCCCGGCCCATTCACTTGCCCCTTTACCTCTGCTTTCTCTTTTAAATCTCTGTCGTCCATTCCGTAGATCTGACGATCAGTGTTTAAACTGCCCTAGACTATTCCCCACCTTACCGACCATGCATCTTTCCATATCGCGCATTATCTTGCACCGTCAGATCTCCCCATCCTACATCCAACGGCTGAGGTGTATATCACGTGATTTTAGTGTCCGACAGTTAAAGTTTCAAAATTACGCGATGAAAGTGGTTTTAGGGGGGACATGTGTCAGGCGGCAAGGCATATCGCCTTCTTTTGGAAAAATTTCAAAACCACTTTGAACCCGCGCGAAACTAGCAGTTTTTTTGCTTAATCCACCTTCTCCCTTTTGCTCCCGAAAGCTCCATCCGAATATCCTGACCGTCCATTTGATCTAGATCAACGGCTCTTATTGCATCGCATCTTCATTCATATCCTGTTCATCGAAGCTTCCAAATGAGTTCATCAGAAGATCTCCACCGTTTATCTCCTCCTGTGATCCAACGATACACATGCAATCATCTTCTGCCCTCTTGGTCCCACCACCAAAGCCTCCAATTTCATTCATTTTAACCTTTTTCCTTTGTAATCAGCCAAAACATTAAACTTTTTTGTTTTACACTAAAAAATATTTTCTTCCACCTAACCTTCTAAAATAACTCCATCGGTGAATCTCGACCGTAGATCGCCACTGTCTAATCTAATCCAACGGTCCAGAACTTTCCACGCACCAGACTTTCATCAGCTCAATCTTTCACCATTCCGCCATGATTTTCACCCGTTTCTTCGTTGCTACCACTATTTTCATCGTTTCTTTCCATCCTCCACAAGCCTTCAAAGCATCCATCCTCCCTTCCACATGGATTTATTAACATGTTTATTGTATTTTGCAGGGTAACAGATGGTGAAAAATCACTCTCTATCTTACAGTCACGGACAGAGAAAAATAGAGCACAGGGAGATATTTTTAGAGTCATAGATCGCAGAGGAAGGCACCTGTGAGGGTTCAAAGCATGTTTTTATCCAAATTAGAGTTATTGAGTCTGTTTCAAACCTTGTGGTGCCATTAAAGCCTGTGTATTCGCAGAAAGATCAGAAGAGAAGCGGCAAAGAGTATCAATGACAGTTTAAAGGGATTTAAATCTCATTATTGAAGATTAATGCTTTAATCTAGTGTTTAAAGGACAAGCTCCCATAGTGTTTTTATTCTCCATCAAGTTCCTGAGAATATCACCACCCAGACAGAAGTCCTAAGATTTCCAGAGCATTAGTTTCACAGTATGCAAGGCCCGAAATTCATTTATCTGCCTTAATTTTCCCAGTGTACAAACAGAGTACAAACTGCTAGAGAGTACTTCAAGAACATACCTTTGGAGTTATTTTCCGCCTGTCGAAGACCACTAATTCACCCAAGAAGTACTGAAAGTCAATATGGGATATTAAAATAGAATGGGCCTCAAACACTCTTCTCCCTCTATTTTAATGGTTCATTTAAAGTTCTATCTGTCTCTACTGCTATACTTTCAGCTATAAGAACTCATGAGAAATACATGTTTTTGGTTGGTTATTCGTGGATTGTAAGTTTTTTCTTCAAGATAGAGTTCTATGTGTATTAGTTGTAAAATAGGTTGGGAGATGATTTCATACTGATATCAAGTTGTTGGAAAATGATGTATGTGACTGGTGTTGTTCTTTAATATGACAATCACGTTCATTGGATCCTGATCTAAATCAGTGGTGATGTGTTCTATCTTTGTCAATGTTTTCTCTCAGTTATACATCATATTTCATTTCTCTTATAAGAATCAGTAATCGAGCTTAGGACATACTACTATAAAGTACCCTAATGCTTCCTTCTCTTCTTATATTTTACGTTTTCCACTAATTGTTTGAGCTAAGGACAAATTCAAGATAATTTAACCAGTATAGTAGTTGGTTCTCCCTGCTTACTGATGTATGAATTTAGAGTTTGTTTTTAAATGTTCTTGTCTGGTTTAAGCTGGAAGAATTGGGACACTGGGAGGTTCAGAGTTGGTTCTGTCTCACTAGGGTCCTTTTCCAACAATTTAGATATTCTAAGATCCCTTAAGTTGAGTGTCAAAATCTTAACCCTTATTTCATGATTCCAAACCAAACAAACAAAAAAACAAAACAACAACCCTTGTGCCCTATAACTAGCCTAATACCTTAAAATTGAACTTCAAAGATATACATTTCTTTGCCTTTATATAGAGATCCCTCTCTGGATCCAGGAGGGCTAGATCCTGAGATCCCAAAGTGGTTCGATGTTGTCTTATCTTTTGGTCTTGCCAAACTTGTCAAAACATAGGAACCGCAACATGTCTATCTGGTCTAAAAGCAACTTTTGGAGATGTTAGCTTGATCAGCGTTATCAGGTCCATATTTTGTGCATCCTCCCCTATTTTCTTTCCTCCTCGGGTTACTATGGCTACAATTTGAATGGGTTGAGCTTCTACTATTCTTGGTTATGCATTCACCAGATTCGCTCCCCTCTGTTTGGCTCTTTCCTCCAACCTCTTAAGTAATTTTGAATATTCTTCAGTTGCATGTGTATTGACCCTGTACTGAGAGCAGCATGGGCTTCTAGGTAGTGGAAATTCCCTTGCTACATGCCCTTCTTGATCACAGTTGTAGCACCTTACTGGTCCTCTTCCTCCAATTCTACCTCCTCTCATTCCTCCTCCTCGGCCCCTTGGAGCTTCATTCACTCTATAAGATGGTATGTCCAATGGTTCTGCCAGTGCATCAAGCGCTCTACACTGCTCTATTTTATGCGCTGTAGAAGTGCAAAATTCACAATGTATTGTTTGGAACGTTGGAATATTTTTGCAAAATTGGGCATAGTCATGGAGGATGACCAATGCTTTTTCATATTTCATAGTATTCGGTTACGGTTTGATACTATTGAGTGGGGAACCTTGGAAAGTGAGGTTGCGGTTGGTATAATCCCTCAGTATTTATCTACGCAACTACCACAACTAGTGGAGCCTCCTGTGTCCCTACTACTGAAGCTCTTGCATTTTTTCCCTGCAACCTCGAGCATTCTGTGGCCACGTGTCCCTCCATCAAACAATGGGTACACCACACATTGGGCCTTGCAGGTCTTATCGGCTGAATTTCCTTCAAATTCTCCATTAAACTGGCTATCTGATGTTGTAGCCCCAATATGGAAGGTTCTTGAGCTGCTGCTCCTCCTATGAACTCTTGTGGATACCCTGCCATAGCTTCTATCTTCATGGCTTGCTCGAGGGCATATTTTAAGGTATCAATATTCTATTGTGTCAGTGGAGTTCTTGTCAATGGAAGAAGTGCTTCAATAAAACAATCTCATTGGTGATTTGGATCGATTGGGTAACTCAGTTTCCCAGTCGCATCCTTGAACCTTCTCATCAGGTCTCACAACGTTTAACCTTCTCACTCTTTAATCTCCCACAACTCAGATAATCCTTCCTAATTTATCTGCGGTAATTTAAATTCTTTAAAAAATTCTCTCTTTACATCATCTATCGGTGGGTTTTGATGAACTTTTGACCATTTAATGAACCAACGAAGAGCTGTCTCTCTTAAATTATTCTGGAACTCGATCAAATTAACCACCTCTAGTGTCTGCCAAGCTCTCCATATCGCTTCGCGGAGATACCAGTGTTGCTACACATCATCATTGCCCCTCCCAAAAATTATGGGTATCGGGTAAACTATCCCGCCATATTTCTTTGTATGGGTGGTACTAAAATAAAACCTCTACTTCATGGCTGTGAGAATCTATTGTTAGCACTGTAGCTAGTAAATATCTGTACTATAGAATTAACACTATTCAACTTGCTAAACTCCTGTAACTTAACAAAAAAATTATCTGGTGGCTGATAGAGTACTAGGGGAAGGTTGTAACTAGAGCTACTTGAACTTTGGGGAATAGGCTTACCTTGAATTACAAGTGTTGGCCTCTCTTGAAATAGTTGCTCCATCGCAACATGCAGCTCCACATCGGATATCTCCTCGGGGCGCGCGTCCTCCACATTCGACTCTTCTTCCTTTTCTCTTCAGGCTGGGCTCCTATACACTTACCTAACTTCTTTGGTGGTCCCTCCTATTCCTTGGGATCCCATCTGACCTTCCATTTCCTTTTTCATCTACCGCACCTTCTCCATGTCTTGTCGATTACTTTCTTTCTTCTCAAACTCCTTCATCACCCTTTCCTGCCACTTCTCAGTAATCTGCACCCTTTGATGTGCTTGTCGCACTCTCAATCTACTGGAGGTTCCAACATCCATATCCCTATTCCCCCTTCTTACTTACTTGTAGCATATTTCCCTCTTCTCCTTCCCCCAGTACTGGAGTTTTAAGTCTCCATCTCAGACTTTTGGAATGTCATCAAACCCTCGTCCACCATTAAAGCTTTGATCCACAACAGGATTTCCTTCAACATTTCTCTTTGCAATCCGGATCTGAATATGTCCTCAGCTTTTGAAAAGGATTGGTAACACTCTGTTTTGAATTTCACAATATATCCTTCCAAGATAGATTGTACCCAGAAATATACAGCTCGATTCAATTCAGTATATAACCGATGGAGTTTTACAAGATCAGTGTGTGTCCATTTGTAACAAACTCTACATGACTCTCCTGAAAGTGACTTGACTTGTAGTCTCCACCACCAATTATAAAGTTCTTCAGGAAAATTTCCCCAGAAAATTTCGTATAGGTCACTAGTAGATTCAAAAAACAAGACTCGATCCTTGACAATATTTTCCCCCTGTTGTCGCAGCTCCGTTTGTTGCGATGTGAACTGTTCTAAGTGGTTATCCCACCAGCTTCATAGTTCTCTCTTTTATATCTACGATACCATGATATAACTCCAAAATTAATTTTCGGGTCCCAGCAATAGAACCATTTTTTGACAAAAAAGGAGATCTCTGAGCAAGACCCCAGTTTAGGATGGAGGCCAACAAGGTTTTCGTAGTAGTCTAGCACAACGCCGGCATTTTCACCTTACTCCAAGGAGAAAAGAGTCTCACCCGAGTAGTGGCATGACCTTAGTAATATTAGGAGACAGATCATGTACCATACGATTACAACCATGAAGAATAGCTAAAGTAAATTGAAACAACAAACAGATCTCACTACTATCTATACACTATTACTCATCAAGCATGTTCAGGATACTAAATTAAAATTTAAAACGGGGCATACATTCATAATAAGCAATTGAGTAACACTCAACTCGGAACATTAAACACGGCAATAACCATATTTCATCATCAGCATAAAACGACATACATCACTCCATAGAGTCTATTACACGGTGATTCAGTACAACAGAGATATCACAGAGCTCTCATACAGCTCTGCTCTCTCTCGGCCCTCTGCCGCAATGACTAACTAAATCATCTACGCTGGCTGATTGCTTATTTTTTCTTCCACCAATCATGACTATTAGTCTTTCCTCTTTTCTTGCTCCACTGCTTGCTGCTTCTTCTTGATTACTGAGATTTTTGTTGATTGTCCTTGTCTCCCATATCTGCCATCTGTGTTGTTCTCCGCAACTGTCGCGCCACCTATCTTCCAGTTATCCGCAACCGTGATAGCTCCCTGTCTACCTTGATTGCGCTCTACCACCTGTTCTCCGCAACTCAAAACTGTTTCTTTTTCAAAACAAAGGGTCGAAAAGAAAAAACAAATAAATTCGAAGTTTTTTTGGGTACGAAATTTTTTTTGCGATTTTTTTTTTACAAGTAATTTTTTTAAAAATTCAACTTTTTTTTTTAAAGAGCACATATTTTCAAGAAAGGGAAGTGAAAATTTTATGGGGAAAAAAAAGAATGAGAGATTACGAAAAAAGGCAAGAGGAAAGGGAAAGATTAATCCAAGAAATAAATGTGGAGGTAGAGCATCGTGAAAGAGATGTAGAGGTACATGCACTAGTAAAAAATGATGAAATTAATGACTAGGTGACTAAAAATGTTAGTCACCACAAATATTTCAAGTGAATTACTACTAAATTTGAGCAATTTTAAGTGACCGAACTAAAAATGACTAACTTAAATGACTAATTTAGTCTTAGAATAAAATGTACGATTAGATAATAAGTGACTAAACTAAAAGCAACTAAATTAAATGACTAATTTAGTCTAGGGATAAAATATATGACTAGATAATAAGTGACTAACTTAAATGACTAATTTAGTGTAGGATTAAAATATATTACTAGATAATAAGTGACAAAATTAATAATGATTAATGTAAATGACTATTATAGTCCAAGAATAAAAATATGGCCAAATAAGAAGTACAAAAAATATATGAATTGGCCATTTCTATCAGTAATTTTTAATTGTGTCACTCCATTTATGGAAATTGAAATTTTGGTACCGAAGTGTTACATTTCACTATAGGTGTCTCTTAATCCATTTGCAGTGTTAATTTAGAGACAAAGGGGTCTCTGAATTTAAAGTGTTAAAATTATGAATACCCTTTTGTCTCTAAAGTTTAACAGTGCAGATGGATTCATGTACAATTAACATATTGCATGTATCATCTAACAAATTTACACTAATGCCTTCATTATAATTTTAGTAAAGGTAATATTAATAAAATAGCCAAATTAATATTTATATTTATATTTAATATAATTTGTCCATAAAGTTTTATTTTTAAACTTCATTGATTTATGTTAAAATTGTGAGTTGTTTTAAATCTAAGGTTAAATCTTCATATTTACATTTAATAACTAGATAAATATAACATTTCTTATGTTAAACATGTGAGTTCATTTAAATCTAGTATTAAGTAATCATATTTAAATTTGCTAAATACAAAATAGATAAACCTAAAATATATATTTATAGACCTATTTAATAAATATGTATGAAAATTTAATAATTTAAGTATGAAACTTAATTAATTTTTTAATGATGTATGAACCTTTTTTTTTTTGTAAGTCAATGTTATATTCATGTAGGAAAAAAATGAGTACATATAGGCAGTTACAAAACAGGTGGTCTCACCTCGACTTGGTTTGTTGACAAAAATTTTCACTAGATGCAAAAAAATGCAAAAGAGGGACTAGGGACATTGTCCATAAACAGTTGAGCCAGAGGCACCAAAACACCTATAAAACATAAAGCACATCAAATAGCATACTAGTCGTCCAACATGATGGATGCAGGGTTGTCCGAAGTTGTTGCTAGATGCGGTGGAGGACAAAAGTCACACTGACCGTGCCCTTCAAAGTGTGTCAACCAAGTCTCCAACTTTTCTACTTTCTCAATGAGTTGATTTCGGCCTCGCTAAACAACTAACAGTCTCTCCCGGACTTGGCACTGTAAATAGTGCATTCATTCCAATGCTACCATCTGCTCTGCATGCTCCTCACGACAAAATCTCTCAGTTGCGTCCACTCTTTCCATCAGGTTGTTGATAAGTGTGTGATTGTTCTCTAAGAAACAATGTTGGATAACCTGCCCCTCATTTACATCAAATCAATCAAAGCCACGATTCCCCTTGCTACCACAGCCTCCTCTGCCCTTACGACTCTACTTTTGAACCCGCAAAACCCCACCTATGTTATCCACCCTCTTACCCCCTTCACCACACCCATGCGCACCCACACTAGTGATCGCACATGCCCCATAATATTTCCACCCTGGCATGGAGCCTCCATGATTATTTATGAGTATACCACCCCCATAGGGCCATGGATGATAGGGGAGGGAGAACACCCACACCACACTAGGGGCTTCATAATTCGCCAAGGTTGAGGAACCCCGCCGTGTGTAAAGTTGAGAGACCAAACCCTCCACTATAGAAAACAAACACCACTATCGAAGGAGCCAAATGTTATCTCCCACCACCACAAGGAATCACACAGACACTTCCCACTACCAAATAAATACTTCCACCACCAGCAAAACCAAATACCATCACCCACAAAACCAACACAGGAAATTGAACAACAAACGATGACAAAGTAGCCGATGCCTGAGCATAACTTCCCCCAGGGTAGTGACCAGCCTCCAAATTCTCCACATAGAGACCACACACCAATCCACCAAACAACATCACACCCACGCTAAAGGGCACAAAATTTGGAAAAGAAACTATTTTTCTGCCACCACCCTCGAGGTTTCCTGGACTGCAAATTCTAGCTTCCTCTCTTACCACAAAAAAATAGGCTTGCTAAAAGCCAAGAAAAATGGAAACAAGTGATCTCACTTCCCTTCAAATTCCTATCCTCAACCCAGACCCAGTCAATGACTAAGAAACTAAGCAGTAGGGACCGATTGAACACACTGCACCAACAAATTCCCACAACAAGTACACACAAGACACTCCCTCCGTAAACCTTCCTGCGATGTTTACACTTCACCTTCCGAGGCCACCATCAGGACCAACACCAAACCATATTTAGGAGTCTAATTTTGGGCTCCCTCATCTTCCCTTGCCTTATCCTTTCACCACCTCCGAACTCCAATGCACAATTATTTTTCACATGAATTTCCAATGTGAAGCCAATAACTCTCAACCCATAACCCATTAACCCCTCACCCCTAAGCCTAAAATCCTTAATTGTTAAATCCCCTAACCCCTAAGCCCCTAATCCTTAATCCCTTAACCACTAAATCATTATTCACCTAACCCCTAACTTCACCTAAATCCCCTAACATAAGCCCCCAATCCCTAAACCCTTAACCACTAATTCATTTTCCCCTAACCCCTAAATTCCCCTAAATACCATGACCCCTAACCCCTCAATCCCTAACCCCTTAACAACTAACTCATTATTCCCATAACCACAATCCCTAATCCCTTAACCACTAACTCATTATTCCCCTAAACCCTAAATGCGCCTAAATCCCCTAACCCATGAGCCCCCAATCCCTAACCCCTTAACCACTAACTCATTGTTCCCCTAACCCTAAGCCCTTATTCCCCTAAACCCTAATTCCTAATCCCTTAACCACTAACTCATTATTCCCCTAACCCTTATAACAATCATTAAAACTCATTAGGGTTATCCATTCCAAACGAGAGCAGGTCTAGTTGGGACCTACGATCGAGTTAATTCCCCCTTGTTGGCAAGATTAAAGTGGTTAATCTTCTATATACAAAATGTAGATCAAATCTTTCATTAAAAAGAGGGAACCATATTACCCTCTCTGCCAGGCTATGCCTATCATTCACTTGGCTTCTTCTTGCTCCCACATGAATTTAGTCTTTCTTGACTGGTACAAAAGAATTTTTCACATTATCAGCTGTTTGTTTGGGACACCTTTCAGTTGTTTCATCACTATTACATTCTTCAAGCTTATCCTTTAAATAATCCTAGTCTTTTGTAATCTCTCCAACTTTGTAGTTCTTTCCATTCCTCTCAGTCTCATCTATTTCCTTGGTCTGTTAAGGGACAAGGTCAGCAACATTAGGATGTTTTTTCAACAAACAAGGGTATTTCCAGGACACAATTAGGTGCAGCAAGAGTATAAGTGCCAAATTTCTCATGAATGTGGGACAGTCGAACTTAATATTTTTTGTAGCAGTCATGAGGTGCAGTGTGGTTATTGAGACTTCATTAGATGTCCATTCTCTGGACTTAAATTGTGTGACAGCACAGTGTCTGAGTTTGAAAATGGAGATTGAACATACGTTTGGTTTAATTAAAATATACATTTTCATCAATAAATTTAAATCAATGACTAACAAATACTAGAAATTAATAAATAGAGAAGACATGGAAACAAGGAACAGTACCTACAAAATTGTTACATTGAGACACAAAGAATAAGGAACTATTGTGCACAAATAGAGACCAGTGAAACTATCATCTTAACCCCTAACCCCTAACCCACCAAACACTGATTCCCAAACCCTAACCCATTTAACCCCTAAACCCTAAACCTCTAAACCCTTAACCCCTAACCCCTAAGCCCTTAACTCCTAACCCATTTAACCCCCTAAACCCCTAAACCCCTAACCCATTTAACCCCCTAAACCCTAAACCTCTAAACCGTTAACCCCTAACCCCTAAACCCTTAACTCCTAACCCATTTAACCCCCTAAACCCCTAAACCCCGAACCCATTTAACCCCCTAAACCGTAAACCTCTAAACCCTTAACCCCTAACCCCTTAAACCCTAATTCCTGACCCCTAACCCATTTGACCCCTAAAACCCTAAAACCCTAACCCATTTAACCCCCTAAACCCTAACCCCATTAACCCCTAACCCCTAACCCGTAAAATTCTTAACTGTTAAATCCCTTAACCTCCTAACCTCTAAACCCCTAACCCATTTAACTCCTAAATCATAAAGCTCTAAACCCTTAACCCTAACCCATTAAAACCCCTAATGCAGCAAGAAGATGCCAAGCCAAACTGCATTACCTTTCTACTCACAATGATTTTATTCATTGACAATATTTATTCAAACCAAAAAACATTCCATGGCGTAGGGATGGATTAACTTGAAATTGATGGCCTTTTAGGTGCTGATATGTTTTGGTTGATCGTACCATGATTTCCATGTGTTGATTTGGATAGAAACCACTGCAAGTAATGAGACGGTCCCCAAAGCACAGAAGGACCCATGAATGTGACTCTGTGTCTTCCATGAGAATGAAGGAAACCCTTCAAAATACGCAATAAAAAAAACATGTGGAACTGAAATTTTAATTGAGGATAACATAAAAACGTGGTTGCAAAGCATTTGATGAAAGACACAGAAAAAAAAAAAATGCTATAGTGATGAGACATCCTTGTCAGTCTTTTGGGAAATAATAAGTTCAAGAAGCTCGAAACAACTCTTGGAGTCATGTTCAATGAGTGACCATAAACTTAGGGGTGTCTGAGTGGCTAATAATTATAGTTTATGGTGGATGATATTCACCATACATAACATTTGTTGTTTAGGTCATTTGTTTCATCGTCAATGTTGGTAAATCACTATATTATATCATGGTACCATATATTTCTTTTTTAAAGGAAAAAATCTATTGAACATGAAATAAGTTGCATCTCGTGTAAATGTTTAATGTCGTGATGTTGTGAATGGTTTTCACATTATATGTATCATATATTTGTAATTACTTCTTTCAATTTTACTTTAAGAAATAAAGGAAGACGTGCAGGGCCTTACCATAAGAATGACTTGCACTAACTCGTCTCCTCATATCATTCAAACATTAGCCCCTAAATCAAACACATGCCCTAATTTCTCTAGTATGGAAACCCTTGGATGAATATGATAATGAACTCCTCCCACTCGCTAGTTCTAACCCAACTATTGAATGTCATTAGTTGGCATGTGTAAATTCCTTTGATTGATCCATGGATATGTATGAAATCCAATTTTGTATTGAAGTGATACAAACACCCAAATTAACACAAGGTATAGAAATTTCAACCTTACAACTCTCTCATCCAATATTAAATACTTCACTAATTAGTCAAGGGGTAATCTACTTAACTGTATATTAAATATTTAAATCACTCTAGATTAATATAGGTAATATAAAGTTATAATATAGGTAGATTCTAAATTGGCATGTGAGACCCCCTTGTTCATGGGACAACGGATGTCCTTCATGCAATGATTTAACTATTTAATCCATGGAGGTATACATACCTTAATTTCCCTTGGATTCAAACCTGTGACATTTAAAGGGGAAACACCTTAACACAATTCTAACAAGTAAATACAAACTTAATTTGTATATGTATCAAAGTTAGTCTAAGAGTTGCATGAAATCAACAAAACTTGTGAAGGGTTGATCACAACAGACATGTATGGTCGATTCTTATTATCACAGGTATGTTAGTTTGGTTTTCCCAATCCAAAAATTGCACACATTGTTACTATTGTTAAAGGTTTTTCGAGTTGGTTTACTTTTTCAACATCATGCACATTTGGTTGTGTTCATTAAAGGCATTTTAGTTCATTAACAAACCCAATAGTTTGTCAAGTTGGTCAACTTAGCAAGTTGTGTCTCATGTTAATAATCTTAATGAACAACGTGTCAGTCGATTATTTTATTTATTGACATGCGCATTCCATTGTAATTGTTAGTGATGTGTTAGGTTGGTTATTAACATCTATTTTTTATTAACACTATCTTGGAGATTATCCCTATCAACATACATGTTTAATTACAATTGCGAGAGGTATGTTAGGCTGGTCAACCCCATCAACAACATTTATATTTAATTTATATGAATGTTGGAGCATACCACATTGGTCACCCCATTACCAACATGTAGCTTTTTTTTATCACTAGTAGAAGCATGTAAAGCCTCTATATGGTTGGTTACAAGTAGTAAAGCCTCATTTGAATGTTCAATGAAATAAATAGTGTGCAAATATTGTTACCATTATTGAAGACATGTTTTGTTGGTTAACTTAGTTAACATCACATACATTCAATATGATTGTTCAAGGCATCCAGAACCCTCAACCCATTTAAAGTAGTGCATAACTTTGATGGGGGCTTTCTTATTGCTTGGTAGGTGAAAATATTGTGTTATTATTCCCCCAAAAGTGTTCAATATTGCCATGTAACATGTTCACCCCTCATGGGACTAATTTCCTTCTTAAGGGGGTTGTTTATTTAATATAGGGTTAGGTCCAAGTCTAGAGTGACTTTCATAGAATAGATACCACTTAGTTGTGACTGTTGAGTTAAAGTGGTGCTTTCATAGCTTTTGAGATGCTTCTACCACATTACAATGTCTAAAATCAATTAATTTCCACTTGCTTGTGTTCATCAAAACAATTTCAATCCAAAAAACAAATGTATGTGAAAGAAAGTTAAATAACCCAATGCTCATTGACCCACACCACCAATGTTACTAGATTGATCTCCTTGCTTTCATTTGTTGGGGTTCAACCTCATCCCTCCTAACGTAAGTCATTTACTCCACCATTACGTATGCATGCATACTTCTAAAAGAAATGGAAAACTTGACCATTGTCATGCCTTACAAAATAATTTCAAAAACATTGATACAAATTGCACACCACAACATATTTCCTAAATTGCTATATAGTTCTCTTAATTGCAATATTCTACCACCTTGACACCCCTTAACCCTATGAATATCCTTATATTGATTTTGTGGCCCTCTCCATTTTTCAATTTCCTTAAATCAATCTTATAACACCCTCCATTAAAATCATTACCTACACTTACATGTATTCATTAACTCTATAACTCAACAAAAATTAAAACTAAAAAAATAATATAATTATAATACTATATAAATGAGATATCTTCACATCTAAAACTAATGATATATTAAGGCCTATATCTTGCATTGCTTCCTTGAGAACCTTTTCCCTAGTAGAGTGGACCAACAAGGAGTGTAGAGGCTCTAGTGACCCTCACGAGGAAATCTTGCCAACAAAAGGCGGGAACTTCCAAACCTTGGGGAACCCTTCCCATTCTCTCAAATTTCGCGAGAAGGTAAGAAACAAAAGGCGAGAACTTCCAAAAACCTTGGGGGAACCCTTCCCTCTCTCTCAAATTCCACAAGAAGGTAAAAAAAAATGCATTAGGAAGGAAAATTTCCGCTAAACAAATGAAAATAAATTAATAAAAAAAGGGCAGTGAAAACATTTTACTAATTTTACTGAAATCCACTCTGCCCCACCTCACTCGAATGACAACAAAAGATTCAAAAAAGGCGGGAACTTCCAAAAACCTTGGGGGAACCCTTCCTGCTCTCTCAAATTCCGCAAGAAGGTAAAAACAAATGCATTAGGAAGGAAAATTTCCGTTGAACAAATGAAAATAAATTAATAAAAAAAAGGTGGTGAAAACTTTTTACTCGTTTTACTCAAATCCACTCTGCCCCACCTCACTCGAATGACAGAAAAAACTATCAAAGGATAGTTTTATTTTTTAGTCAAATTTTAAAAGCCTCTTGGTTCAAGGGTTTCAAATTTGGGTTGATTAATGGGGGCGATATAAACCTGGTTCGTTTGGTTTTGTTCGTTTCTAGTTCTGGTTCTGGTGCTATGTTAGTGGGTTCCTGTTGTCTCTAGTTTTGTCAAGTTTGGAAACTAGTAGATCGTGTGGATTAGGCTTTGTGACCTTCAACGATGAGAAATCGATGAGGAATTCCATTAATTCAATGAATGGCAAGATGCTTGACGAGAGGAGCATCAACGTTAACCCAACCTGGTAAAGAGGAAACGGGGGTGGTGGTGGAGGCAGTGGATCGCATGGCTACCATGGGGGCAGTGATGGAGGCGGTGGCTCGCGTGGCTACCATGGCGGAGGTAGTGGGGGTTACAGTGGAAGCAGTGATCGTGGCGACTGTGGCTATGATGGTGGTGGTGGCTACAACGGTGGTGTTGGTGGCAGATCTAGCTATGGTGGTGGTGGTTCTGACGGTGGACGGTTCTGTTGGTGGCAGATCTAGCTATGGTGTTGGTGGTTCTGACGGTGGGAGCTAGAGGAGATAGACAGTATGATGCTGCGCTAGGTTTTTATTTTCATCTGCAAGTGGTCTTATGTTTTGGTTCTGTAATAATAATGTTGGTGGTAGAGATATATGCTGGTAACTGTCCCTAGGCTTAGTGTTTCGATGTTCTGTAAACTCTGTTTAGTTTTTGATCTAGATTTTTGTTGCTCTCATTGAGTTATATCAAAGCATAAATATACAAACATTGATCTGTATCAAATCTGAAATATACAAACGTATGGTTATAATACGTTTGTAATTGCAATATGAATATACCATATATGATTTTACTACCTAAAAAAAAGGGTTTTGACTTTGCGCTGCAGCTTTCCATAGAGATTCTAGGATCTATCCTCCGCAGTTGAGTTGAGTCGAGCCATGGGCAAGAGCAGTAGGATTTTATCAGACGACATGGCTTCCTCCAAGGAAGAACGGCCACAAAATTAATAATCGAGCCCCGATGAAGAACAAGAGGACCAGGAAGAGATCGAAGCAGTAACTCAGCCAAAGGAACACAACGACGAAGACCATGAAGACAATCAACCGGTAGATACATCCAGCCCAGATGACGATCAAGATGCTTCTGGCAATGACATGGCTGAAACCGATGATGAGGTAAATTTTTCAAACTCTATTTCTTTTGCACTCCATTTATTTGATGAAATCTGCATCTTGCTTATTCTGTTTCACATTGTCATGCCACTTTTTCTACCCATGAACTTGGTGCATTTATATTTTAATATTCATCCTTTTGTGATTGTATCTAGATTCAGTTAATTTATAGCATTCCCAATGAACTGGAATTAGTTAATTTATAGCATTCCCAAGTTTGTTCGTTCGGTTTTAAATGATACATTTTATTTTGAAATTTTTGTTAGTTTTCTTATGTATGCATGTGTTGTAACAAGAAACAATTGCAGTTAATATCTGTTTGAAGACTTTTTATTTTGCATTTTTAGTCCTTATTCTTGTTTTCCTTATGACCTAGATTTCTTCACAACCCCAAATATCCTTGAATTAAGCTTTCCATGAACAAGTATACTTTGAAAAAAGTTTTCTTTTTTTTAACGATATTATTGTTGATATTTGTGTAATGAGATCCATAACCTTGTTTGTTTGAAGATATTTTGTTTAGCTATTTCTGAATTACCCTAATTAAAATGGTATTTTTCTTTGTTACTTATGTGATATTTGCATTACTTTGATATAGTTCTTCACTTGGAAATTTTTATCTTGACTTGAATCTTCAATCCTTTGAGCTGAAATAATTTTTTAGTTAAATTTTTGAGAGAACAATCATTCAGGTGTAAAGCTATTTGTAATGGCTGCTTATAGTGACAAAATTTTCCAAGATTGATAAGAGAAAGTATTTTTGTTGGCAATAATTTTTTCTAACACATTTTTTCTGCTAGGATCTTTTGGATTCATCGAAAAGGATAAAATACCTTATGAGTACCCGTGTTTGATTAGAACTCTTTTAATGCATTTCACGAACTGTGTTAATGCATTTTATGAAAAATATTTTTTTTATTTATCATAGAAGTCTTGTTTTTATTTATTATATTCCTCGTGCTTTTGTTAAATTGTCATGAAACTTCCTCAATTAAAATATTATTTTATTATTTAGGCATTGAAATGCACCGAAGCTCGTGAATTTATTTACTTGAAGTACACTTTCATTTTTTTGTTAAAAAACCAAAACTCAGAAACTTTGTATCATAAAATTTCTAGCAAAACTACGAAATACTACTGCCCATAATATTCACAAATGAAATAAGCAGGTCTCATATGTTTCAAAGAAAAAATTGCAGAGATTCAACATTGTATTCCTTGGGTATACAACTTAAAAACACCTAATATTATAATTACTTTACTAAACATAGATATTAGCAAAAACCATTACGAATGTTGACTTCTTCCTGCCCATTATTGGAAGGAAAGGAGTTTGGCTTTCCAAAATCAATGTGTTTCATCATTTAGTGAACTGTTTCTTCCTCCCTAGAATCGGTTTGCACTAAATTTTTTGACATCCTATGGTTAAAAGCTGCAAAGTGAGAGCCTTTATGGTTAGAATCTGCAAAATGAGAGCCTTTACTAAGACTGATAACCATATTTTTCAAGAATCGATATATTACATTCTTCCTCAAACACATTGATTTTTTGTTTCATAATTATAATATTTTGTGTAGTGTGTTGGTGTTCATTTTCATTTACTTTAGAAGTCACTGGAAAAATAGAAGATCTATTGCATTATATGGACATTTCATGTCTTTGAAGAACCCTTTTAAACTCTTGGGCTTCAGTGTAATCCGTTAGCGTGACACTCAATAACAAAATTTGATTCCAGTTGTTGATAGTGGTTTTTGCAACTCAAGTTGTTGCACACAAATTTTCTAGATGAAACCTTGATTCAAACACGCAAAATAGAGCTCCCTTCTTTGCAAATAACACAATAGTACACTTAACGTGTCATGAGAAAAAATCTTTCTGAAGCCAAAATTGAGAATATCAGAGTGAGCAGTGGCGAATAAGAAGTGGAGAACCATACCCCGAGTGGAGAGAGTACATGGCACCTAGAGTTAACAAATAGCTAGAAGTAAAACCTAGAGAACCAAAAGGGTATGTGTGAAATAAGAATCCACGAGTCGAAAGGTATTGAAAATAAATGAACAATCGGAATAGTGGAAACACGCACTATGCACTCTTGGATTTTGGGGGCCAAAACAGAGGAATGCACATTGAACATGCCTTGTTAGTAAGCCCAACAACAAATTCTAGGATACTAGCTAGACACCGAGAGGGGCTCTTACTAGGATAATTATTG
The DNA here is from genome assembly GCA_034641835.2 of Pinus albicaulis. Lineage (NCBI taxonomy): Eukaryota > Viridiplantae > Streptophyta > Pinopsida > Pinales > Pinaceae > Pinus > Pinus albicaulis. The sequence goes on from CM076578.1 coordinate 292,721,194, forward strand.
GTTGAATAACCTTTCTCCATATGATGCTGCTAGCTTCTCCCACTCAGTGACTCCTTATCACACCTTTCCAATGAATACCATTGTAGAGGAATTGAATAGACAAACTAGGGTTAATTTCAAGCATGTGAGAGAGGGGTGAGCTAGTCATATCAAGTCTGAGCTTCTTCATTGAAAATGGCTATGTGATAAATGGTGATTACTTATCTTTACGTTACTACATGTTTTTATACCCATAACCTAAGAGGATTAAGGTATTGCATGAAATTGGAATTCCCTTTTTTTTCAAAGTGCACTTATTTTAAGTGTGATGGCCTCACTAGCTAGAGAATCATGATATTTGTGTTCTTTTCAGAACTCGTGCAAGCTACAAACCTCCTTTGGGATTTTTTCTACAAAGAAAGTTTTCTTTTGAGTGGGGTTGATTTCAAGACCATCAATTTGATAATTATGTTGGAGTCTCCTATGACCATTGACTATCAAAGACTCTATTTTGATGTTATTTTCCAAGAGAAGAATTTTATAAAGAGCATAAGTCTTAGTTTGATTGTTTGTGGATTTTTTTATACCTGAAGGAAATGATAGTTCAAGCTCCCCATTGGGATCTAGTATGATCCCCCCACACCTTCCACCCCTAATTTAATTGAAGTACATTATTGTTACATGATTTCCACTTTGAAATGCAAGATGACCTAAAATTTTAGCTTCATCTGAAACTTGAGCTTGATTAGCTGGAGTGATACACTTTACATTAAAGATATTATAAATAAAAAATTATTACAACTTGACCATTTTTGTCACATTAGCCTTTTTATCTGGTATTTGCCTTTCCTTGTGAGTTATTTTTAAACAAGTTTTATTGTTATGTGAATTTGATATTACTTGTTGTGGAATGGTAAACTTGGGTTAATTATTAAATTCATAAATATCTTTCCAAAAAGAAAATTTCCTATTTGAGAAGAAAAACCACTATTTAAAAATACATATTGCCTTCTCTATCTGATTTATACTCTCAATCAAACCTATGTCAAGTTTGGCTAGACCCCAAACCTTCCAGAGCAACCAAACCAATTAAAATGAACCTCTAAAATTTTCTAGGAAAGCGCAAAGGAGAATTTTTTTAGAATAAACATAAAAGTAAAAAAATGATTATCTCAGAGCTTTGCAAGATTCAATATCATTCCTCATTTTATAAGCATGTTTTGATGTTGTTGTTGTTAAATTCTCATTTTTTATTTGAGATTGGTATCTATACAATGGATAATGTTGTTATGTATTACGGGTTTTTTTGTGTGTAATTTATTTATTTTAGTTATTTTTTGTTAAATTGCTATAAGTTTATCCTTTTGTTTTATATTATTCTATTTGTTATTCATTCTTCTTCATTTTATAAGTATGTTTTAATGTTGTTTTTATTAAATTCTCTTTTTTGTTTAGAGATTGGCATCTATAAAATAGATAATGTTGTTAAGCATTAAGAGTTTTTTTGTGTAATTTATTTATTTTTTGTTAAATTGTTATAAGTTTATCTTTTTGTTTTATCTTCTTCTATTTGCTATTCTCTTTTGTTTATGCTTTATTCCCATATATATGTTGTTATGTATGAGGGGTTTTTTTTTGTAATTTATTTATTTTAGTTATTTTTTGTTAAATTGCTCTAAGTTTATCCTTTTGTTTTATCTTCTTCTATTGGTTATTCTTTTTTTTTATTCTCTCTCTCTCTCTCTCTCTCTCTCTCTCTCTCTATATATATATATATATATATATATATATATATATATATTGTCTCATTATGAATGGAAAAAGTGGAAATAAGCTTGACCCACCCTAACATATTTAAGTGGAGAATAAGGTTTCTTAGCACCTTGCCTAGCACCATAAAATAATCCACATGAAAGTTACCTCAACAATATCAATATAATCAATAGCCACATATGTCAAAATCCATGTACGGGAGTAGCATTGTTTGTCATGATTTGAATTTGGGTCATTGTCACATGCTTTCTCTCTCTCTCTCTCTCTCTCTCCACACACACACATGTTCGGCTCTTTTTGTCTCTCTTTATATAATTTTATTAATTTCCAATAAGTGACCACAAAAATAGGTCAATGGGATCGAAGAAAACAGTAGTAAGAGTACAATGTGGGAGTGCAAATGCATTTATAAAAAATGTGAAAAATAAAATAAATAAGGAAGCCTACATTAGTGTGTGAGTGTTTCCTTATTGAAATATATTTAAATTATTTTGGGGGAATATATATTGTTTGGACTAATCAAACAAGTCTTGAAGTCGTTACAACAATATACTCGACAATAACTCAACATGTTATTTATGAGAATTGAACTTTGATGGAGAGGATACCAAATATGTTTGGATCTCTCTCTCTCTCTCCCTCTCCCTACACCTCATGCTCCAAATTTTAGGCTAAGGTAATATTTCCTCAAGACGCAAGGTGTTAATTTTAGTTAACCATGGTATGTTGTATGCTTAGATAAATTTACTTCAATATTTCTTATTATCCCAATTCAATTTCCTTTATGCAATCACATTAACAATGAAAATAAATGTTGATAGAACATAAATAAATCGACATAGGACAAGCCAAGACAAGAGACAATAATTTGGTGGATGCCAAGGAAAAACCCCAATGCGGGGAAAACCCTTTGATCAAATATTCTTATTATTCTTCAAATTCAGTAGAGAGAGAAAGTACAATCTACAACAAGTAACAGGATGCCCTATCCAACAAAGTCAATGTTTCTCAAGCCAAAAAAATACCTCCCAATGGAGCTCAGTCAAAACCAGTTAAACTTGGCCTCTTCTCATAGTCAAAGCTAGCCCAAAACATTCTGAAATAATCCAATCAAACTTGGTCAATGCAACAGTCAAACATCAACAATCTGTGGAAGCATCCGTGGAAGCACCCCATTTTGCAAAATGTTGCACCTTTGGAGTAGAAACATCATAAATGTTCCACCACTGGAGTGAATTTTCCATCTTCCATTATATATAAATGGATTGGCATAACCAAATAATCCTTGGGCATTGATGCAAGTACTCAATTGATGTTGTATGATATCACAATCATCGGTGAAAAACTTGTTTAATGCTTGCATTTGACCACTTTGAATCTATGGATCCATTTGCAGTTTTCTCTTCACCCTAAAAATAGGCATTGATACTTTCAACCATGATGTAGAATAGTATTTTGGTGTAACAATGTATGTTAAAGCACAGGCTGGAGCATTTTTCTTTGTTGATTGTTTTTTGACTTCTACTCAAATACAGCCATATAAGTTCACATCTCTAGGCTCAACAATGCCCTTAATTTTCCCTAGTATGGTCTCCTTTTTCTCATGAAATTCCCCGGTCACTAATTGATCTCAATCAACAGATCGAGTCATGCTATATTTGATGAATTACAAAACATATTAATCTGTGACCAAAAACAAGGATAAAAATTGATATTTTACACTACATAAGGACTATCTCTATTTGTTGTATTATGTATCCTCAAGTTCTCCCATACATCACTCACCATCATATTTACCAATTCCCATATTATCTTCAACAAGCACTTAAAGGTGACCTAATGGCTGCCAAATCTAGTCCTTGCGAGCTTAAGTAATTGTAACTTAGAGTGAATCTGGTAAATGTAGTGGAAAAAAATATGCCTTGTGATGAATTTGATGATGGAATTCCAATCCTTCTTCAAGGCATTGATCCATTCATGTTCTATGTCCTTAACAATATTATGTATTAAAAAATTAAACATGTGCAACAAACAATGAGAGTGAAAATGTGAGGATGTACATGCTCAGTGGTTTTCTCGATACTTTACATTATCTTTAATGACTTATGTCATATTGGATGGCCCTATATCATTATTAGTTTACGGTAAGAGGTATGAAATGCTCCCAGAATATGGTACAAATGATGATAAGTCTTGGGCTGCAAGGAAGATTGCATCATTAGCCAACACATCAAGAACATTTATCAAATGTTTGTTTTTAACATTTGTTGAGATGTCAAAGACAACGGAAACCCCAATTTTCGGCCACTCATCTGTAAACTGTCTTAGAGAGTTATGAACATCAAATTTTTTTCATGTCTAGCAATACAATTCTCGCTTTGTCATTTCTAGATATTTTGTATCCATTAGGGGAAATTATTGATGGACTGAACCATAACATACCAGTAGGGGGAGTGTAAAAACATTGAACGGTATATGCATAAAGAAGCATTCTTCTATACTTCCTAGGTATAATGTATTTTCACATCTTATTGTGTTGAGACATAATAACTCGAATATGTTATCATATGTGGTTTTATCAAACTTTACTAGGGTGTAATCAATTATAAGAGTACATTAGTTTCAGGGAAACAACTTTTATTTCATAATTGGTTTTAATTTCCTTCATATAACATCTTTCTTGCTATTTCTTGAATAACTTGTAGTGCATTATGAATTGGTTAACAATATAATAATCATATGAGTAAGTTGGGACCAAGATTTGGTTACCATATTTTCACCTCTATCTTTGTTTGTTGCCATTTTTTACATTGATTTTTTTTTAAATGTCATTCATGATGTAAGGTTTTATTTCTCCCATATAGCCACAAAGTCTCATGGAATGTTAAATGTAATGACTTGCCACTTAAATCCTTTTAAGATATTAAACGTGAAAATTGTGCTTCTTAGCTTTTTAATGCGTCCATTACTCTAGTTAGAATGATTTTTCTTTTTAGTGAATTTTGTTTGGCTTCTAGAATTTCATATTGAGATGCAATTGAGATAGAGAAGAATGTTAAATGAACTCATCATATCAAACTATAACACCTTATAAAAATAATTAATGTAAAAATGTATATGGAAAATACTATCATTTGGAATATTTGTCAAGTTAATGTGCTTTATACTACAAACTTTACATTCATAATACCATATTACTTTACACAATTACTATTAGAATGTTGAGAGGTTTATAAAAGAATATCCAATTGAAATTTTTTTTGTTCATGTCACATCAAGCAAGGGAAAGGAGATACCTTAATTCGGAGCTTTGGCATGCTTGTGCCAGACTGCTTGTGTCCTTACTTGTTGTTGGGAGCAAGGTTGTGTATTTTACACAAGGTCACAGTGAGTAGGTGAGGTGGTTGTTCATTAATTTTTAATTTTCAATCTTCTTTTGGATAAAAATGAATGAAAATAATGAATTATTATCTTCTTTTCATCATAAAATGCGACCCCGTTATTTTAAAATTTTAATGTTACGTAATGAAACTGATCATAATCAATGTGATTTCAAGTAGCTGATTAAACAAACAAGGAGGTTGATTCTCATATATCAAATTATCCAAATTTTCCAACTCAATTAATCTACGAACTTCACACTATTACAATGCATGTAGGTTCTATGCATTTCATCCTTGCTTTTCTTGTGAACACTTTTATCCATATTGTTATATATATAAGATTTAAAATTTAATAAACACCTTATTGAATGCCAGGAAGATGTGGAAATGGATGACGTATATGCTCAAATGACATTGCAACTTCTTAATGTTGTAAGAAATTTTCAATTTCATTATTTGTGCTTTGCCGTAGTTACCAATTTTAGTGAGAAATGCTTTGGTACTGGTTCCATTTGTGCAGGGAACTAAAAATTGATGATATTGTGCAACAAGAGAAAAAATATTATCTTGGTTCTAACCTTGACACACCAAGGGAGCAACCGAATAAATACTTTTATAAAATGTTCACTGCAAGTAACACTAGCATCGATGATAGGTTTTATGTGCCATGTTGTGTTGCAGAAAAAGTTTGTCCTCCACTTATGAAGTTCTTATTTTCCCATAGATGTTCTATTTGTGATTTAATAGATAAGTGCTTAGACTTTTAGACCCTTTTTAAGATAATACTGCATTCTTTAAAGGATAAAAAGGTAACGATATTTGAAATATTTGTCTCTTATTAAGTTTTTTTTTTTTTTGGCAGGATTTCACTTAGCAGCCACTTTCCCAGGAACTGACAAAGAGGGATATTTATGACAATGAATGGAAATTTCGACATATTTTTCAGGGTAAGTTATAACATTTATTTGAATGTTGTTTGGAATAAAAGTAGATAGTGAATATGTATATATGTGCAATTTCGTTTGATACTCCTATATCATTGCAATGCATTTTGAAATGTATACATGTAGTGCATATATCAAACTTGTTGCCACATTTGAGGTCATGCATGATAGATCTATTTTAAAATTCTTATTAATGGTGTTAGTAGCTACCCATAGACTCTAAAAAGTATCTAATATAGCTAGTTCCCAGTTACTTTACCTTTGAATGTGGAGCCAATATGTTTAGTTTTTCTCTGGATATAATTTCTTGGATTTTGGGAAATATATTATTTTTCCCCTGGAATAGTATGCTGACAATTGAAGATTGTTATATTGAAGCTATATTCCCGGTTAGTATCACAATTTACAAATTCTTGTCTTATTCTTTTTTAGTTTCTTTTTGTAATCTTGTGTCATCAATACTTTTCTCCACCCATTAATTTTCTATTGACAAGTTTTATTGTTGAAGTCTGATTGCTTCTTAAAGATAACTAGAGGAAATGATACAACTAAAAAAGTGGAGCCTGAGACATTCTTAGTAGAAGTTTCTAGCTCTGCTATGTTTGATTATGTTGGATAAAATAAAAATTGCAATGTACCATAAACATGGGAATTCAAAATATTGGAGTAGAAATGTGTGCTTCTATTTGCATCTATTACTTGATTTTAAGATAACATTTCTTCGACAAATGGTGTACACTGAGATACAAAAGGTGCAAAATTTAATCTATAGTGTTGTTTTATTTGCTTTGTTTATACATGCCATTTTTCAAGATAGTGGCCATTATTGCCCAATTGGAGAAAATTTGTTCGTGTTTCTTGCTTTTATGGGGAAAAATGACATTAACAATATTTCTTATGTTGAGGTATATATCATATAAATCATTTATGGTCTAATTCAGTTTATACTCCAGTGTTCATCAACTTTCATGTCTTATACTCAACATTTTTTTTTGCAGAAAAGGAACTCAATATTGATGGTAAGAAGTAGGATTTGAAGAAAGAGGAGAACAATAGCACTAGAGCTACAAAATGAAAATTAAAGAGAGAGAGAGAGAGATAAGAGAATTGGTCTAGTGGTACCTGTAGAGCCAATATCTATCATAAGATACACACATAGAGACTGATGATCAAGTCTTCACAGTTGGTGAATTCACTTGCAATGTCTTGGCAACACAATAATAATGTTTTGAAGTGATGAAACAATATTTCATGTGTAATTGTACTCCAAGAAATATTATTTTGGAAACTCATATTGTAATACTTGATATTTTATATAATATAGTTTATGTGGTTGGAATTATTTATAGTCTCACTTGATATTACTTAGTATTTTAATTAACATATGTAAATTTTTGTTTTCATATTAGATGAACATTTACATTGTATGAATTTTTTTTAAAAATTTAGTTGCAAGCTCATACTAATTAATTTATGTTGATTAATAATAAACATGAAATTAATCTAAAACTACTAATTTGGTAGTTTATGTTTATTAATGATGAACATAAATAAAATGAATATACGACTAAATTAGTTGTTTATGAAGATTGTTAATGAAAGTGAATGAAATGAATATAACTACCAAAGTATTCATTTATATAATGAATATGAAACTACCAAAAAAAAGATAAATGACTACTTCAAATGATAAATTTGTAATTACAAATGACGACTAAATTTTGCATATATACGACTATTAGTAGCTAATTTACAGTATCTTATAACACGACTAAAACTTAGTCATATTTCTTTGCTCATTAATTGGTTTCAAACGATGACTAAAATTTCCATATATATGACTATTAGTAGCTAATTTACAGTATTTTATAGCATGACCAGCATTTTGGTCATATTTCTTTGGTCATTAATTGGTTTTCTCGGGTGATCATTTAGTAATATATTTTGTTGTATATTTGGTAATTAATTGTGACTATTAATGACCAAATCAATTATTAAATCAATGACTAAATTAATAACAAAATCAACGACTAAATTAATGACCAAATATACTACTAGACAGCAAAATTGAGACAACTAATTAATGACTAAGCTAAAAATGACTAAAAGTTGGTCATGTTATAAGATACTGTAAATTAGCTACTATTGGTCACACTGAAAAATAGTCGTTTATATGCAAATTTTAGTCATTTTTTTAGTAACTAATTAGCCATTTTATACTAGTGATGACAATGAAGAGGAAATGAGAAATGTTGAGGAACTTGTAAACGAGAATATTGAAAACACAAATGTCAAAGAGAATGTTGAGAAACTTATCAACGAGAATATTGAAAACATAAATGTCCAAGAGAATATTGATATCGATCTCACTAGTGATTCAATAGTTTCTTCAATTTGAATTTTGTATTTTTTCTAAAAACATTGTAGTTCAAGATAGTTTTAAAATTATATATGTGTGTGTGTGTGTGTGTGTGTGTGTGTGTCAATTTAAAATTAGAAGTTAATATTGTTATTTATGCAGGGATAACATCATAAACACAAGAATATACTACCACACCTCGCATTTCACTGCAATTAATTGGAAGTTCCAAGAACGTTGTATATGACTACAACTTTCTAGATAATATGGATCCAACTAAAATTGAAGAATTGGGACCTCCAATGCCTGAAAGGACAGTTTGAGATAAAATAAATTGGGGGTTGAAACATCTTTTTGAAGGCAAATATATCATAGCACAAGCTCAGATGTTACGTAGATTTTAAAGCACAAATCTCTCAGAAATGTTGTGGAATTATTTGGCATTAAAAGTGATAAATAGATTTAGTAAATCAAATGGTATCAAATAATGTGACATCAACGCTTGCCACACTAGCAAAAAGGCAATCTCAAGGGGAAAATAATTCTCGTAGAGAACTTTTAATAGGTGTACTCGCGAAACAAACTGCATCAAGTTAGTTGATGTCAGCAACTTCAAATTTGTTTAAAACATCAAGAAAAATTTTATGGGGGCATACAAAATTTATAATTCAATTAGATGATAATTATGAACTTGCATGTTGGGCTAATATCTACAGGCGTCCACATCATGATAGACTTCCTGATGGTGTGAGGGATAGGGTAAAAGAGTTTTGGAATTTGAATTCTCGTGTGTTGCATAATGAAAAGGACGTTGTGCGACGTCGTATATCTAAGGGAGTTTATGAAACTCATGCCAAAAATATAACGCAGGTCAGTCAAGTAGAATTATTCCAGAACTTTATGGAGAGTAATACTAATGTGAATAGCTCCTTAGCACATTCTGAAGATTAAACCATGGCATGTCAGGCCTATCACTGTTCAAGACACATGTTGTTGTCGATACCATGTAGAAGTCCAATTATTTTATGAGACATTTGTAAATTTTGGCATAAAATATTGGTCAAATGACCCCCCTCCTTCAATTTTTCATGAATTTTTATCGAAGATATTATGTGCACGAGAGAATAATAAATTATTATTTTTTAAAAGAATGTGTTGGTGGAACAAAATTCCCAGAATGTTCTCATTTGGCACTCTACGATGCAAAGTATCCCATTGAGCCTAATGATCCCAAAATGTCAAGTCTCAAACAAAATTGGAAGTGATATGAAAATGTTACTTACACTCCTGTTACAGATTCAAGCACAACATCAAAAAATATCACTTTACTTGACAATGATATTTTAGTGACAATTTTTTTGGAGAAGTTTAGGGTGCAAATATACAAATAAATTAAGCACTGTCATATAGCATGATGGCAGGATTTACAGTTCAAGCAATCACGTGATGTGTTCCCAAAAGGAAAAATATTATCAGTGGTTGATTTCGTTGATAATTACACATTTATTCCATAGAAGGAGATACAAAGTGAGTATTATCATTCAGACCAAGTATCTATATTTGTGCATATTTTGTATAGACATGTGGAGCTTGATATCGATGGTTTTGATAGTGATCAAAATAATCATGAGGTGATTAAGGAGTACCATTTCTACATCAGTGATGATCGAACACATGATACATGTTTTGTTCAACATTGTTTTAATGTTATTTATAATGAATTATTGAAACGAAGGGTCACTTTTAAAGAACATTGGGTATGGTCAGATGGTTGCGCTGGTCAATTTAAATCAGCAAGATCATTCTTTTGGTTGTCTCGTCTTCATAAGAGAACCAAAATTCGACATACATGGAATTTCTTTGAGACAGGACATGGGCAAGGAGAGCACGATGGTGCTAGGGCATGCATAAAACATGCACTTAGGAGGCATCAATTGAATCACTCAGCTTCTCATCTTGAAAATTCTTTAGATGTTGTTAATTGGTGCAAAGAAAATTTAATTCATGTATCGAACCCAAAGATGGTTGGTGTGCATAGGTAAGCGTAGACATTTAAGTAAAAACATATTATACATGTCTAGAGATATATGTGTATACTTGTGTGTGTATTTTTTTATCAAAAAAATATTAAATATTGTTCAAAATTTGACTCATACATGTGTGTGTTTTTCTCAAGTAGGTACTTTTTGGAATATTGCAATGGGTGATGTTGATAGATCATTTCCATTTAATTGCCTTTCAATCCCTCAAAAAAAAATTTTACACTCAATTAGGAGTAATAACATGACAAATATACATTGCATTGAGAAACAAAAGTGCTCTTGCTTTTGTTATGCATGTATTGATCAGAAAAAGTCCATCGATGACTGTGAAAACAAAATTAAGAAATTTGTTAAACCATGGAAACACAAAGAATTGACACCATTGCCCCCATTTGGAAACATGACTGCCTAGGAAATGGACAATGAAGTGGTTGTGATTGACAATGATTATGATCGTGTTTCTGATATGGTTAGAGAAGGTGATGTCTTCGCTATCATTGCACCAGAAAATAATCAAGAAAAAGTGCATTATTATTTATTACAATGCACTATGTCTAAATCCACATTGCTGCAAGAGTATAATGATCCATCAAATTGTACATACCCAATTGGTTCAATCGTATTAATGGAACATTTCTTTGAAGAAGTAAAGAAATGTAAATATCATATTATTTTTCAAGATTACCAGCCAGAGGTTATTTATGCCCAATATAGTCACTTAGTCATAGCAACTCGGTTGCAGTTGAAGCAAGTGAAGAGTAGAAAAAATGGCGACAATGGAGATTATCGATACATGATCATGATGTCATTCTAGAAAATTTTCCACTAGCACATTTCATATGAGTGGAACACATTGTTCAAGATGAATAATGAACTTTGATTCTAGGGTTAGAACATATAATTTCTACAATGTATTGGAATTTATATAGTTTAAGACTATATTGTGGATTTCTTTCAAATAAATGTGTTACACCATTTTTTGGTCATCTAACCTATTATCATTAGATGAACCCAAGTGCACCATGTAAGACCAATTTTACCCTAAGTAAAATTGCTTTCACTATGTGAAATAACTTAGTAAAACACCTTTATTAAGTTGTTTATGGTCCAAACAGGAAACCCCAAAAGGAAATAATAAACAAATCTATATTTGTTTATATTTCCTGGTCATATTTAACCTGAAACAAGGAAATCAATTAAATAAATCCTTATTTATTTGATTATTTCCTAGGAATAAGTTATTTAAATCCTTATTTAAATAATATTCCTAGTTAAATTTGACTAAATCATTTATAAATAATTAAATAAATCATTATTTATTTAATTATATTCCCATTATTTCCTTAAAAGAATAAATAAATCATTTATTTATTTATTATTTATAAATAGAGGAATTGACCCAAGTCAAAAATCCGTTTCCCTCCAACAAATATAATAAAATATTCCTAAAGGGTGGTTCTAGAATTCAATTAATAATATTTTATTCATGCACCAAGTTCTAGACTGCCCTAATATTTTATTATAAATAGAAGGGTTTTCCCCATTCATTGGTCACCTTTTCATTGTATTAGATCACTCTAGATCTATACTCTTGATCTGACTTTGAGCCATTATCATTGTCACATTCTTCATCACTTGCTTTGTGAGCTCCCTTTGAGTTCTATGTTTGTCTGGGTTTTCTACACCAACAAGAGAGAGAAATTTTAGATCTGAAATGCTGAGGACTTTCAAGAACCCATCCCATTGAGGAGAATTGGAAACATCTTTCTTGTTTTCCTCTCAGGTGCCCCTTTTTAGTATAAAAATTCTTTCAAATATATTGTTCTTGTCTTGTCTATTGGATGCATGGAGCAACATTTTATTCTCACTGCTTAATGTCTTTTATGCTTAGATCTCGATTTGTGTAGCTTTATTTGGATCACCTAACTGCATATTTAAAGATATTGGCAGTCATAATTGATATTAGGGCTATTTGTTATGCATAGCTAAAGTGGTCTTTTTCCGACGAAATATTCATACTAACAAAATGGACATGTGGATGGTTAGATGTGTGTTGGTACAAACAATATATTATGATCTACTGGATAAGGGTGCTTTTCTAGATAATTAAGTTATGGTGATTTAATGTGTCCATGATGTTTACTCCTAGACGATCTTAACTCGCCTCTTTTTTTGCATGGATATGATGATGATGAATGAATATTTAATTACATATATATTATTGTATTGTTAGTTTAGTTTTGATATCAAATTTCATCACATTTTCATCTCTTCATTAGTTTAGATTAGTTTAGATTTGATGTGGATAATCTCTTCATTATTGTCTCTTCTCATGATGGAGGTCTCCTACTTTTATTTTCCATATCCTTGTAGTAAGGAAAATCTGTTTTTGAATGTGCATTGATGTTGGACAGTCTTACTACAAATAATGAAAATGATGATGCTAGAAAAATGAGATACTAGCATAAATCTATTTTTGAATGTGCATTGATGTTGGATAGTCTATTCAAAGAATGAAATTGATGTTTAGTTGAAATAAAAGATAGACATGGAGTTAACATTGACCCACCCACTGACATTAATGATTTCCATCATTTACTTCTCTGTCTTATGCCATCACCTTAAGTAGTTATAAATGTTTTATGGAAAATTTTTATAGTACAAAGCACACCTTTGAAGCATTTAAGTGTAGGGGATCTATTTCATATAGGAATTTGCATATGAGTTCTGTGTTCCTATAAAATGTTCAACTAGTTTTCCACGTGGCTCAACTTAAGATGTTTGACTTCACAAAATTGGTTGAGAAACAAAAAATTGTGATTTGAAACAATGGTGAGTGGGAGGCCAAAGTGTATCCATACATTTGAAAATCATGAATCTATTTTTGAATGTGCATTGATGCTGGACAGTCTTACTGCAAATAATGAAATTGATGATGCTAGAAAAATGAGATACTGGCATAAATCTGTTTTTGAATGTGCATTGATGCTCGACAGACTTACTACAAAGAATTAAATTGATGTTTAGTTGCAATAAAAGACTGACATGGAGTTAAAATTGACCCACCCATTGAAATTGATGATTTCCATCATTTACTTTCTGTCTTATGCCATCACCTTAAGTAGTTATAAATATTTTCTAGAAAAGTTTTACACTACAAAGGACGTGCCTTTGTAGCACTGAAGTGTAGGGGATCTATTTGTAGAAATTATATAAATTATGTGTTATATGTCCAAGATTCTCCTGATCTCACACTATTTTAGCTTCATGCAAAATACATAATCTATTCCACCATTGATCATTTGCGGAAATTAAATCAAGATTGCAATGCACACATGAAACAATAAAAAATCACACACATTAACACAGTTTTTTAACGGGAAAGCCTAAAGCTGAAAACCCCAACTATCTGTATATGATATATGTCAAATATATCATGTAAAAATCCTCATACAAAGCTGATCATATCAATCTCCCAGTACAATACAATCGCTACACACTAATCAAGCCCGATCTTGCAAATCCATGCACCGATCTTTGCCACCTGCTAGCCTGCCTCTATTGCGCACTCCCTACTGAAGAATGCCTCTGAATGAATTAAAATTACTGCAGCCTTGCTCACACAATCCTCCTTGGCATCTACATTGAGTGTTGGATGCAATCAATGCATCACTATAGTCACAACTGATAGTCTATCTTTCCCTTTCACCTATCTCTCCACTGGTCTCCACTAAAACTGCCATGTACTGTAGTTAACTGATGTATTCTTCAGTTGATTAATGAGTTATTATTTAGTGATTAATTAACTAATTAATTCACTCCACTCTCACTAGTGTATCATTCAGTTAGACTAGATACAACTAGCTCAACTGAGTCTAACTGAGTTAAACTAAATACAACTCCACCAACTACTTCTCCAACTCCACCAAACTCTGCCACTTGAGTTCTAACTAAAGTCCTCCATACAATAGCTCTAGTAAACCCTCAAGAATAGCATAATTCCTTCTTTCAGTTGTTGTGCCACATCTGTGCACTGACCTGAAGTGCTCCAAGAGAATAAGATAATGTTTAGAGTCCAAATATCATTAAGAGCTAATAATATCCTACATATCTATTTTTAGACTAGCAGTCTAAAAATAGACTCCGCCCAATATGTCTAAAAATAAAAGTCCATATATTTTTCCAACTTGACCAACCATCCACAAATAGCATCCTGCAACTCATAGAATATGATCGACATGTCTAAAAATAGACTTTACGCCAAAAATAGCCTGCGGGCCCACTTAGTGAAGGTGACTCTTTTCACTAAGCTCATCATCTTGTTGAATCTCAACACTATGGCATATAGGAATTTTCCTATGAGTTATGTGTTTCTATAAAATGTTCAACTAGCTGCCCACATGGCTCAACTCAAGATGTTTGAATTCACAAAATTGGTTGAGAAACAAAAATTTGTGATTTGAAACAATGATGAGTGGGAGGCCAAATTGTATCCATACATGTGAAAATCATAAATCTATTTTTGAATTGCATTGACGTTGGACAGTCTTACTGCAAAGAATGAAATTGATGATGCTAGAAAAATGAGATACTAGCATAAAGGTTTAATTATGGTGTGATTGAATGATTAAATAATTGTCCATGGAGATAGACTCCTATGGTTTATAGGGAGCTAGTAGTGGCTGATACAAGCCTATTTTCTTATTATTAGGCTTTTTTATGCTACAAATGGAACCCTCACGAATGAAGGATTCAATATTCTTCCATATTGATGGTTAATAAAATTTGTGTTGGAGATATTGAAGTTCCTTATTGACACTAAAATGTTGCTTGTAAGAGGGAGAATGAGCCTCTTTCAAAAGAAACTCATGTATTTTGATTTTTTGATACACGGTTAATAAATTTTCTAAAGAAAACTATCCTTGAGAATGTAATCCAAAAATGGAACTTGGTTCATAATTGTATGAGGTTTGTATGAGGTTCACTTTTAAATTTTACTAAAAGATCTATTTGCAACGGTAATAACATCATTGGTCCGTTGATCATGTTTTCTCTGAGAGGAGGGCTCTTACTGAATGTTTGGTTCTAATTCCATAGGTAAGAAGCTCGAGATGAATGCTATATTTTACCTAGCATTGTTAAGTGTAGGATTGAAGGTAGTTTACCTTTCTTGCAGCCTTGAGTCATCAGCATAGGATCAAATGCGCTCTTGTTGAGCTTGAATAGTAATCTACACCTTTATGGGATTTCTTGGAGTCTAGCAGGCCTCCTCTTTGATGGGGGTTTTCCTTTGTGGGTTTTTTTGACAAATCTGTGTTCCTACATGAAAATGTTTGTGTGACCCTACTATTTTTAATTCTTTAATGAATGCACAATAGTGCAAAGAATAAAAAAATAAATTTCAATGATAATACACAGTGGTACAATCAATATAAGTGCTTACATTCCACATTTAAAATTTAACAGTGTCTGTATTGATAATTAGTGATCAAAAAATTGGCTGAGTGACATATCGTATTGGTAAGGCAGGGTGAGTGATTACATATCATATTGGTAAGGCTAAGTGACATACAACCCAGAAAAGAAACACTGCTGTGAAAGAAGTATCTTCTGAAGTTAATTATGATTCTACTAAAATGTCAGATAAATGACAAACATTGTCAGATGGAAATATTTCAAATGCCAAAACTCTAGAACATCCTCTTCCTAAAGAGAGCTCTAGTCTATCTTCAGTGTCTTTTAAGCATCAACATAGAATCTCCTGGGGATATTGGGGTGATCATAAAAACCTCTCAGAGGAGACCTATGCAATGATCTATCAAATATGTGAGGAAGAAGTTCCCACATCTCACTTAGAAGAGCACTTGCATCTTTGTGCAATTGATGATAGATGTGACTTAAAGGGTTTAAGTGTAGATGAACGCCTAAGAAGGATTGCAAAACAAAAGAAAGGGCCTGTCAGATCGACATGTTGCTAGCAGATAAGATAGTTTTTGCGAATATGAGGATCTGCCCCAGGTGAACTTATTTTTAACATGGGGCTATTATTGTTGTGTATTTGAAAATCTAATTGCTAGTCTTGTTTATTCGGCAACCCACTCATCTAAGATAATTGTTCATAATTTATCATCAAGTGTGTATAGCAGTAGCTATGTATTGTATATAAGCTTGATATACCTTAGAAATGCACTAATCAATTTGGATACAGAATAACTTGCATAAATGTGGCTAGAAAAAACTTTCATTTAGTTTTATTCAAAATAATTCTTATCATGGTTAATATTGCAATTGATATTATCTAGAAAAGCTATAGAAATAATTCAAAAAGACCCTCTAGGAGCAGATTAATTATATTTGCATGCAAATAACACAGGGATTTGATCGTTTAGATAATGATGCAAGGGAAAGTTAGATAAGAAGGATCCTATTCTGAACATGGCATGAATTATACAATGTACAATCCAAATTTGTAAATGGCCTCATGTGGTCTCAATATACTTTTTGTAAAACAATAGAAGATGTACAGGCTGTGCCACCCTTATTGGATTCCTCCCCATAAGAGCTTCCAAATCCCTGGTGTTAGCTTTCTCTTTCCATAGATATGCATGTTAAATTTCAAAGGGCAATAACGAGTTTTCTGCTACACTCATAAAAATCAACTTTAAACCTAGGTAGCTTAAAACTTGAAAGCTTCAATCTTAATCTGAACCACATTAATCTACAAACACATACTGTCGAAAATTATGAACAGTGAAAATAAGCTAAACATAACCATTTATGAATGCATCTGTATTCTATTTCAAACTCAAAAGAAGAAAATTACAATGTATAAGCTCAAATCAAAAGTCCAAAACTTACCAAAAAACACAAAGGTGCACCCTAAATCTCCTTTACAGAATATGAATAAGAGGGAAGATACAATGTATCTATTCACATATATGAAGTGCACAAGATGACTTAGTCAAACCCTAACCCTAATCCTCTTAACGAACACTCCCCCTTATTTGGATGGAAGTGCCAAAGATATTGCACCCAGGCTGGAGGATAGTTATGGAATTCATATATGTGTAATCCTCCTTTGGTTCTGTGCCCTTACCAACTCCACACGCTAGTGACCTAGTTTTCATAGTGATTTGTGCCCTACTCTAATGATATTAAGAGCATGTAAAACTATGTATGAACAACTGGAAGATCTTGGTGGATTAAGTTAAGGAATTCTTTCACCCTCACTCATTCTCTCTGACATAACTCCAACATTTCTCTCAAGAAAACTAGGGTTGCACCATCCTCTAATCTGTTGCACCCTCACTCATTTTCTTGTACATAGCTCCAATGTTTCTCTCAAGAACATTAGTGCTACACCATCCTCTGATATGTTACTCCCTCATGCTGTCTGTACAGGAACTATGTTTCCTTCTACTGGAAATGCTACGTCATCAAGGATATGATGTTACACTCCCTCTTAGCGAGGAAAGTGTTTTCGGATTTCCACTAGTTTGAGTCTCTCGGTCAATTTCTTGAACTTCTCCCTAGCTAGGGCTTTTGTTGAAACTTCCATAATTTTGAATTTCAATGAACATGCTCTAGTATCACTGCACTCTTCATAACTATGTTTCCTGGGAAATTATATTGGATATCTATGTTCTTGGAGCGGTTAGTGAAATGCTGGATTATTAGATAGTTTGATACAAATCCAATTGTCACAGTGTACCACTGTAGGCTCCAATATCTAATAAGGAAACTCTGAAATTAATTTTTTATCTGAACTCGATCCCTGAGGTAATGGTGCTAGATATTTGTGCTTAGAATGGTTAGTGTAACATTGGAATCTCACAGAGTCTGATACCACTCTGATTATCACAGCATACCATAGTAGGCTCCAACATCCAATTGATAAAATCTTCAATTAACTTGAAAATCTAGATGGATTCACAACTAGCATGGCCAGTTGCGATGGATTTTTCCTCTATCAAACTAAGTGCTATTTTTGCCTGCTTCCTGTTGAACCAGGATATCAGACTTGAACCCAAACTAAAACAAGGCCCTGAAGAACTCTGCTTGTCACCTACATGTCTAGCCTAGGTAGAATCCACAAAACCATGCAGCATCGATTCTTCATCTCTAGCATATGTCAAAACATAGTGTACTATGCTCTCCAAGTATTGCAACACATGTTTTGCAGTAACCTAGTGAACTGACTATGGCTCAAAGTTTTTACTAAAAATTAAAATTTAGTTTTAGCATTCACTAGATACATAAAGGAACCTCTCAACTATCTATAAATTGGTGGATCTAACAAATTTGAAATGTAATCTGCTAATATGTTCAGATTTGATATCATAGGAGTAACCATGGGCTTACAATCCATCCTCTGAAATATCATACGAATCTTGATTGCATACTTACACTCTCTAAGGAAGACCTTCTCTAGAGCCTAGGCTCAAGAAATAATGCATAAGATGATGTGCTTCATATTGAATTGAGGTGCTAGCTATGTCTGGCACAATGCTATGAGCTTCTCAGAACTACCTATATCTATAGAATCATCTACATATGGGACTAAAATGAATGGATCAGATCTATCCACTAGAAAATTTGGCGGAAATTCCGACGGCCAATTCGTCGCTATTCCGACACATAGTCGTCGCAAGAGCGACAGTTCGAGGGCGGAAAAACCGTGGTTTGTCCTGCCGTCGCAGTTCCGATGCACGTAAAAAGTGTCGCACTATCGACACCTCTTCCGTCGCTTCCGAACAAGCGTCACTCTTCCGACGTCTCACAAACCGTTGCGCCTCCGACGTTTGTAAACTGTCGCACTTCCGATGAAATGTGGTTCGACGTTTGGAACGTCGCTCTTCCGATGCCTAAAAGCCGTCGTAATTCCGACCCAACGTGGTCCGACGTTTTGGACGTCGCTCTTCCGACGTCTGTAAGATGTCGCAATGCCGACGATATGTGGTCCGACGTTTGGTGCGTCGCTCTTCCGACGTTTGTAATCTGTCGCAATTCCGATGATATGTGGTCCGATGTTTGGAACGTCGCTCTTCCGACGTTTGTAATCTGTCGCAATCCCGACGAAATGTGGTCCGACGTTTTCATATTGTCTCTCTTCTGACGTTTCTACGTTGTCGCAGTTCTGACGTCTACAAGGCGTCGGTAGACCGACGGAGGGTTCAATTTTTAAAAAAAAAATTGAAACTTTAAAAGACGAGAAACGTTGTTTTGAATATATTATATGAAGTAAAACAGTCCATGAAAGTGAAATAGCAGTATGTAGAATAGTAAAGCAACAGATAGATTACCGACGTCCATTGTTCCAAATACAAATTAAAGTACCCAAAACCCTGCAACAGAGAAAAACGAATATGTCCAAAATATAAAAAGACCATCAGACCATATCAATAAACCAGCAACATAGACCAGCATCGCTAGTTTTGAAGGCAGAGTGATAAACATTAATCATTTTTTTTTCACAAGAGAAAAACATTGTTTTGAATATATTATATGAAGTAAAACAGTCCATGAAGTCATTACATTTTCACATCTGAAGATTGGAACCCAAATATCCATCCAGAAAAGTGGAAGTCCCACCCCAGACAATGATAGAAAAATACCCCATGTCACCTACAGGGACATGATATAAAACCCAGTAATGGTCCACATGGAGATTATCTACAAATCTGAGAAAGCATCCAAATATGCCCGAGGCATCTATAAGAAAGTGAAATAGCATTATGTAGAATAGTAAAGCAACAGATAGAGTACCGACGTCCATTGTTCCAAATACAAATTAAAGTACCCAAAATCCTTGAACAGAGAAAAATGCTAATCATGTGAGTGTGATATGTCCAAAATATAAAAAGACCATCAGACCATATCAATAAACCAGCAACATAGACCAGCATCGCTAGTTTTGAAGGCAGAGTGATAAACATTAATCATTTTTTTTTGCACAAGAGAAAAACGTTGTTTTGAATATATTATATGAAGTAAAACAGTCCATGAAGTCATTACATTTTCACATCTGAAGATTGGAACCCAAATATCCATCCCGAAAAGTGGAAGTCCCACCCCAGACAGTGATAGAAAAATACCCCATGTCACATACAGGGACTTGATATAAAACCCAGTAACGGTCCACATGGAGATTATCGACAATCTGAGAAAGCATCCAAATATGCTCGAGGCATCTATAAGAAAGTGAAATAGCAGTATGTAGAATAGTAAAGCAACAGATAGAGTATCGACGTCCATTGTTCCAAATACAAATTAAAGTACCCAAAATCCTTGAACAGAGAAAAACGCTAATCATGTGAGGAGTGTGATATGTCCAAAATATAAAAATGCCATCAGACCATATCAATAAACCAGCAACATAGACCGGCATTGCTAGTTTTGAAGGCAGAGTGATAAACATTAATCATTTTTTTTTCACAAGAGAAAAAACGTTGTTTTGAATATATTATATGAAGTAAAACAGTCCATGAAGTCATTACATTTTCACATCTGAAGATTGGAACCCAAATATCCATCCAGAAAAGTGGAAGTCCCACCCCAGACAGTGATAGAAAAATACCCCATGTCACATACAGCGACTTGATATAAAACCCAGTAACGGTCCACATGGAGATTATCGACAATCTGAGAAAGCATCCAAATATTCCCAAGACATCTATAAGAAAGTGAAATAGCAGTATGTAGAATAGTAAAGCAACAGATAGAGTACGTACCGACGTCCATTGTTCCAAATACAAATTAAAGTACCCAAAATCCTTGAGCAGAGAAAAACGCTAATCATGTGAGGAGTGTGATATGTCCAAAATATAAAAAGACCATCAGACCATATCAATAAACCAGCAACATAGACCAGCATCGCTAGTTTTGAAGGCAGAGTGATAAACATTAATAATTTTTTTTTCACAAGAGAAAAAACACTGTTTTGAATATATTATATGAAGTAAACAGTCCATGAAGTCATTACATTTTCACATCTGAAGATTGGAACCCAAATATCCATCTAGAAAAGTGGAAGTCCCACCCCAGACAATGATAGAAAAATACCCCATGTCACATACGGGGACATGATATAAAATCCAGTAACGGTCCACATGGAGATTATCGAAAATCTGAGAAAGCATCCAAATATGCCCGAGGCATCTATAAGAAAGTGAAATAGCAGTATGTAGAACAGTAAAGCAACAGATAGAGTACCGACGTCCATTGTTCCAAATGCAAATTAAAGTACCCAAAATCCTTGAACAGATCAAGAAAAACGCTAATCATGTGAGAATTCTAAGTAAATTTAATCTATTAACATTGCGAATAAAATTACACCGAAGTCAAAAACATTGCCTGGCCATACTCATGGCAAATTTGTCATCAAAAAATCAAAAAATTAAGAAGACTGCCCTCATACGGGGAAACCAGTCTTGAACGTTTAATTTACAGAATTCAAAAATATTACAAAGGTCAGCACAGTAAAATAAAGTAAAAGCAACCCAATTAAATGGGCCTGCTAAGCAAGAAAAACAAATTAACCAAACTACTCCTCCGGTGGTTCCTCCACGATTCGGCACCATCCTTCGGAAGGTCCAGGATCGCTAGGTGCTACCTCCACATGCATGCCACGGCTCCCCTCCTGAAGGCCCGAATGCTGGCTGGCTTTTTCCGAGTTCAGACCCGCCGGACGGGTGCATTCTTCCTCCGTTTGGGCCTCCTCGCGGAATACCACAGTGACTAAAGCCGTGATTCTTGGGCGGTTGAGAGAGAAATTAAAGGAAAATTGCGCAGTGCGCGTCGTGGGAGAAGGTGAACTAGCGGTGGGGAAGCCAGGAGCAGGGGAATCCATACGGTGGCCAGATGCTACAAGCCGACCCCGCCCACTCCTAGTATTTGGATATCGACCTAAGTAATAATCACTGGACTAGCCGGAAGTCGACTCTGTTGAGGGGCTGGAGGGAGAGCGTCGGGGTTGACGTCTAGTGCTCCCCCTGTGGCAACGCATCCTATGACGCACGCGAGGCATGGGTGCAATCTCAGGCGCAGTGGGCACAAGAGGAGACGAAGAGGAAAAATTCCAATTAACAGAGGAAGACAGACAGAGACAGAACCGAGAGAAATGAAAATATGCAGCAACGTCTAGGCAGAAGTTCAGCTGGCCACTTCTCCTTATCGTCACAGTTAGCAGGCAGTGTAATCCAACAACCGGCTTGTCTAAAAAACCATGGCTAAACGCCATTTTGTCGACCCGTCTGCAATGCAATCAAAGGACGCCCGTCATAATTAATCTCTGATCATTAATAATGAGAGCCGAAGGCCGGATCAAATTGGAGCGTGCGGAATCGCTAAGAGGAGTGGAGGTCCGATCTTGAACAGTGTTAAAAATTAATTAATGCAGATTTGATGTGAAAATTTAATTGAACAACGTTAAATGTTAATATGATTGATATGAAATCGCCATATCCATGTCCCATCACCTTAAACGCCATCGAATGCACCCGCAGCCGGGAGCAGGGCAAGTTTTTATTGAGGACACGTGGCAGAAATTGATTGGAGCGGATCTTTGTTTGGGCCGCTCGCGCAGTGGAAATCCGGACCCGTAAAATATTAGGGCGAATTTGATAAGAAATTCGCATCACAAAATTGGCCGACGTCAGCAGGCTATTTTGGAACGCGAATTTGGTTTGAATTATGGTTTATCGCCGTTTGAAGTCCGGCGGGCTCGACTCAAGAACCATTTTGTTTGATCCCATCTTATAAAATTTGTGTTGGTTTTCTTTGATAAAACACATATTTATAATAAATCATGGGAATACCACACTAAACATGTGGAAAATTTATATAAATAATTATTGAGAACAATCATTTTTTCTGTAAAAATATCCAAGGCGAGGTCTGTGTAGAGAACCGGGGTCGTGAAAACTGTTCAAATATAAAAATCCCGCTTAATAAAGAGACAAAATTGTTGTGCTTTCGGAACCTGACCCGAGGATTGGACATGAGTTAACAAACAAAAGGATAGCGGAACTAGACTTGCACCCGTGGTCAAGCCCTCTACCAAAACCACGAGCAGAATCACAAAAGCGGGTTGCCCATATCGCACCGCTTTTGCGGAGTAGGCGGTATTTCCTATTCGCGAGCGATTCCATAGGGAATGCGACACGTGGCGAAGTGACCCCGGAAAACAACCGTTTAACCCACGCCATCGCATGTTAAAGCCCAACGTTGGAAGCCGAGCGAAATTTCCAAGAGTCATTGATTTGGAGAAGGGCCATCGGATGGTGGTCACACGTTGAACTTGCCCTGAGGTTAAGTAAGGTGTGCGGAGGATAGCTAGGTACGATACGAGTGTTTGATTGGTTATTGATATATATAGGTGGGGCCGAAGTATAATGAAATTGTTTAATTAAATGATTGGCGGATAATTAGCATAAGTCTGGAGTGTGATTGCTGTAAGGCTGGGTGGTGAAATATAGAGCCGAAAGTTCATTACAAGTTATTTATTTAAAAAGAAACGTGGAGTATAAATACAAAGTGTTGAAAGTTAAACATTGGTTATAAGGATTGGAGATAATGTAAATTCGGGAATATAAATTAAAGTCCAACCATTGTGGATAGTATTTATTTATCAAATTCTACGAATTTGATAAATAAACAAAGAAAGTCAATTAAGACTACATTTGGAGGAAAAGAGCAGCAGGGTACACAAGGGAAAATCTTCAGCCAGTGATTGTAAGACACACCAGCTCTCCTTGGGGGTCCAATTTCAGTTTTGTTGCGTCACACGATGATCTCTCTTCTCTGGCATTTACTTGTATTGAAGATCACTATTCTAGGAATAAGGAGTTATTTTCTCCAAAAATAACCCTACCCAAACATTGACAATGCATCAAGGATATCTTTCTATGCTTCATAAGTACATATGTTCTACTTCTAAATCATGTCTTGGAAGTGGTTGTTTTGCTGGAAATTATTCACCAGTTGGTTTCATACCAAAGTCTTTTTCACATTTTCAGCATCCGATACATGAAAAAGATAATGGTTTAAAACAACATAAATATTTGAAATTTTGCAAGAATTGTCTGGCACACTTTGAATATGAATTTTGAAGTCAAGTGCATGATCTTGTATAGGATCAAGTGTCATTTTGAATACCAAATGTTTCACAAGAAACTTCTCAACATGCTACCCTGCAGTAAGGATTAAATGACAATATTGCATCAACTATTTCCATAATAAAAGTGCACCTCGGCCATAAGACTAAGCAACTACAAATGTTGTAGATCTAACAAGACCACACAATCAAATGTATTCCACAAGGCCAATACTGTATGAAAAATGAAAAGGAGTTTGCAACCAAAAATACCTTAGGCAACTAATTCAATTAGATACACCAAACCATCAGCAAAAAGGAAAACCAACCTACTCAAAAGGCAAGCGTTTACCTCCTTTGACAAAATTTTGAGTTTTGAAACAAGGGCCTTTATTGTCTTGTCAATGCCCCTAGTAATTTGAATGGGGTTTGCACCTGCTGCAACAACCTAAACAAAAAGGTTTCATTTCAAATTATTTCCACAAATTTAAGATACAACCATTGTCAGTTTTGTATTTCCTAACAAGCTCATAAATTTTGACAAAAGAACCAAAATTTTTTAATACCTGATTGCAATTTTTTCACTCAAAACTATCTTAGACTCAATAAGCCCAACCCAAAACTAAAAAACCAAACACCATAAGACCCTACAAAAATGAATAGATGATCTTAATCCGGTACTATCGACAAAAAGTTACCTTTACACCCTCACTTATTAAACCCTGTGCTGTTGAATTTTAACTTCAACTGCTGCAGCAGAAGGACGGATGCAGCAGCAACATTTTTTTTGGAGGTTGCTTGCATGCCATCCAGAAATTTAATTCAGCATTTAAAATTCCTGCAAGTTTTTTTTTGTAGACGGCCACAGCCATATTTCTGTACAGGATTGTATTTAAACACAACAGCCAGCATTAACGCAATTCACCAACCAGAAATTAAACAAACAGAAATTTACCTGACAGTTTTGTAAATTCAAAAGGAGGACACGTGGAACATTAATATTGGATCGCATGAAATTGAAGGGAATCTGAAAACCTGAAAACCGGACCCGAATTTTTTATAGGGCACATTGGATTGAGAATTCGAGTTAAAATTAGGCAGACGTCGGCATCCCATTTTGGAACGCGAATTTGGTTTGAAATTCAATCTATTTAGACTTTTGAAGTCCGACGGAAAGGGTTCTTTAATGTTTTGATAGTTTAATATATACATATGTTATATATATATCATATGCGAAATGAAAGGTGGGCCATAGAATTAAGTTTTAATTTTATTTTTTTTAAAAGAGGGTTTATTATAATATGTTTTATATGTTCCGGCATATAAAAATAAAAAGGTCGAAAAAGCTTGGTAGTTTTTTTTATAGACAGTACGTAAATTTTTTATTACATAGCAGTGTGTAAAAAGTGAAAATTTGAGTGTAACTTTTTAAGTGTGTATGCACAGCAGTGCGAAAGGGAAAAACACAGCAGAGTGTCTTAGAGACAGAGTATGTTTGTTTTGAACAGACAGTGAGTTGGTTTTATGCACTGCGTTTTGTAGCAGTTATAATTTTGTAATCCCTCTCAGTGAGGAAGTAGTGTAATAGTTTTTTTTTGAGTTATTGAAGGGAATAGAAGTTTGTTTTCAAAGTATTGAAACTCTGTCTCCTGTCAAAGAAATTTTTATTTTTTGTGTGTTAGAGGAAGGGAGATTTATTCTCCATTCATTGTTCTGGAATTTTTCAATATTCCAACATGTGCAAGAACAACAGATGTTGTGGTTCCATCCCCAGCTAAATCATTTGTCTTTGCCTCAGCTTGCCTTACCAACTTGGCCCCAATATTTTCAACTGGGTCCTCTAATTCAACCAATAAAAAGGCCAAAACCATAGCATTGAGATACATTTCATTACACTGTCAATAACAATAAAATTTGACTCAGCCATAACCCTTTCTTTTTATTGTTGTGAAAAGCTTTATGCATTACTCTAATGTGGCTAGTCCATAGGCCAAGTAGACCACTGGGTAACAAATATGTTTCCTTTCACCTTTGAGTTTTCAAATTATGCCTACCAAATCTAAGACATTTAAGAGAGGGAACTAATACAACGTTAAAAAGAAAACCAGAGCACACATCTACAAATTACCTCCTTAGCTACTGTCACACCATCATTAACTATTTTCGGAGAACCATTCTTGCTCTCCAAGACAACATTTTTCCCTTCGCCCCAAGGGTGACTCCAAGAAGATCAGCAATTTTGTTCACACCGCCTGCAAGACAAATTGACAATGCTTTCAGTAAGTGTGCAATTGAATGCCAAACCATATGCCAAAACAACCCTCCATGAAAAATTAAAATAACACATTAAAATCGAATATAAGTGGACAAGGAAAGATCCACCGCAATGAAGTTTCACGTGCAGGTGACCTTCCTTTAAACATATTTTTTTCTCTGACCTGCAATTTTTTTGTCACTGAGCCATCCTTGTTGAAGTACAACTCCTTTTCCATAGCTCTTGTATTAACTACCTTCTCTGTGTCGCGTAATCTCAGAGTCCCTCTTCTGCTTGAGCGATTAAAGGAAATGGGTGAAAAAACTGAAAGAGAAGACAATTGTCTGCCATAATTATCAAACATTGCACCCAACTTCTTCCCCTTTCCATTATTACCCAATGAGGTAGATGTGGCAATTGTTGTCATACTTCCCAAAGCAGAGGCCATCTTCTCTTATCCTGAATATAGAATTACAAGATCTTCATATTAGTATGAACCTTAAAAACATGACTCCCATTGCTAAAAACCACTTTTAAGTTGTAACAGGCAAACTAAACAACTATCGCAACTTTTGGCAACTTCTGGAGCATTAAGAGAGAAACAACCAAAGAAAAATACAACCACAATCCTCATTTTAATGAGACCGGACTATATATTTGCATTAAGATAATAGAAAGAAATCACGACTATATTAAGGCCAGCACAAAACAATCTTTAACCAGTGTCTCTCGTGGCCTTCAGGTTGCCATGCTAGAGGTTGCATATTTTTAATTTAAATTCTTGACCTCTCGTGCCCATCTATGAATGCATCCAATGGGATATCTACATGAAATTCTCCTTTATATCCCCAAAAACAAATTCCCTACTACAAGAGCACCAGTATTGATGGATCACCCCACACCCTCCCACCCACTAGAAACGGTGAAAAAGGAAACCCGAGAAAACTTCTGAAATATCTCAAGATGACTATATGGGTGGTTCTTATGAATCAACCAACCATTCAGAACATGCTCATCAATCCAAACCATGAGTATTATGTGACGATATTCAAGCAGGCACTGAATCGGATTTATGAAGCTATGTTAGAGAAACCCTAAACTCTCACTGAAAATAGGTGAAATGTGGCACCACTCAGAGATTGACATGTGCCAATTGGTACAAGTGGTAGACAATTGGCATGCTCAAACAACGAGGTGATGCGGGAATGACATGAGGAAGAAAATATCAGAAAAGCCCCAAATCTGGAGAACTAAAGCTCATCACCAACCTGAGATTGACAACTTTACATGATGTAACCTATGAAATCGTAAATGGAGAAATCATAGTAACAATAAAGTAACCTATGTAACAATAAAGTCGGATTCATCCTGGGAGTAGTAATGGGAGAAATCATAGTGAACAACATGAAACATGCATAGTTGCTTACAATCAAATAGATGAAAAAACACATACAAAAAACCTAGATAATAATCATGAACAAGCTTAATATTGAATTATGAACTGTAAAGGAACTTACAAAATGTGACATTACGAACTTGGTCAAGCGCACAAGAAAAAATATCCTGGACATGACCCTGGTTGACAAGTTGTATTGCTCATGATGCAAGAGGATTTGTACCCGCACTGCCAAGTCAATCAAATCCATCATTATCTATACAATAAATACAAGTAATTGATGTAGTATTTTTTACTCTAAGATGCATTCTTATGATAATGTTAGAACATATGTTGAAAATGTCAAAACATACCTGAATAAGCTCCTCTTCGTTTCAAGAACAATTTATTGTAGTCGCATGAACTTGGAACAAGCCTCCCACGATCTGAAAGAGTAGCAACTAAGTCAACAGTGACTTTTTTGTTGCTACGCTGGATCAAGGGAGGTTTGCTCCAAGATTAAATCGCTCCAATAAATTATTCTCTACTAAACAGGGCCAACCACGTGAAGGTGGAAGCTCTTATGGCCCCTCCCCCCCCTCACATCACTCTCAATTCTCCAATACCCAATCTATATTTCATTTTTTACTTTCATAAGCATAAAAAAAAATATTCAATAACTAATAAAAAAACAATTCAACAAAAAGTACGCAAGGAAACATTGCAATTAATGCTTGACATAAAAATAGTATGATAAATAAGTTTTTTATATAACGCAAAAAACGTTCCAAGTATGGTAACGTTTGTCTTATAATAATACAATATTTTACATTATCAAAATTTCTTTTTCTTCTTCCTATTTCTAAAGCTCCTAATTACATCATCAATATCATCGTGCTCTGCTCCTGTTTCGTGCCTTTCGACCCACACTGCTGACCTAGTTGCGTAGTCACGATGTCTGGTCTCATCCAGTGACGGGGCATCGCCTACAAAAACAGATAATATTAAATTTTAATTGTCAGTTTTTAAATATCATTGAACTAGTTAGGTAATATTAATAAAAAAAATTGCAATGAGATTATTTACCTGGTGCACCAGTTGTCTCCGCTGACCTAGTTGCATTGTCACGATGTCTAGTCTCATCCAATGACGGGGCATCGCCTACAAAAATAGATAATATTAAATTTTAATTGTCAGTTTTTAAATATCATTGAACTAGTTCGGTAATATTAATAAAAAAAATTGCAATGAGATTATTTACCTGGTGCACCAGTTGTCACCGTTGGGACTATTGCCCTGTCTTCCTCTCTGGTGGTAAGATCCTCAAAGGAAACATTCTCTGTCATTTAAACAAAAAACGTTATAAGGACAACCATCAAGGTATAATTAGAAAAAATTATAAGTGGAAATTAATTACCGTCACGGCCCTCACTAATAGCAGCATTGTCGGCCTGGTCCCCACTACAATGATCAGGTTGCATGAGAGGATCATCTACATCTGGCTCTAAAACTGGGTTATTTACCTCGTCGGTAGTGTTGCTCCCCTGATTTAAACAAAGTTGTTAGACATTAAATTTATGGACGAAAACAAAAATATTGAAAGGTTAATGTTTTGCCTTATCAGGCATTGTAGATCTTGGGACCTGCCCCAAGCTTCTGCGACGTTCAACTACAGCTTAATAGCCAAAACGGAAAGCGATATTTTTATCTTCCTCTATAGTTATTGTTCCGAAGTCATCACCCTACATTATATATGATTGTGTATTTTTAATCATATCTGATAGGATTACAAAAATGTTGGAAGGCGATACAATTAATTATAAGATGTTTAGCTACTTAATTACAATTCTTGCAGCTAATTTCAAGTAGCCACCTTGGCCGAGCTTGTGATGGCCCTTTTTCTCAATCCTAGCTTTGGTTGCCTTTGAGGTGTCAGGCAACCTAGCATCAAAAGATTGAAGTCAGATATGACGTAGCACACTTTTATTTTAGACATAAAGAAAATTAAAGCTATTGAATTAAAGTTGTAATTTACCTTGCGGGTCCAGTTGGCATTTTTTCTTCTTTCTTTGCCCTTTTCTCTTTTCCGTCATGGATGAGTGCTCTCCACTCACTCTCTGAAACTGCGAGAGGACGCTCATATCTAGGGTTAAATTGCAATTGCGTCCTATAGGTGTCCCTGGTATATTTCAAATATTTGCCAGCTACCTGAGCCACCGCTTTTCTGTCAAATGTGCCAACCCCAAAAAGGGCTTCTAGATAATCTAGAAATTCTTTTTTCAAGTTGGAATTCTGGGAATTCCACCTTGTATGTATGGTTGGGCCAAAAATTACCAACACATGGCTCTCCAGAATCCTGTAGAACTCATTTTTTCCTACACAGAATAAAACCAAAAGAAAAAGAAGATATTATCATTAATTTAAAAATAGAAATCATGATAAATATGTTTTAGATAAAGTACATGAAATAGTTAAAATATTAAAATTTACCTGGGAGTTGTACATGCTTTATAGGGACACCCTCATCGTTCACCAACAACATGCCATTAATGGTCACAATGGGTAACCGTGCTCAAAGAACGCAATAATGTAGTTATTCCATATCGACCTCATCATTGCCAACACGTTCGGCGGTTAGTTTGTCAGTTTGCAGGCGGTGTGTTTCTTGGCTAGCACCTAAAGGAGTAGGTGTACGAGAGGGTTGTTGGGCAATCTCTTGCCCTTGTGTCCCACTACCACCAACACCGGGTTCAGCAAATGCCAGAAAACGCTACATACAAAAGAACTTTTTGTTAGTTTAGTCAATGTAAAAATTAAAAATCAAACTATCACAATTCATCTCATGCAGAACAAAAAAAATATCCTTTTTGACTTTTTATTATTACCTGATATCTTTCTAGTTGCCTCATAAGATGTTGTATCCTCTCTTCTGTTTCAGGTGTTTGAGGCGCGTCTATCAAAGTATTAAATTCCGACCTTGCATCTCGTGCCTTTTTTTGCAACAAGAACACTGGAGATAGGGATGAAGAAAGCTCTTCCTCAAAGAGGGAATCATCGGGCGTACCATGGCTAGGTGTCTGCATATTTGAACAAAATTAATATTATTTCAATTATGTAAATAACTAAAATACCTGAAGATAGAGCAATGCTGGCACTTTACATGTTCTTCCGCTGGCCTCTTTCCGCGATCAGCCCGTCTCGGGGTTGTTCCTGCACTGCTCTGATCAGTCTGCCACATTGCAATAAAATTATAAATGTAAAACTTGAAAACAATATCTAACTTGAAAACACAAAATGAAAACTGAAATAATTTCTAATAAGACACCGGAAGACAGAGTTAGAGTTTCAAATATGCCTTGCATTGAATTCAGTTCTGGAAACATGTCATTGCACATTAAGGCACCCAAACATTCAATCCACGAATGATATATTTAAGTAGGCTTCTCCTATTCTGGGAAAACACCATACCTATAATGCATTCACTTGCATGTATAAAGGGAAAGGAAAACATATTTTCATACAATGGTGACAAAGGCATCTTGGGGAAAGGTATCTTCACTTTTTGTTTATGTTGTTCACCCACACCACTCTCGTGTTTTCACTAATCCTGTTTTGTCATTTTTGGATTCAAATTAAGTTAATGCCTTAAGTATTTTTTGACCTTTCGGTGTAGTTTTTATAAGTGGCATGTATGGATTTTCCATTAATTATGCACTTTTTCTCTTCATGCGCATGTTTCCCTAGAAATCAAATGCATGATTTAGTCCCATACATTTAACAAGTTGTTGGATCAAATCCATTGGCAATATCATGTTTCCTATTCAATCAAAATTTATCTCAGTTAGGGTAGGTAGGAAGGTTTTCCCTTTGTATTAATAGGGCACTTCTAGCTTACATTTTTATTATATCTTTCAAATTTAGTGTCGTTTCAATTAGGGCATGAATTTTTGCAACTTTCAAGGTGAGAATGAACAAAGAAAATTTTTTGTGATGGATGACTGTATATGACTCCATGGCCAGAGGAAAAGGCACTAATCTACTTCTTCAAATATCTATAGTTCTCATTCACCTCATACGGAGATGGTCCCTGATTTTGAGCCAAATGTTGCAGTAAAAAGTCCCCCCCCTCCATAATTTGATATTCAATGGAAATTTCTTACATTGATGATGGGGAAAGATTATGGAACATTGGCACATACATATGTAATGGAATTCCAATATCATGATATATGTTTTCATATATTTATGGAAATGTTCCACCAAGTCCCCTGGAGGTGGGAGCGAGGGGACGAGGGAGCGCGGGAGCGGCCTATGCAAAAGCTCCCTACCAATTTTCAGGAAACGTGGGGGGACGTCGGGGTCATAAAAATTATAAATTTTAATATTTAAAATGTAACTATATTTTTGCAAGGAATGTATATACAGTCATCATACACTTGCATCATGAAAGATAAATCATAAATGATAAAATTACAAATTGATGAATGATGAATCATATAATTGAAACAAATTTAAAATTTAAAAGTTAAAACATACATCATACAATCATGCATGTAAGTTTGTAAGTTTGTAACTATATAATCATTAATGTAACTACTAACAATGTACAATGAAAATAAAGTTTAAGATATCATATGACATATTATATCAAGATTCAAAATAGAGTTTAAGCTGAAGTTTACAACTCAAGTCTGAAACATAAAACTTAAACGCAAATAAGTTATGTCTGAAACATAAAACATAAAACATAACATATGAATATCAAATGATATCATCATATTGATAAATGAGCATAAATGCTCAAGTTAATGCCCCACTAGTCTCTGCATCCAACTTCTGCACGAATATATCAAGATCAACCATGTCACCATCTGAATCAAAATCACTTGGATTCTCAAATATGCTAAGTGGCACATCAACTTTTAACACGAAACCATAAACTAAAAGGGGCGGTGAGGGGACGTGAGGGGGCGTGAGGGAAACATCCCCTAGAAGTCCCCAAGACCCCGGAGCGCGAGGGGGCGAGGAATCTAGACCCCTAGGTGGAGGGGCGAGACCCCGTGTAACACTGGTTTATGGAGGTGGTGGAGCAAAAAAGAGCTCAAATAGAGCTGAAATTTTTCACATAAAAAGGATTGTGGGCTTGACTAATGGTTCCATTTAAAAATGATATCTAGACAGAGAATAAGTGTAGCATGCAAACATGCATTGAAAATCCATCTGAGTTTGCATTGTATTACTTATGATGGATTCAAATTTGGGTTTCAAAATGCCAGGTTATGGCATGATTTTGTCGAGAAACCCTTAGTTGGATTCTCATGTTAGTTTAATTTATATTTTAAGTTTGTTTTGCAATCTTTGGGTGATAGTAACTCATGAACTAGGTTACCAATGTGTAACAATCATATTTCAAGAATAAATTTGTGATTTTTTATATTATTATTATTATCTATTAGCTACGAGTATTGACACCTAATGCCTGGAATTTTGACATCTTGATAGCATGGATAATTTCGAAAATGTTTCTAGTAATGTTAACATAATAACTATCATTACGTGTCTTCACTTTTTCCACCATAATAGACCTGTGATATGGACTCATCACACAACTTCATATGCTATGTCCCAACAAGTTCAAACTGGTTGAACCTACCTCATAGTGTGGTTATTAAGGACAAGTTGCTTGGTATATAACTCGATAGCATAGACCGCGTTGCAGTTCTAAAAGAATCCTCAAGTGTCAAAAAAACTTCACAATATGTTCTACTATAAAGCCTTTTGGGATACCTGAAATAATATATGTATCATTGATGACTTTAAAGTATGACAAGATCCAGAGGGAAAGGAAATCAATGGAAGAGTGATCCACCAATGAGAACCTAGAATTTAGCATCAGATGAGTTAGAGTCTAGGAAATTGAAACCCTATAATTTTAATTAGTGATGAAGGACATCACATAAGTAATTATATTTTCATGTAGAATAATCTGTTAATTCAAATTTAAACTACATAATATGAAAGGCATACCATAAATTTTTCCACGTAAGTCCAAACAACCTATAAAAAGGGAAAACCTTCTTTTCCATGGGAAATAATTTACCTTTCCTTTTTCAAGACAATCTAAATCACAAAAAATATGAACTATACTGCACACATTCTTGGATAATGTGAAAGTGGAAAAGGAATACCCTACACAAGTGATGCACACATGTACATTTGAACACTAATAGATTTTTGTAGTTGAAATACAATGCTTGTTTTCATTTAAATGTAGGGTTTTTAAAGCAGGGAGAAATAATGGTTGCCAAATTAATAAGCGTTTCTTTGGGAAAAATTTAAATCTTGTATTGGGTGATGAAGATAATAGAGGGTATTGAATCTTGATTCTTGACATGGGTATTGAATCTTGATTCTTGACATCTAGAGAGAACCATACAGCCTAACACAATCCAATAGAATTGACCAAAAAAACCCAAATAGAGTCAACCCTACTATAGGAGGAAGGGCCTGCAGTAAGAATTTACCATTTTGAAAGAGTTGAGGGCGAATGCTGAGGGCGTACGAAACGTGTTGTTCTGGGGCGGGGGCGAGTGCGGGGGTGAATGTTGTTACGAAAGGTTGGGCGAATCAGGGCGAATCTTTGATACGCGAAACCGGAGGCGAATGCGAGGGCGATCTTTGTTCGCAGAGCTCGGGCGAATGCGGCGAATGCTGATACCCCGGAAGAGGGCGAGGTGAATGCGAGGAGGAATTTGTTCTTCAAGAGCGGAGAACGTGCGTGATATGGTAGTGTCTGCTTTCATTGAACACTAATAGATTTTTTGTAGTTGAAATGCAATGCTTGTTTTCATTTAAATGTAGGGTTTTTAAAGCAGGGAGAAATAATGGCTGCCAAATTAATAAGCGTTTCTTTGGGAAAAATTTAAATCTTGTATTGGGTGATGAAGATAATAGAGGTATTGAATCTTGATTCTTGACATCTAGAGAGAACCCTACAGCCTAACACAATCTAATGGAATTGACCAAAAAAACCCAAATAGAGTCAACCCTACTATGAGAGGAAAGGGCTGCGGTAAGAACTTACCATTTTGCAGGGGCTGAGGCGAATCTTGATACACTGGAAAATTTGGTAGTATTTACGAGGTGAATCTTTGAGGGCAAATCTTTACGATTACTGCTGCAAGGCGAGTCACGAATCTTGAGGGGAATAAATGTTATTGTTACCGCAGCGGAAGGCGAATCTTGGCGTGATATCAAACGTTAATTTAGCTATTGCGACAAATACGAAACAATAAAATCATTTTTATGTAGCGCGCATATAAGTTTCTAATTTTTATGTAGCGCGCATATAAGTTTGGTATTTTTATGTAGCACGAAAATAACTATCGCTATACCGACGATGGAAAAGGCGTCGCTATTACGACGGGTGCCTCCAAACGTCGCAATGGCGACACCTAGACATTGTGTCGCAGTTGCGACATTTAGAGTCGTCTCAATAGCGACGCTTTGGGCCATGGTGTCGCAATTGCGACGTCTTCCTCTAAACGTCGCAATTGCGACACGTTTTTAAGTGTCGGTATTACGACACTTTTCTATAGACGTCGGTATAGCGACGATTTCGGGTGGGATGGAAAAAATTTGGGAAAATTTCCGACATTTGGTCAAAAGCGTTGGAAACAAGTGTCGGAATTTCCACCAAATGTAGTAGTGATCAAATAAAAAAATATTGGGATCTAAAATAGTTTTAATGAAGCCCAAATATAAAAGTTAGATCCTTGAGTACCAGGCACGTGGTGCTTGCTTGGGCTTGTTAAATGCTTTCAAGCTTCTTCAATCTACATACATGGGTGTCTCAACCATGCACCTTAAAGCCTCTTTGATGATTGATGTATACCCCCTTCTCAACTAGTGCATTCATAGACACCATATTTACATCCATCTTAGATAAAATGCCAACCAAAAATGGATGTTAAAGATATAATGCACCTAATGGAAGTATACTTAGTAATTGGATCAAAAGTTTGTTTTGTAAGAAGAGGCTCCATATAAGTCCAAGATTCATTAAAGCCTGATGAGATTCTCTACCTAGTCTACTTTCACTGCAATGGCAAGAATCAATATCTTTTGTTCCATTGGATTTTCCCAGGTAGATATTGAAGCATTGGACGTTTCACCCCATTGATCCTCCACTACAAGGAAAAGACCCTCTAGCAGATGTTTTTTAGGAACCCCTTATAAAAATACCCCGGACATCTATTTCTAGCAAAGGTTACTAGAGGAGGTTGGCGGGCAGAGGCTTTTGTGGATTCTTTTCATCTGGTTCTCTTATCAACCTAAACCGCACCAGTGCGTTCAACAAGGGAAAGCACTGGTGCGCACAAAAAATCGGCACATTGGACATCATGCACTCTATACAAACCTGCCCAATGTGTTTTATTATTGTAGCTCACCGGTGCTTTACAAATATTCCGCACCGGTGCGTCCTAAAACCTCGCAATAAAACATAAACTGCCCAGTGCGATCTTAGGAAACCGCACCGGTGCGCCTATAAAACCCCGCACACCGAAACTATTGACTATGTGGAATAGTGGCAATACGGTGCGTTTTGAAAAAAACATTAATTCAAAATACATATTATAATGTTTCAAAAAAAAGAGTCTTGTAAGGTATAAGGTAATAAAGTCCTCTTCTTTATAAAAACCCAACTTAAAAATTATAAATATTGATGAAATAACACATGTACCATTTCACATGTACTAATTCCATTGAAAAAAATTTAGAAGAATTCAAGTATATTACCATTATGTTGCCTCTTATGGATGCTAATTCCATGAACATATTTTAGAAGAATTCGAGTTTCAAGAATGCAATAGACATAAAAAAATAAAAATAAATTTGGACTATTTTTCATTTTATTAAAAGGTCTTTGAGATTTTTTGTGGGGTTTATGGGTTCATGAGACAGTAAACAGTACCGACCCTACTGTATTGGTCTTTCAGTTGAATTTTTCCCAGCAACGATATGACCAAATCTTGTAGCTATGCATTTATCAAAGAACCCATATATTCTGAGAATATGATTGAAGATTGTTGTCATATACTTGAGAATTATTCCATTTATTCGCCATATTTGCACAAATAGAAAGAATAATTTCTTTCACCATAATAACACACAGCTTTCAAAAAATAAAACACTCCATTTTGTGTTTCGAGGCATTTTACGCAAAGGATAGGCATTTCCATGGAGTTTTATCCATATTCTGAAATTTAATGAGAGTTGTTGGGAGCTTACAATCTTGTATCTGTTAGTAACTGCACCCTTCAGTAGAAACAAAGAAAATTCATGCAGATTCCTCGACGAAGTAGATTGGCCATAATCAATTCCTTCGAGACCTCAACAAAAGAAATAGATATGCATGTCATAAATAGATATGCATGTCAGAGGCTCTTATTGGCACCTTTTCTTGTTGCAGGTTGTGGGAAGGTTCAAGTTTATTTTTCTGAAAGAAGAAGAGGTGTAATTTTGAAAATAAATGGCCCAAATATTTTCACAGAAAAATGTACATTTCCAACATGTCTAAGAACTAAAATATCTCCAACTTCAATAAACCGCTCAGAAACAAAAATTTCCCAACCATTTGTGAAAATTGCCCACATCTTAGCATAGCACAGGTTCACATGCCACAATTTCCCACTTGGGCCTTGTAGTATTGCATCTTCACGTGCCCCACATTTCTTTCTCTCCACATAATCAGTGGGTACCTCCTGCAATAAACAAAATGAATTGGAAGAATAGTTATTTCCATCAACAATTTATTCAATTCTAATTCTAATTCTCAAGAATAAATAAAATTCTAATTCTAATTGCATATTTCCATCAAGAATAAACAAAATTCTAATTCTCAATTTCTATGGCTGGAGTTCGCTAAATTTTGGTGTACACACCTAAAAGTAATTTCAGTGCCTTAACCGCAAATCAGTGCTAATGTACATATAACCGCACCGGTGCATTTTAGTTACTACACACCAGTGTCGTGTTACCAATGAATGCACCAATGTGGTGTTATTAAGTGACGCACCAATGATGAATAACCACAAATAAAAAAAGTGCAACTCTATTTTCTTTAAGTGAAAAAAAAAAGCGGTAAATTGAAAAATGGGCAGAAAAATATTTTCGAAAAACTAATTTCGTAAAAAAATTCTTTAAATATTAAACACTTTTCATTATTTCACTATTTTTGTAAAAATTTTCAGCCGGAGATTTGCAGGAGACACATCTGGAGCAAGAGAGCATGAAAGCACTGTGGAGCATTGAAATACATTCGAACAGAAGTATTCATACAATCAAAATTCCAAACCTCTAGTGATTCAAACCCTGTAGAATATAATTTTAAACAATCTCGTGATTAAATTTGATATTTTTTTTTACTTTTTCTGTAGTTTTTTTACGAAGTAAGAAAAAAATTTCAATTTGTTTTTCATTTTTAGAAACAAGAAAAAAAATTCATTTTTACCCTAACCCCTTCATTCTTTTAGTTTTTTCCCTTTCTTCTCCCTGTTTTTGTGATTTCGAAATTAGGGCAATTCATTTTAGATTTATAGGGTTTGTATTTTGTAATGAAATTGCTTCTGGATCCATCACATTGAGTGGGTTTTTTTTCTTCTGTCGAATTTTTGAACCATCTACCAAGGTTCATCATCAAGATAAGATTGACATCCAACCCACGAGACGACTTGCATTGTCGGATCCCAACCCATGTCGGCCCTTGCGTGAATTTTTGAAAAAAAAAAGATTTTTTTTTTTTTTATCGGTGCACCGTGCATAACCTAGCGCACTGGTGCGTTGTATTATCCTAGCACACCACAAAAAGTACTGTGTAATAAAAAAATTAAAACAATTTTTTTTTATCAGTGCGCCATATGTAAAATAGGGCACCAGTGCACTATTTCATTATGGCGCACCGCGAAAGTGTTGTTTCTCAAAAAAAAATTATTTTGTTAATCGGAACACAATGTAACATATAATGCACCGCACCGGGTCTCCTAGTTGATAGATAGCACCGTATGGTGGTCCCTTGTTTGCACGAGGCGTTTATGCTACAAAAAATAACATTGGACGATTTTTATTATTTTTTTTGTGTTAATCGGTGCGGTGGTTAACATGTAACACACTGGTGCTCCTTGTTTTCATAGAGCACCCATACGGTTTATGATACTGTTTGTACGGTGCGTTTATAAGACCCCCACGCGCCGACGTCGGTGCGTACACCATGAATGGCGCACCGGTTTCTTGAGATTTTTTTTTTACCTAAAAAGTTGACAATTTATTTATAAATATATTAATGAATGATATGGTACATGTTTTAGATTGATAAAGAAATGACTGACAAGAGATCAAGTAACAAAAATACTGATAACACATCAAGAAAAGAAAAAAAGGAAAGTTCTTTGTAAATTCTTTATACTTTTTAACAATATCTATTATTTATTGTGTATCATGCAGAGCCACAAAATGACGAAGCTCGATAAGATTATTTCTTATCTAGGACCAGAAGAGCGTAAAATCTTGATGGAAAAATTGCAAAAGGATGAATCAGGTGAATGAAAAAAAATACTATCGATCCAATATGAGTTTCTTTTTTTAATTTTCATTAATAATATACTTAAATTTATTAGATAACATGTATCAAACAATATATTAATTCACATATTTTTAATGTTCTATAGGGACCAACAACTTAGAAAAGGAATGTTGTTCTAAGAAAAGAAAAAAATAGAACATGCAAATGAAAATGAATTGCTCCTTAGCTCATCTAGAATGGTGTTGGAGGTTAACGAAAGGGGGAAAAACTTTTACAAAAGTTTGAGGGATCTAGTGGAACGAATGTTTAGATGTTATTTCCACTTACAATACAAAAATCAATCCAATGATTCCAAGAACCAAATTTTATCTAAACTATAGGAAGATTTTCCAGAGAATTGGTGATCAGGAGATCAAGTCATATGCTCAAAAATGAAAGTTCTCGAAACAGGTCCAAACCTGAGCGACCGAAAAGGTCTCGTTGTTGTGATTCTAGCACTATGAACGGTTTGAAAAACTGATGTCGCATGAGGAAGATATAATGTTCTATTCGTTTTCCTAAACAACAAAAATTTGGTGACTGAATGCCTAGTCAGCTTGTAGGTACAGTAAGTGGAATATTCTGGTATTATTCCATTTTCTTCAGAGCCAGTGTGGTGGTGCCATGTGGCACTCTGTGGACCATTAGATGATGAGGATATAGAAGGATCTTGGCTGTTGGATGTGTTTGTAGGTGGCGAATGATTGAGTGACATGTGGCAAGCCCGCAGGCCGCCACGTGTTCTCATAACAGTATTCCAAAATTTTGTAGAGTTAACAGGGGTCGAACCCACAACCTCCTCTCCACACGCAACACCGTTTACCAATCCGCCTAAACCGTGTGTCTTACCCCTAAAGGTTGTTGGTAATATATAAAGTTTAAAAAAAAATGTGTTAAGAGCTTGGGAGGCCAGCCCCCCCTACCACAATTTGGTCTGCCCGGAACCACGGCCACACGGTAACCATAACATCAAAAACAAAACCGTCGGCGCAAAGACCGTATTCACATGCGAGAAGTTTAACATTATATTCAACGGTTTGAAAGGGATGGAACATTGCCATTCCAGGTTCCAACCTCTTGTAGGATTTCTCCAAACATGATCACATGCGGAAGGTTAAATAGTTGTTGTAACGGTTAAAGGTTATGGAACCATGATACTCAGAGTTCCAGCACATACAGTGGAGTTCAAAAACGTAGCGGAGTATCTGGCGGGGGTGGCATGTGACCACCCTGTCATTCACCATTTAATGCTAACCTTATCTACCCGCTTAATTTGGAGCGCGCCCCCAAATTTGGGGTTCACTATCAATTTATTTGCAGTTAAGCTGACTATCTCCACATTTAGTGGAGCTTTTCTAGTTGTCATTGGAAAAAATGTGTTGGGAGGTCAGTTTTAGACCAATTTGTTTAAAACAAGAGTCTACCTAGACTAATTTGAGCATTCTAGAGCCATTGGTGCAGAGAAAACAGCCATTAGAGGCCTAAAAATATATGTAATTTAAAATTTTGGGCATAATGACAAAGAGGGACATGCCATTGGGAGCTAGACCAGCATATGTAGCCCAGGAGGGGTGAATTGCTTCATCATGCCTACTATGTAAAACTTATGTGTGAATGTTTTTCTCTATTTTGCATTGTTTGTCAGTGTTTTTAAGGCTTATTTACATGCTTAAATTTCACTAATTCATCAATATTTCATGGTTAAATCTCTCATTCCTTAAGAAAACATATGAAGACAAATTGTACATGTTTAATTAACCAAAAGGACACTTAGCACAGCAGAACTAATACACTCCTTTTAGATCAAGTTGGTATCAAAGCTAGATTTTTATCTCTGGTTTTTTTATGTGCAAGGGTTTGTTAACTATTTGCAAGGGTTTTCATGCTTACTAGGCTCAAGCTTAAGAGAGGAGAAGGCAAATTTGTGGAAGCAAGAGGTTCTCAAAGTGAGCCACAAAAAAGGAGGGCAAGATTACCACATTATCCACCACCTAGTTCACCTCCAATAGAAGCAGAAGTAGCAACAAGCATGCCTCCAGGAGAAGAAGAAACCCATGAAGAGGTGGATCCCAAAGAGGAAGAAAGAGTGTTCAGGAAATCATTGCTTGAAATAACTAAAATGGTGAGAATCCTTTATCAAGAAAGGAATGAAGGACAAGAAGGAGAAGGATCCAAACTTCACAAGGAAGGTGAGGGATCATCAGGAGGTCACAATGATGAAGATAAATCAAATAAGGGAAATCGGGGAAATGGAGATAGTGGAAATTCACCATCCTCACCCTCATCATCATCATCATCCTCTACTTCATCTTTAGTACACCAGTCACACAAGTCAAAGAACACTGGTAAAAGTCATTTTCTAAAACTTGATGTTAAGTTTGAATTTCCAATGTTTAGTGGTAAAGACAATTCAAAAAAGCTTGATAATTGGATTAGGAAATTAGAAATTTATTTGAGAATTCAGAACCTTCATGATGATGACTTCATTGAGGATGGAAGGTGAAGCTCTTGTTTGGTGGG
The DNA here is from genome assembly GCA_034641835.2 of Pinus albicaulis. Lineage (NCBI taxonomy): Eukaryota > Viridiplantae > Streptophyta > Pinopsida > Pinales > Pinaceae > Pinus > Pinus albicaulis. The sequence continues at coordinate 292,763,535 of CM076578.1, forward strand.
AAGCCAAGACAAAGGAGGAGATCAAAAAACATGGTAAGATTATTCTATCATGGATTGATTTCATTACTACAATAAAACAACATTTTTATCCATTAGCTCACAAGCAAAAAGCCATAATGAACTGGCAAAATTTTAGACAATTGAAAGGACAAAATGTACAAGACTACACCCAAGAATTCAGGAGAAGAGCTCTCTTATTAGGGCTAGATTTGCAGAATCAAGATACTCTGCTTAAGTACATAGGGGGCTTACATAGCTACCTTGGACATACTATCCTCATGTTTAATCCTAATAGCCTAGATGAGGTATGTGTTCAAGCTACACATTTAGAAGCTAGAGGGGAAAATACTTTTGAAGAGGGTAGAAATAGGCCTTTTAAGGGGGGAAACAAAGAGAAGACCTCAAAATTAAAAGGTAAGAAGAATGCATCTATCAAGAAAGAGGGATATAAAGTGGTTTGTAAACATTGTTCAAGAGAAGGTCATGAAGAGAAAAATTGTTGGAAACTACATCTTGAAAAGAGACCCAAATTTAACAATATCAAAGGGAAGCAGAAAACTGCAGCCACAACTCAACATGACTTAAGAGAAGATTCAGGTGATGAAACTAAAATTACAACCATGGGATTGAAGAACATGAGGGGAAAGAAACTAAAAAAAAAACCTAGTACTAGTACTTCAAACTATCACATAGAAGCTCCAAATGAAGAAGAGAGAATTGAATTGTTTCATGTGAGGGTCATATCCAAACATACCAAGATTGATACAATGTTTGACAGTAGTTCACAAGCGAATTTAATCTCTGGAGACTTGGTCAAGAAACTTAATCTTGAGACCATTCCACATTCAAAACCATATCCGCTTGGGTGGATTTGTAAGGATGCAAATTTACAAGTTTCAAAGAAGTGCATTTTGCGCTTTGCAATAACTGCACATTTTATTGACACAGTTGAATTAGATGTGGTTCCACTTGATATTATAGGTGTTGTGTTGGGCATTCCTTACTTGTATGACAGGAAATATATCTTCCATTTCCATGAGAACAAATACCATTTATTCAAAGATGGAAAGGATTACATTGTTAGAGCACATCGCAAGAAGACAAACGTTGCAATGGTAAATGTTGGACAGGTAAAAAGGCTGGTGAATTCAATTAAGAATTTTGTTCTTCTAATGACTAAGCCTAAATCTAATGTTAATCATGAGTCATTTGAAGATTATGATCCTAATTTGAAATTAGATTTATATGATGTAGTTGATTCACATCATGAGATGTTTCAGGAGCCAACAGGTTTGCCTCCTAAAAGGGAGATTCAACATGAGATTTAGTTTCAACAAGATTGTCCTCTTCCAAAAATCAGCATGTATCGCATGTCGATAATAGAGAATGTTGAAATAAAGAGGAAAATCAAGGACTTGTTGGACAAGGGACTCATAAGGCGAAGCACTTCGCCATTTGGTTCACCTATAGTTCTGATTCCGAAGAAATATGGGACTTGGAGCATGTGTGTCGATTTCAAAGCTTTGAACAAGATAACGATAAAAAATCGATACCCACTCCCAAGGATAGATGATTTGTTAGATCAGCTGAAAGAAGAAAATTATTTCACTGAGTTAGATTTACAGAGTGGATATCATCAAGTAATAACTATAGAAAGTGACATATGGAAGACTGCATTCAAAACCAAACAAGGACTCTTTGAGTGATTGGTTATGTCGTTTGGTTTGTGTAATGCACCGGTGACTTTCATGCGTGTGATGGATAATGTATTGTGTCCATTTCTTGATGACTTTGTGATTTTGTATTTAGATGATATACTCATTTTCATCAAAACAAGAGAATAGCATGTCTTGCATGTAAAGAGGGTACTTGATGTTTTGAAGAAAGAGCAATTATATCTTAAGATGTCTAAGTGTGAATTTGGAAAAACTTCTTTGGTTTATTTGGGACACATTGTAGGAGGAGGCACATTGAGAATTGATCATTCTAAAGTGGAAGCCATTGTGAATTGGCCCACACCCAAATCAATAACAGAAGTAAGAATTTTTTTAGGCGCAGCTCAGTATTGGATAAATTTTATTGCTAACTTTTCTGCCATAGAAACTCCTATGCATGCAGTGACTAGTGTGAAGAAAGGCTTCCAATGGGGAGGAAAACAACAGCAACCTTTTGAATCTTTAAAAGATAAGATCAGTTCAGCTCCGGTTCTTGCATCACCATATTTGAGACACCCATTCGAGATACAGACCAATGCTAGCGATTATTCCAGGGGCGCAGTACTTTTGCAACATGGTAGGCCTATCGCTTTTCATTATGAAACATTCAATGATGATGTAGTCAATTATCCAACATATGAAAAGAGTTGTATGCATTGGTGCAAAGTGTCAAGAAGTGGAAACACTACTTGATGTGTAAAGAGACGATTATTCATATCCATCACCAACCGCTACAGTACTTTCAGTCATAAACAAAATTGCAGCAATCATGACATTTCAGGTGGAGGGGATTTCTTCAACATTTTCACTTGGTTATAAGGTAAAAGAAAGGTATTTTCAATAAATTTGCTAATATGCTTTCAAGTCCTATTATAAGTGCTTCTACTTTTCTTAAAAATGATTCTATTGTACATGAGAGTTACATTGAACAGTATGCATCTGATGTTGATTTTAAATATGTGTACGCTAGTTTGAGTGAAGGGAATCAAGTTGAGGAAAATGATTATCACCTGCATAAAAATTTGCTATTTCATTTGGGCAAGTTTTGTATACCACAAGGAGAGAGACTTAGTGTCATGAGAGAAGCTCATTTGTCTCTTATTGCTAGTCACTTTGGGGTAAGCAAAACAGTGGCGCATCTACAAAGGTGTTTTTATTGGCTTCGCATGATAGATAGTGTGTCACATTTTATAAGAGGATGTTCTATGTCTGCAATAAGAAATCCTAGCAATAGGAAGCTTGGGTTGTACACGCCACTACCGGTACCATCAAGGCCATGGGAGAGTGTCCCCATGGACTTCATTGGAGGTCTACCTATGTCAAGAAAACAACATGATTATCTTTATGTAGTTGTGGATAGATTTAGTAAAATGTGTATACTTATGCCATGTAAGAAAACCATTACTGTTGAAAAAATTGCTGAACTTTATTTTCAACATGTATGGGTTCATTTTGGTTTGCCAAATTCTATTGTTAGTGACAGGGATTCCAGATTCATTGGGAATTTTTAGTCCAATCTTTGGAAGATGATGGACACAAAGTTGAAAAATAATATTGCTTTTCATTTACAAACTGATGGCCAAACCGAGGTGGTGAATAGGAATGTTGAGCATCTATTGAGAGGATATTTCAGCAAGCATCCGAAGTTGTGGGATGAACAACTACATTACATTCAGTACACTTACAACTGGGCCAAACACTCTTCTATAATACTTCACCTTTTGAAGCCTGCTTTGGGTATTTTCTGAAATCGCCATTAGACTTCATCTATGAGAAGGATGTTGCAATTGATGAGCATAGTGATATTGACAAGGCTCGAAATTTCATTGAGAAAATTTAGATTATTCATCATCAAGATCAAGAACAGCTTGAGAAGATTCAAGACAAGTACGAGGAGAGGCATGACAAACATACAGTTGATCACAAGTTTGAAGAAGGAGATGAATTATGGTTGCACATAAGCAAAGAAAGGATGCAAGGATAAGGTAAAAAGCTTAAGCCTATTCGTCATGGTCCATTCAAGATTATTAAACAAGTTGGTAATAATTCATTTCAACTTGACTTGGCTTCATATATGCAAATGTATTCTGTTGTCAATGTGGAGAATTTACGTTTGTATTACCCTCCATTTATTGATGATCAAGGGAGTGACATTCAACTACCATCAATAGAATATTTCTCGCAAGAATTTTTGGACAAGATCAAGGATAATTCCATCCTTGATAGGAGGATATGCACTCGTAAAAGAGGAAATGTCGATTATCTTCGGATTGGAAGTGGAAGAGGTGAGGGAGTTGTTCCTTCATCTTCTGAACAGGTGATTAAAGCCTTGTGGGGTCCAAAATCTTCCCAATGGGGAGGTGTGATTAGTATATCAAGTCGTATGCTAAAAAATGAAAGTGCTCGAAATAGGTCCAAACCTGAGCGACCGGAAAGGTATCATCGTTACAATTTCGTCGCCGTGAACAGTTCGAAAAACTGATGTCGTATGAGGAAGATATCGCGTTCTATTTTTTTTCCCAAACAACAAAAATTTGGTGACTGGATGCCTAGCCAACTTGCAGGTACAGTCAGAGGAATATTTTGGGAATATTCCATTTTCTTCAGAGCCAGTGTGGTGGTGCCACGTGGCACTCTGTGGATCGTTGGATGATGAGGGTACGGAAGGATCTTGGCTGTTGGATGTGTTTGTAGGTGGAGAATCATTGAGTGACACGTGGCAAGCTCGTAGACCACCACATGTCCTCATAAAAATAGTCCAAAATTTTGTGGAGTTGACGGGGGTCGAACCCGCGACCTCCTCTCCGCACGCAACACTGTTTACCAATCTGCCTACACCATGTGTCTTACCCCTGAAGTTTTTCGATAATATATATAGTTTAATAAAAAATGTGTTGAGGGCTTGGGAGGCCAGCCCCCCCTACCACATGTCCGTCCACACGGAGCCACAGCCACATGGTAACCATAACATCAAAAATGAAACCATCGACGCGAAGAACCTGTTCACATGCAGGAAGTTTAACATTATATGCGATGATTTCAAAGGGATGGAACATTTCCATTCCAAGTTTTGACTGTTGGGGTTCCCATGTTTTGGCAAGTTTGGCAGTACCAAAAGATGATACAACATCAGAACCACTTTTAGACCTCAGGATCTAGCCCTCTTGGGTCCAGAGAGGGATCTCTCTATAAAGGTAGGGGAATATGTCTTTGAAGTTATGCTTTAAGGTTTTAGGCTAGTTATAGGCACAAGGTTTGTTTGTTTTGTTTGATTGCTTGTTTGGTTGTTGGGAATCAGGAAGGAAGGGTTCAATTTAATACAAAGATGAGAAAAGAGGATTTTAGGTAAAGGAGAGACAAATTCAGAGAACACTCGAGACCATTGGGCAATGGAGTCAGGAAAGGGTTTACTTGCTATTCAGTATTCAGGCTTTCAATTGGGCTAGTCATCTGAAGCATTGGATCTTAAAGATGGTAGTGTGGTATGAAATGGTGGGAAAGAAAGTGAATGACAAGGAAACCTCCAAGGTGACCAATTAAAAATTAGATCCAGGGATAGGACATGCCATTAGACACCTGTGATCCAACTCCTAAAGGTTAACTATTCAGACAAAGGAAACATTAAAGATTTACACAAAGGTGAAGGTCTGAGATCAAAGAGAGACTTTGAACTCTCAATGCCTCGACATCCAACATAAGGGAACTTGGAAAGGTTCAATCGATTAAAAAGGACCCTAGTGAGACAACTCCCAGTATCCCAATTTATTCAATTAAACCCAACAAGAAAATCTAAGAATAGATTCATTAATTCATACATTAGATCGCAGTAAATTATAGCCACTACACTGGTTAAATTAGCTTGAATCAGTACTCAGATAACACAATCAGCAAAAAACATCAAAGGTAGGGAGAGCAGAAACATAGGGTACCATGCAAGGGTATATCCTATGCCAGATTTCTAATGCGTACCAGCGAAATGAAATGTGATGAATTACAAAGGAAAACAGATACAAAGTAAGAAAAACATCACCGCTGCTTTAAATCAGGATCTAAAGAAATGTGCTTGTCATATTAAAGAGCAACAACTATCATGTACAACATTGCCAACAGCTTGATATTCAGTCTGAAAACATCTTCCTCAACCTATCTTACAACTTTACACAAAGAGCTATATCTCAAGAGAAACAGCTTGCAATTCATAGATATCCAATCAAAAACCTTTAAAATGAGTTTATTCATGAGTTTTATAGTTGTAAGAGAGGCAGAGGAGGTAGATGAAAAACTAAATGTAACATTAAAAAAGAGTAGAAGAAGGGGGTTGGAGGCCCATTCTATCTTAATATCAATTCATTAATCTTCGGTACTCTTTGGATGACAGAGTGGTCTTCAACGGGCTGAAATTTACTCCAGGTATGTTCTTGACGTACTTTGGTTGTAGCACTCTGCAGTACTCTGGTGAATAAACAAAAAGGCAGATAAATGACTTTGAGGTCTACCATGTTGCATAACAAATGCTCTGGTAGCATAGGATGGTTCTGTCAGGGTGGAAACCTTCTCAGGAACATGCTATAGAATAAAGACAGTATGGGTACTATTTCCTTTCTCAAGAGGAAACTCCTGCTGATGTGAAACACTGTCAATATAGTTTTATGTTTGTTATGCCTCTTTAGGCCTTCTGTATTAATCATGAGGTCTTCAATCTGGTACATTTGCCTTCGATCATGGAGTTAAAGCATAAAAATATTCAATTAGAGGCTTTAAAACTCTTTAAACCTGTACTGATACTCTTTACCGCTTCATGAGTGTCTCTGTCTGTGAAATTTGAGCTCTAATGGTGCTGGAGAGGTTTTACAAAGTTAAACTCTGTACTTTGATGAAAAATTAAGTTTTGACAACCTCCCAGGCGTTTCTTTGTAATATCAAGCTCTGAAAATGATCTTTTTTGTGCTCTGTGTCACTATAACAGTGACTATGAGCAATGGTGATTTCATCGCCTGTAACCCTGCAAAAAAGACACAAATTGTTAAGAAAATTCATGCGGTGGGAGGCTGTGAGAATGGCAGCGTAGCATGGTGGAAACGGTGGATGAAAATGGAAAACGGTGGAACAATGCAGAATAATGGTGAAAAATGCGGCTGATGGAGGTTTTGGTGGAGAAATGCACATGGACCATTCGATCAGATCAGGAGGCGATAATTGACGGTGGAGGTTAACCAAAGGAATGATTTTAGAAGGTTGGGCGAAAAAACATAAACTTTAACGTAAAACATTAAAATTTAAATGTTTGGGCGGAATGATATAATGTTTAATGCAAACATAAACATTCGACCTTTGAATTCAATACAGGGGAATGGGAAAACGCAATGAAAAACATCTGAAACGGGCTAGTATGGTGGGACCTGGTCATGGGCGGAGGGCGATTTAATATGGACCGTCAGATCTCAAAAGGAGATTGACGGTTACAATGATCTGATGCAATGCTAGGATCGCGCGATGAGAAATTATGAAGGGAACGCGAGATGAACTGAGAGTCGTTGATATAAATAGATCAACGGTCAGGATCTATTAATAGATTTTAGGGCATAGAAGTGGGGAAGTGGTTTTCGGGATAAAAACCGTTGTTTTCACTCGGCAAAAAGTCTGGAAGGTTTTTTTTGCTTTTTGAACGCGATATGGATCTTCGGCTGACATGTGGATCCAGAAAACCGCCCATATCGCGTAAATTTTAGACATTAAACACTGGACGCGAAATCTGCTTGATATTACTGTGGGACTTTCGATCTGGGCATGTGAGATCCGACGACGATGGAGGAGCACGATATGAGGAACATGCAGGGTCAATAAGGTGGGGTAAAACGGACGGTGGTTTCATTGTGGGCCGTCCGATCTATGGACGAACGGCTAAGATCGGCAGGGGGGAAACAAGGTGGAGAATATGGTCAGTGGGCCAGAGAAATCTGAGCCGTTAGATCATAAGGGATGGATGGATGCGATCAAATCGGAGGGGAGCAATGGAAGGGCCAAAACTCCTATGGGCGATGGTGCGATTGGCTCAAGACCATCGGATCTACGGGAGACCGATGGCTGCGATTGGATCGGAGAGTGACCAATCGGGGAACAGGGCGGAATGAGAATAAATCAAGGCCGTTGGATCTGAGGGACTTAACAGTGGATATTCCATCGAGCGCGTGCCAATCGGGAGTGATCAGTAGTGCAAGATTGGTGCGATTGGCGGTGCTCTGACTGCGCGATAGTCGTCAAATCAGGGTGGTAGATCGACGTCTGACATGCCATCAGAGGAGTGACGAAGGGGAGAGGTGGGCGCGGTGAGACTTGCGATGATCGTTTGATCTATTCCAATCAAAGATGGAGATTGTCTCAAAAGTCGATAGACAAATACACCATCGCATCAGAGATTTTAACTTTACAAAGAAAATGCGCTCCGCTCCGAACTTCCGATGCGATAAGCTCCATATGCATTAGCGCTTGGTCTTAGCACCTGGGTTTATGGGGGGAAGTGGTTAGGGGCTGGCCGATAAGGGGCTAAGCCTGTTTTATAATAAAAATGGGATTTTCAGCTTAGAAACAGATTTTTAAAGGCTAAAAAGAGGCTTTCGGTAGAGGTAACAAGGGGATTTAAAATCAAATGGAGGGATTTCACTTGGTTTAAAGGCGGAATTAGATGGTTTGGAAGACTTAGGAGGGATTTTTGGGTGTTAAAGGGGAAACTTTGAAAATGGGAAAAAAGGGTTAAAATGGGAAATTTTCAGAGATACAAAGGGTCAAATGGAGGCCTTTTCTGAGCACAAATTTTTCATAGGAAGTGAGGCTTTTGGATGAGAACAGCAGTTAAGATATTTTTAAAGGCAATGGACACACAGAGGCTTCAAGGATGAGATATTTTCATAGGAAATGTATCTCTTGAAGGCTCATAAAATAATTTAGCCACCTGTTTGCTTGACAAAAATTTCATAGGTGGCTAACAGTGGCTCCACATGGGGATGGCTTCTTCTTGAAGAAGTCAAGAATTCAGAAAATAGATATTTGGAGTAGGCCAGATGCCTGATCTTTGAACCATCTTCCTTCTTTGATTCAGTTGAACAAACATGATGGAATTAATCAGCAAAGACATTCCCCAAACAATCTACCTACCCATCCTACAATCCTAGCATTTTTCTTCAAGGTGCATTTGAATTGGCAAACCTTCTTCATCATTTTTTTTTAATTGAAAACAGAAAACACACTAATCTAATTCTACCCTTGTCACTTCATGAGACCAGATTAAACTGTTGGCCTCATATGTTTCTCTACCTAATCTAATATCTGCTAGGATTAAACTGTCCAACAAATTTCTTCTCTACATTCTACAACATAAATTTAAAAACAGTCAAACTAGGACTAGACAGTCTAGTTTGCTATGTATCCAAGGCATAAAGACAGTTGCACATGGACTGAAATTTCAGAAAATTGGAAACAAAATTTCAAAGGCTTGAAATATGAAACTTTGAAGCATCCTTCTCTTCTTTGTGACTCAATTTTTGAGCTTGTTAGAGTCACTTTCCTTTTTCACTTCAACTCTGGTTTTGGGCTTGTTAGAGTTGATATTTTTCCTTCTTTGTTGATTCAGATTTTAGGCATATTAGAATAGCTTCTTTTAATTCCTTTGGCCCAGGTTTTGATCATGTTAGAGCCAATATTTTCACTTCAAAGGTTCATGTTTTGAGCATGTTTTAACCTCTCTTTCTCTGTTTTTTACAATGGAAATTAAAACTGGAAATCAGAAACCAGTAGTAGTAATGCTTGAGCATCCTGCCATTGAGAGGACCCCCAAATAGCTCTGTACCATCTAGCTCTTGCAGAAAAAAGGCATTTGGACCCACAATGGCCTGTATGATATAAGGACCCTGCCACAAACTGTCAAATTTGCCATGTTTTCCTTTGTCTTCTCTCCTAGAGTCCCACTTTAAAACTTTATCTCCAATTTTGAAGTCAGAGGCCTTTGTTCTCTTGTCAAATAACTTCTTTATATTTTCTTGAACTGTTAGAGCTCTGTTATAGACCTCTTCTCTTGTTTTTTGGAGATGAATTGTTTGATTTATCCTCCTTACCATACTGTCCTCTTCTGTCTAGATCTCTTGGACTAGTTTGATCACTGGCACCCAAAGGCTGGTAGGAAACACTGCCTCTGTTCCATAGACAAGCTGATATGGTGACATGCCAATGGACTTCTTTTTTGTAAGACTGTCAGCCCACAAAGCATGCACTAATTTTTTATGCCATGAATTTTTGTTCTCTTCAAACATCTTTTTGATAATGGTCACCAAGCTCTTGTTTAATGATTCAGCTAGCCCATTACCTTGTGGGTAATAAGAATTTGAATGACCGAGTGCTATTTGATACCTGTGACAAAAATCAATCATTTTCTTGGATCCAAAAGCAGCAGCGTTATCAGTGATTATTTTTCTTGGGCAGCCAAACCTAGAGAGGATGTGGTCTTCTAGGAACTTAATGATGACAGAATCTGTGGCATTCCTAGAAGGTATGGCCTCTATCCATTTTGTGAAGTAGTCTGTGACTATAAGGATCCACTTGTGTTGAGCAGAAGATGCAGGGTGTATTTCTCCTATGAAATCAAGGCCCCATTGTTGAAAGGGAGCCTCCACGGTGATGGGTTGTAATGGTAAAGGGAGGAGCTTTCTTTTTCCCTCGAAAATATGGCACTTATGGCAGGCAATTATCATTTTGTGTATGTCATTGAAAAGTGTAGGCTAGTAATAGCCAGCTCTGAGTATTTTGTTAGTAGTGGTTTTCCAGTTTAAGTGACCTCCACACTCTCCTGCATGGAACTCCTGTTTAATCCTCTCTACTTCAGTTTCAGGGAAACATTTAAGCAATAGGCCATTTGCATTTTTCCAGTATAAACATTCATTTAGTATGAAATAGTTTTTGGCTTTTAAATTTAGAAACCTAGCCTTAGTCTTTGATAAATCAGGAGGGGCATTAAGGTTTGTGAGCACATACAGGATATCGGAATACCAAGGAGAGTTCTGAAATTGTTCTTCAGTAGTAGGATCAGGTAACCCTTCTTTTTCATCCAAGGAATCTACCATGTTTATGTCTAGGGCCTACAAGTTTGATTCAGCCATTAGTTGAGCTAGGCCCTAACCTTTGATTAGTTTTTTGGGTTTTATTTCCAAGTCATACTCTAATATTATAGCGATCCATTTGCCCCTCTTTCCATCTGGATCTTGGGACAATATGTCTTTAACCACTATGTTTGGCACGTAGGCTATGATGTGAGAATGCAGTATATACACCCTAAAGTCTTTCAAGACCTTAACCAAGGCATAGGCCTATTTTTCCATTATGTTTTATTTTAAGGGTGCATCCCTTAGAGCTTTGCTGAAGAAAGCAATAGGCTGTTCCATTCCCTCTGGATTTTTCTGCAGCAGAACTACAGCCACTGTGTGCTCGGAGGCAAATGAAAATATCAGGAAATCTTTTGAGAAATCTGGGCTAATTAGGACAGGAGCTCGGGTGAGTGCAAGTTTAACTGATTCAAAATATTTTTTAGCCTCAACAGTCCACTTAACCCCTACGCATTTTTTCAGCATGTTAGTCATATTCCTGAGGTGTTCAGCTAAGTTGGGAATAAGCCTCCTTAAGAAGTTAATTTTCCCAATAAAGGACTGTAACTCTTTAAAGTTTCTCAGGTGTGTGATCTTAATTATTCCCTCAACCCTCTATGGGTCTATCTTAATTCCCTTCTCTGATATAATGTGTCCAAGAAGCTTACCTTCTTGAAGCCCGAATATAGTCTTCTTGGGATTTAATGACAGACCGAACCTTCTACATTTTTCAAAAACTCTTCTCAAATGTTTTAGGTGCTCCTCATCAGTCTTGGAATAGACTGTTATGTCATCCAGATAGATGATAATGAAGTGCCCTATTTCCTCTAAAAATGCTATGTACATTTCTCGTTGGAAGGTCGCACCAGCGTTCATTAGTCCAAAAGGCTTTTTTACGTACATAAAAGTGCCCCATGGAGTGGTGAATGTTGTTTTGAGTTGGTCTTCTGGGAGTACTAACACTTGGTTATAGCCTGAAAAACCATCTAATAGGGAGATCCTTTTTGAGCCCACTACCCTCTGTAGGATGTGTTCCATCTTTGGTAAGGGGTAACTATATTTAAGGGAAGCTCTGTTAAGGTTTCAGAAGTCAATGCACAGTCTGATCTCACCTGTTTTCTTCCTCACAGCTACAAGATTGGAAACCCAATCAGAAAACCTCACAAGTACTATTATTTTTGCCTCATACATATTCTTGATTTCCTTTTCAACTGCAGGCAGTTGTTTCAGGTTAATTATGCGAAGTTTCTGTCTGAAGGGTTTTTGATTCTCTTTCAATGGTATTTTGTGCTGTATAATGTTTTTGTCGTAGGCCTTTAAGTCCTCGTAGCTCCAGGAAAACACATCGATGAATTCCTTAAATAAGTCAATGTACTTCCTTTTCATATTTGCGGGCAAGGACTTAGCCAACTTTATCATCTTAGGCTTATCTTCAGTGCCTATGCTACATTCCTCGACATCTGAGTCTGAGTGTTCTATGGTATGTTTTTTCGCTACGTCATCGAAATCAAACAGGTCCTCTAAAGGTGCCAGTCCTCTGGGTATATTCTTATCTTTTGCCTGTAGCACCTCTATTTCCTCTTTATCTGCATTCTTGTATTCTTTGGTTGGATTTCCAATCCCTTTAGTTAACACTTTGATTTCTATGTTATGGGGTGAATTTTCTTCATCCGGGGGCTCTTCACTCAGGCAGCTATCATCGGATTTAGAGTCTGAATCCTAAAATTCAAACTCATTCCTGCCAATCAGGAAATCCTCTATCTGCTTGTCACCCTCAAAGACCTACCAATATTTCTCATTATCGGGCATTGTGGGTTTGTATTTTGTCTGAATGGTGATTTTTTTGTCACTGGGGGTTTTATGGTATGAACTAGCTATGCAGGCTAATCCATTCGCAATTATGTTCTAACTCCTACGAACAAACACTAGTTCGTACTCTACAAAGGTTTTCAGTAAATCCATAGCATCATTCATGTATGCTCTCAACCTAGGGTGTTTCGCTGTGTATTCTTCGTTCACTTGTTTAATGATTAACTCAGAGTCTTCATGTATAGCTATCCTACGGGCTCCTAGTTTTTTCAAGAGATTTAAGCCTAGGATGAGAGCCTCATACTCTGCAATATTGTTTGTACATTTGAAGTTTAGGTTAAAGGCATGCCTCTCAGCATAGTCACTCTCAGTGTTCTATAACCACACCCCCACTCCTACAGTTTTTCTAGTGCAAGACCCATCGAAATTCATTTCCCATAAGGGTTCATTTTTAGGTTTATCATCGTTTTCCTCCCTAATGTGGGTTTCACTGTTATGATGTACAATGGGGCCTGTTTCGTGGTGTGGAGTTCGGAGAGGTGACTAGTTGGCTAATTGTATTCTGTTTCTTTTTCACTCTGAGTTTCAGTTACGGTGCATTGTCCAAGGGTTTCATCTTCATTTTCTTCTAAGTCTAGCATGGCCATTGTGTTAAAATATATGGGCTCTGTTTCATTGTTTGTATCTCTGTTTTCTAGTTCTGGCTCTTCTATGGATTCATCGTTGCAAAGGATATGTTGGGGTTCCCATGTTTTGGCCAGATTGGCAAGACCAAAAGATGAGACAACATCAAACCACTTTTAGACCTCAAGATCTAGCCCTCCTGGGTCCAGAGAGGGATCTCTCTATGGTATATCAAAGGTGTGTGTCTTTGAAGTTCAAGTGTTAAAGATGTTAGGCTAGTTATAAGGCTCGGGGTTTGTTTGTTTGATTGTTTGTTTTGGTTGTTGGTTAGCAGGAAAGAAGGGTTCTGTGTAAGACCAGGATGAGAAAAGAGGGATAAGGCAGAGGTGAAATGTTCCAAGAAATATTCAATACCATTGGGCAATGGAGTCAGGAAAGGATTTTCTTGCTACTCAATAGGCATGCTTTCAATTGGGCTAGTCATCTAAAACATAGGATCTTTAAAGATAACTTTTTGATATGGGAAGTAGGAGGGGAGGAGATAACACAGATTAAGGGAAAAAATTTAAAGACCAGCTGGTAGCACAAGGATCCTAGTGGACAAGGCTAACTCTAATCCCCAGTGTTCCCAAATCTTCCAACTAAATCTATAACAAGAAACATCTAAGAACTGAATTCATCTAATTTATACATCAGAGAGCAGGCAATAACATCCACTACACTGGTTAAATCAACTGAAATCATTGGCAAGGAGAGTAGAAACATAGGGTACCTAACAAGGGTAAATCCTATGCCAATATTCTGATGCAAGCCAGTAGAAACAAAATGAAATGAATGTAAACACAAAGATAGGAAAACATCACCGTTGCTTCAGATCAGGATGCAAAGAAATGTGCTTGTCATATTAAATAGCAATACCAATCAAGTACAACACTGCCAATAGCTGAATACTCAGTTTGAAAACATCTCCTTCAACCTATCTTACAACTTTACACAGAGACTGTGTCTCAAAAGAAACTACTTGCAGTTCTCTGATAACTGATCAACAACCTTTACGATGAGTTTCTTCAGGAATTTATAGCTCCGGAGGAGCAGAGGAGGTAAGTGAAGAACTAAATGCAGTATTAAAACTTCTGAAAAGAAAGAGGGCCGAAGTCCATTCTATTTAAATCATGTGCATTAATCTCTAGTGTTCTTTGGGTGAACGAATGATCTTCTTCAGTTTTCAGACTACTCTGATATAACTCTGATGTACTCTGACTGCAGTACTGTGTGGTGCTATTGGTGAATAAACAAAAGATAAATGAATGATAAAGAAGTCTGCCATACTGATGAAATAAATGCTCTGATAGTACCGGAGTTGTTTTCAGGGTAGAAAATCTCTCCAGAACACGACATAGATTGAACACTGCATGGGCGTTCTGTCCTTTATGGAGAAAAAAAATTATGTTGCTGTAGAAACCCCTGATCTACATTGATTTCTGCGTGTTGTACCTTCTGTGTGATCCCTGGGTCTTCAATGATCTGGTGCTTTGCCATCTAAAACTCAAAACATAAGGCTTAAATATCTTCATTTGCGTGCGTTAAGCTCTCTGCTGCTCCATTTGTACCTCTGACTGTGGAATCTATGTGTTAATGGTGCCAGAAAGATTTGCAGAGTTTGAACTCTACTCTTTAATGCAAGTCCTATTAGCCACCTTCCCTGGCTATCTTCATTATCTAGGCCTTTGGAAATGGTCTTTCCTGCGTTTATGTCACTGTGGCAGACATAATAAGTTATGTGGTTTCCCGTCTACCTGCAAACCTGCAGAACACGAAACTGTTAAGAAAACAATGAATGGGGCGATGGATGCAATGGATGACTGTGAGTATGACAGTGGGACTCCAGATGAATGGCGAAAAAACACAGAGGAGTGGTGGAGAAGTGCTCTGGTGGAAGGTTGGCGGAGTGTGGAGTAAAATCAACGAAAAAACTTTATAAATGACCCTTTGAATTAACATATAAAACGAGAGGGGAAAATGTACGGTGAGATACGTGGAGGTGACGTGGTGGGACCTGGCGACGACGGAAGAGTCAACAGCAGGGACACAAAACTGGACCGTTGGATCTGAGAGGAGATCGACGATTGAACATGCGGTGGAGGATGACGAACGATGGGCCAGGAGTACGGTGACCATGGATTAAACCCCACGCAGCTTCGTTGAATGATGACCATTGGATGGGCAAGGGTAGATCTGACGGCTGATATGAATATCACTACGCGTCCTGTGCCGAAAGATAACGTGTGATGGGCAAGCGGTTTAAGAATCGTACAGGAGCCACGCGTCGAACGCTATATGGAATCACTGGGCAATGGGAGAATACCACCTACTACCCAAAATCGGTGCGATAGATACCACCGGATTTATGGATAGTGTGCGGCGGGGACCACAGGGGCCGGTACACTCCGAACCGTTGATCTGGCGGGAAAATTAATGGCGATGGCGCGATCAAGGGTTTGAATGGGGGAAACATGAACGCTGCGGGTTTTAACTATCATCGTCCGATCTACAAAGATCAACGGTCAGGAGCGCTCCCGATAATACATTGGAGATTAGCGCCTCCCGGGCCAGCGCTCGGTCATAGCGCAGAGTTCTGTGGGGGGAAGGTGCAGGGGCTAGGCCTAGATTATGAAGAAAATAAGGTTTTTGGCTCGTTTTTAAAGCATTCTAAGGCCAGCCAAGGGCAACGATAGGGGAATGAGGGGAATTTAGGCATAGACAAAGGGAGTGGGTGGAATTTAATGGGGATTTTGGGAAGTTTTAGGGGGAATTTAGGGGAAAGAAAAGGGACTTTGATGAAAGGAATAAAGGGGTGAAAATAAAGCATTTTGCAAGGGTATGAAAGGCAGAGATAAAGCCTATGGAGCATAATTCTTTATCAGCAAGGCCTATTGACTCATAACAGCAGAGGAAAACAATCACAAGGCAGGGAACATGAATAAGCTGCAAGGATGATGTGTTTTTCAAAGGAAATGCATTCCTTGCAGGCTTATAAAACAAATTATCCCCTTGCTTTCTTTGTCAAGGAATTTATAAGGGGCTAACAGCGGCTCCACATGGGGATGGCTTCTTCTTGAAGGAGTCAAGAATTCAGAGAATAGATCTTTGGTGTAGGCCAGGTGCCTTATGTTGGGGTTCCCATTTTTTGGCCAGATTGGCAAGACCAAAAGATGAGACAACATCAGAACTACTTTCAGACCTCAGGATCTAGCCCTCCTGGGTCCAGAGAGGGATCTCTCTATATGGGCAAAGGTTTTATGTCTATGAAGCTCCAAGTTTAAGATGTTAGGCTAGTTATGAGCACAAGGTTTGTTTGTTTTGATTATTTGATTTGGTTGCTAGTTGTCAGGAAAGAAGGGTTCAATGTAAGACCAGGATGAGCAAAAAGGGATATGGCAGAGGTGAAGTATTCCAGGAAGTATTCAAAACCATTGGGCAATGGATTCAGGAAAGGATTTGCTTGCTAATCGATAGATAGGCTTTCAATTGGGCTAGTCATCTGAAACTTAGGATCTTCAAGATGATTATGTGATATGGAAAGTAGAAATAAGGGGAGGAAACAACACAGATTTCAGAGCACAAAGTTAAAGACCAGCTGGTCGTACAAGGATCCTAGTGGACAGGGTTAACTCTAATCCCCAGTGTTCCCAAATCTTCCAACCGACTCTATAACAAGAAACATCTAAGAACTGAATTCATTTAATTCATACATCAGAGAGCAGGAAATAACATCCACTACACTGGTTAAACCAATTGAAATCATTTCTTAGATAATACATTTAGAAGAGAAACATTAATGGCAAGGAGAGCAGAAACATAGGGTACTTAACAAGGGTAAATCCTATGCCAATATTCTGATGCAAGCCAGTAGAAACGAAATGAAATGAACTAAACACAGAGATAGGAAAACATCACCGCTGCTTCAGATCAGGATCCAAAGAAATGTGCTTGTCATATTAACTAACAATACCAGTCAAGTACAACATTGCCAATAGCTGAATACTCAGTCTGAAAACATTTCCTTCCACCTATCTTACTATTTTACACAGAGACTGTGTCTCAACAGAAACTACTTGCAATCTTCTGGTAACTAATCAAAACCCTTTACAATGTTTTTCTCATGAGTTTTATAGCTGAAGAGAAGCGGAGGAGGTAGGTAGAAAACTAAATGCAGCATTAACACTCAGAAGAGGAAGGGGGCCTAAGCCCATTCTATTTTAAACTCAGAGCATTAACCTCTAGCATTTTTTGGGTGCACGAATGATCTCCTCCAGGCTTCCAATTACTCTGATATGACCCTGGATGTACTCTGACTGCAGTACTGTGCAGTACTTTGGTGTATAAACAAAATGACTGAATGGACTACCATGCTTGTGAGACAAATGCTTCTGATAGCATAGGATTGCTGTAAGGGGGGGGGGGGGACCTTGCTTGGTCACAATATAAACTAAAACAATAATGTGTACTGTGTCCTTGTTCTGGAAGAAACATTCTGCTGATTTGAACCCTGATTTCATGAATCTCTATGTGTTGTACCTTCTGCATGATCCTTAGTTTCACTGATCTGTTGCTTCGCCTCTAAACTGATGTATTAAGGTTCAATCCTTCAATACTGAATGCTGAAATCATTGATCATTAGAGGGTTCTCTCTTCACTGCTCCATAAATGTCTCGATCTGCAAGATCTGGGCTTTAATGGCACCGGATAGTGCTCGCGAATTTTTAAACTCTGTCCTTTGATGGAATTTATACTGCACCATCTTTCTTAACATTTCTCTATAGTAATAGCCTCCAGATTTAATTATGTCTTCTCAATGCACCGCTTACAATGATTCCTATGAATCATGGCAGTTTTCTGCCTTTCTGGAAACCTTGCAAAAACACGCAACTTGTTAAGAAAACAATGGAGGTGGTGGACGTAACGGGGGGTGGCTAGACTGACAATGCAGACTGGTTAGATGGAGAAACCATCGTGGAAGACCTTTAGTGTGGTGAAAATGGTAAATATTATAGTCGAAAGGTGACGCGGGAGGAAAAACGAATGAAAACCTTTGAACTTCGACCCTTTGAATGAAAATATAAGACGGGAAGGGCGAATGTACGGGGAGGCATGTGGAGGTGACGTGGCGGGACCGGTCAACAACGGAATAGTCAATAGTGGGGAGAAAACCAATCTGGACCATCAAATCTCAAAGGAGATCGACGGTGGGAAACACGGCGGAGGACGACGAATAGTGGGCCAGGGGTACGGTGGCCATGGGTTAAACCTAGTGCAACCTCATGGAATTATGACCATTGGATCAACTGCCTCAGAGCAGACGGTGCATGAGAATATTGATGCGCATCCGCGGATCAACGTTAACGCGCGATGGGGTAGTGGTTTTGGAACAGTGTCGCTACCACGCGTCGAATGCTGAGTGGAATCATTGGTCGATCGAAGAATACCGCCCTCTGCCCAAAGGCGGTGCGATAGAAACCATCGGGTTTTTGAAGTAGTGCGCTACAGGGCCACCGGGACGGGGAATTATGGATCGTTGATCGTGTGCAAATGAATGGCGATGGCGCGGTCGGGAGTTAAACAGGAAAACACGGGCGCTGCGGAGTTTAACGATCATCGTCTGATCTATAAAGATCAACGGTCATGAACACTTCCGATATACAATGGAGATTAGCGCCTTTGAGGCTAGCGCTCGGTCATAGCGCTGGGTCACAAGGACGAGGAGGGTGCGGGGGCTAATCGCAATTGGGGGAAACAGAGCTTGTGATGCGATCGGAGGAGTGGGCGCAAACGACTGATCGCATCGCAAATATTCGCGATCTGTAATTAGAGCGTTCTCAAAAAAACGTGCGACTTTGCGATTTGCGATCATGCGATCAGCCCCCAAGGCATTAAGCGCTTGGTTTTGGGTGGGGCTTACATGGGGAAGTGGTTGGGAGCTTGCGGGAAAAAGGGGCTTAGGCCTTAATATGGTCGGAAAGTGGGTTTTTTAACCCTTCATTAGTGCATTCCAAGGCCTAAGGATGGTAACAATAAAAGGGTAGAAGGGGAAAATGGCACAACAAAGGGTGAGGGTAGGATTTAAAAGGGAATTTGGGGGAAAATTGGGATGGAAAGGGGACTTTGCAAAGGGGAAGAAAGGGGCAACATGGAGATTTCTGCATCGGGAAATTTATCAAAGGCAAAGGCATAGGAGACTTCAAGGATGATGTGTCTTCAGGGGAGATGCATTCCTTGAAGGCTCAAAAACAATTTAGCCCCCTACTTTGCTTCGTCAAAAATTAATAGGGGGGCTAACAGTGGCTCCACATGGGGATGGCTTCTTCTTGAAGGAGTCAAGAATTCAGAGAATAGATCTTTGGAGTAGTCCAGTTGCCTGCTGCTTGGCACATCCCTTTTTCTTTGATCAGCTGCCACAATATTAATACATTACATCAGCAGAAAACTTTCCCAACAAACTACCTACCCATCCTACAATCCTATCATTTTTTCTTCTAGGGTGCATTTGAACTAGCAGACCCTTCACATCATTTATTTTTACAAACAGAAAATAAACCTACTCTAAATCTACCCTTATTGCTCCATGAGACCAGATTAGACTATTGGTCTCATACTTTTCTCTACCTAATCTAATATCTGCTGGGATTAAAATGTCCAGCAGATTTCTTCTCTATATTCTACGATAGAAATTGAAAAACAGTCAAGCTAGGATTAGACTGTCTGAATCGTTGTGGGTCCAAGGCATAAAGATAGTTGCGCATGGACAAGATTTGCAGGAAAACTGAAAACAAAACTATGAAGGCTTGAAATCTGAGGCTTGAAACATCCTTCTTTCCCTTTGTGACTCAAGATTTGAGCGTGTTAGAGTCACTTCCTTTCTTCATCTCAGCTCTGGTTTTGGGCATGTTAGAGCTGATTCTTCTTTCTTCTTTGTTGGTCTAGATTTTGAGCACGTTAGGACCAGCTGTCTTTACTTTCTTTGGCTCAGTCTTTGATCATATTTGAGCCAATCCTTTGCACATCAAAGGTTCATGTTTTAAGCATGTCTGAACCTCTCCCTTTCCTCTGTTTCTTGAAACATTTTTCTTTTTCTTTGAAAATAAAAACTGCAATGGTATGTACAATGGAAATGGAAACTGGAAACTGTAAATTAGCAGAAGTAATGTTTGAGCATCCTGCCATTGACAGGACCCCCAAACAGCTCAGTGTCATCTATTTCTTGTAAGAAGAAAGCATTGGGACCCACAGTGGCCTGGATGAGGTATGGACCTTGCCACAAACTGTCAAATTTACTGTGCTTTCCTTTATCCTCTCTTCTCAAATCCCACTTCAGAACCTTATCTCCAACCTTGAAATCGGCAGCTTTAGTTCTTTTGTCAACCAATTTCTTTATATTCTCCTGAACTTTCACTGCTCTGTTGTAGACCTCTTCCCTCGTTTGCTGAAGATGGATTGTTTGGTTTATTCTCCTCACCATACTATCTTCTTCTGTTTGGATCTCCTGGACCAGCTTGATCACTGGTATCCCAAGGCTAGTAGGGAATATTGCTTCTGTACCGTAGACAAGCTGAAATGGTGACATGCCAATGGACTTCTTTGTTGTAAGCCTGTTAGCCCACAAAGCATGCACTAACTTGTTATGCCATGATTTTTTTTCTCTTCCAACAGCTATTTGATGATGATCACCAGGCTCTTGTTTGATGATTCAGCTAATCCATTACCCTGTGGGTAATAGGCAGTTGAATGACCAAGTGCTATTTGATACCTGTGACAAAAATCAACCATCTTCTTGGATCCGAAAGCAGTAGCATTATCAATGATTATTTTCCTTGGGCAGCTAAACTGAGAGAGGATGTGACCTTCTAGGAAACTAATGATGACTAAATCTATGGCATTCCTAGTGGGTACGACCTCTATCCACTTAGTGAAATAATCTGTGGCTATTAGGATCCATTTGTGTTGGGCGGAAGAAGCTAGGTGAATCTCCCCTATAAAATCTAGGCCCCATTGTAGAAAGGGACCTTCAACAGTGATGGGTTGTAGGGGTAAAGGGAGGAGTTTTCTTCTACCTTCAAAGATCTGACATTTGTGGTAGGCAACTATCATTTTATGGACATCACTGAAGAGTGTGGGCCAATAGTAGCCAGCTCTGAGTATTTTTTTTGCAGTGGCTTTCCAACTCAGGTGGCCCCCACATTCTCCAGCATGGAATTCTTGTTTAACCCTCTCTGCCTCATTTTCAGGCAAACATTTAAGAAATAGGCCATTAGGATTCTTCCAGTATTAGTTTTCATTCAAAATGCAATAGTTTCTGGCTTTTAGCTTTAAGAATCTGGCCTTGGTCTTTGATAGCTCGGGAGGGGCATTGAGGTGGGTAAGCACATACAGAATGTCAGAATACCAAGGAGAGCTCTGGAATTTTTCCCCAACAGTGGGATTAGGAAACTCTTGTTGCTCATCCAAGGTATTTATCATGTTAATCTCTAGGGCTTGTAAGTTTGATTCAGCCATTAATTTAGCTAAGCCCTGACCTTTAATTAGTTTGGTGGGATTTATCTCAAGGTCATACTTTAAGATCACAGCTATCCATTTGCCACTTTTCCCATCTGGGTCCTGGGACAGTATATCTTTGACTATGATGTTGGGCACGTAGGCTATGGTATGAGAATGCAATATGTACACCCTAAAGTCTTTCAAGGCCTTAATCAGAGCATAGGCCTATTTCTCCATGATATCGTATTTCAAGGGTGCATCTCTGAGTGCTTTGCTAAAGAAGGCAATTAGCTGCTCCATTCTCTCTATGTTTTTCTGCAGCAAGACTGCAGCCACTGTATGCTCAGAGGCGAATGAAAATATCAGGAAATCTTTGGAGAAATCTGGGCTGATTAGGAAAGGAGCTTGGGTAAGCGCAAGTTTCACTGATTCAAAAGATTGTTTAGCTCCTATAGTCCATTTAACTCCTGCACCTTTCTTCAGCATGTTAGTCATGTTCCTAAGGTGTTCAGCCAGATTTGGAATAAACCTCCGAAGGAAGTTAATCTTCCCAATGAAAGACTATAATTCCTTGATGTTTCTGGGGTGTGTGATCTGTAGTATTCCCTCAACTCGTTGTGGGTCTATCCTGATTCCCTCGGATATAATGTGGCCAAGAAGCTTACCTTCTTGTAGCCCAAAAACAGTCTTTTTTGGATTCAAAGACAGACCAAACCTTCTACACTTTTCGAATACTTTCCTGAGATGTTTTAGGTGTTCTTCTTCAGTCTTGGAAAAGACTGTTATGTCATTTAAGTAGATAACAATGAAGTGCCCTATCTCATCTGAAAAAGCTATGTCCATCGCTCTTTGGAAGGTGGCTCCAGCGTTCATCAATCCAAAAGGCATCTTCACATACATGAAGGTACCCCATGGAGTGGTAAAGGCTATCTTGAGTTGATCTTCTAGGATTACTAAGACTTGGTTGTAACCTGAAAAACCATCTAGCAGGGAGATCCTCTTAGAACCTACTACCCTCTGAAGAATATGTTCCATTTTTGGAAAAGGGTAATTGTCTTTGAGTGAGGCTCTATTAATATTCCTGAAGTCTATACACAGCCTTATTTCCCATGTTTTCTTCCTCACAGCCACCAAGTTTGATACCCAATCAGAGAATCTCACAGGCACAATTATACCCGCCTCATACATTTTCTTAATCTCTTTTTCAACTGCGGGCAATTGTTTTGGATTGATTCTGTGAAGCTTTTGTCTGAAGGGCTTGTGATTTTCTTTCAAGGGTATCTTATGCTGTATGATATTTGTGTCGTAGGCCTTTAAGTCCTCATAACTTCATGCAAACACGTCAATGAATTCCTTGAAAAGGTCAATGTACCTTTTCCTCATGTCTGCAGGTAAAGACTTAGCCAGTTTAATCATTTTGGGCTTATCTTCAGTGCCTATGTTGCATTCTTCCACATCAGAGTCTGCATGTTCTATAGTGGGCTTTTTTGCCACATCATCAAAGTCAAAGAGGTCCTCTAAGGGTGCCAGGCCTCTGGGTATATTCTTATATTTGGCCTGCAGTACCTCCATTTCTTCACTATCTTCATTTTCACATTTTCCATCTGGATTTCTAGTTTGTTCATCTAAAGATTTTATTTCTATATTACAGGGTGTTTCTTCCTCGTTCGAGGATTCATCACTTAGGCAGCTACTGTCAGGTTGGGAGTCTAAATCAGAAAATTCAAACTCGTTTCTGCCTACCAGGAAATATTTGATCTGTTTATCTCCTTCAAAATCCTGCCAATATTTTTCATTGTATGGCACAGCAGGTCTGAATTTGGTCTGAATGATGATCTGTTGGTCACTGGGAGACTTGGGGTAGGAATTGGCTAGGCAAGCTAATCCGTTTACAATGACATTTTGACCCCTAGGAACGAACACTAATTTATATTCAACAAATGTTTTCAATATGTCTTCGGCATCGTTCCTATATTCCCTCAGCCTAGGATGCTTGGCTGTGTATTCTTCATTCACCTGTTTAATAACTAACTCTGAGTCTCCCCTCATGACTATCCTATGGGCTCCTATTTTCTTCAACCGATTTAAACCCAGGATTAGAGCCTCGTATTCAGTGACATTATTTGTGCATTTGAAATGCAGACTACAAGCGTGGCTCTCAGCATAGTCATTTTCTGTGTTGTGCAACCATACCCCTACCCCTACAGTCCTTTTAGTACAGGACCCATCAAAGCTCATTTCCCATAAGGGGCAATTCTCATGATTATCAATGTTTTCTCCCTTACAGCTGGGTTCGCCATTATATTGCTCAATAGGGTCCGTACTAGGCTATGGATCGCTTAGTTCCTCATGAAATGTATGAGGTTCAGGGATCTGGCTAGATGGTTGTTTACGCTATGTTTCTTCTTCACTCGTAGTTAGGTCTCCACCGCATATCCTACAGGTTTCATTGCAGTTTTCTTCTTTGTTATCCTCTAAATCCAGAGCAGCCATTATGTTAAAGTCAATAGCTTTTGCTTCTCTATTTTTATCTCTATTTTGGGACTCTGAACCTTCTAAGTATTCATCATTACAAAAGATGAAGGAGTCAAGGTCTGTATGTACATAATAAACAGGTGTATTTTCTAGTTTTTTGGGGCTACTGACTAGGAATTTCATCTGTGTATCCCTATACATTTTTCTAAGTTGGCCAAAGATTGGGATTGTGGCATATGAGCCATCCATCTGCATTGTACCCTGCAGCTTGGCTCCGCATGATCTTGATAATAACATGCCATACTTGGGTGGCACATCTGCCACCACAACATCCATGACCATACATTTAGCTGGGATCTGAGTTAAGCTCACACATAAGTCCTTGATCAGGCCTAGGCATTTTAATCTGCTAGAGTCGAAAGAGTATAAATATTTGTAGGGACGAGTTATCTCTAGGCCTAACCTTTCCATGACCACCTTAGGAATTAGGTTGTGAGATGCTCCAGAATCATGCATTGCATTATGCAGGATCTTGTCATGAATGTTGAGACTGATATAGAAAGGTGGAACTACCCCTTCCTGAAAATTCCCCTCTATCTTACGTCCAAACAGGAGGGCAGGCTGATCATCATTCAGATTGACAGTGTCTCCACTCTCACTTAGGTTCAAAGCTTTCAAAATCTGGCCTTTATATACATCCTGAGCGGCCAGCTCAGAAAGTGGAACGGATATTTTAATTCTTGCAATCTCACTCTCCAAGTTGAAAGTGGACTAACTCTTTGGGATACTCGTCTCTGTTCCATTTTCCACTGCCTTAGTGGCTGAATCAGTGGGCTGACTCTCACTATGTACAGGCTTTGAGGCTATTTTATCAAGAGCACTAACTGCAGTGCTAGTGCTACTAGTTGGTTGGTTTTGTTTATGACTCTTTTGGTTGTCTGTTTCTTTGTTTTTCCCAGAACTTTCAACTGATGGTTTGCTACTTTCAGTAGTTGCTTTAGAAGATTTCTCAAGTCTCTTCTTGATGGTGACCTCAGAAGCTTTTGGTTTGGTAGTTTCCTGGCTCTTTTTACTCCTGAGCTCATATTGTTCTCTGACCTGCATCATGGCCTTTTCAAATCCTAATCTGTAATCCTCAGATTCCAACCATTCCTCCTCCCAACCAAAGAGTGAGGATTGATCCTCTTCTGAGTAACAGTTATGGATTGAGTATTTTTTTTCAAACATGTTTATTGTGTTCCCTACAGACTCTTCTATGATTCCCTCATCTTCATCAATAAAATTCTCTTGGAATGGGGGAATAACCTGTTGATCTGACTCTCTTTGTCTATTGGGAGTGTTATTGTTCCTTCTAAAGTTCTGGTTCTGGTTCTGGTTTCTATTTTGGTTACTGACTGTGACAACCATCTTTTCCATAATTTTCTGTAACATTTCCACGTTTTTTGACAACTTATCATAATTTTGATCAGATGTGGAAGCTACATTGTCATCTCTGTATGTTACCCTTCTCTCAGATTTCAATCTTGCTCTTTTTTCAATCAGATTTGCCTCTATGTTCACTGCTCCTTTTTGCATGTCCTCCAATGTGTTGTATTCCTTATCTCTAAGCTCGTAGGCCATGTTAGCATCAAAACCTTCAGGGTATTTTTCTAGTGCCATGCCTTGTGGAGGTTTCATATGTGGAGGGAGGGCATTGTAAATGCTATTAAACCTTGTGGTGTAATCATGGACACTCTCTCCTACGTTTCTTTTGAGGGTCATGTATTCTGCTAGGATTTGGCGAGGATTTGCCCTAGCTTCCCATTTGTTTATGAAAGTCTAATATAAAGCTGGAAGATCATTGATGCTACCCAGAGGTAGGCCTTTAAACCATTTCTTCACATCACCCCCTAAGCTCTGGGCGAAGATTCTCATTTTGACTGTATCATCATCTATTTCCATGTAGTCAAAAGAATCTTCCATCTTATCTACATGTTGTTGGGCTGTGATGGACTCTTTTGCAGTGAAGTGTGGAATTTTTGACTGATAATCATTCGGAAAGGGTACTAAAGGCTGAGGTAAAACCAGGGGTGCGTACCAGGCTGCCAGATGATGTTTTGATGAGGTAAATGATTAACTTGGGCAGTTGGTATATGGATGACAGGGATGTTATGACCAGCAGAAGATTGATGAGCAGACCTCGGGTGACTGAGACCAAAGTTTTGTATGAAATGTATATCAGGAGGTGTAGATGGAGGGGTATGTCTATTCCCTAGGTGCCTACCACTTTGAGGTGGTGAACTAGGAAGCTCAGGGTCTGGATGGTCTAAGCTACTAAATGACCTAGTTCTAGATAAGCTATTAGGTAGGTCTAGGTCAAGGTGAAAGTGTGATAGAGCTGCAAGATCTTCTGGTGCAGAATTAGCTCTAGAGATGTGACTGGAAACAATTGATATTTTAAGTGTAGGAGCTCCCTTGAGGATACTCTCAGGATTGTCAACTATTTTAGGTGGGTCTGCGTTAGGGTAAGCTCTTGTATGAATGGTTCTAGAAGCCAGATTGTTGTTTACTGACCAAGAAGCTTAACCCTACTTGTTACTTCAACTGTGGTTGATGTTGTTATGAAGGCTGGTCTCCCAGTGGAGTCTAATGTGAACCAAGATAATCAGCAGGCCTACTGATCACCCGTGGAGTCTTTAAATGTTTAGGGAATATGGAGTCGTCAGGTGGGGGGTTTTAGGATTTTTTGGAGGGTACACTGTCCACCACAGTGCTGATGAGATGTCCCTTTTCAAGGATATATTCAGAACACAACAAACTCTAACCAGAGATTGACTAGGAGGGCATTTACCAGATATGTCACCTCTGAAAGAGTGTGATATCTGGAGGATACCTAGCCCTTTCCAGACTCTGTCCAAGAGTATGGGAAAACACAAAAAATAGTATAGAGGTTGATGTGTGAATAGGAATGTTTAACTGCCAACCTAACCAGAGATTGTAGGTGTTTTAAGTGCCTACGAATGTTTAAGGTGTAATGCACTCAGTTCCCTAGTGGAGTCACCATTATGTTGGGGTTCCCATGTGTTGGCTAGATTGGTAAGACCAAAAGATGAGACAACATCAGAACCACTTTTAGATCTTAGGATCTAGCCCTTCTGGGTCTAGAGAGGGATCTCTCTATATGGGAAAAGGTTTTATGTCTATGAAGCTCCAAGTTTAAGATGTTAGGCTAGTTATGAGCACAAGGTTTGTTTGTTTTGATTGTTTGATTTGGTTGCTGGTTGTCAGGAAAGAAGAGTTCAATGTAAGACCAGGATGAGAAAAGAGGGATATGGCAGAGGTGAAGTATTCCAGGAAGTATTCAAAACCATTGAGCAATGGAGTCAGGAAAGGATTTTCTTGCTAATCAATAGACAGGCTTTCAATTGGGCTAGTCATCTGAAACTTAGGATCTTCAAGATGATTATGTGATATGGAAAGTAGGAAGAAGGGGAGGAAACAACACAGATTTCAAAGCATAAAGTTAAAGACTAGCTGGTCGTACAAGGATCCTAGTGGACAGGGTTAACTCTAATCCCTAGTGTTCCCAAATCTTCCAACCGAATCTATAACAAGAAACATCTAAGAACTAAATTCATTTAATTCATACATCAGAGAGCAGGAAATAACATCCACTACACTGGTTAAACCAACTGAAATCATTTCTTAGATAATACATTTAGAAGAGAAACATCAATGGCAAGGAGAGAAGAAACATAGGGTACCTAACAAGGGTAAATCCTATGCCAATATTCTGATGCAAGCCAGCAGAAACGAAATGAAATGAATGTGAACACAAAGATAGAAAAACATCACTGCTGCTTCAGATCAGGATCCAAAGAAATGTGCTTGTCATATAACTATTAATAAAACAGTAACTGGTATGATTTAATCACCAATACTGCCTAAAACATTTCCTTCCAATCTATCTTACTATTTTGGCTACTGCAGACCGTGTCTGTAAGGACTACTAGTACCTTCTGATAATCAATCATCAAACTTTATAACAAGTCACAGGCTTTTATAGTCAAGAGAAGTGGAGGAGTGGTAGAAAACTGAATGCAAGATTAACACTCAGAAGAGTGAAGGGTGGTCGCTTCCATTCTATTTAAATCCTGTGAGTGTTAACCTCTGAATTTGCATTAACATCTTCCAGCCTTCCCAATTACTCTCAATATGACCTTGATACTCCACCTAAATTGTATTAGCTTTGTGTATAAACAAATCATCAATGGACTGCCATGCTTGTGAAACAAATGCTTCTAATAGCATGGGACACATATGGGGAACCTTTTCTTGGTCACAATATAAACTGAAACAATAATGTGTACTGTGTCCTTGTTCTGGAAGAAACATTCTGCTGATTTGAACCCTGATTTCAGGAATCTCTGCGTGCTTTACCTTCTGCATGATCCTTAGTTTCATTGATCTGTTGCTTTGCCTCTAAACTGTTGTATTAAGGTTCAATCCTTCAATACTGAATGCTAAAATCCTTGATCATTAGAGGGTTCTCTCTTCACTGCTCCATAAATGTCTTGATCTGCAAGATCTGGGCTTTAATGGCACCGGATAGGGCTCGCAAATTTTCAAACTCTGTCCTTTGATGGAATTTATACTGTCGCCACCTTTCTTGAAATTTATTTGTAGTATCAGCCTCCAGATTTAATTATGTCTTCTCAATGCGCCGCTTACAATGATTCCTATGAATCATGGCGGTTTTCCGCCTTTCTGGAAACCCTGCAAAAACACGCAACTTGTTAAGAAAACAATGGAGGTGGTGGACGTAACGGGGAGTGGCTAGACTAACAATGCATATTGGTTAGATGGAGAAACCATCATGGAAGACCTGTAGTGTGGTGAAAATGGTAAAGATTACAGTTGGAAGGTGACGCGGGAGGAAAAATGAATGAAAACCTTTGAACTTCGACCCTTTGAATGAAAATATAAGACGGTAAGGGAGAATGTACGGGGAGGCATGTGGAGGTGACGTGGCGGGACCGGTCGATAGTGGAATAGTCAATATTGGGGAGAAAACCAATCCTGACCGTCAGATCTCAAAGGAGATCGACGGTGGGAAACACGGCGGAGGACGACGAACAGTGGGCTAGGGGTACGGTGGTCGTGGGTTAAACCTAGTGCAGCCTCATGGAATGACGACCGTTGGATCAACTGCGCCAGATCAGACGATGCACGAGCATATCGCTGCGCATCTGCGAACGAACGTTAACGCGCAATGGGGTAGTGATTTTGGAACAGTGTCGCTGCCACGCGTCGAATGTTGAGTGGAATCGCTGGCCGATCGGAGAATATCGCCCTCCACCCAAAGGCAGTGCGATAGAAACCACCGGGATTTTGAAGTAGTGCGTTGTGGGGCCACAGGGACGGGAAATTATGGACCGTTGATCGCATGCAAATGAACAGCGATGGCGCGGTCGGGAGTTAAACGGGAAAACACAGGCGCTGCAGAGTTTAACGATCACCGTCTGATCTACAAAGATCAACAATCAGGAACGCTTCCGATATAAAATGGAGATTAGCACTTTTGGGGCTAGCGCTCAGTCATAGCATTGGGTCACGTGGAAGAGGAGGGTGCGGCTGACCACAATCGTGTTAGTATTTATAATGCGCAGAGTTGAGATGGAAGTGAATCACCGATCGCACCGCAAATATTCGCAATCAGAATCGAGCATGGAGGATTAACGTGCGACTTTGCGATTTGCGATCATGCGATCGGCCCCAAAGGCATTAAGCACTTGGTCTTGGGTAGGGGTTACACGGGGAAGTGGTTGGGAGCTTGCGGGAAAAAGGGGCTTACTCCTTAATATGGTCGGAAAGTGGGTTTTTTAACCCTTCATTAGTGCATTCCAAGGCCTAAGGATGGTAACAATAAAAGGGTAGAAGGGGAAAATGGCACAACAAAGGGTGAGGGTAGGATTTAAAAGGGAATTTGGGGGAAAATTGGGATGGAAAGGGGACTTTGCAAAGGGGAAGAAAGGGGCAACATGGAGATTTCTGCATCGGGAAATTTATCAAAGGCAAAGGCATAGGAGACTTCAAGGATGATGTGTCTTCAGGGGAGATGCATTCCTTGAAGGCTCAAAAACAATTTAGCCCCCTACTTTTCTTCGTCAAAACTTAATAGGGGGGCTAACACCTTCCTCGCTTTTACACATCCTTTCTTTTCTTAGCTCACAGAGACAATACGAAGACATCACATAAAATAAAAAAATTTCCCAACAAACTACCTACCCACACTACAATCCTAACATTTTTTCTTCTTTTAGGGTGCATTTGAGCTAGCAGACTCTTTACATCATTTATTTTTACAAACATAAAATAAACCTATTCTAAATCTACCCTTATTGCTCCATGAGACCAGATTAGACTATTGGTCTCATATGCTTCTCTACCTAATCTAATATCTGCTGGGATTAAACTACCCAGCAGATTTCTTCTCTATATTATACGACGGAAATTGAAAAAAAGTCAAGCCAGGATTAGATTTTCTGACTTGCTATGGATCCAAGGCATAAACACAGTTGCACATGGACAAAATTTGTAGGAAATTGTAAACAAAACTGTGAAGGCTTGGGATCTGAAACTTGAAAAATCCTTCTTCTCTTTGTGACTCAAGTTTTGAGCATGTTAGAGTCACTTCTTTTCTCCATCTAAGCTCTGGTTTTGGGCATGTTAGAGTTGATTCCTCTTTCTTCTTTGCTGGTTCAGATTTTGGGCATGTTAGGACCAGCTGTTTTACTTTTTTTGGCTCAAGTTTTGAGCTTATTAGAGCCAATATTTTGCACATCAGAGGTTCATGTTTTAAGCATGTTTGAACCTCTCCTTTTCCTCTGTTTTTGAAACATTTTCTATTTTTCTTTGAAAATAAAAACCGCAATG
This sequence comes from Pinus albicaulis, assembly GCA_034641835.2. NCBI lineage: Eukaryota > Viridiplantae > Streptophyta > Pinopsida > Pinales > Pinaceae > Pinus > Pinus albicaulis. The sequence continues at coordinate 292,794,733 of CM076578.1, forward strand.
GTATGTACAATGGAAATGGAAACTAGAAATTGTAAATCAATAGGAGTAGTGTTTGAGCATCCTGCCATTGACAGGACCCCCAAACAGCTCTGTACCATCTAATTCTTGTAGGAAGAAGGCATTTGGACCCACAGTGGCATGGATGATGTATGGACCTTGCCACAAACTGTCAAACTTGCTGTGATTTCCTTTATCCTCTCTCCTTGAGTCCCACTTCAGAACTTTGTCTCCAATTTTGAAATCAGCAGCTTTGGTTCTTTTGTCAAACAATTTCTTTATATCCTCCTGAACTTTCACTGCTCTATTGTAGACCTCTTCCCTTGTTTGCTGAAGATGAACTGTCTGGTTTATTCTCCTCGCCATACTGTCTTCTTCTGTTTGAATCTCCTGGACCATCTTGATCACTAGTATCCCAAGGCTGGTAGGGAAAATGGCTTTTGTACCATAGACAAGCTGGAAAGGTGACATGCCAATGGACTTCTTTGTTGTAAGCCTGTCAGCCCACAAAGCATGTACTAGCTTGTTATACCATGATTTTTTGTTCTCTTCCAACAGCTTTTTGATGATTATTACCAGGCTCTTGTTTGATGATTCAGCTAATCCATTACCTTGAGGGTAATAGGCAGTTGAATGACCAAGTGCTATTTGATACCTGTGACAAAAATCAACCATTTTCTTGGATCCGAAAGCAGTAGCATTATCAGTGATTATTTTCCTTGGGCAGCCAAACCGAGAGAGGATGTGACCTTCTAGGAAACTAATGATGACTGAATCTGTGGCATTCCTAGTGGGTATGGCCTCTATCCACTTAGTGAAGTAGTCTGTGGCTGTTAGGATCCATTTGTGTTGTGCAGAAGAAGCAGGGTGAATCTCCCCTATGAAATCTAGGCCCCATTGCAGAAAGGGACCTTCAACAGTGATGCGTTGTAGGGGTAAAGGGAGGAGTTTTCTTTTGCCTTCAAAGATCTGGCATTTGTGGTAGGCAACTATCATTTTATGGACATCATTGAAGAGTGTGGGCCAATAGTAGCCAACTCTGAGTATTTTTTTTGCAGTGGCTTTCCAACTCAGGTGGCCTCCACATTCTCCAGCATGGAATTCTTGTTTAATCTTTTCTGCCTCATTTTTAGACAAACATTTAAGCAATAGGCCATTAGGATTCTTCCAGTATAAGTTTCCATTCACAATGCAGTAGTTTCTGGCTTTTAGCTTTAAGAATCTGGCCTTGGTCTTTGATAGTTCGGGTGGGGCATTGAGGTGTGTAAGCACATATAGAATGTCGGAATACCAAGGACAACTCTAAAATTTTTCCTCAACAGTGGGATCAGGAAATTATTGTTGCTCATCCAAGGTATTTATCATGGTAATGTCTAAGGCTTGTAAGTTTGATTCAGCCATTAGTCGAGCTAAGCCCTGACCTTTAATCAGTTTGGTGGGTTTTATCTCAAGGTCGTATTATAAGATCACAACTATCCATTTGCCCCTTTTCCCATCTAGGTCTTGGGACAGTATATCTTTGACTATGATGTTGGGCACATAAGCTATGGTGTGAGAATGCAATATGTACACCCTGAAGTCTTTCAAGGCCTTAATCAGGGCATAGGCCTATTTCTCCATTATGTTGTATTTTAAGGGTGCATCTCTGAGTGATTTGCTAAAAAAGGCAATTGGCTGTTCCATTCCCTCTGTGTTTTTTTGCAGCAAGACTGTAGCCACTGTATGCTCAGAGGCAAATGAAAAGATCAGGAAGTCTTTAGAGAAATCTGGGCTGATCAGAATATAAGCTTGGGTGAGTGCAAGTTTTACTGATTCAAAATATTGTTTAGCTCCAACAGTCCATTTAACTCCCACACCTTTCTTCAGCATGTTAGTCATATTTTTAAGGTGTTCAGCCAGGTTTGGGATAAATCTCCTGAGGAAGTTGATTTTCCCAATGAAGGACTGTAACTCTTTGATGTTTCTTGGGTGTGTGATCTGTAGTATTCCCTCAAATCTTTGTGAGTCTATCCTAATTCCCTTCTCAGATATAATGTGGCTAAGGAGTTTACCTTCCTACAGTCCAAATACAATCTTTTTAGGATTCAGTGACAGACCAAACCTTCTACATTTTTCAAACACTTTTCTTAGATGTTTCAGATGTTCTTCTTCAGTCTTGGAATAGACTGTTATGTCATCTAAGTAAATAAAAATGAAATGCCCTATCTCATTTGAAAAATCTATGTCCATCGCTCTTTGGAAAGTTGCACCAGAGTTCATCAATCCAAAAGGCATCTTCACATACATAAAGGTACCCCATGGAGTGGTGAAGGTTGTTTTGAGTTGGTCTTCTTGGATTACTAGAACTTGGTTGTAACCTGAAAAACCATCTAGCAGGGAGATCCTTCTAGAGCCTACCGCCCTCTGAAGAATATGTTCCATTTTTGGCAAAGGGTAATTTTCTTTGAGTGAGGCTCTATTAAGATTCCTGAAATCTATGCACAATCTGATTTCACCTGTTTTCTTCCTCACAGCCACTAAGTTTGATACCCAATCAGAGAACCTCACAGGCACAATTATACATGCCTCATACATCTTCTTAATCTCTTTTTCAACTGCAGGCAGTTGTTTTGGATTGATTCTGCGAAGTTTTTGTCTGAAGGGCTTCTGATTTTCTTTCAAGGGTATCTTATGCTGAATGATGTTTGTGTCATAGGCCTTTAAGTCTTCAAAACTCCAGGCAAACACATCAACAAATTCCTTGAAAAGGTTAATGTATTTTTTCTTCATGTCCGCAGGTAAAGACTTAGCCAATTTAATCGTTTTGGGCTTATCTTCAGTGACTATGTTGCATTCTTCCACATCAGAGTTTGCATGTTCTATAGTGGGATTTTTTGCTACATCATCAAATTCAAAGAGGTCTTCTAAGGGTGCCAGGCCTCTGGGTATATTCTTATCTTTGGCCTGAAGCACCTCCACTTCTTCACTATCTGCGTTTTCACATTTTCCATTTGAATTTCTAGTTTTTTCGTTCAAATAGTTTATTTCTATGTTACAGGGTGTTTCTTCCTCATCTGAGGATTCTTCACTTAGGCAGCTACTGTCAGATTTGGAGTTTGAATCAGAAAATTCAAACTCGTTTCAGCCTACCAAGAAATCTTCAATCTGTTTGTCACCTTCAAAACCCGCCAATATTTTTCGTTGTCTGGCACAGCAGCTCTGAATTTGGTCTGAATGATGATATGTTGGTCAATTGGAGTCTTATGGTATGAACTAGCTAGGCAAGCTAATTCGTTTGCAATGACATTTTGACTCCTAGGAACGAACACTAATCCGTATTCAACAAACGTTTTCAATAGATCCATAGTGCCATTCCTATATGCTCTCAGTCTAGGATGTTTCGCTGTGTATTCACCATTCACCTATTTAATAATCAACTCGGAGTCTCCACGTACGGCTATCCTATGGGCTCCTAATTTTTTCAGCAGAGTTAAGCCTAGGATCAGAGCCTGATATTCTGCAATATTGTTCGTACATTTGAAGTGCAAATTGCAGGCATGGCTCTCTGCGTAATCACTCTCTGTGTTATGTATCCACACTCCTGCCCCAGAAGTTCTCCTTGTACATGACCCCTCGAAACTCATTTCCCACAGGGGTTCACTCTCGTTTTTGTTATCATTTCTTTCCTTACAGTTGGGTTCGCCATTATATTGCATTATAGGGTCTGCACTGGGCTGTGGGCTGCTTAGTTTTTCGTTGTGTGTGTGGAAGTCAGAGAGGTGACTAGTTGGCTGATTGTGTTCTGTTTCTAGTTCACTTTGAGTTGTTGTTTTAGTGCACTGTTCTAGGTTTTCTACGTCTTCATCCTCTGAGTCTAGGGTAGCCATTATGTTTAAGTCCATTAGCTCTGTTTCATCATGTGTACCTTTGCTTGTATCTACGTTTTCAGATTCTGGTTCCCCCAAAGATTCATCATTGCAGAAGATAAAGGAATCCAGGTCTGTATGTACCAAGTATAGAGGAGAATTTTCAGGCTTTTCAGAGCTACTAACCAGGAATTTCATTTGTGCTTCCCTGTACAGTCTTCTAAGTTGGCCAAATATTGGGATTGTGGCATATGCCCCATCCATCTGCATTGTTCCTTGCAGCTTGGCTCCCCATGATCTTGATAATAACATGCCATACTTGGGTGGCACATCTGCCACAACAACATCCATGACCATACACTTGGCAGGAATCTGAGTAAGGCTCACACATAAGTCTTTGATCAGGCCAAGACACTTTACTCTGCTAGAGTCAAATGAATATAGGTCCTTATAGGGATGGGTTATCTCTAGGCCTAATCTTTCCATTACTACTATAGGCATCAGGTTGTGTGATGCTCCAGAATCATGCATTGCATTGTGGAGGATCTTATCATGGATATTAAGACTGATATAAAAAGGGGGCACTACCCCTTCCTGAAACTTTCCTTCTATCTTTGGACCAAACAGAAGGGCAGGTTGATCATCACTCAGATTTACAGTGTCACTGTTCTCTCCTAAATTCAATGCTTTCAAAATTTGGCCTTTATATACATCCTGAGTGGCCAGCTCAGAGAGTGGGACAGAGATTTTTATTTTTGCAATCTCACTCTCCAAATTCAAAGTGGACTGACTCTTTGGGATGTTCAACTCTGTTTTGTTAGCCACTGCCTTAGTGGCTAAATCAGTGTGTTGATTCTCGTTATGTACAGTGTTTGTGACAATTTTATCAGGAGCACTAACTGTAGTGCTAGTGCTGCTAGCTGATTTACCTTGTGCATCAGTGTTTTGGTTGTCTTTTTCTTTGTTTTTCCCAGAACTCTCAGTCATTGATTTTTTACTTTCAGCAGTTGCTTTAGAAGTTTTCTCGGGTCTTTTCTTGATGGTAACCTCAGAAGCTTTTGGTTTGGTAGTTTCTTGACTCCCTTTTCTTCTAAGTTCATATTGCTCTCTGATCTGCATCATGGTATTTTCAAATCCTAACCTGTAATCTTCATATTCCAACCATTCCTCCTCCCAACCAGAGGGTGAGGGCTGATCTTCTTCTGAGTAACAATTATGGGTTGAATATTCTGTTTCAAACATGTTTATTGTGTTCCCTTAAGACTCTTCTATGATTCCCTCATATTCATCAAGAAAATTCTCTTGGAATGGGGGAATAACTTGCTGATCTGATTCTCTTTGTCTGTTGGGGGTGGCATTGTTTCTTCTAAAGTTTTGGTTCTGGTTTTGGTTTCTATTTTGGCTACTGACTGTGACAACCATATTTTCCATCATTTGGTATATCTTGTCCACTTTTTTAGCTATATGATCGTGATTTGGGTCAAATGTGGAAGCTACATTGTCATCTTTATATGTTACCCTCTTCTCAGATCTCATTCTTGCTCTTTTCTCAATCAGATTTGCCTCTATGTTCATTGCTCCTTTTTGCATGTCCTCCAATGTGTTGTACTCTTTATCCCTAAGCTCATAGGCCATGTCAGCATCAAAACCTTCAGGTTATTTTGCTAGAGCCATGCCTTGTGGAGGGAGGGCATTGTAAATGCTATTAAATCTTGTTGTGTAATCATGGACACTCTCTCCTATGTTTCTTTTAAGATTCACGTATTCTTCCAGGAGTTGGCGAGGGTTTTCCCTAACTTCCCATTTGTTTATGAAAGTCTAATATAGAGCTGGGAGGTCATTTATGCTACCAAGAGGTAGACCCTTGAACCATTTCATCACATCACCTCCTAAGCTCTGGGCAAAGATTCTCATTTTGACTGTATCGTCATCTATCTCCATGTAGTCAAAAGAATCTTCCATCTTATCTACATGTTGTTGGGCTGTGATTGACTCTTTTGTAATGAAGTGTGGGATCTTTGACTGATAATCATTCGGTAAGGGTATTAGAGGCTGAGGTAAAACTAGGGGTGCATACCAGGCTGCCATGATGATGTTTTGGTGGGGTGAAGGATTGACTTGGTCAGCTGGTATGTGGATGACAGGGATGTTATGACCAGCAGAAATCTGATGAGCAGATCTAGGTTGACTGAGCCCCAAGTTTTGTATGAAATTTATATCAGGAGGTGTAGAAGGAGGGGTATGTCTATTCCCTAGGTGCCTACCACTTTGGGGTGGTGAACTAGGAAGCTCAGGGTTTGGCTGGTCTAAGATACTGAATGACCTAGTTCTAGGTAATCTATTGTGTAAGTCTAGGTCAAGGTGAAAGTGTGATAGAGCTGTAAGATCTTCCGATGCAGAGTTAGCTCTATAGATGTGACTGAAAATAGTTGATCCTCTAGGTGTAGGTGGATTTCTGAGGATGCCCTCAGGGTTGTCAACTATTTCAAGTGGGTCTGGGTTAGGGTAAGCTCTTGTATGAATGGTTCTAGAAGCTAGAATGTTGTTTCTGACCAAGTAGCTTAACCCTACTTGTTACTACTATTGTGGTTGATGTTGTGATGGAGGTTGGTCTTCCAGTGGAGTCTTATGTGAACCAAGGTAATCAGCAGGCCTACTAATCACCAGTGGAGTCTTTAAAACGTTTAGGAACTATGGAGTCACCGGGTGGAAGGTTCAAGATGTTTTTTGGGGGGTACACTGTCCACCATAGTGTTTATGAGATGTCCTCTTTCAAGGATATCTTCCAAACACAGCAAAATCTAACCAGAGATTCACTGGGAGGGCATTTACCAAATATGTCACCTCTGAAAGAGTGTGAGATCTGGAGGCTTCCTGGCCCTTTCCAGACTCTGTCCAAGAGTATGGGAAATTCACAACAAATGGTATAGAGTTTGATGTGTGAATAGGAATGTTTAACTTCCAACCTAACCAGAGATTGTATTTTTTTGAATGCCCAACAATGTTTAAGGTGTAATGCACTTAGAATTTCCCCAGCGGAGTCGCCTTTATGTTGGGGTTCCCATGTTTTGGCCAGATTGGCAAGACCAAAAGATGAGACAACATCAAACCACTTTCAACCCTCAGGATCTAGCCCTCCTGGGTCCAGAGAGGGATCTCTCTATGGTATATCAAAGGTGTGTGTCTTTGAATTTCAAGTGTTAAAGATGTTAGGCTAGTTATAAGGCTCGGGGTTTGTTTGTTTGATTGTTTGTTTTGGTTGTTGGTTATCAGGAAAGAAGGGTTCTGTGTAAGACCAGGATGAGCAAAGAGGGATAAGGCAGAGGTGAAATGTTCCAGGAAATATTCAAAACCATTGGGCAATGGAGTCAGGAAAGGATTTTCTTGCTACTCAATAGGCATGCTTTCAATTGGGCTAGTCATCTAAAACATAGGATCTTTAAAGATAATTGTGTGATATGGGAAGTAGGAAGGGAGGAGATAACACATATTAAGGGCACAAATTTAAATACCAATTGGTCGCACAAGGATCCTAGTGGACAGGGCTAACTCTAATCCCCAGTGTTCCCAAATCTTCCAACTAAATCTATAACAAGAAACATCTAAGAACTAAATTCATCTAATTCATACATCAGAGAGTAGGCAATTATATCCACTACACTGGTTAAATCAACTGAAATCATTTCTTATATAATACATTCAGAAGAGAAACATCAATGGCAAGGAGAGCAGAAACATAGGGTACCTAACAAGGGTAAATCCTATGCCAATATTCTGATGCAAGCCAGTAGAAACGAAATGAAATGAATGTAAACACAAAGATAGGAAAACATCACCGCTGCTTCAGATCAGGATCCAAAGAAATGTGCTTTTCATATTAAATATCAATACCAATCAAGTACAACACTGCCAATAGCTGAATACTCAGTCTGAAAACATCTCCTTCAACCTATCTTACAACTTTACACAGAGACTGTGTCTCAAAAGAAACTACTTTCAGTTCTCTGATAACTGATCAACAACCTTTACAATGAGTTTCTTCAGGAATTTATAGCTCCGGAGGAGCAGAGGAGGTAGGTGAAGAACTAAATGTAGTATTAAAACTTCTGAAAAGAAAGAGGGCCGAAGCCCATTCTGTTTAAATCCTATACATTAATCTCTAGTGTTCTTTGGGTGAACGAATCATCTTCTTCAGTTTTCAGACTACTCTGATATAATTCTGATGTACTCTGACCGCCGTACTGTGTGGTGCTATTGGTGAATAAACAAAAGATAAATGAATGATAAAGAAGTCTACCATACTGATGAAATAAATGCTCTGATAGTACCGGAGTTGTTTTCAGGGTAGAAAATCTCTCCAGAACACGGCATAGATTGAACACTGCATGGGCGTTCTGTCCTTTATGGAGAAAAAACATTTTGTTGTTGTAGAAACCCCTGATATGCATTGATTCCTGCGTGTTGTACCTTCTGCGTGATCACTGGGTCTTAAATGATCTGGTGATTTGCCATCTAAAACTCAGAACATAAGGCTTAAATATCTTCATTTGCATGCCTTAAGCTCTCTGCTGCTCCATTTGTACCTCTGACTGTGGAATCTGTGTGTTAATTGCGCCAGAAATATTTGTAGAGTTTGAACTCTACTCTTTAATGCAAGTCCTGTCAACCACCTTCCCTGGATATCTTCATTATCTCGGCCTTTGGAAATGGTCTTTCCTGTGTTTATGTCACTGTGGCAGAGATAATAAGCTATGCGGTTTCCCATCTACCTGCAAACCTGCAGAACACGAAAATGTTAAGAAAACAATGAATGGGGCGGTGGATGCAGTGGATGACTGTGAGTACGACATTGGGACTGCAGACAAATGGCAAAAAAACGCAGAGGAGTGGTGGAGAAGTGCTCTGGTGGAAGGTTGGCGGAGCGCGGAGGAAAATCAACGAAAAAACCTTATAATTGACCCTTTGAATGAATATATAAAATGGGAGGGGCGAATGTATGGTGAGACACGTGGAGGTGACGTGGCGGGACCAGGCGACGACGGAAGAGTCAACAGCGGGGACACAAAACTGGACCATTGGATCTGAGAGGAGATCGACGGTTGAACATGCGAGGGAGGACGACGAATGGTGGGCCAGGAGTATGGCGACCATGGATTAAACCCCGCGCAGCTTTGTTGAACGATGACCGTCGGATGGGCAAGGGCAGATCTGACGGTTGATATGAATATTGTTGCGCATCCTGTGCTGAAAGATAACATGCGATGGGCAAGCGGTTTTGGAATCGTACAGGAGCCACGCGTCGAACGTTGTATGGAATCGCTGGGAAATGGGAGAATACCACCTACCGCCCAAAAGCGGTGCGATAGATACCACCGGGTTTATGGATAGTGCGCAGCGGGGACCACAGGGGCCGGTACACTCTGAACCGTCGATCTGGCGGGCAAATGAATAGTGATGGCACGATCAGGGGTTTGAATGGGGGAAACATGAACGCTGCGGGTTTTAACGATCACCGTCCGATCTACAAAGATCAACGGTCAAGAGTGCTCTCGATAATACATTGGATATTAGCACCTCCCGGGCCAGCGCTCAGTCATGGCGCAGAGTTCTGTGGGGGGAAGGTGCGGGGGCTAGGCCGGAAAGGGGCTAGGCCCAGATTATGAATAAAATAAGGTTTTTACCTCGTTTTTAAAGCATTCTAAGGCTAGCCAAGGGCAACGATAGTGGAATGAGGGGAATTTAGGCATAGAAAAAGGGAGTGAGTGGAATTTCATGGGGATTTTGGGAAGTTTTAGGGGGAATTTAGGGAAAGAAAAGGGACTTTGAGGAAAGGAATAAAGGGGTGAAAATGAAGCATTTTGCAAGGGTATGAAAGGCAGAGATAAAAGCCTGTGGAGCATAATTATTTATCAGCAAGGCCTATTGACTCAAAACAGCAGAGGAAAACAATCAGAAGGTAGGGAACATGAATAGGTTGCAAGGATGATGTGTTTTTCAAAAGAAATGCATTCCTTGCAGGCTTATAAAACAAATTAGCCCCTTGCTTGCTTTGTCAAGGAATTTATAAGGGGCTAACAGGATAAAGGAGTCCAGATCTGTGTGTACAGAGTACAGAGGTGAGTTTTCAAGCTTTTCAGGGCTGCTTACCATAAACTTCATTTGTGCCTCTCTATACAATCTCCTAAGCTGGCTAAAGACAGGGATTGTGGCATATGATCCATCCATCTACATTGCACCTTGTAACTTGGCTCCCCATGACCTCGATAGTAATATGCCATACTTAGGTGGCACATCTGCCACTACAACATCCATAACCATACATTTTGCTAGAATCTGGGTCAGTTTCACACACAAATCTTTGATTAGGCCGAGGCATTTTACTCTACTAGAGTCAAATGAATATAAATCTTTATAAGGACAGGTTATCTCTAGGCCTAACCTCTCCATAACTACCTTAGGCATTAGGTTTTGTGATGCCCCAGAGTCATGCATTGCGTTGTGAAGGATCTTGTCATGGATATTGAGGCTGATATAAAAGGAGGTACTACCCCTTCCTAAAACTTCCCTTCTATCTTTGGACCGAAAAGAAGGGTTGGTTGATCATCGCTTAGGTTGACAACGTCACTGTTTTCACCTAGATTTAAAGCTTTCAAATTTTGGCCTTTATATACATCCTAAGTGGCCAGCTCAAAGAGTGGGACAGAGATTTTAATTTTAGTAATCTCACTCTCCAAATTGAAGAGAGATTGACTCTTCGTAACACTCAACTCTGTTTTGTTAGTCACTACCTTAGTGGCAGAATCAGCGTGTTGATTCTCACTATGTACAGTGCTGGTAGTTGTTTTATCAGGAATGCTAGCTACACTGCTAGTGCTACTGGTTTGTTGACTTTTTTTATCAGTATTTTGGCTGTCTTTTTCTTTGTTCTTCCCAGAACTCTTAGTTGTTGATTTGCTACTTTCAATAGTCACCTTAGAAGTTTTCTCAGGCCTTTTCTTAATGGTAATCTCAGAAGCTTTGGGTTTGGAAGTGTCTAAGCTCTTTTTGTTTCTAATTTCATACTGTTCTCTGACCTGCATGATGGCATTTTCAAATCCTAGCCTGTAATCCTCAGATTCTAATATTTCCTCATCCCAATATGAGGGTGAGGTCTGATTGTCTTCTGTGGAACAATTATGGATTGAGTTTTCTATTTCAAAAATGTTTATTGTGTTTCCTTCGAACTCTTCTACTATCCCCTCGTCTTCATCAAGAAATTTCTTTTGAAATGGGGTTATGACCTGTTGATCAGAGTCTCTTTGTCTGTTGGGAGTGGTATTGTTTCTTCTAAAGTTTTGGTTATGATTCTGGTTTCTATTCTGATTACTAACTAAGACAACCATTTTTTCCATCATTTGTTGTAGCTTTTCCATGTTTTTGGCTAAATTGTCATACTTGGGATCAGACGTGGAAGCTGCAGTGTCATCCCTATATGTTACCCTTTTCTCAGCCTTCATTCTGGCTTTCTTCTCAATCAGGTTAGCCTCAACACTCACTGCTCCTTTTTTCATATCTTCCAATGTATTGTAATCTCTCTCCCTAAGCTGGTAGGCCATGTCAACATCAAAGCCTTCGGGATATTTCACTAAAGCCATACCTTGGGGAGGTTTCATATGTGGAGGAAGAGCATTGTAAATGTTGTTAAACCTTGTAGAATAGTCATGGACACTCTCTCCTACATTTATTTTAAGGTTCTTATATTCTGCTAGGATTTGGAGAGGGTTGTTCTTGACTTCCCATTTGTTTATAAAGGTCTGATATAAAGAGGGAAGATCATGGATACTATTAGGAGGCAGGCCCTTGAACCACTTCTTCACATCTCCTCCTAAACTCTGGGCAAAGATTCTCATCTTGATTGTCTCATCATCTATCTCCATATAGTCAAATGAATCTTCCATCCTATCTACATGGTGTTGAGCTGTGGTAGACTCCTTTGCAGTGAAATGTGGGATTTTTTACTGATAATCATTAGGTAAAGGCACTAGAGGCTGAGGTAACACTAAAGGTGCATACCAGGCTGCCATGATGATGTTCTGAGGAGGTAAAGGATTGGCTTGAGCAGCTGGTGTGTGGATGACAGGAATACTAGGACTGACAGCACTCTGTTGAGCTGATTTAGGATGACAGAGCCCCAAGTTTTGAATGAAATGAATATCTGGAGGTGTAGATGGAGGGGTCTCTCTATCCCTAATGTGTGGACCACTGTGAGATGGTGAACCAGGAAGCTCAAGGTCTGGCTAGTTTAGAGCACTGAATGACCTAGTTCTAGATAAATTGTTTGGTAAGTCTAGGTCAAAAAAAGGTTCCGATAGAGCGGTAAAGTCTTCTGGTGCTGAGTTAGCTCTATGGATATGTCTGGAAATAGTTGGCTTTCTAGGTGTACGAGATCTCCTGAGAATACTCTCAGGGTTGTCAACTATTTCGAGTGGGTTTGGGTTAGGATAAGCTCTTGTATGAATGGTTCTTGAAGCCAGAATGTTGTCTTCAAAAAAAGCATCTTAATCCTACTTGTTACTTCTAATATGGTTGATGTTGTTATGGAAGCAGGTCTCCCAGTGGAGTCTTATGTGAAAACTGAGATAATCAATAGGCCTACTGATCACCAGTGGAGTCTTTAATCATTAAGGAACTATGGAGTCGCCAGGTGGAAGGTTTAGAACGTTTCAAGATGGTATATTGTCCACCACAGTCATTACTCCCAGACTAAGACTACTATGGTCTTCTTTGAGTCTTAAAATTGTTAAAGGTGTGTTTTACGCAAAGTTCCGCAGTGGAGTCACCATTATGTTGGGGTTCTCATGTTTTGGCAAGTTTGGCAATACCAAAATATGAGACAACATCACAATCACTTTTAGACCTCAGGATCTAGCCCTCTTGGGTGCAGAGAGGGATCTCTCTCTAAAGGTAGGGGAATATGTCTTTGAAGTTCTGCTTTAAGGTTTTAGGCTAGTTATAGGCACAAGGTTTGTTTCTTTTGTTTGATTGTTTCTTTGGTTGTTGGGAATCAGGAAAGAAGGGTTCAATATAAGACAGCAAAGAGGATTTTAGGTAAAGGAGAGAAAAATTCAGAGAACACTCGAGACCATTGGGCAATGGATTCAGGAAAGGGTTTACTTGCTATTCAGTATTCAGGCTTTCAATTGGGCTATTCATCTGAAGCATTGGATCTTAAAGATGATAGTGTGGTATGAAATGGTGGGAAAGAAAGTGAATGACAAGGAGACGTCCAAGGTTACCAATTAAAAATCAGATCCAGGGACAGGACATGCCATTAGACACCTGTGATCCAACTCCTAAAGGTTAACTCTTCAGACAAAGGAAACATTAAAGATTTACACAAAGGTGAAGGTCTGAGATCAGAGAGAGACTTTGAACTCTCAATGATTTGACATCCAACTTAAGGGAACTTGGAAAGGTTCAATCGATTGAAAAGGACCCTAGTGAGACAGAATTGGTGTTCTAAACTCCCAGTATCCCAATTTGTTCAATTAAACCCAACAAGAACATCTAAGAATAGATTCATTAATTCATACATCAGCTAGCAGTAAATTATAGCCACTACACCGGTTAAATTAGCTTGAATCGGTACTCAAATAACACAATCAGCAAAAAACATCAAAGGTAGGGAGAGCAGAAACATAGGGTACCATGCAAGGGTATATCCTATGCTAGATTTCTTATGCGTACCAGAGAAATGAAATGTGATGAATTACAAAGGAAAACAGAGACAAGTAAGAAAAACATCACTGCTGCTTTAAATCGGGATCCAAATAAATGTGCTTGTCATATTAAAGAGCAACACCTATTATGTAAAACATTTCCAACAGATTTATATTTAGTTTGAAAACATCTTCCTCAACCTATCTTAAAACTTTACACAGAGAACTATATCTCAAGAGAAACAGCTTGCAATTCACAGATATCCGATCAACAACCTTTACAATGAGTTTCTTCATGAGTAGAGGAGGTAGATGAAAAACTAAATGTAACATTAAAATAGAGTAGAAGAAGGGGGTTGGAGGTCCATTCTGTCTTAATATCAATGCATTAATCTTCGTTACTCTTTGGATGAAAGAGTGGTCTTCGACAGGCTGAAATTTACTCCAGGTATGTTCTTGACGTACTTTGGCTGTAGCACTCTGGAGTACTCTGGTGAATAAAAAAAAAGGCAGATAAATTACTCTAAGATCTGCCATGTTGCATAACAAATGCTCTGGTAGCATAGGACGGTTCTGTCAAGGTGGAAACCTTCTCAGGAACACGGTATAGAATAAAGACAGTATGGGTACTATGTCCTTTCTCAGGAGGAAACTCCTGCTGATGTGAAACACTGTCAGTATAGTTTTTTGTGTGTTAGGCCTCTTTAGGCCTTCTGTATTAATCATGAGGTCTTTAATCTGGTACATTTTTTTTCGATCATGGAGTTAAAGCATAAAAATCTTCAATTAGAGGCTTTAAAACTCTTTAAACCTGTACTGATACTCTTTTTCACTTCATGACTGTCTTTTTCTGTGAAATTTGAGCTCTAATGGTCCTGGAGAGGTTTTACAGAGTTAAACTTTGTATTTTGATGAAAAATTAAGTTTTGACAACCTCCCAGACATTTCTCTGTAATATCAAGCTCTAAAAATGATCTATTTTTCGCTCTGTGTCACTATAACAGTGATTGTGAGTAATCACGATTTCACTGCCTGTAACCCTACAAAAAAGACACAAACTGTTAAGAAAATCCATGCGGTGGGAGGTTGTGAGAATGGCAGCACAACATGGTGGAAACGGTGGATGCAAATGGAAAACGGTGGAACAATGCAGAATAATGGTGAAAAATACAGCTGATGGAGGTTTTGGTGGAGAAATACACGTGGACCGTTCAATCAGATCAAGAGGCGATGATCGACGGTGGAGGTTAACTGAAGGAATGATTTTAGAAGTTTGGGCGAAAAAACGTATACTTTAACGTAAAACATTAAAATTTAAATGTTTGGGCGGAATGATATAATGTTTAATGCAAACATAAACATTCGACCTTTGAATGCAATGCACGGGAATGGGAAAATGCAATGAAAAACATATGAAGCAGGCTGGTATGGTGGGACCCGTTCATGGGTGGAGGGCGATTTAATATGGACCGTCAGATCTCAGGAGGAGATCGACGGCTGCAGTGATCCGATGCAATGCAGGGATCGTGCGATGAGAAATTGTGAAGGGAACGCAAGATGAACTGAGAGTTGTTGATCTAAACAGAGCAACGGTCGGGATCTATTAATAGAATTTAGGGCATAGAAGTGGGGAAGTGGTTTTCCAGATCAAAACTATTGTTTTCGGGTGGAAAAAAGGCTGGAAGGGTGTTTTTGCTTTTTGAACGTGATATGGGTCTTCAACTGACACATGGCTCCAGAAAACCACCCATATCGCAAAAATTTTAGACATTAAACACCAGACTCGAAATCTACGTGATATTGCTATGGGTTATTGGATCTAGGCCCGCGAGATCCGACGAAGATGGAGGAGCGCAATATGAGGAACGTGCAGGGTTAGTAAGGTGGGGTCAAACGGACAGCGGTTTCATTATGGGCCGTCCGATCTATGGATGAATGGCTGAGATCGACAGGGGGGAAACAAGGCGAAGAATATGGTCAGTGGGTGGGAGAAATCTGAGCCATTAAATCATAAGGGATGGACAGATGCGATCAAATTGGAGGGGAGCGATGGAAGGGAAAAAACTCCGATGGGCGATGGTGCGATTGGCTCTGGACCATCGGATCTACGGGAGACCGATGGCTACGATTGGATCGGAGAGTGACCAATCGGGGAACAGGGCGGAATGAGAAGAAATCAGGGCCATTGGATCTGAGGGACTTAACGGCGGAGATTCCATCGGGCGCGCGCCAATCAGTAGGGATCAATAGTGCGCGATTGGTGCGATTGGCGATGCTCCAACTGCGCGATAGCCGTCGGATCAGGGTGGTAGATCGATGGTCGGCATGCCATCAGAGGGGTGAAAAAGGGGAGAGGCAGGCGCGGTGATACTTGCGATGACCGTTGGATCTAGTCCAATCAACGGCGAAGATTGTCTCAAAAGCTGACAAACAAATACACCATCGCATCGAAGATTTTAACTTTACAAAGAAAATGCGCTCCACTCCAAACTTCTGATGCGATAAGCTCCGTATGCATTAGCGCTTGGTCTTAGTGCTCGGGTTTATGGGGGGAATTGGTTAGGGGCTAGCTGAAAAGGGGCTAAGCCTGTTTTATAATAAAAATGGGCTTTTCAGCTTAGAAACAGAGTTTTAAAGGCTAAAAAGAGGCTTTCGGTAGAGGAACAAGGGGATTTAAAATCAAATGAAGGGATTTCACTTGGTTTAAAGGGGGAATTATATGGTTTGGAATACTTAGGAGGGATTTTTGGGGGTTAAAAGGGAAACTTTGAAATGGGAAAAAAGGGTTAAAATGGGAAATTTGCAGAGATACAAAGGGGAAAATGGAGACCTTTTCTGAGCACAATTTTTTCATAGGCAGTGATACTTTTGGATGAGAACAGCAATGAAGATATTTTTAAAGGCAATGGACACATAGAGACTTCAAGGATGAGAGATTTTCATAGGAAATGTATCTCTTGAAGGCTCATAAAACAATTTAGCCACATGTTTGCTTGACAAAAATTTAATAGGTGGCTAACACTGACCTCTGGCAGGATTGCTTCAAACATGATCACATGTGGAAGGTTAAACAGTTGTTGTAACGGTTAAAGGTTATGGAACCGTGATACTCAAAGTTCCAGCACATACAGCGGAGTTCAAAACCGTAGTGGAGTATTTGGCAGGGGTGGCATGTGACCACCCCCGCCATTCATTATTTAATGCTAACCTTATCTGCCTGCCTAATTTGGAGTGTGCCCCCAAATTTGGGGTTCACTGGCAATTTATTTGTAGCTAAACTGACAATCTCCACATTTAGTGGAGCTTTTCTAGCTGTCATTAGAACAAAAAGCATTGGGAGGTCAATTTTCGATCAATTTTGGTGAAACAAGAGTCTACCTAGACTAATTTGAGCAATCTAGAGCCATCGGTGCAAAGAAAACAACCATTAGAGGCTTTCAAACATATGTAATTTACAATTTTGAGAATAATGAAAAAGAGGGACATGCCATTGGGAGCTGGACCAGCAGATGTAGCCCAAGAGGGGTGAACTGCTTCATCATGCCTACTATGTAAAACTTATGTGTGAATTTTTTTTTCTGTTTTTCATTGTTGTTCAGTGTTTTTAAGGCTTATTTACATGCTTAAAGTTCACTAATTCATCAATATTTCATGGTTAAATCTCTCATTCCTTAAGAAAACACATGAAGACAAATGGTACATGTTTAATTAACTGAAAGGACACTTAGCACAATAGAACTATACACTCCTTTCAGATCAATTGTTCAATGAGACATGTCAGACTTTTAGTAGCAGAAATGTACAACAACAAAAAAGAAGGAATGAAAAAGTAATATTACTTTAAATGTTTGTCTAGAATTATTTATAAATATCACTTTTGTTATATTTACTTTTCATATATCAATATAAAAATTAAATAGTTTATTGTCATGTTACATTTTCAAGAAGAGCATGAAAATCTCAAAAGATGAATGAGCTAATATCATAAATATGCCAGTAGGAATGTCCAAAAAGGTGTACAAGGAGATGGTCAAAGAAATGGACAAAATTGCATCGCAGGAGGAGCCATCTCAAAAATAACGTGCTTCAAATGTAATATGTAATCATTGAATTTTTTGATCATTAGGTACAATAAATAAACAATTTAGCATTAAATATTAATTTTCAAGTATTTTCTTGCAGAAAAGAAAAGAAAATGGAACCCATTCAGCACATAAAACAGGACGACAAGGAAGAAAAGGGTTGATATCTATGTTTGTGAGTAATTATTACTTCCTTATAACAACTTAACTAGATTTCATTTTTTGTTTTTTAAGTTGTTTTACAAAAATCATCATTGAATATCTTCAAACAGGTGCTAACATAGAAAGAAGAACTATCAGACGAATTGATTGGATTTGGGTTAAATATCTGTTGTGAGTATATGTTGGCATATTAGAAATTAATTGTGGAATTTGTAAGCATATATCGATCTTGTTTTACTTAGCTCTGTCTATAATTAATTGAACAAAAAAATCTTTTATATTAAATATATGATTTGTAATTATGGGGTATAAAACTTGCAGGAAACAAAGTATGGAACTGCGCCAACAGATGAAATCTTGAATGATGGCATGGTACATGATTTTGAAAGAATGTGTATAGTTTATGAGTCAATTGTTGCTATGGTACGTCATTTATTTTCGATTTACATTGATATATATTATTTAATATTACAATTTTCATTATTCTCACCAATGTATATACACTCATTATAGTTTATTTTATGTTAGAAAGAAGAACCATCAGAAGAATTGATTGAATTTGGGTTAAATATCTGTTGTGAGTATATGTTGGCATATTAGAAATTAATTGTGGAATTTGTAAGCATATATCGATCTTGTTTTACTTAGCTCTGTCTATAATTAATTGAACAAAAAAATCTTTTATATTAAATATATGATTTGTAATTATGGGGTATAAAACTTGCAGGAAACAAAGTATGGAACTGCGCCAACAGATAAAATCTTGAAAGATGGCATGGTACATGATTTTGAAAGAATGTGTATAGTTTATGAGTCAATTGTTGCTATGGTACGTCATTTATTTTCGATTTACATTGATATATATTATTTAATATTGCAATTTTCATTATTCTCACCAATGTATATACACTCATTATAGTTTATTTTTATGTTTGTAGATGGAAGGTGAAGAAGAAGAAAACAATCAACATTGTGAACAAAAAATTCCTGAAAATAACCCCAAGTCATGGAAGTAGCTCTAGCAGTGACAACAGTTCAAGCACAGAATGATGATCACTATGTTTGGATATCAAAGCAAGGCATTGTATTTTTTGAAATATTTTTCTGTGAAATCAGACATTTTGTTTAATGTAATAGACATAGTGTCCCAATTGAAAGGCAAAGGGATACCAATAACTGTCCCATTTTGTATGAAAAATATTGTCTTATTCATACATATATATATAATAAAATATGTTTTAATTTATTCCATTGCGTTCTCCATTGTCACTGTAAAATGTACACCACTGATTAAATTTATGGATGATTAAATATTATAATGAAGAGATGTGAAATTTGATGATATGATATAACAAATTAATCCAAACATCACATTCAAATGCACTAATAAAAATTTAATTCATATGAATATTGTTATAAGATATATATGTGTCAACTTTTGATGAATAATGAATTTTTAAAAATCACAATAATTATGATATGATATAACAAATTAATCCAAACATCATATTAAAATGCATTAATAAAAATTTAATTAATATGAATATTGTTCTAAGATGTGTAAACTTTTGATGAATAATGAATTTTTAAAAATGACAATAATTGCACTGTCACAGGTTGATGTTTCTAAAAAATACAAAATGAACACCGGTATGTGTCAGTTACTATAAACTGATGTGTTTGTATGCTACAGTGCACTGGTGCACTTCTACGACCTATGGGCACCACACAAATACCAATACCCATTATAAATCTCAGTGTGTTTGTCTCATACGGCGCACCAGTGTGTTTCTATAAGTCTATGTACCGGTGCGTTGAGACGACCTATAGGCACCACACAAATCCCAAGACCAATTAGAACAGCCATGTGTGTTGTATCACCAACACTGCACTCAGTGCAGTTTTATACCTTGACATTCTGGTGCATGCACCTTCAACTACCCTGTGCCACCTTCTAGATGACACGCACCAGTGTGTTAAAACCTTAGTAGCGCACTGACGAAAAAACATTCGTAATAACCTTCGATCGCCCAGTTTTTTTAGTTGTGTTGAATTTCCGTTAAAAACTCCGCCAAAACCTCCGTAATCATAAACGGATGTTGTAGCAAATGTTTTTTTCACAATTTTGGCCAATTTTATAACGCTAAAAACCTCCTTTATAACCTCTGCTAGAGGGTCTTTTCCTTGTAGTGCTCACTCTCCCCTTCTGTTACATCTGGAAATGCCCTACTATTTAAAATGGAATTATCAAAATCTGGCCCATACTCTGAATGAGTAAGATCATTGTCCAATTCGGAAAAATCTCCAGATTTAGCATCCATGAACATGAATTTCTCCACAAAATCACAAATCTTTTCATAATGCATGCAACGGGCCCATGAAGTTGGCTCATCCTTGGGTCATCCCACCCTTACAACAAGTGTTTGTAGCTCTTGAAACTCGTTGACCATTGATTATATATTTTTCAATTTCTCTTCATAGCTAGAATAATCGTCAGGACAAACTATATACAAAGAATATATGCATATTGCATGTCTGAAAAAGCCCCGGGAGACAGCCATGCATCGTACTAGAGATTTAAATCAAAGATGGCGCCAAATATCATCTGAATAACATCTTTAGGAAGGCAATCAAACAAATCTGGTTGTGTGTCTTCCATCTTCACTGTACTTCTACAAGACATTCAATAGAATGTAAGTGAGATCATCAATCAAATCTTGCAAAAAAACCTTAAAAAAATCCATTCTTAATTGTTTAAGTTGAACATCAAAAAACCACTTTAAAGTCTTAGGCAAAGATACACACATACCCGATGCTATACAATATAAATAGGCAAAAAATAGGTAAAATTTGAAAGCCTATAAAAGTATTGATGTGCCCTCTTGTATACTCTATTTCCACGCCCTCATCCACAGACCATCATGTTGCACATAAATCAATGTTGTATAGATCTATCAATATTGCCACATGTATGTAAGGACCTGCAGTAATACTTGGTATACCTTATACTGTACACTTTTTCAAAGAATTTCTATACCAAGGTTATGAATTTTGGATGTCCCAAAACTAATAAATTTTTGCTATTATGAGTCAACTATTGATCACATCAGGATATGAAAGCAGTTCCTATAAACTATTCCCTAACAATCTATTTAAACATTATGGTTTCCATCTAACAAACCTGGTAAATTTTATTGGAGAATGTTCCATTCCTATTGAACTTTTTTCATCCATTTACGCTTATTAATATGCTGTGAAAAAATGTTTAAAAACCTCAATCATACACCATAAACATGGAAAAGAAAATTTATTTTAGCAACAAAAATCACAAAAAGGGATGAGAAGAGCATGCCCTTTAATAAATGTATACCTGGTTTATTTCTTGGTGGTAGAAGTGATCCATAGGGTCCTTTATGCTGTCAAACTGTTTGAAGTGACCTAGGTTATGACAACTACTACTGGGCAAGCTATGCAGTGAAAGTTTCCCTTTTCTGTTCCATATGTACTGTATCTTCCTCCATTTTCTGTTACATATCAATTTTACCAAATATCAACTTAACTAAATCAAAATCAACAACTTTCCAGCTTTCAAGACCATCTTAATCATATTCTTCAGCATTATTGCAAACTAATGCATTATCTTCATCTCTACGAACCACAAATATTTGTTGAGGTCCAACCTGCATAACAAACACAACAAATTAACCTTTGGCAACAAAATTAAATTCATATTGTTTATTCTGTGATAGCATGTTTATAATGTGGCAATGATACCAACAAAGAAATGGTAAGAGGTTACCGTGGTTTAATTTAATATTATAATAGTTGGCAGAACTATAGATAGTAAGTTATAATTTAAATAGAATGGTAGGTAAGTATGTTAAAGGTTATAATAAGGGAAAGTGTAACCTTCAGAATAGAAATTAAAAGGGGGAAAATACCAATTATGTATAATAAAGGATGAACTTCTTGAAGAGGAAGTTGGTTGTTGGTAAGGTGCTTGGTCTACATAGGCTTCCTAATATCTTAATAGTCCAAACTCTAGTTTGTATTAAAGGATCATTTTTTATATCATCTGGAAGGCATGGGACAATGCAAAAGCTTTAGATTTAGGTTTGGAAGGCATGGAACATGGAAAGACTAAAATTTTGACTATGAAAGTGAAGCTTGTGGCTTCATCCTTAATGACAATGTTGGGGATGCAGTTGACATTGTGAATCACCCATCACTTGTTCAATCTTCTATCAGTCACCTCCAAGGTGATGCATTTACAAATAAGCATGAAATGATAAAAAAAATAACGTAATTGCATTAATTGCTCCCTTCATGACATTATCAGACTACCTTTTAGCATAATTTTGATTCGATAGCATAAATTATTGTGTCAACTATTGAAATAAATAACAACATTGGAAGTATGTGCAGCAAAATTCCAACTTGTTGGTAGATGCCTACATTCACTATACAATTCAACTCACCTAAAAATGTAGGCTCTCTGACCCAAAGCCTACATGATCTCCTTGGAGCTCATTTTGCATAATTTTAATATTATCTATAGCCTAAAAAGTAGAAACCAAAGTTAATAGAAAAGTTTACGAAAAGAAATATAATAAACATAATAAATATGATTAATGAAAAGTATCAATACATGTGTCACTACTGGAACTTGAGAATGAATAATATCTTCAGGGAGCCCTTGATGTGTTGCACATACCTCAAAATTCAATAATTTTAAGAGCCACACCATACAAAATTATGTTCATCTTAAAGTCACTTGCAATTTAACGTAAAATTCTAAATAGATAATACCTATGAGACCACTCAAACATATGAAGGTATCATGTCTTCAGGAAGCCCTTCATGTGTATCACTAACCTTAAAATTCCATAATGTTAAGACTCATACCATATAAAATTGTGTGTCATAAATTCATTTTAAATTTGACGTACAAAAATATAGATAGATAGTAATGAATGTGGCACCTGTACATGATCATGTCCATGATCTACAGAATGAGGATCAAGGGAAAAGCAATGTTGTTCTAAGAATGTTGTAAACTGCATAAGTTAAATAAATATATTGGCGTAACTTTTTGGAGACTTATAAATATATATACACCAAAAAAACATGTTACATGCACTCTAGCTCATCTTATAAATGTGTATTTTATAATAGATCAAAACATGCTTGTACATACTTCGCACATGGTGTGCATTTTTTGTCTAATGTCTTGCTCATAGTGGTCTCTACAAGAGGATGCATACTCCAGAAGCTCATCTCGCTCCATCTCCCTCAACACGTCATCTGGAATACTCACAAATGAACGAACTCCTACACTAAATGAATTTTGGCTTGTCCCTAAGCCGACTTCCACTCCTCCTAAAGCAGCTGCAATATGTTCTTATATCTTCTCCCTCATCTGAGATGCAGCACTAGAGATAAGGGATAAGTCCTTTGGAAGTGTAACTACCCAAGGTGGTTGAGGTGCTAAATGAGGTGCTAGAGGCCTAAACCCAACATCTCACATAGCATCAGGTCGTTCATATGTACAACCTTTTCCAGCTCCATAGAATTTGGATCCCATATCTATATAGTTAGAGTCCATGTGCTCTTGGAATTGAGCATACAACATCCTAAGAAAATATTGTGGCACCTCATCATTATTGGAAACTTCCCGTATGTGTACAATAACTTCTCATAAATATAAGGTGCAATATTGGGATCATTGAATCCTGCAAACTTCAGACGTTTTTTGTCTTTAGGCTGCAAGTCAAATAGTGACAAGGCCATTTCTTTAGTGACCCTACTTTTAACTTCATTGTAGGAGTGGATACCAATCACTGACGCTCTCCTCCTGCGCATCATGTCAAAAAAAACTTGGGTTGATGGTCCAACCCCACGATAAGTCTCTATCAAACTCTTCAAATTGTGCAAAACAATTTGGAGACAATCTTGACTAGGGGCAAAGATATTGCAACTTTGAAATTCATTGTGCAATCTCGTGGAATGCTCCCTCATACCATCATACCATCAACAGTAAATAAGGATATGGTGTCTTCCCAATGCATCTCCTCAGGAATATCACCGGGATGGGTGTGAAGGGGATCATAGCTCAGATTTCGAGCAAATTCATGAACCCTACGATCTCTCCCCCTAGGAGGGCGATGACAATCACGTGTAACATGTTAAATTATTGCACATATTAAAAATTAAATAATTTATAAGGAAAATTTGTATTTAAAAAACTTGTCTGGTCATTTCAAAATATCTCGTGGAAAAAATATCTCATCCTCTTCACTCATCGGACTAGGATTGTTCTCTTCCGAGGAATGAAGGTCTTTACTAGCCACTATGCAAAACATTAAATTGTTTTATCACACAAGTACATGAGACGCAAAATAAGTTTCACATTAAACATACATCAAACAATAAATTTTCCTTTAGATTTTACCTGAATGAGAACTATCCAAGTGTGGGATGGATGCCACAAGCAGAGACATTGTTCTCCTTTGTCTCTCACTAGAAATAGGGCCAACCTAAACTCCAACATTTGCACCTATCGAGCACAATGTTCTCACATTAAACACATGTCATTTGAAAAAAAAAATTCACCTATTCAACATTGAATATAACGTAAACTTCAACATTTTAACTAGCAATATAATGTGTACCTATACCGTGTATAATATACCCCTCAGAATGGGATCTAAGAAATTGGGGACGAATGGGAACAGGTCTATGGGGCTCCTCTTGTTCAATTTGGTGTCTAGGGGAATGAGTCATATGAGTGCATCCACCTGTGCAAGACAAAAAAAATTCACATTAATCAATTTTCACAATGAACAATAAATATAACCTACTTGAAACAAACATAAATAATCGTCCAATGTACCTGATAATCCTCCTCTCATGGAGAGGTCTCTGGAGAGCTCGCCTGATGCCATTATTGCTATAGTATCAAATCAAATTTTTGCCCCTCATAAAAAAATTAGAAAACAAATTATCAATCGACAGTCATGTCATCAACCAATGGATAACATGTACTATAGCTCCTTTACATACAAGGGCTCGACAATAGTACATGGCATAATATCTCATGGCACTAACTAAGGTGGGTCAATCGTTCCTCCAGTTGTACAACTTGACTACCTAGGTATTAGTGAGTGGTCTCCTCGAGTGTTTTTCTACGTCTTTTGGAGCAATAGGACGGTTGGTTAGCCTATCGAAAGAGGGCTTCAAGTATACCTAGGGGAATTCCTATATTCCTAAAGGTACATGGAGGTGAGATTTTGTTTACAATTATTGTCTTATGTCGTAGTACTGCAAGCGATACTAGCAAAGGTTACAAGTGTTTCACACAATGTGATTCCACTTTATTTCCTACATTTATTGTTCCTCTACTGTAGTATTACCCAGTTATGGATAGATCACCATGTTATTAAAGGGCATTAGAACACAATCCCAAAATAAAGTTTAAATATATATGAGCTTGCTAACCAAAGGAAAGGTATCCTAAAATATAAAGAAAATAACTTCTGTAAGGTATGTTTTGAGGATGAAATTGCAAAATGTTCACAACTTCTGCTATACTTCTTTGATTGGCTATTATGACCCCAATCATGAAATGCTACAATATCATTAGATCTATTGTCACTTGATTGGTAGAAATTTTTTCAATCTATCAAAACATATCCAATCAGTTGAATTTGTCCCCTTCCAAGAAAAAGTCTAAAAGATGTTGAGTTTACATAAATGATATCTCCAATTATTGTACTTCGTTTTATACAATTCTTTTCTTCTAGGATAGGGTATTTTTCAAGAGGAATTTAATTTTGGAATTGCATTCTCCAAGTTCTGCATTGAAATTTTCAAACTACTTGAACGCTAATATACTCTCTTTTCCAAAACAAACCAACAAAGGTATATTTTTTTCATTTTTTATTTTGTGCCCAAAATTTTGCTCACTACATGCCCAAGAAATAACTTTGACACAATTTTTCTTTTAATCAACTCCAAAACTTTAGAAAATCACTCAATGTAGTGAAAACTCTAGGAATGCAAGAGAAAGAGAGATAAACAATAATAAATATCTCTTTGATTATAAGATATATAGAGCTATGTTAATTTTCCTCTTCAAGGGTGTACCTTGCAAGAACTAAGCTCCAAATAAAGTCAAGGTCATTGAAAATACATTGCATAACCTTCCATACAATAGATAACTATCCATAGAGAGCCTAAACTACCCAAGATCGTACTTATAATGAGAGCATACTAAATAATTTGGACCCTCTTAACAAATTGGGCCCTTTTTGTAATGGGTGACTGTTAGCTAGTTATTTAATGGGCCTTCTTGAATGAAGGTTGCCTCATACATTAATAAGTTATATAAATAAGGGGTTTAGGCTATGACCTTCACATGCCCTCTCCATTGGAAAAAAACTTTGTCCTTAAGGGTCAAGGTGAGGAAATAGTTGCATATTCCCATGTGGATCTTCTAGTTGCATATCTTCCTACTAGATGAATACTTCTCTAATTATATGTCTGCACAATTGATGCTTTGTGGTATCCATTAGTGCTTGTAGTGTTGGAAAAGTTTGTTATTGATTTCAAAGGTTTTATAGGCTTGCATTCGTTTGATGATTTGCATGCAAAAATCAAGTGAATTTGGGTACAAGAACTTTCACCCCTCAGTATGTTGGAAATGCAAGGTATTGCCTTATAACCCATTTTTTTCCAATTTACAATATTCAAAAGAAAACAAACACTATGGGAAAAAAATGTACACAAATTGGCAAGTTTAAGAAATCTAACGGAGAAAATCCTTCGTGGCATAGTTAAGCAATAGGTTTGGTAACAAGGAAACTGCCCACTTTGGTCTATATCAGTGAATAAATGAAGCAAAGTATGAGCATGAGATGCAAATATGAGGAAACATTCATTTATACTATCTCTAATCTGACTAACTCAAATCACATAAAATCCATGAGTCAGTGTCTTGTGCTTGATCACTCCATTTGGTTGCCTTCATTTTTATATTATGTGATTGAGAACGTAGCCCACAGAATACTTAACCTCACATGAAAAGCACAGGAAGAACCTCAGATAGAAACATTTCCAAGTTTCCAAGTCAAACTTTTAGCCTAAGAGTGAATTTACAGAGAATACTGTGAGTGAGAGGCATGAAGCCCTGTTGGGCATTAGAAGACAAATTAATGTATCAACCAAAAGCCCCTTCTCATGCACACTTACATTCATTTATAGGGAGACATGTCTTTTCCCTTTGAAGAAGAAAACCATAGACCACCTTTCTCTATTTTAGTACACTTTCAGGTGCTATTTCAGGAGAATCAACAAAATATTAAATAATATATAATCAGGGATAACCCTATGGTGACAGAAAAGAATCCAAGGTGGTGCAAGGAAATTTCTTCCAATTCCCTCCTGCAGGGGCACCCATTTTCTTACAATGGCAAGCGAGGTGAATTTGGATGTTGCTATTAATTATTATTATC
Organism: Pinus albicaulis; assembly: GCA_034641835.2. Classification (NCBI taxonomy): domain Eukaryota; kingdom Viridiplantae; phylum Streptophyta; class Pinopsida; order Pinales; family Pinaceae; genus Pinus; species Pinus albicaulis. The sequence continues at coordinate 292,822,029 of CM076578.1, forward strand.
ATTGTGACATGCAAACATACTCATGGTGCTCTGTCAGAGACATTAACTATTTATTTTTGGTTGGTATTATCATTGTGACATGCAAACATACTCATTGTGCCCTGTCAGAGATCTAGGGCCTTTTTCCCCTTTTCCATCATCTCCGCCATTTTTGTTGAGCCCGGGCTATGGTCATGTCTACTTATGCAATAGTGGACCTTACTCCCATTATTCATGGATGGCCCATCTTGTACCAAAGTTATAAAATCATTACTTCCTCTGGTACATGTTGAATTTTAATTCTTCGCAGGAAATTTATGGCATCAGGCTGAGAAATGCCATTCGAAAAAGAAAAGAAAATGAGACTTACCTTGCTAGATATCCAATTTGTCGTTGGTGTTCATGGTGGCAGACTTGATCACCGAGGTGGCTCGAAAACGACAGGGCTTTGTTGTGCTCCAATGTACAGGTTTGCGCGGGCCAGGGGTTTGCAAAATGTCGGGGGAGACAGGATTTTAGAGTTTTTTATAAGAATAAAACTTTTAAATGAGAGTTAAAAAAAATCTAGGCCGAGAGTTTTAAAACTCTCATCTGAGATTTTACCCGAGATTTTATGTCAATAAAACTCTCAGACGAGAAAATAATTAAGTCTCGGATGAGAGTTAAAACAACCCTAGGTCGAGATTTTTAAAACTCTCGTCTGAGAGTTTACCCGAGAGTTTATTTCAATAAAAATCTCAAACAAGAAAATACTTAACTCTCATCCAAGAGTAATTTAACTATGATCAAGCCCAATCTAACTCTTGGTGAAACATTAAAAATCTCTCAAACGAGAGTTTGAAAAACTCTTAATCGAAAAATTGAGTTGACTATTTTCTCGAACGAGAAATTAAAAATTTCACCCAAATTTTGGCCATCCGCCAAAAAGTGTTTCCCAACTTCGATTTTTCACCCATATATATATATATATATATAAAGAGTAAAACAAATTATAGAAAAAAAAAACAGTAACAAAAAAAATAGCAAAAAAAGGTCAAACTAATATATTGAAAAAATAAAGCCCCAAGGGTTAGCTCAATTGGTTGAGTCCCCACTTGGAAGTACTCCCAGATTGAGAGGTCACATGATCAAATCTCCTAGACACCCGCGGGGTTAGGCCTCAGTGTTAGACCGATAGTAGATCCCTTCGGGAGGATTTACTACGATATATTAAGACCGTGGATGTAGCTATTACATGTGTGCGGGCACATAGGAACGTGAACCACTATGAAAATATATATATATATATATATATATATATTGAAAAAATAAAAATAATAGAATATATTAAAAAGAAAAAAAAAAGAAAAACGAAAATGAAAGTCATAAAAAGAAAAAAGAAAAAAAAACCACAGTTGGACACCAATCATCATTGAAAATTCATTCAAACGGGTTGCTCAGCCGCCGCCCACATCCCGTCCACGCTACTGCCGCCGAAGCTTGTCCTATGCCACCGTCGCCTTCGAGCTCACTATCAGCCACCTTATCTACTGCCACACTTTCCCACACCACACACATCACCACCAACAACGCTAGATCAATGACATACACATCCATGGTGCTAGACTGCCTCTCTTGCCTCCGACTCGTGCATCCATCTGTCAATTGAGCTGTCATCGCCATCCCCTCGAGCCTTCTGTTGCCACTGCACGCAACCTACTTGTTGGTCGCCCACCTTTCGTTAGACCCACTTCCTCCAACAACCATTTTTTATCCTTCTCTGTTGACCCTGAACATACAACCACTGCATGAAATGAGTTGGTGATTCGACCAAACACAATTTCACAACTCTGCGAGTCTAGATCATCGCACAAAATTATGCTCTTGGGTTATCTTCTCTCGGGAATTTGATTTGTGTGAAATTTTCTTATTTTCGTATGTGAGGTTACAAACACCATTAATTCGTTCGTATGTTACTATTGTCACTTGACCTTAAGTCATGACCCTTGATAAAAGATTTGTGACCCTTGATATATACAAGGGACTATACATATAAAAACAAAGGGTTATAAAGATAATTATTAGTAACTATATAAAGTATAAAAGGAGTACTTTTTACAGTTAAGTAAATCAAAGTTCCAAAAATTATAAAAGGAAGGGGAAAAGTAAAAAGATAATATATTCTTATATTCTCAAAGCTCATGAAAAAAAATTATATTAAAAAACCAAAAAATGGGTGCTATAAAACTAATACCTAGAATTATAAATTCCAACTTTAACACGAAATATAAAGGGTATTTAATATATATATATATATATATATATATATATATTGAGGAAAAAGGTCAACCAAAAGTATAAAATACAATAAGGGATCAACTTATATTAAAAGGAAAAAAAATTGGCAACATTTAGATATTCAAGAAGAAAAATGGAGTCTAAATCATAATTGAAGAAAGGGATATTTTTAGAAACTTTCCCCACCAACGCTAAAGTGCTATTTAAATTCAAAGGAATTCTTGCAGGAAAAGATATTACTCTTTCTATCTCTCCCGTTGAAGGTACAAATTATATAGCACCTAAAATCATAAACCAATTAGTGATCCCAGAGTCAAATATAATCGAAAAAATTTGATTGTTTTGGCAAAAATAAAAATATGACATAACCAATTTACAGTTAAACATTGGGGATTATACATTCATATCGAAATTCTCTATTCAATCCTTACCTTTTAACGATAGTGACATTATGTTGGGTTCACCATGGATGGAAACCCTAGGTTCATTTATCCTAAATACGAAAAAGAAGTTTTTAACATTCTCCTACAAAAATAAGAAAATAATGCTACAGGACGTTAACTTGAAGCCAAATTCAGTGACACCTGAAGACATACAAGAAATTTCAAATGTAATTATTCAAGAAAGTAAAAAGGCGATCCAAAATATGCAAAAAGAAATTGAAAAAATCACAACTAACAAGAATGAAGAAGTTGCTCACCTAAAGGACCACAATGAAAAATAACTAATGCAAATTAAGAAGATGAAGAAGGACAAGAAGTCATTAGAAAACAAGGTGCAACAACTTGTCGAAAAGGAATTGTCGAAACCGTCAAATGTAGAAATTCAATTTGATGAAAAGACATCAAATAATGATCCAGTCAATAACACAAATCCAGAAAACGACAAAAACAAGATAAGGGAAACTCAAATCACTAGAATTCCCTATCGACATCTGAATCATGGGAGTAGACAACTCGATCAAGATACTTATTCAGAACTGAATCCAAAATTTGATATTCTGAAGAATACTAATGTTGGTGCAATCCACTCATGTGATAACAAGTTGTCACAAGTTGCTAGTCATCGCAAGATTCTACAGAAGATTGATCTAGGATGGTCTGATCCCTTCGCAGTGAGACAGTTTTGTTTGTCACTTAGAGGATCATATCAACTTGTATCGACAAGGATGACTGCCCCGAGACGAGAAGACATTCGTAGTAGGAAAATAAATCAAGGCCTTTCATCAACAAGCTTTGAGGACAAAGATTTTTTATGAGGAAGGCAATGTAATGAATAAAATAATATAAATAAAGATTAATTAGTTAATTAATAATTAGGCTGAAAGGGCATGTATGATGAAACATGACCTTTCGTGAAGAGGCACTTGCCTAGGTATATAAGCAGGCCTCATTTTTAACATTGAAATCAATAAATTCATTCTTTATACTATTTAATATAATATTTGTATCCTCAATGGATATTCTGATATTCCAAGTTTTCTGGAGTATTTAGCTTGAGAAGGAACTTTGTTCACTTCATTCCAGATGGAGTATTTAGATAATTTCTTTCCAGATGGAGGTCTTCAGTGAATTAGGTACTAGGGGGAAACCCAGATAGGCATTGGGGAGCTTCCCGATTTTAAATCCTGACGTTCTGGCCAAGTGAGCTTGAACTTGCGGATGAGTGTTGAAGAAGAAGATGTCCTGTTTTTCACCGTTTATCAAGGTGCCAGAGGCCAGCTAGAAGGTATCCAAGATTTTTTCGAACTACTTAGCCTCTTTCAGTGTTGTCTTCCCAAATAACATATTTTCATACACAAATTGTTGGTGGGTTGCCAAAGGGGCTACCTATGTGATGTGGATGCTTGAGAGGGCCTGAGAATTTGATACAGCCTTAATCATCCGACCCAGCCCTTCAACGACAATAATGAATAAGAAGGGGGAGATGGGTGTCACTATCTAAGACCTCGGGAGCCCATGAAAATGCAACACGAGGCTTCGTTCACAAGGATGGAGTAGAACGAAGTGGAGATAAGGGATTTGATCCATCCGATCCAAGCTAGCGAAAAACCAAAGGCATCCAAAATAGACAACAAAAATTCCCAATTTAGATGGTCATAAGAATTAGAAAGGTCTAGTTTGATGATCATACCTAGAATTCAGGAGGATGAGAGGGAGTGAACCATTTCGTGTGTGGTCAAGATCCCATCCATAATATGCCTACCTTCCACAAACCTAGTCTGCTCCGGGCCAATGATACCTTGGAGTATAGGTTTGAGCTGTCAGACCAAGATAACTGAGATGATTTTATAAATTAAATTACATAGAGATATAGGTTTGTACCCGTTGGGCTCGAAGGCGACTCCTTTTTTCTGGATGAGCATAAGGAATGTTTCATTTAACCTAACCAAGAGCCATTGGGATTGCTGGGAGTGTTCCACAAGCTCTCGTATCTCCGCACAGAGAAATTTCCAGCCAACCTTGAAGAACTCCGAGGTGAATCCATTAGGGCCAGTGGCCTTGTTGGACAGGAGAGCCCCCACCACCTCTTCAACTTCTGGTAGGGATACTTCTCGCATGAGAGCTTCATTTTGTTCATCTTATATTAAGCGTGAAATATGTTGTTGGATTTCGGAGATGGATTCCACTCTGTCCACATCTAGCTCCATGAGAAGATACTTAAAGTGGTCATTCAGGGCCTTTGATATTTTCTCATGCTTCACCAACCTCCTACCGTCAGGGCTGTTGAGAGAGAAGATGTGATTTTGGTGGCGATGTTGAACCAATGCCCGATGAACGAATTTTGTGTTTCAATCTCCTTCCTTAAGCCACAGGGCCCGGGAATCTTACTTCCATAGAATTTCCTCCTTCTTCCTTTTATGTTCTGGCTCCTCTAGGAGATTCCCCTCCTAGAATATATGGGCCTCAGAGCGTCCATCCAGAATGATTTTTTTGCTGGAGAGAGCTCATTCCTTCCTCTAGACGATGCTTCTCCTAGTGGATGTTGCCAAACTCTGTTTTGTTCAATTATTTTAGTCTTCCTTTAAGTTATTTCAGTTTAAGCTAGAAGGTTTCCATCATGTTTCTACCCTATACCTTGGAAGCCCACCACCAGTCTTCCATTTTGGGCACGAGGTCAAGATTTTCTAACCAAAAGGATTCGAAGTGGAACAAACAATTCCAAGGGGCCATGCACAAGTCTATCTCTAGGCAAATCATCCAGTGATCTGAGCCCATTCATGGAAGGAGTTCTACCTAGAAGAACAAATATTGAATTGGAATTTTCTCACAGAGAAGGAAGTGATCCAACTTTGAAGCAATTTGGGTTGGGCCGCCTCTTCGGTTATTCCAAGTGAAAAATCCGTTTATGAAATCTAAGTCCTCCAACCCCATATCTTGGATGATTTCCTTGAAGGCCATTGATATTTGATCAAGTCTTCTTAGGCCTCCCTTCTTTTCATCGAGCTCTTTGATGATGTTGAAATCCCCAGCCATTATCTAATTCGGATCCCCCACTATGTCCTTAAGGCTCCTCAAGCCCTATAGGAAGCAAGATTTTTGGCCAGGTACCATGGGTATGTATACCCTGTTAGCGAGACATTCTCCATAGAGCCCAAGCATTCAAACTGGCATAAGAGAATATGAGGTCTTGCTACCCACTCACCGAAGGAAACAAATCTAGGGTCCCAGAGGATTCCCAATCCGCCCACACTATCTCTTGCATCCAATTCCATGCATTTTGTCAAAGGTCATCTCCTACTAGAAATTTCTTGCACTTTATCCATAGTCACCTTTGTTTCCTACATAACAACTATATCATACTTTTCCTTTTGAATTTGATTCTTGAGGTACCACATCTTCCCTTTGGATTTGAGGCCTTGAATGTTCCATGAGATCGGCTTCATTGAGAAGGGGGAGAGAGAGATTTCTGGTAATAATCTGTCAGGACATTTTCTTGCCCCAATTTCACCAAAATTTCCCCCCCTTCTCTTATCACTACCCACATTAGTCTTCGACCCATTTTCCTGGAGCCCGAGGTAAGATCCAGCCGCTGCGAATGGTCATCTTCATCCCATGGTCGTAATGTGAGTTGATTCTGGGGTTCTTCCACGGTGATGCGTTTCTCCCATTATTTTTTAGATTTTGTGTAATTGATCCAACTGATCATGGGCTATATCTGTTGTGCCATCCTTTGCCCATCTTTGAAGAAAGGCTACGAAAACTCTAACATCGGATTGAAGTTGTTCCAGTTTCACGTCATGCTCTAGCACTTGGCGAACCTGGGCTAAGACTTGGAGGATATATGTGGGGTTCGATTGGGCTTCTAGGGACTTCCATTTTCTTGGTTGTTTACTCTTTTTCACTTCCAAATTCTTCTCCACTTCCATTGTTGTGTGGGAATGATGAGGAGCGGTTCCTGGGGTGTCTGGGTGTACTGTCTCCACCAGATGAGGCAACTCCACAAGGACTATTGCACTAAAAAATGTCACCTTGATATTTTGCTGGCTGTATGAGCTCATTGTCACTCATACTTACCTCCTCTGCAAGTCTTACAACCTCTACTCCTCATGTCAAGCCCTAAAAACAGGAGAAAAACCCTAAAAAACTCCAAAACCCTAGGTACGCAGGTAATGTGAAGCTTACCTACATTCCAGAATGCAGCTTCTCTGTGTAATGCCTGCATACCCCTGTCAAAGTCAAATGGGCAAGAAAGTAAAGTGAAAAATATGATTTGTGGTCAATTCTAGAAGCTTCTGGATGAAATTTTTTGGGGGTGAGTGCGCTCTTGTAAGGTTCATGCATCCCACACCTTAAGGAGCTAACCCCTTGATGTGAGGAGCCTATCCCTTTGAAGGATAATTATATCCCTTCATAGGTGGAACCCTAACCTCTTCATCCGCACTATAAAAAGAGGCACTGGGTAGCCTCAAGGGGAGTTCAAGCTTTAGTCTGTGATTGAGGTGAAGTGCTATTGAGATTTAGACTTCTTTCTGCTAAGCTTTTGTGAGGAAAGATCACATACCTCTATGTGCTCCTGGAGGAAGAGTGCAAGGCTTATCAAAGTAGAGGAAACTCCTGCTTCGGACCCCAGGAAGGCCTATTCAACATCAAGGCTAAGGTTGTAAGGTTCTTCTATTATTTCAAAGTTAATACAATCAAGTTTGTTTTTCTCAATAAATTATTGTTTGATTGTTTATTTCAATAAGCTATCGTTTGATCGTTTATTTCATAGATTCCTTGATCACTATGATAGGTATGTTTTATAATTATTTTTTATACAGGTGCTATTTAATATTTGCTTGTTTGTGATTGCAGGTCTTTGAAGACGACACTTTCACGCGACTAAAAAGATGACAATTTCAAGCAACGGAAGAACTATTGTTGCGACGGAAGAACTATTGTTGCAACGGAAGAACTACGGTTGCAAATAAGCGTTTTGATCTAAGGTAGGATCGACACCTTTATAGCATTTACTTGTAAAATGAATATATTTAGAGAAAGATAAACTTAGTTGTTCGTTTGTTGCTAGATTTTCCTCTGACACTAGGGAGATCGATCTTGTCCGCAAGATCGATTTATCCAGCCAACAAGGACATCAAAACAATTGCTCTGGGGGTTGGATGGAGGAGGTTGAATGCCTACCAGCCATCGACTGGGAGTCAACAGGGCGGTTGGTGGAAGCCTGTTGGGGCTTTGACAACCCTGAAGGTGTGGGATATTTGTTCGAAGGGGGGCGACAACATTGGACCTCCTGTAATTTATCTAAGTTGGGATTCGGCGTTGCTGGTTGGGCTTGTTATGGAAAATCCCAGAAGAGGTTTCTATTTTCGTGACATAGATGACATTTGAATGACACATGTTCATAGTCCAAATGCTGGGACCATATCTCATCTTGATATTCTATTTCTACAGACTCTGGGAGGGGCTAAGAAATATTCATGTACACATAGATGCAGGTGTAAGACGAGAATCATTTACGTCACGTGATTTCAGAGACTTAAACAAATTTTCTAATAGAATTACCTATGAGTTCCAGGATGTCTAGCTCCCACAAGTCCTTTGGAATAGAGTAGAGACGAACCCAAATTGGGGTGGAAAGGAACTATTCTTTGTTAGGGTTGTAACAGGGTTCCCATTTCCTCATGAATAGGCCGATATTTTTCATGAAATAAGGGCCATTGTCGAAATTTTAGTTTCGGTCTTCAAGATCCTCGAATATTACTATGAAAAAACCCTTGGCCCTAAGGCATAGGTCGAAGGGATATTTGGGTTCTTATTTTATGATCCTACATGAACTGGCGAGATTACTCCAGGCAGCTGCTAAGGATGACCACCTTTGGGTTCTTATTTTATTTTGGCAGGAATCGAACTTTCATCCACGCTTGCCATTGTACACCTAGGGTTGATGACTTTGCCTGGGCACCCCTACTCGACTCTGAAGGCCATGATGTTGATGTTGGTCTTGCAGTTCTTGTATGTATTGATTTGAAGGAGGGGTATGATCCCCCTCTCCCCGATGACCCCATCCGAAGGACACTCAGCTTAGCTCGCACTGAAGAGGTAGCACCAGCGGAAGAGGTGACGATGATTGGGACATGTCAAAAGATTCAGGGTTTGACAGGAAACCCTAGCCCAGTGAGACGGAGAAGATTATTCCACATACCTATTACTGTGTATTTTTAGTATGTGAATAAACTAGTTAATTTATATAATAGTGAAAAGAGGAACAAATGGAAAAACATTATGGAATTGTCAAAACAAGCTTTTTCGAGCATCAATCTCCACTCTGCTACATGTATTAATCACCTAATAATTACTTGGCCATTTACTACTAACTAGAGAAGGAATCAACAGAGAAAATTGATAAATGAAATGACAACCAAAATCACGTTGGTGTTTCGTTGAATAATCATCTACTCAGTTCTCTCTATGAATATAGGAAAATAAGCTTATCTTTACAAATGAGATTTAAAACCATATTAAATGACCATTGGCAAATGGAATTAAAACCATCATGAGCTCATCAAATCACTAGAAATGTATCGTATAAAAATGATCACATGTACTTTCTCTTTAGGAATGTATGTTGATCTATGGTGAAGGACTCAAATAACCTCAAATAGACTCAGATGAGGAGCGACAATCGATTAATGAGGCCATACGAGTTGTGGGATTTGGTGTTTCTTCCTTTCCCTTATTATTATACCTATCACAGGCAGTATATAACACATTCAATTTTGCATTGAATAGCTATTAATTTTCCTTTGAGCAATATTTTTTTTTAAACTTTTTCAAAATTTAACATTATAAATTGAAAATTATCATTTTTAAATAATATTTAAATTCATTTATCTAAAATACTATTGGCTCAAAATTTTCACATATTATTATATAATCATTGCATATGTACAGGATATTTCACATCCAAGTATTGTTGCATACCTTGTGGGCCTGATGATTATAGAAAGTTACAAAAGCCGCTATAAATTACTCCAACATTGTTCAGTGTCAATTGTAACCTGGCATAAGGAGCCATCACATCCCCTTTGGTTTTATATTCCTAATCTGACAACACATTAGTTAACGTAGCCATATAATTTTTTTAGTAACAGATAGTAAAAAAGGTATGAAGGATTTTCAAGCGTTTTGTTTCTATTTCCCACGGTGGAGGACTAGATAATTCTTTCCGCAGACTGAATAAACATTGATGTTCATGTGGGCAATATCAATCTTGACATCTATTGCTATAAATGGATGGAAAACGAGTCTAGATAGTCAAGCCAAGGTGAATACGTTAATACGTTATTGTTTGTGGTTGTACGCTCTTTCTTTTCCCTTAATTCCAACCACCAAACAATAGTACAAAGTCATTTCCGACTTTTAATTCCAAAGTTGCTTATGATTATGGCCCACCCATATCATCTCTTTTAATTAATTACAAGAACAAGGATCAATTGTCCACTCTACCATGAGGAAAACCCAAATTATGCCCGGAAGTGTTTGTCAAAAACATATTTAACATTAAGTGATACCAATTATTTATTTTTAAAATGAATCCATGCATTTTGTTCTGAAAAAATGCATATGGGATAACTTACATTGAAATAAGTTATCAATGACGTAAATTATACGTACATATTAAAATGTTATGTACTAGCAATTGCACCAAGAGGCGCAAAGGAACGCCGGGGCGGTAGATATGTAAGGGAAGTAATTTAATGAAAATGAAAAGTTTGTAACGATATGGAATTTTGGATTTTAAACTATCAAGCATATATTTTTTTTGTGTTATCCCTAGCTAGGTAATATAAATTGTTTATGTAAATATGAAAATGTCTTGAATTTGTGTTTATGTAAATATGAAAATGACTTTGGAATAAAATTATGTGAATATGACGATTTTGAATGACAACAACTACAAATTTGGAAATAATTTTTTTAATAGAAACTTCTACTTAATTTGTCTTAGATCAGATTCTGTTCATTCTAGAGCTCACAAATTCGAACAATGTGAGATGGTAGAGAAATGTTACAAATCCGCATTCCAATAATTAAGTTGACCCCTATCAATTAATATGCTGAGAAAGTATCAACCATGAATGGTTTTGATTGTATGATATGTAGAGTTGTGATTTTTATTTATTGATGACAACTGCGAGTTTTAGAGATATTTTCATTTTATATAATGATATCTTTATTTATTTAAAAGAAAAAAAAGAATCTGCTGGATTTCTAAATATAAATGACTTGGGGATTTGTAGAGCCTCTGCTAAGCAGTTGCTGATCGGAGTGCAGAAGTCCCTTTTGGCTTCTCAAATCAGTGTAAAACTTGCTGTCAGATGTGGTAGGCGTGGCCAGATCTAAGGGCGAGAGGGTGTTGGCGCCACCAGCGGTTGGGCAGTTTGCCTTCACCGAAGTGGCGAAGGAGGTGTCAATGTTGGATTCGTTGTAGACGCGAGCTCTGAATGTGGTGCACCGCGCTTGCCCAATTGTATGACTGCTCGGCTGTATCTCCACGAGGAATGCGAGCAGCAGGTGATCCACCGGGACGTGAAAGCCAGCAACATCATGCTCGACTCTGAATATAATGCCCGGCTCGGCGATTTCGGCCTTGCTCGTCTGATTGAACACCACTGGAGACCCTTCATAGCGACTGGTCTCGTGGGAACCATGGGCTACATCGCACCAGAGTGCATTCACACCGGGCGGCCAGCGGTAGAATCGGATGTGTTTAGTTTCGGTGCGGGCGTGCTTCCGCGGCCATGCGATTTAGGTAAGCTGGTTTTGATGCAGAGCAATGACGGTGGTGTTGTGTGGGAGAGCTTTGAGAATCCGACGGAGACGTCGCCTCCGGGGTTGAAGATCAAAATAGCGAAATAGCAGACATGTAGGGCGAATCCAACAGTTACACATGTCAAGATTTGACTGGTCCCATGCGCGATGGATAACTGTTGCTCATTGGCTGGGGTGAACAGTGTTTGCTTGGTCATTTTAATAAATGACCCGACAGGACGCCGAAAGGGGACAACGCGACAGCAGCACGGACGCGGAGGAGCTGACGAGCGCGGGAAGGAGCTGAAACCATAAGAAGAACGGTACAAGTCATTAGACCATATCTCAAAGCATATTTTTCATATACTTAATTTGAATTTTAAATATTTATATTTATTTTAATAAAAGTATTAATTTTTAATTTAATATTATTAAGTTGTAATTTATGTAAATTTTTTTTTTTTTCATTTTATTTATTTATTTATTAATCTTTGTTTTATTTTGTTTCTATTTATTTATTTATTTATTTCTTATTTTTGCAATTAAGTTTTTTTTTTATCTATTTTATTTTTAATTTTAATTCTATCTTTATTTTATTTTATTTCTATTTATTTATTCATATTTTATTTATTTATTTTATTATTATTATTATTATGATTTTTTTTATCTCTTTTTTTTTTGGTTGGTTTTGAAATCTTTTCTTATCGTAGCATGTAATTATTAAAAATAGAATAAATATATAAATTCAAATTTTATATATTATTTAATTACTTTTAACAATCCTCTTGACTATCCAGGGGTTACAAAAAAATGCAAAGGAATAAAATTATTGCACTTTTGAATGGTCGAGATGATCGCTAACAGATTGGAGGTCCAGGTTGGATTGCGGGGCCCCTTGTCCATTTAAATTGAAAATAGCTTATGATATAGATTCTAATGTCAAGAAACAATTCTCAACCGAGTACAAAATGCCATAATAAGAACACATGATATATTGTAGTGTCTTTGAAGGTTAAACTTTAATAATGAATGCGAGAATGTCATGAATGCTATTGCACAACATAATGACATGTAGATAGTTGTTCGCTATTTTTTATGCAAATACTTACTTAAATTATAGTGGACAGCCACATGCATAATATTTTGTTTTTTTTTTTCAAAACTTTTATAAACTTCAAAAAAAATCTATGTAAAATTTTCAAAACTAATTAAAAAAAAAATAACCAAAATAAAAGACAATATAATCTAACCCTGCGTATAATAAATATTCCATCCATTTTAACTTCAATTGGCATCAGTTAATATGTTGGTAAACTATTACATTTTTTTTTTGGTGCTGAGCTCAGCAGTTTGATTCTTTTTGCACCCTTTTCCCAGCTTGTTGAACCTTCTTCACCATTCAGAGGCTGCCATGTGGTGGCTTTTTGATTGGTCATATGTTGCACAGTCACTTTGCCAATTTTGCATATTTTCCAAATATGTATGCCATATCAGCATGTCGAGTGAGCTGCTTCTGCCACATCATATTTGTCTGGTTGGGCCTTCTTCACCATTCGGAAGCTAGCACGCGCTGGCTTTTGATTGGTCCACATGTTTCACAACCACTTTGCTAGATTGGCTTGTTTGCTAAACCTGCATGCTACATCAGCATGTCGAGTGAATTGCTCGTGCCACATCATGACGTGTGCCATCTGTTGCTCTTAATAAGGGCATTGTCTACCACATCATACTTGTGCCACGTGTTGCCAATGCTAAATTAATTTTATTTTAAATAAAATAAAATAAATATATTTGAAACGTGACCGATATGAAATGTGATTGGTTTCTTCACGCTTTAAAAACAATTGTAATATATATCATCCACTCTTATTGTGAACCATGATTTGTTTCTTCACACTTGGCAACCTAAAATATTAGACCTTAAAGCCATGATTTTGTTTCTTTACACTGAGCAACTCCAAGCCTTTCTTGTTTGTCACCACATTTGACCACATGCTCATTGAATTGTAATATATATCATCCGCTCTTATTATGAACCATGATTTGTTTATTCACAGTTCGCAACGTAAAAACAGATCTCATATATTAGGCCTTGAAGCCCATTATTTGTTTCTTTACACTGCGCAACTACAAACCTTTCACTGCATTTGACCACAAGCCCATTGAATGCCAATCTATTCCAGATTGAGTTGGCCTTCCTTACCTTCCAAGTTCCAATAATGTTATCTTTTAATGCAATTTTTTCTTTGCCAAAGTAGAGCGATGAATCAAGAATTATGTTCAACAGTGAAGTGAAGTGAAAGAAATTGAGCAAATAAAAAAAATCAGATCCAAACCTTGAAAATAAAATATAAAAAAGAGCAAATGCATTGCCCAAAAGTATTTATAGGATTACACAGAAACACTAATGAACCAACCTATGAATTGAGATTATGTATTTGTTTGGTGCAAGGAGCATAAATGGGTTCCTGGTTGCAATTTTAATGTGGCAAAGTAGCATGCAATGACATGACCTATAAAGTGAATTAAGTGCTCCTCTGAAGGACATAAATTTAGTAATATTAGCAGCTTTAAAGAATGTCATGCTTGAAAAAAATCACAAGAAGCAGTCTCACCCATTCCTGAATTATCACATTATCAAGTCTCTGAAAGTTCTCAAAATAAGTATTGTCAGAAAAAACATGAACACAGTCTGAAAATTCATGTCATTGCAAATTTTTGCGAAAAACAGAAAACATGTTAATTTTAAATCAAATTTGTCAATGTATCTTCTCTTATATGTGCTCACAACACAGCGCACAAGGGCTATCTAACTCACTAGACCAGATGAAATAGAAGGCGATATAAGGCGATATTTAAACTAAGCAAAACAAAAAGGAAAAAAGCATTTTGGATTTTTTAATTGGAACAGCCAATCAGTATAGAATTATTCTTAAATTTTGCAACCAGAGAAGAAACAGAGTGTCTCTGCATTCTTTCTTCTTTCTTTGCTCACTTCGCAGAAAACTTCGCTTCCTTAAAATCTTGTCTCCTGATTTCTAAATTTACCAGAACTCTCAAGCATTGAATAATCCATTGCAGAACCTGTAACTTCTGCAAACATGTGGAGACACGTCATGTGAGGTATGCAATATTAATGGTAGTTCTGAGTAATTTCAATATTTGTGCATCCTCGTCCATAGCACATTGAGCAGAAGACTAAGCCTTTTTAAATGACACATCTACCTCCTCACATACACTTGCTTCTTAATCCCCTAGTTTCCAAATCATCTTGCACTCACAAAACCAGGTCCTTCAATATATGCTTGATCAGAACTTCCAACATCAGTAGTCCTACCTCCAAAGGACGTCATTGATGAATCATCGAAGATCTTCCACTTCTTTAAAGCTTGTTCCAGTGTCATTCCTAAACTGTCCTCACTGTCCTCAGGGTTAACATCAGAAGGTTTCCACTGCTTTACCAATGACCCCAGAACAACAACTACATAACCCATGTCAGGGCGTGCATTAGGCTCTCGTTGGGTACAATGCCAGGAAAGTTCAGCCACGGTATTAATGTTTTTCCAGTTCTCATCCATTGATTGGAGTACTGGATCTATAGACGTCCTGAGCCGTTCCTGATCCCTACTTATGTGTCTAAACCAAGGCAGCAGATGAAATTTATCTTCAGACCGCTTCTCATCCAAGGCCTTCTGGCCTGTTATTAGCTCCATAAGCACAACTCCAAAACTGTAAACATCTGATTTTGTAGTTACACGTCCGGTGGCTGCAATAGTCAAGAGGTGAAACAGAAATTAATATTTTATAATTGATATTGACAAAAAAAAAACATCCACTGTTTCCCTAACAAAACAGACAGTTAAAGGTACTACAATCAAAACTTGCCTGCATACTCTGGAGCAAGATATCCAAATGTGCCAGCCAATCTTGTTTCCACGGATGCTTTATCCTCAGGAGCAAGCTTTGCAAGACCAAAATCAAAGACTTTTTCTCGCAGCTCGACATCCAGAAGAATATTTGAAGGCTTCAAGTCCCTGTGAATGATAATTTTGTAAGCCAGGTTGTGTAAGTACTGCATCCCATGAGCTACATCTAAAGCAATAAGCAGACGACTGTTCAAACTGAGAGGCTTGAGCCCATTCTGCTCCCAATGGAAAAGGTGTTGGCTTAGCGTGCCTTAAGGCATGAATTCATATACGAGCAACCTTTCATTGTTCTCAATGCAATACCCAAGGAGTGCAACAAGATTTCGATGGCGGACCTTGCCCAGCATGCTGATCTCTGCTTGAAACTCTTGCAGTCCTTTGCTACTCACAAGCTCAGGATCCATTCTCTTGATTGCAACCGTTGAACCATCCTCGAGCTTACCTTCATAAACAGATCCAAACCCTCCTTTGCCCAACAGATTTTCAGGGCTAAAATTATTTGTGGCCTTTTGAAGAACCCACAAAGGATAAACGACGTTTCCATGAGACCCAACCAAGTTGCTACCAGCTTCACCACTCCCTGCCCCATTGATTGTATCCCGCAGAGGTGCCGGAGGATGTAACAGCAGCTTTGAGAACTTGGGCTTCATCCTCCTCAAGTAAAAGAGAATCGCAGCCACTGCAAAGATAAAAAAAACAGCACAACCAACAACAATCCCAACGATCATACCTGATGCGTTCTTTTTTTTGGAAGTCCCTGCACTGTCAGCAGACCCAGATGGAGATCCAGATCCACTATTGCTGCCATTACCAGACGGGGCAGAACCAGGAGGGAGAATGGTATTGATAAACTGATTCCCCTGAGTATTAACCCCTACTTGCGTATCAAAGACTGGAACTGGTCCGCTCAAATTATTGTTACTCACATCCAATTGCTTCAGGTTTTTTAACGCCGTCATTCAGCTTCAATATCGTCAAGGAACTCAAATTCCCAACAACAGGATCTATATATTTTCTGGTCTGAGTGGATTTAGACCCTGTGGCTGCTCCTTCAACATTTGGACTCACAGTCAAGTTTGGGGTGGCATCCACAGCAGGTGCCTATAACGATGAAGTGAGTCTCTCTTACGCAACCAATGTCTTGGACAGACTTCTGAATAGAGATAAGTACTCATATCATTCTTGTATTGCTGTTATTTAAATCTCACTATTCTGAGCATGACATGGTTTGTGAATATTCGTGATAATGAATGTGAACATTAACTGTTGAGTAACCCAATGTTTAATCGTGCAAACTCATATGTCTAGTTGCGGAATCGTTTGATTTTATGCATTGTATGATGCTGCAAATTGGAAAAAAAAGAATCAAACAGCATGTGTCTAAATGAGAATTCTGTTTATACATTTGTAACCCTGCATTACATAGCATTGTAACCCTGCATTACATAGCATTAGCAATTTATTTGAGTGCTGCTGGACACCCAATTCAACTCGAAGGTCCATTTATTATCAGAGGCAACTCTTTAAACAAAATAACAACACATCTAGTCCATGACGCAGTAAAAACTGTAATCTAACATCTCTTAATCAAACACGGCCCCAATTTTTTCATCGAAAACGAGAGGAGTTTGAATTAGACTAAACGCATTAAGACCAACCTAAAAGAAAACTGTATTGAAGCCTGCCTGTGCGGAGCGCTGCATGATATCTGAGATATCTTTCTCGCTGTTGAATTCATACCGAGATACCCAAATGGCCCTTGGTGGGATTCGAGCTTGGGATTGCATTTGTCTTCTTGACTGGTGCAGGCTTAGGCTTTTCAGCTTGTTTAGGTACCTTATGTTTCTCCGAGGACTGTGTTGCAAGATTGGCGAATTATAAAGCCGAGTGTCGCTCTCTGGTGTGGTCTCTGCCCTCGCTTTTGCTTCTGTACAAGAGCAGATCTTTCAGACTCCAGCGCTTTGAACCTCTTCGCTTTGTGGAGCTCGAGGACGAAGAAGTAGAAGAGGAGGCAATGTTCTTGGACTTCTCATCCACATCCCCTGCTTCTTCATCTTCTAATTTGGAAGTCTCTTCTTCTACCCATTGAGCCGAGCTTCTTAGTGGCGACAGTGATCTGGTTCTGCGATGGCGAGATTTGTCCCGACACAAACGGTCTCGCCCCCTTTCACCAACAGGCTCTGGAGCTGCAAAACTGGATCCAGCCTTATTCTCCTCTTCTTCTTCCTCAAAATCTATCAGCGGCTCCAAAAACTGTGACTTCTGTAGATGAGTCGAGAGCTCCCTATTCTGAATAGGCGTTCCAGCTGTTAGAAGAGGCGTAATTTTCCGTCAAACATGACTCCGCAGGCGATCTGGTGCAAAACGAAGGCGAGCCGTCGGATTCCCCAAGCAGATGTTGCCGAATCTGACAGATGACAGACACGTGGCGAAATATCATAGGTTCCATGCGCCATCGAGAAGTGTCTCTCATTGGCTGGGGTGACCAGAAGACCCCAATGGAGAACGCCTCCGGCGTAATTACTTCTTTAACTGATAGCTGTCATAACTTGAACTTAAATACACTTACCATTGATCATTTTTAATATTATAATATATTTATTAAATTAATGTGTTCTTTATTAAATATTATTCAAGTATTCGTGTATACTTACCTTGTATATTATAATCTCTAATCTTATGTTATAACCCAATTCTAATCCATCGTCCACCTATCAAATTGCAATGAACTAAGCGAAATATACACGATACTTGTAGCACTTGGATTTACTCGATATTGTTTCGTGGCTTTGCTCAACTTCATTGTACTTTTCTGACTTCATTGTACTTTATCGACCTTAAAAATACAAAACTTATTTCTCCCCGGCGAGCCTTATTTCCACTGCCATAGGCCCATAAATGCGCCTAGGCAGGGAATGCTCACCGCACGATGATCTACAGTTTTGATCTGACGGCGAGCATTTCCTGCCTGGGTGCATTTATGGGCCTATGGCAGTGGAAATAAGGCTCGCCTTTCTCCCCTGGCAGAACTTAACTTAACTATCAATTCCCAGCGCCTTTAAGGATAGAGGTGATGGGCTTCCAAATTAGACACAAATTAAGATCCATCTAATTTTTCTTAGGCACATGAAGGCTATATTAAATCTATCCTTCTACATTTAATAATATTTTTTAGCTTTAATATATTCATTAGGAAGGTTTAGATATAATTTCATATTAAGTGCCTAATATTAATTATTCTTGCAGAATATTAAGAGAATATGGAGTAAATTTTGATTGAGATAATATAAGGACTTTCTACCTACTATAGGATGGACCAAGATTGGATAATAAATGAATTGAATATCATGAAATTATTGATAAACTCTCGAGCTCCATTTATTGAGAAAATCTAGGAATGTGTTTCTTGTCATTTAATGAAGATTCCTAGTGTTAGGAACCAGATCCACTGTTTGAGGGATTTTGGAGGGTAAATTTGCCTCCTTTCAAGGATAATTCTTCCTCGTCACTTTTTCTAAGTAATAATTCTAATTTTCCTCTAGAGGCATGTATTTTTTAGTCTTCTTGTGGAGAAAACTTGTTCTTTAGCATCTCCACTTTCATTTCTAGCATAGATGTACTTGGATTGATTCAAATAATGAATTTTGGTGCCATTTCTAGCTTATAAAGCTTAGTTTCCTTCATATGAATCTGAGTTTCCTTGGGCTTGGCCATCCCAAGAGCCTTAAAGCCCTCTTGTACAATTTATTTATATCCTTTGAATATCTGTTTCACTTGCATATCTTATTTCTGCATTTACTATTCATGCTTCTTTTGTTGTAGGTCATATCAGTTAAATGATTGAAGTGAGTTTTTTTGCAGGTTATTTACAGAGTTACAAGCATTATGCATCCTTAGAATAGCTTTGAAAATTCATATTCATCATTGAGCTACTTGGATTGGTTTACTAGTTCACAAATATAGAATTTCTGGAAGTCCCTTGTAGAAAAATAGTAGTAATTTTCTGCTATTTTTTATAATGTGTATTGAGCTTCATTTGAGTTTATTCCACTTGTATTGGGTCATAAACACATTCAAGTTAATAACAACACATTCAAGTTAATAACAAAATTTACCCCATATCATTTCTACTTGATTAGGTTAGGCATTTGGTCGGTTAACTAGGTCGCTAGTTCTTGAATTTCTGATTTTTAGAGTAGTAATTTTCAGCTATTTTTTAACATGTGTTAACATGAGTATTTTGGATTGATTCCATTTGGGATGGAGTCATAGGACATCCTAATTAATAAAAAAAAATCCATCTCATTTTCATTCTATTTACTTGGGCATTCAACAATTTATCTCACTCCCGTAGAAAAACAAGGCCTCCTGTAGCACCTCTTATAGCACTCCTGTAGCACATGTAAACTTGACCAGATTTGCTCCAAAATACTGGTTTTTGTCTCTTAGGCTTGAATCATGACCCATAGGCTCTAAATCTGTGATTGAGTAATACCAAAGGGCCTCTTAAGCCTTTCCTCTTCTCCATTACAATTCACCTCTCTAGTTTGGATTAATGGATAGATTCATAACTTGGAGAACATAATGATGATTTTCATGATTAATTTATGAAGCAGCTTGTGAAACCGATTGAAAAAATCTATCTTGAATGCAGTGATTGAAGAATGATTTCATTTTTTTTCAAACATCTTAAGATATGGTTTCCATTCCCAACATTGCTATTTCTATTACATAGACTAGGCTTCCTTTTGATGTATCGTTTACACTCTATAAATAGGTTAATGTTTACATTTCTACAAATAGGTCTTGCACTAAAAATTGTCATCTTGACATTCTTCTATCTTTATGAGTTCATTATCACTCATACTTCCTCCTTTGCAAGTCTAACACAACATTTCCTCATGTCAAGCCTTAAAAATAAGAGAAAAGCTCTCAAAAGTCTCTAAAACTCTGGTATCGCACTTTCTCTTTGTATTACCTGCGGTCCCGCACCTAATGTTCATGAATCCTGCGTACCTAAATGCACTTTCTCTGTGTTAAGGGTGAAGACCCCTGTAAAAGATTAAAAAGGCACAAAGTAAACCCAGGAGCTCACTTTCAATCATTTCTAGAAGCTTCTGGAAGGACTCTTGCGGTGGCAAGTTCGCTCTTTTTACATTCATGCATCCCATGCCTTAAGGAGCTAACCCCTTGATGTGAGGAGCTTATCCCTTTGAAGGAGGATTCTATCCCTTCATAGTTGGAGCTAAAACCTTCTCTTTTACACTATAAAAAGAGGCCTTGGGTAGCCTCAAAGGGAGTTGAAGCTTTAGAATTATTTGAGGTGAAGTGTTGTTGGGATTCAGACTCATTTAACTGAGATTTTGTGAGGAAAGATCACATACCTCTATCTATCTCGGTTGGAAGAGTGCAAGGCTTGTCAGAGTAGAGGCGATTCCTGCTTTGGACCCCGGGAAGGCCTATTCAACATCAAGGCTAAGGTTGTAAGGTTTTCTTTTATTCAAAGTTAATACAAATGAATTCATTTTTCTCAATAAGTTATTAATTAACTGTTTATTTCATGGATTCCTTGATCACCATGATAGGCATGATTTTTAATATTTACTATGCAGGTGCTATTTAATTTTTTCTTGTTTGTGACTGCAAGTCTATAAAGATAACTCCTTCAAGTGACCGAAGGACAACTACTTCGAATAAGCATTGGATCTACGGTAAGGCCTTAACACCTTTATAGTATTCTCTTGTAAATCGCATATGTCTAGAGAAAGATAGGTTTGTTTGAATGTTTGTTGCTAGATTACCTTTTGGTACTAGGGAGATCGATCTTGTCCGCAAGATTGATTTATCCGGTCAACAAATTGGCGACTCCACTGGGGATGGATTCTTCTTTTTTGGTTTTCCTTTGTTTTGACTTAAGAAAATGATTTTTCTGGTTTTTGATTGATGGATACTCGCCTGGTTAGCTTAGGTTTACTTTTCTTTGAAAAGTTTTGAAGTCTTTTGTGTTTTTCTTGAACTTTTCTAGGGATCGCACTTTGTTTTCCTACACAGTGCGAGCAGTTTCGCAATTTCCTTGAGTAACCAGTGCGAGACCGCACCTGTTACTTCTGGGGCCTGCAGACCCTGTTAAATTTTTTGAAAAACTTCAGATTTATTTTACCAGTTTATGTTTAATTTGATTTAGGAATTCTAGTATCTACCTCGATCTGTATTCTTCCTGTCAAAAACCTCTTGTGAGTGAGTTCCAACAATGTTTGTGTTTTGAGCGATTTTCTAGAAGTTTTGCATACTTGGACTGGTTTTCACTTGGTCTCTGTAGTGACTCAAATATTGGAAGCTTGAAATACCTCAGATCACACTGGTCTTTTTGTCTTCTTGATGAGTCTAACTTAGTTGCGAAATCCATCCTTTTTGAGAAATATATTTAGTTTTCTCTTTGCAAATCTTTGAACAAACTTTGTTATAAGTTCTGAATTTCATTTTTACAAAAGGAAACATATCTGGATGTTTTTTGATTTGTTTGTTATTCTGGGCAAATGAATCCTTATTTTACTAAACAACTAAGTAAAACATTCTCAAAAAAAATTAAAGCTTTTATTCAATTAGATTTTCAAAAGTTTGTAGATCTCAAAATTAGTTTTTTGTAGTTTTGAGTGCTTTTAGAACTTGTAGATCTCTTTTGAAGGAAAGTTTTTTTATAGTTTCGAGTTTTGAAAAGTGAAAGAGATTTATTGTGAGCATTGATTATTTGTCTCGTTTTGAGTTCTTATTGAAAAAACAAAAATATATTATTTTCATTTATTCTTAATGTTCAAAGAAAGAATTGTCTCTTAAAAGAATTTGCATTCTCGAACTCTTTCTTTAGCTAGAATTTCATTGAAAGAAAAACGAATTGTTTATCATTTTAGGTGCATTTTTTTAGTGTTTGGAAGTCGAGTCTTCACACCATCAAAGTTTCATTTCCATACCTATTGACTTAAAGAACAGCCCATAAAAACAACGCTTAATTAGAATTGATCTAGTAATCTTTTCTATTTCTAGGGCTCTTATCACCAATATAGCTTAGGCTGGTATTTTGGAGTAGGGAGTAATTAACTCTCCAAGATAGTAAAAACAAACAAGTAGATAAATCTTGCGGTAGGAAATAAATCCAATTGTAATTGGTACAATCTGGGAAGCTTCTCTTAAAAGAGTTAATCACGAGATCATGTCCAAACCTTTGAGACAATCAATTATGTTTCATTGGGAAAGATAGAAGATCTGCGCGCATTACAAACGGTAAACCTCGAATTAACCAATGTCGAGGAACCTTCAAGGAGATTGAGCTTTGTTACTCTGCCCTTGCGCGTGGAATCGGATCGTAGACTGTTCCCCCAGTTGTATTTGTTACTGTTGGTAACCTTAGTGTCCATAAGCTTAAGATTATTTCCTAAGGTGACGGTGAAGGAAATATCTCATTGTAGAAATTTGAATAACTGTTAAATTATTCACCGAGATTATCCTGATCACACACTATTTGAGCTTCATGCATAATACATAACCTCTTTTACTATTGATCATCAATTTGCGGAAATATAAACAATCGCATGCGCACATTAAAACCATAAACAATCACACATATAAACACAATATTTATGGGAAAGCTTAAAGCTGAAAACCCCCAACTATCTGTATATTATAATGATAGATATCATGTAACAATCATTGTACAAACTCCTCACAAGCTCTCAGTACAATCTCCAATTGTTACACACTACACAAGCTCAGATCATACACATCACATGCTCCAATCTGCTCCACCTGTTAGCCAGCCTCTACTGCGCAATCCAATATGGATAATCATGAGATCAAGGTTCAAATCCCACCAGTATGTACTGCGCAATCCTCATTGGCTTCTCCATCAATGTGTGTGCACATCTCATGCACCAGTATAGTCACAACTGATAGTCACACTGCTCTTTCACCTAACCTCTCCACTGGTCTCCACTGAAACTGTCCATGCACTGCAGTTAACCGATGTATTCTTTAGTTGATTTATGAGTTAATAATTAGTGAATTAATTAATAATTAATTCACACCACTCTCACTAATTGTATCAATCAGTTAGACTAGATACAACTAGCTCAACTAAGTTAAACTGAACACAACTCCATTAACTGACTCATCAACTCCACCAAACTCTGTCACATGAGTTCTAACTGAAGTCAACCATGCAATAGCTCCACTAAACCCTAGGAATATTGTAATTCCTTCTGTCAGCTGCATGTGCCACATCCGTGACTCGAACTGAAGTGCTCCAAGAGGATAAGATAATGTTTAGAGTCCAAATATTATTAAGAGCTAATAATATTCGACATGTCTATTTTTAGACTGGCAATCTAAAAATAGATTCCGCCCAGTATGTCTAAAAATAGAAGTCCATCTATTTTTCCCGACTTGCCCAACCATCCACAAATAGCATCCTGCAACTCATATAACATGATCCATATGTCTAAAAATAGACATAGTCTAAAAATAGACTTTGCGCCAAAAATAGCCTGCGGGCCCATTTAGTGAAGGTAACTTCTTTCCACTAAGCTCCTCATCTTGTTGCAATCTCAACACTCACTGTACCTGGAGCAGACGTCGACTAGACTCACTTGGACTTTCTGGGGGGTTCTCTTCACTCGAGATGGTTTTGTGAAGAAACTTGTGCCAGTCTGTTTCATTAAGCAGGTTGTCAGGGTAACTATTCCAACCACCCTTTCTGTATTAAACTTCTACTAAGTTGGATTTCATCACCAACTAGTGTTTATAGTACAGAAAGTTACTGTTTTTTCATGGTTTTAAATCTTAGATTTTTTAGGCGTGTGATTCAGTTGCTTGTTCCTTTAGAGACTTTAGGTGTTTTTATTGAAATTTTCTTTGTTTGTGTGTGATTGATTAATATTTAATCGTGGCAGAATTACCAAGACAATCCCGGAGACTTCAGGGGAAGCCCCCTGAGTATACACGAAGTCATCTTGAAGGGATGTGTGCTCTAGTATCATCTAGTAGCGGTAGAATTAGATTAACAGAAGTCGGAAGTTCATCTATAGTTGTTCAACCTGATCATCAAATACCCACGACAGATTATATTCAAGAGCCGATTTCAGTTTCCGAAGTTACTGGTAGTATTTCTTCTTCCAGTGAACTAGTTGAAGAACCTGAAATTTCTAAGCCTGGCACTGAACCTTCTATTTTGGAAACATCCTCAAGATTTATTACTACAACCTCTAGTGATCCTAGTTCACCTAGGGTAAGAAATATTGTTACTGAAGATCTTCCATCTGGCCTCATT
Source organism: Pinus albicaulis (assembly GCA_034641835.2). Lineage (NCBI taxonomy): Eukaryota > Viridiplantae > Streptophyta > Pinopsida > Pinales > Pinaceae > Pinus > Pinus albicaulis. The sequence goes on from CM076578.1 coordinate 292,846,784, forward strand.
TCTATTGAAGAACTTGCCAGTCCAGATGAAGAGGTATCTCTTCCCGAATCCCCTCAGTCTATAAATCTTAGAGAGCATGAATCCATTTTATATAGCCCTATTAGGAGTGACGCTCGGTATTTATCTTTGAAATTTTTTTTAGAAAACTCGGATCTTGCTTTTTCACCACCTCGAATTCCATTTCATCCTACACCCAGAGGTTACTATCCTTCATCTATCATGGTAGGAGAGTCATCTATGTTTTCCCAAACACCGGAAACATTTTTATATGGTGGTCCTTCTATTCCTTTTGGGTACCAAGCTCTCTCTGGTACTTTCTTAAGAGTAACTCCTCGACCGACTGAACAAGTATTATCATCTGGTCTTAATGGAATTAAAACTGAAACGTCGAATGCAGAGCAAATATTTATGATGTCTGGTAATATTCCAAATCCTCAACCTCGGGGTGGTCAGTTACTGCCTTGGGGGTAACCTTAAGGCAGTCAGTTACCACCTGGGGGGCAACCTCAAGGCAGTCAATTACCGCCTGGGGGGCAATTTCAGGGTAATTTTTTCCCAAGACAAACTATAGGACAATATTATTTTGGAGAAAAAACTCAAGGAAAGTACATATCTCAAGGTTATCAACCTTCAGGACAATACATACCCCAAGGTCAACCCCAAACTCAGTATATTCCTCAAGGTCCTTATCAACCCCAGATTCAGTACACGCCTCAGGGTTATCAACCTCAAGGTCAGTACCCAACTCAAGGTTTTCAACCACCTTCTGGTCAATCATTTGTACAAGGAGTTGGAAATTTACCACTTAATTATCAGCCCTATGTTCAACCAGGCTATGGTCCTTCATATGTACAACCTTCTACGAAACAATACCCCGGAATGAACATCGTGTGTGATCCATCCCAAATTCAACAGACTATGCAACCTAATGTGTAGTTACCTAGTCAACCTAGACAGCCTTTGGTTTCTGGTCCAACCCAGCAACTTGTCCAACCTACTGTTCAAATCCCTGCACCTGGTTCTGTTCAGCAGTCTAGGCCTAGTACACTTCAGACTCCGCCTCAAACTGCTACAACTATTGCAACATCTGTTCAACCTATAACACCTATTTCTGGAGTATTTGTAGCTCTGGTTTCTTCTATCCCTGCATCCGTGTAAATTCCTCAAGTCTCTGTACCCCAGTTAGAACCTACAGTTCAGACTTCGGTCCAGATACCTACAGGACAAGCTGGTATAAGTACGATTGTCACAAGTCAACCACAATTCACATATCAACCATACCAGGGGCAGTATCTATTCGGTCTCGTTTCACAAAACCCAGTTTATCAGTATCAACGGTATCCTAGCTATACTTATCAACAGCCTCAACAACCACAGTTTGGTCCAGTTAATCCTGGTTTCTCGGGAGGTTATACCATTCCTAATAAAAATCCGATTCTCAGTTATCCTGGGTATCCTCCTCTCGGAACCTCTCTTGTTACTCAAGGTTTTCGTGACCCTAACCGTCAGTTACCATTTATTGAAAGTTTGGATTTACCTTATTTGTCACACCTTACGAATGATCCAATTTCATATCATCCGTATTGGCCGCCAATGACGAATAAGTTGCCCAGTGATATATCAAAATTCGAGGGTAAGTCAGGAAAGGATCCGTCAAATCACGTTATGACTTATCACCTCTGGTGTGCATCTAATTCGATAACTGATGACTCAATTTGCTTACGTCTTTTTCAACGAACTCTTATTGGTCTTACTGCCAAATGGTACATTGAGTTACCATGAGGCTCTTTTAATAATTTCAATTAGTTAGCAACTTCTTTCTTAACTTATTTTCAGTTGCCTGTCAAATACGAAAATGGCACAGAACTATTGACTTCACTAAAACAATCCACATCCACGTATATTTCTGATCATATTCACGAATGGCGACATAGAAGGCATTTAGTGAAAGTTTTCATTCCGGATCAAATTTTGGCGGAGTGGTTCATTAAATCATTATTACCCAAAATCATTGAAGATGTAGCTAAGAGAGGAGTTGTTACTAAAGAGCAAGTATTTTCTCAAGCTCAGTACCTTGACCTCGTCTACACGCAGTCAGGTACTTTACATGAAAAAATCTCTGATCTTCCAAAACAAGGTCAAATAACTGCAGCTCCTTCAGGGTCTCATGCCGTTGATGGTATGATTGGTTCAGTTAATACTAAAAGCAAGAAGAAATATTCGAACAATTCTTCTCCTATAATAACTTTACCTGATTCCCCAAAAGAAGATTCTTCCGCTGAAATTTCTGCCGACATTCATGTCGTAGAGACATCTATGGAAAAATATAAATTTGGCGGTAAAAAGAAGAGGAAGAATAAAAACAAATAGAATTCAAAAGATAAAACAGATAAAAATGAATCTAATGACGAAAAACGCAAGCCTCGCTATCCTTGTTTCATTTGCGATGAGGATCATTTTACTAAAGAATGCCCACATTGAGCAAAGGTTTCGAAATTCGTTAAAGGTTCTCAACAACCTGTTGTCTTGAAGGATCCTTTTCCTACTCAATATAGTAAGATGATTGGTTCCACCTCGAACGCCTCAGAAGAACCTGTTATGATGATGTCTCATGTCAGGATTGCGACGTGATCACAAGATTATGGTAGTAAAAGTCTTGTTGGGGGTAAAAAAGTAGAATCTTCTAATTCAAACACGTCAACTACACCTCCTCCTGTTTATGATCCACTACAGATCGAGAAACCCAATTCAGACTTAGTAATCAAACCGCCTGCTAAAGGTGTACTTCGTAAATCAGCTTTCAGTCCACATGCGAGAGTTGCTCAGAATTACAACATTGTTGAGGACTTAGCTATTTCCCCTTTAGCAACGTCGGCTTTGGAAGTGCTGCAATCATGCCTAGCACAACGTAAATTACTTTTGTCTGCTATAGGAGTTGTCGATATTCAGGATTCAAACCTAATAATCTTCGATTTAGAGAATAGTACACCCCACCTACCTCATCAAATGGCTTTCCAGATTCTAGTATTAGTCAAAAACAGACCGGTCTTTCGGACTGTGATTGATGAAGTGGCTTCTATGTGTATTATGTCAATCCAGTGTTGGAAATCGCTTGGTTCTCCTACACTCAATCAGTCTCTGACAATTCTAAAGGCTTTTTATGGCTGAGGGTTCCATCCTTTCTCTATTTTGCAGGATTTACCTATAGGGGTTGAAGGCAAAACCGTAAATCTAGATGTGGAAGTGGTTGATTCTCTTCTAGATTACAACCTTCTCCTGGGTCGTAGGTGGTCTTATGCTATGACTGTTGTTGTTTCATCGGTCTTTCGGCATATCAAGTTTCCACATCAAGGAAAGATCATTGCAATAGACCAGCTCACTTATTTCTCATTTGATCCAGCCTCTATAGAAACTATCTAGCACGTCGGTAAAATAATTATCCATTACAACGATGTTGGTGTAGGTTTGATTAAATATTATGGTTCACTAGGAAATTTTTCCTTTCCTGCTCCTAACGTATCTCCTCCTATCGCAAATATTCATATGATTTCATCGAATACTATTACTTTTGATGATCCTTGGATCGTACCTTCCAATTCCGAGTTGGATTCATTTGATGGCGCGATGCCTTTGAGTCCCTTTGAAATTGCATATCAGGCTGTACAGTCACTTTCGGATCCTTCTTCAACCAAAACTAATCCAATGAATGTGATCCATGAGGAATCACTTTCTATATCTAGCTCAGCCACAACAACAATTCCCAATCTTGTTCATACTGATGAGCAGATTCGTGAAATTTTGTCTGTTGACGATTTACCATGGGAAGATCTACATCATCGATCTTCATTTTTACCTGAGTTGGATCATTTTGAAAATGATTTCTCTTTTATTTTTACTGTTGAATATGTCAAAAAACCACAGAATCCATTGCAAAATCCTGATTCTGAGTTAAATTTGGAAAATATCTCTTGAACGATTCCTATTGAAATTTCAGTTAAGCCAGGAATAATTGAAAACATTCATATAGGTTCTTGTTGTATGGACGAAGAAATCCAATCTTATAAAGCCCTATTTCAACAATTCCGTGATGCGTTTGTCTGGTCATATGAGGAAATGCCAGGAATTGATCCGTCAATTGTTGTACATGAAATTAAGACTTACCCGGATGTAAAACCTATCCGACAACGTTTACATCAGATACATCCGAGAAAAGCTGCTGCTATCAAATCTAAAGTTGAGAAATTATTTCATGCAGGTTTCATTTATCTAATTCCTTTAACCAATTGGGTATCAAATATTGTTCCTGTTAACAAAAAACAAGGAACGATAAGATTATGTATCGACTATAGGGATATTAATCGAGCTTGTCCTAAAGACAATTATCCAACCCCCTATATCGATCAAATCATTGATGATTGTGCCGGTAGTGAAATGTTCTCCTTTATGGATGGTTTTTCCAGTTACAATCAAATAAACATACTCCCTGCTGATCAGCTTAAAACAACTTTCATTTGTCCTTGGAGAACATTTTCTTATTGCAAACTACCCTTTGGATTGAAGAATGATAGGGCAAATTTTCAAAGGGCTATGTCTTACGCATTTCATGACATTAAGCACATTGTGCAGCCTTATCTTGATCATTTACCTACTCATTCATCGTGTAGGGCCGACCATCTCACTCATTTACGAACTATCTTTACGAGATGTAGGCATTATCGAATTAGGCTGAATCCACACAAATGTGTTTTCTGTGTAGAAGCGGGTCGCTTACTGGGATTTATTGTTTCTAAAGAAGACATTTGCGTTGATCCGTCGAAGGTTGAAGCTATTGTCAATCTACCTCCTCCTTCGACTCTACGCCAACTCCAAATCTTGCAGGGGAAAGCAAACTTTTTATGTCGTTTCATTCCTAACTACGCCGAGTTAACAAATGGTTTTATTGGGTTGTTAAAACAGAACGTTCTATTCTTTCGGGATGAGATTGCAGATCGATCTTTTGATGCACTTAAACACGTGTTGACCCATGCACCGTTACTGCATCCTCCCAATTACAACCGGGATTATTTTTTGTACCTCGTCACTTCTCATTCCACCATTGGGATGGTTTTAGTTCAGGAAGATGAATTCAACAATGAACATGTTATTTACTATCTTAGTCGAAATCTACATCTGGTTGAGATTAAATACACGCATGTTGAGAAATTGGCCTTGCCAGCTATCCAAGTTTTCCAAATATTTCGTCACTACATCTTATTACGCAAAACCACAATAATTTCTGACTGTAACCCTATGATGTACATCTTGACCAAATAATTGCTAGGGGGCCAGTATTCCAAATGGATAGTTGTCTTGCAGGAATTTGACTTGGAATTTGAAAAATCCAAGGCAAAGAAATCTTTGGTTTTTGCCAAACTAATGTGTAATTTCTCGTCTACTGATACTGAAATTGTGGTAGAACAAGCCATTGCGGACGAATCCTTGTTTCTTATCAGTGCACTTGATCCTTGGTATGGGGATATTTTTTTTTTAATCTCCAAACCCAATCTTTTCGGCCTGAAATCTCACAGTCTTAGGAACGGAAAATATGTTTCGAATCCCAACAATACAATATTATTGGTGATACACTCTATCGTCGTGGAGCAGATTCTATTTTCCAACGCTGTCTTACTCATGAAGAAGCTGAGAAGGTTTTAAATGACTGCCATTCTGGAGCATGTGGTAGTCATATGTCTGGGTATGCCATAGCCCAAAAGATATTGTGCGCTGGTTATTTCTGGTCGTCCTTATTCAAAGATTGTATTTATGCAGTCCGGAAATGCCACAATTGTTAGGTCTTTGATCGTAAAATGCGTGCACCACCCGCTCCTCTTCACCCTATAATTGTTGTCGGTTCTTTCGCAAAGTGGGGTATTGACTTTATTACATGTAACCCTCACTCGGCCAGGGGGCATGCATATATTATCCTAGCGATAGATTATATTACTAAGTGGGCCAAGGTGATGCCTACATTTTTGGCAGACGGAAAGAATGCTGCAACTTTCGTATTCAATCATATAATTTCTAGATTCGGTGTTCCTCAAGCCATAATTACAAATCATGGAAGTCATTTTCGAAATATCATGATGACTCAACTGATAGATCAACTTGGCCTGCGCCACGATAGTTCTACTCCATATTACCCGCAGGATAATGGTCTAGTTGAAGCTATCAATAAAATTTTAGTCACTATGATTAAACGAATCATTGGTATTCATAAGTCGAATTAGCATTCCATGTTATTTTCAGCACTTTGGGCATATCGAACCTCAATAAAAACATCAATTGGTTTCACTCCCTTTCAACTGGTTTATGGTTTGGAAGTTGTGTTGCCTATTGAATGCGAAATTCCATCATTGAAATCAACCATAAAATTACTCCCAGCTACGTCTAAAGAGGAGAAGCATTTTTTGTACTTGGCTCAGCTAGATGAGAATTGACGAAATGTTGCATTAGAAAACGAAGCTCATGTCAAATGAATAAAGGCTCAGTACGATAGAAATGTTACACCTCGTAATTTTGCAGAAGGAGACCTAGTTTTAGTATACGATCAAGCCAACGGTAAGCTAGGGGCTGAAAAATTCATGCCTATGTGGCATGGTCCTTTCATTGTTAAGCGAAAGCTGGAAAAAGGGGCCTATGAGTTGATAGATTTTGACGGCATCCCTTTAGATAAACCCAGAAATGGGCTTTATCTAAAGAGATATTATGCTTAAATTTGGTGTGGAGATTTTTTATTAGATTAGTTTCTTTACTGTTGGTGTGTTTTAGTTTAGAAAAGCGTGCCTAGTTTAGAGTGTGTTCTTATCACTATTCCTTCTTATCTGATTTTTACTCTTGATATTGCAGATGTCGACGTCTCTTCAAACCTACATTGGTTTTGCTGATGGTGCTTGTCGTAGTACACGGAACATTTCTTCCGCAGCTTGGGTTATCTATTCACCCTCTGACAAGTTAGTGTCCATGCATGGGGTAATCCTTGGTCAAACAACGAATAACATTGCAGAGTATAGTGCAGTGATTGAGTTATTATCGGAATCCATATTTTTTGGAATTTGGAGTTTGATTGTTAGGTTGGATTCTGAATTTGTTGTATTACAGCTTAACAGGGTTTATGCCATTAGAAATCCAGTGTTATTATGGTTGTTTTTAAGAGTTTTTCTCTTGGAACATGAATTTGATTACATTGAATATCAACATATTCCAAGACATTTAAATACTTTAGCAGATGCAGTTGCTTCTAGTATGATAAATAGAAATTTGCAATAATCAAAACAGTAAATTAAACAACATTCGATAACATGTACACAGATAGCTGGTAATAATGATATATCATAGCATAGAAGTGTGTTTTAAATATACATCGTCTTCGATCATAGGTTTAAAAACACCTTATGATCGGCAAAAATGATAATACAAAAGTTCAAAAATGTTATGAGTCTACAAAACGATCATCCTATCCTTTATGATGATCACGATAAGAGACCACTGCTCGGGCCACCCTACACAGGAACCTCCTAAAAGGTTCTGGGACACCAATCACATATCTATTATCTATGTAATCTAAGCGGAATATCATCTATATCGGTCTTTGGAATGTCTAGAGTCAGGCACTCTAGGTGATGCTCCAAATCAGACAGGATCTCTGCTAATTGGTCCTGTGGGGCAGGTGCTGCTGCAGCTGGATGCCTCCTCTCATAAGGCTAGAGATTGGCTGGTCATCGTGGGCTCACATCTGCATTTAAAATTTTGATTATTATTTTTGGGACGATTAAAATACAAAAAAAAAAAAAAAAATTAAAACTTAGAAATTGTGGAAAATGATTTTTACCTGAATCATCCCACTGTTCTCCTGCTAGGAGAGCCATGTCTCTGTCGCCGCAGTAGTCCATCCCGGCATATGGAAAGTCCTCTATAACAAAAATTTGGCGTTCCAGCCAACGAAAATATGTAGAATGAAATCAAACAACGTCGATGCCCTCAGGATGACAAGCCATCAAAGCAACCCAACGAACCATCCTAGGTTCTCAAGGTTGACCAGCATCGACAGGAATGTGCTGCAGAGCTAACATGGGGATCCTCTCTAGAGAAAATGTGACTACAATGGATCCATATCCAAAATTTTTTAGCTTTCCATTCTTTGCTCTAGTTAGTTGGCCTTATACATTGGCCAACACAGGTTAGCACCAGTTGAAAATGGTGCCTCGAAAATAGTCTACTACAATGCGCATCTGGGAACTAGTAGCCACATGCAACGCTGCACTCCCACACAGTCTGGTACAGTAAATGCAATAAATTTAAGCTCAGGATGGATGATAGTTTTTATTTCAATCTGCCTATCCCTGGGGTCTGCCCGATCATTGCAAAACTCTAGTCGAAGACTAGCGACAGACTCGCCACATGGCCTAGTCCCAAACAGAGAAATTTGTTCGCCCCTCTTGGACAAACCAGTTAAAAAATAGATATCCTCCAGCTCAATTTCAAGCCAGTGGCCGCTAATAACAAAAAAATGGTCCTGTATGTTCCATCTATTCATTAGCCACGTCAAGAGGTCTACCTGTGCGCTCATGCCTTGAATGGCCCAGAATTTGTGTAAACCGCATTCTCTCAATGCCTGCATTGTAGGAAAATGATTCATTGCGGCGTCATCTACGTCTTCATGCTCGCATTCTCTCCAAACAAGAATTTTGAATGTCCTACAATGCATAAAAAGACATCTTAGAACAAGAGTTTTTGAAAATATTTGGGCGGAAATTGAGAAATTTGAGTTTGAAATTTCACTGCGCGGGGTCCGCACCCTATTTTCATACATAGTTCGTAGGTACACACCGGCACTGTGAAACAGGTGCGAACCCAGGACTTTTTTCTATGTAGAAAAAATTCAGGGTCCGCAGGGCTTGCGTGTTGCACCTGCAGACCCCCACAAGCGATTTTTTCAACCTATTTTTCCTTAAAAAATGAAATTTAAAGCCTAAAAATGAAATTTAAATGGATGAAATGCAAGATAAGGAGGACGTGGATTACCTGGAGCTGACGGTTCTCGATTTTCCCAGACAGATTTTCTAGAATATTTGTAGGAACTTTTTTGCCCAAAAGTTCTCACTTTCACTCTGAACTCAAATGGAAAAAATGAAGTTAGAAAATCCCTTTTTATAAGTTTTTTTCGAATAAATGAATTTTTAATTTGTTTATTTTTCACTTTAAAAAGTTAATTTTTGAAAACATTTTTATTTATCTTAAACAAGTATGTGTAATGTTTCGAGTTTTTGTGCAGAAAATTGGATTTTTCGGGAAAATTGATCTTTTTCAACAAAGAGCATACTTTTATCACTTTTTCGAACTCTTTCAAAAATTTACGAAAAAGCGAAAACTTGGAGTTCTCTTTTAAGCTCTTTTCAGACTCTCGAAAATTGAAAATATTGCCGAGCACTTGATTATTCGAACTCGTTAAAATAAATGAATGATCGTCCTTTCAATATAAGTTTACCCCTTTTATGGACTAAAATGGACTATTTACGAAAAAGGTATACGTTGACTAAATATGGTCAACAGAGTTCTCTCCTGCATTATTTTATCCCTTTTTGGGCTCAAGAGACTAAATTTATGAAAAAGTACCCCCATGGAGTCTTCTTAAGTTTTTCCTTCTGACTCCCTAAAATTGAAAAAACACTGAGTTTCTCCTATACTGGACTCATTAAAATTTAACAGTAAAGGACCTGTTCAATTTCAAACAGGAACGAACCACTCCTTCTTAGGGTTTGAATTTTAAACTAAGTTGGACTCATCCAAAGGATGATCTTATAAACAAGAAAATGTTATCCTCCTCAGGCTTGTCAAAAATAAAGAGGTACTTGCCAGAAATGGTGGGGGAAAAGAGATGAAAATGAACCCGTTTGTTGTATTTTGATTGTTCGAAAAGCCGTTAACCACTCTTGAACACAACACTTTTTCACCTGGGTTGGGAAATCCTTTGCCTAACAGTTAATCAAACCATTTTCAAAGTCTTCAGCCGGTTTTTGGGTATTAGCTTTGGGTCAATTGTCACCAAGCCATCTGCAGTGTCGTTATGTGTTCAAGAGGACAATTCAAACAAACCATTCATCTAAAAAATATATGTCATCCATTTTGACCATCCCTGAGTCAGTCCTTGCCAATATATTTCTTCAAAACTTGATCTATGATTTCATGTTGTGGGCTTGCCTACGACGGATCACTTCCTATCGACGACAGCTCATTATCTAGGAAGTTGATCTAGAAATCGTCAGTACCTTGAAATCAGCATGCCTCAATGGCAAGTTTCTCGCCTTCGATGACAGGTTGCATCATTGACCTTCGATCGAATGATTCCGTGACATGTTCGACTTCAGCTCATTCATTCACATTTCATGGATTGTACTGAGTACTTTGAGAGCCATTGACATTACCAGTGGTTACTCTCACACTTGTTAACAGTTTACATTATTGACTGGTAATCAAGTGGTTTCTACCATGTTCGACTTCGACACATTTATTCACATGGATAGAATCGTACTGGTTCGAGAAACGGAAATCAAGACCCTGGATCTAGTTTCTACCATCCAGGCTGTGAGGAATTTTGTTATTCATTTATACAATGGACTATTCATAAACAGATGGTTGCGTCCATACTGTGTCTACACATTTCTATACTATTTATGTATTGAAAATCATTCCTATATCAGAACAATTTAAATCAGTTTTCTAGTTAGTTTTGATCTCAGTATGGGAATGCCTACCTCAGCGATGATATGTCTACATATATATATATATATTGCATTAAATTTTTTTACAAGTTTTGACAGGGGTGTCCACAGGATGATCTTTGAAATGATAAAGTTATTCACTCTTCATACATGACAGACTCTATCTTCATCTATTCCAGACTTTGCACTTTAGGGGGCAATCTGTTGCACTGAAAATTTTCATCTTGACATTTTGCTATCTATATGAGCTCATTATCACTCATACTTCCTCCTTTGCAAGTCTAACACAACAGTTCCTCATGTCAAGCCTTAAAAATAAGAGAAAATCTCTCAAAAGTCTCTAAAACTCTGGTATCGCACTTTCTCTTTGTATTACCTGTGGTCCCGCACCTAATGTTCATGACTCCTACGTACCTGAACGCACTTTCTCTGTGTTAAGGGTGCGAACCCCTGTAAAATATTAAAAATTCGCAAAGTAAACCCAGGAGCTCACTTTCAGTCATTTCTAGAAGCTTCTGGAAGGAATCTTGCGGTGGCAAGTTCGCTCTTTTTACATTCATGCATCCCATGCCTTAAGGAGCTAACCCCTTGATGTGAGGAGCTTATCCCTTTGAAGGAGGATTCTATCCTTTCATAGTTGGAACTGAAACCTCCTCTTTTGCACTATAAAAATATGCCTTGGGTAGCCTCAAGGGGAGTTTAAGCTTTAGAATTATTTGAGGTAAAGTGTTGTTGGGATTCAGACTCATTTAACTAAGATTTTGTGAGGAAAGATCACATACCTCTATCTGTCTCGATTCGAAGAGTGCAAGGCTTGTCAGAGTAGAGGATATTCCTACTTTGGACACCGGGAAGGCTTGTTCAACATCAAGGCAAAGGTTGTAAGGTTTTGTTTTATTCAAATTTAATAAAAATGAATTCATTTTTCTCAATAAGCTATTAATTAACTGTTTATTTCATGGATTCCTTGATCACCATGATAGGCATGATTTATAATATTTACCATGCAGGTGCTATTTAATGTTTGCTTGTTTGTGACTGCAGGTCTTTAAAAATAACTCCTTCAAGTGACCGAAGGACAACTACTTCAAACAAGAATTGGATCTACGGCAAGGCCTTAACACCTTTTTAGTATTCTCTTGTAAATCACATATGTCTAGAGAAAGATAGGTTTGTTTGGATGTTTTTTGCTAGATTACCTTTTGGTACTAGGGAGACCGATCTTGTCTGCAAGATTGATTTATCCGTTCAACAATAGGATTAACATTTACATTCATGCAAAGTAGAATAACCTTTCCTTTCTGCAAAAGTAACTAGGATTTCCTCTCTACAAAAGTAACTAGGTTCCCTTTTTGAAAATAGAGTAACATTTCCATTTTTTTATTTAGTTTTCTTAGATTTCATGGCATTCACTTCATTACATAAGATCAATGAAAGAAGGACACATTGCATACTTCACATATAGTGTCAACACCTACTAAGTTTGTACGAGTCCTGGGTTGATAATTAAAGTTGGTAACCTTGGGAGTTGCAACATTCTTGTTGCAATACTGGGGCTCATCACTTTTTGTCGTCGTTGCTGGGGAGGTGTCAAAGTATGCATTGTTTCCTTCCATAGTTGATTCATTTCTTTTACTTTTTCCAAGAATGAAAATTTTCATTAGGCATATTTGATTTCAAAGACAGAAAATTTACATTTCATCAACATTCCTAATCAAAAAAATTATTTAAAAAAAAAAAAAAAAAACCTTCTCCAACACCAAACCCCCCATTTGACTGCTTGGTGGAGTAAGAGCCACATCACCATCCACTTTTGCAAGTTGAAGAAGAGGAGGTGGTAGAGAAGCAAGAATAAATGGATGGAGATGATGACAATGAAGAAGATCCTCTTGCGATTTCCCATTCAAGATACTAATATCAAAGTTCATATGAAGAACATCTCTCCATCTTTCCTTTCTACCTTCCATGGTATGATATCAGAGGATCCATAAATATTTCTCCTTGAATGTGAAACCCTTTGTAGATCTTATGGTTATGTACTAAACACCTAAAAATTCAGATTGTTTCCAGAAACATTGAAGTATAGAGCTCTTAAATGGTTCATAAGTTTAGGGACTAATTCAATAAGATGAAAAAATAATGTGCAAAATATATTTCTGAAAATATATAAAGATCATGATCGTAAAGAAGAAATATTTAGAATGACTCAAAAATAAGATGAGAGCCTTGAGGATCTAATAGAGATATTTATGTATAATGTTAAGAGGGAAAAATTACATCATTTAGGATTTCACACACTAAAAACCCTCTTACTTAGAACAATTAGGGATGAGTGGATTGATCTCTTTGATATCATGAGTAGAGGTGATCTATACCAATTATAATTGGAAGAAATTTGTGAAACATGCAACCACATACCAAGAGGAAGGGCAAGAGTAAGTAAATCAACATCAAAATTAGTAAGTCACGTTGAACTTGGAAATTTATTTGATGACTTTAAAACATAATTATTAGCAATATAAGTGTACAAGTAGAAATGTTAATAATGAAAAATGAGCAAAAATAATATGTTGATATTTGTGTTATACATACAGTATCACATGCTACTAAATAATCTCCATCATTACCGAGGTTGAAGGAATTTTAACAAGAAGACAGTGGAGCAAGTCAATCACCAAAAAAACTCTATTATGTAGCTCCAAGAGGAACATGATAGCCTAGTTAGCTAGGTATGATGTAAGAACATAATTCACAATTTAAAGATTATGCACATTGATCTCAAACTAATTGGAACACACTCTTTCCTTTGAAACCTTGGCCATCTCAACCCCAAAACCAATATTGGAAACAAGGTTGGAAAGTAAATTATGGGATCAATCCACAATATCCTCAACATTTTCCTCAATATCATCCATAACCAACTCCATGTTATCCCTACCATCCACATCCACCACAACCACAACCTCAACCACATCCACCTCAAATATCCACTCCCACTCGACTACCTATACAACTATATCCGAACCCAAACAATCTAGTAATTCAACCCACTTACAATGTTGAGGTACAATACTTAAAAACAACTCCTCTTGATATGAATGGTATTCATTGTATATCAAGAAGTGTATTGAAAAAAATAGATTATATTGATGTCATTGAATAACAACATCCAAAAGAAGAAGATCCATAGGAGACAAAATAATTATGGACTGCACTAGATGGAGAGAAGACATTAGAATCATAGATTGAGGAAATTCGGCATCATCAGACCCTCCATGTGTTTAAGAGAATAAAAAATAATAAGAAGGAATATTTGAATGTCACGGTAGAAGAGGACAGAAAAATATATCCAAATGTACAAGAGGACCAGGGGCATCACAACTATATTGAAATATGGTTCCAGACAATCATTAAGTCGCAACAACACACTCTTCTTCAACAATTCATGATCTCATCTCAATAAAACAAGTTGGTATCTCATATTAAGGTACATTTCAAAGCATATCTTCCAAGCCTACACATGATTTTATCTGTCATCTTGATGTGCACATGGCTCCATCGGAAGTATTCTTATACTTGAAAGAATTTTATTTTATTTTTTTTTATTTTTTTTTTTTTTTTTTTTTTTTTTTTTTCAGGTAGAGTAGGATAGAAAAAAAGAAATAAAAAAATGGAAAAACAAAAATAAGAGGAAAATAATAATATCTTAGGTGAAAACCTCCTTTAAGGCACCTGATATTGGCTCACTGATTGAAAACTTCCTTGAGGTAATCAATGGGTTGGAAAGAAAAAAGAAAAAAAGAAAAATATCCTAGGTGAAAACCTCCTTTGAGGCGCCCAGGAAAACATACTAGTTGAAAAACTTATTGAGGCAACTAATAGGCCTAAGAAAAGAAAAAATTATTTTCTCCATGTATCTCTCTCTGATCAATGCAGGTGAGCCCAACCTTTTCAATCAACGAGAACAAGTTAGCATGTAAAAGAAAAAATTTGATAAAAAACCTAGTCAAAGAAATTCAAACTTGGGCTTTCTCCTCCTTTTCTTAGATGCTCCAAAAAGACCAAGGCCATGTCAATACATCATCCTCATCCATTTCCAAAATCCACCCATCTTTCCTAAGCCGTTCCCATTCATTTTCCTCATTGTCCTCAAATGCTACTGAAATGTTTTGATTTGCCACATGACTGGAAAAATAAACACGACAAAAATTGTTTTAACCATATCTCAAAAATCATGCATCACTATGCCAAGTTTTTTCATGGGGATATGTATAAGGATTATGGTAACATGCTCAAGTAATTCCCACAAATTCTAGTGCACACTTTTTGAGAAATTGACCTCTATCACCTACAACCATTTTTAGTTTTTCTCGAGATTCGTGAATCCATTGGCCAAGATTTTTTATGGAGAGGTGTATAAGGATGATGTCAACATGATGAAAAAAATTCCAGGTTAATCCAATCTACCAGTTTAGAGACATGGGAATTTTTTTACTACAAGAGTGTTCCACAAGAGTGACCATAATTGCTACAGGATTTTGATCGACATTGAGAGACATGTTATGTACATTTTTTTCCTTGGGGGAATGAATAAATAAGTCTAGCACACCTCCATCATCCATCCTCCATGCCATTTAGTTACTTCTCCATCCAAAAATTCATCTTTGTCCATGGAAAATTCCATTTTCACCCCTTCTTCCATCATTTCCACCACAACAGAGGCTTCTAATCCTTGTCCTTAGACATATCATGAATTATTAGTGTTATTGAAGGCTTTATCTAAAGGATAATATGATATTATAAGGGTATATGTAACAGCTATTGTAACACAAACAATCTTATAGTAGTCTACACAAATCCTACAAGTCCATAGTAGGAAGCCACCAGTCAGTGGAAAAGATCAATGTTTTTTGTCCTGCTTATCATCATTTCACTTTTTTTTCCATCATGACCTTCACTCACCAATCCCAAAGAATAAGGTTCTTCTTCCATCATTCTAATAAAAAAAACACATAAAAAGGTTCTAGATGGTCTTGTAGCAGTTGCTACTCCATTTCTTCAAAACTCTATCATCTTGATACTTTATGGAAAGAAGCTTTGTGCACCTACACCGTACCATATAGGCTACTACAAGATCACTTCTAGCATGTGAGAAAACACAAATCTGATTCCATGAGGTTACACTAACATATTGAAGGCTTTGTGCATCTACAGGACATCCTATAGGGTGCTATAGGATCACCACCAGCATGAAAAATCACAAAGAAGAATGCACCATCGAAATCAAGACCCTAAGCACATATAGGATCTCTTGTAGGGTGTTGCAAGATCATCATCAAAGAAGAAGAAGCAAGGATGTAGCAGATCAAACACATTGATTTTTGAAGTAGTAAAACCTTGAAGTAGAAGACCACAGATACAACACTCCAAATTTTATGTGAACACCTATCCAATAAAAACACATGCATGAAAGTCAAAGGACCTACATCATTGAAGTGTAAAATTATTATATTTAAGGAAGCAAGGGATACAAGTAAATTACCTATCAGAAGGCGCTCAAGAAAAACTTCATCTATGTCCAAAAATGCCATGCAAGCACCACAGGATCAACACATCAACTTCAGAACCACCAAAGGCAACTTCAACAGTGATATCAACAACCTCAATATCCCATGCAAAAACACACCCATGGTAAGGCTCATGTATGCTACCCTTTAAACATTTCCAAAAAACTTATTTTAGCTTGAACAACATTGCAAGTGTATGAAGGAAAAGTTTTTAATTACCATAATTGGTAGCAGAGAAACCTCAGCCTTATCTAGTAGTTAACTTCACTTTTCCACCAAGACACCCACATGTGTGGGAGAGAAACAAGGCAAAAGACTTGAGAAACTATATATAAGACAAGAAGAGTGAAGAGGAAGGTGGGGCCAACTAAGTTAACAAAGAGAACTCTAAGTTTATTTTGCATGCAATGAAAAAAGAGAAAAAAATAATTAAATAATTAAATAATAAAAAACAAAAATAAAAAGAATAAAAAGGTGGACCCATGACCTCTTGGCATGCAAAGAATAGCTGCTACAAGATTTAGGTTGGTTGATACAAGAGTACCAGTAATGTTACATGAATAACACAATTGCTATAGGAAGTGATATAAATGCTAATAGAAGCTAACAGAGTGCTACAGGAAGGAAAATTTCGCCTAGAAAAACCGTTGGAGCCTTGGGAAGCAAGGAAATATTCTAAGGAAATGGAAAGGGTGAAAATAGAGATGCTACAAGACCAGAACAAAACTGTTACAGGAAGAAAAATAACTACTATAGGAGCAACATGAAATGCTACAGGAAGAGGTAGACACATCAAAAGGGAGAGAAGAAGACCTGCAATAACTCTAGAAGCCTATTTCACAACCTAAACTTAGATACTACTACAAATTCATTGAGGATGAGAGAATTATACCCATCAAATTTGCAATACCACTCTTCTTTGAGTTGGAAAGGGAAAGAGGAAAAAATCATAGATGGATGCAAATTGAAAAATCCAAGAAGGTAGAAGACATGGACCTCAGGGAGGAAAAGGTGAAATAAATGGGTAAGGAATTGATTGACTTGAGGCTAAAGGAATCAATCATGAAGGAGCAGTTGCAGTTAGAAAATAAGAGGATGAAAGAGAAACTACAGGAAAAGGAGGCACAACTTGCCACCATGGTATGTTTTTCCATGAAGGTCATCCAATGTAAGCAACTATCCAAATAATATGTCATTTTCCCCAAAGAAAAATGAGCTAAGGAAGAGAATTGCATGAATATCAGTGTATATCTATATATATCTAAATGTATATATATAATGACTTTTAATTTTTTTCCAATATATATTGACTTTCTTTCTTTCTTTCTTTCTATTTGCTCTTCCTTCTTTTTTTTATTTTTTCTTTTTTCTTTTCTAATATGGCCAATGGCCTACTGGCAAGCTGGAGAAACTCCAAATTCTGGTAGTGAAACTCTCTGTGCAGCGGTTAGGCAGCTGAAGGCTCTGTGCAACGGTTAGGCGGCTGAAGGCTCAAACTGCTCTAATACCAAATGAAGTGAACAAAGTTCCTTCTCAAGCTAAATACTCCAGAAAACTTGGAATATCAAAATATTCATTGAGGATACAAATATTATATTAAATAGTATGAAGAATGAATTTATTGCTTTCAATGTTACAAATGAGGCCTAGTTATATACCTAGGCAGGTGCCTCTTCATGAAAGGTCATGTCTCATCAAAAATGCCCTTTCAGCCTAATTACTAATTAAATAATCAATCATTATTTATATTATTTTATTCATAACAATGTTATTTCGGAAGCCAACACTGAAGGAGGCTAAGTAGTTCGGAAAAATTTTGGGTACCTTCTAGCTGGACTCTAGCACCTTGATAAACGGTGAAAAGCAGGACATCTTCTTCTTCAACACTCATCCACAAGTTCAAGCTCACTTGGCCAGAACGTGGGGATTTAAAATTAGGAAGCTCCCAGCACCTATATGGGTTTCCCCCTAGTACCTAATTCACTAAAGACCTCCATCTGGAAAGAAATTACCTCTCGTATTGACAGTAAATTGTCTAGCTGGGCATTATGTGCCTTGAACTCTGTAATATCCCAAAAGGGAGAATGCAGTAATACTGAAACACAATATAAAAATTGCAACAAAGTAAACAATAAATCTATATACACATCAGAATGCACAGAAATAGCTGAGCCATTTTATTATATGGGAGGTTAAAAATCAGTACAAAAGTGCTCAAAATATGAGACACTCAAGCCAAAGGGATGGCCTAGAATGACCCTACAATGATCCCACAAGAGGGACTGCATAAATGTTGAGATGTTGGAAGGTGAACTGCATTGTCCCTACTGCAACTGTTGGGACTGCTACTGCTAGAAAGATAGAAATTCAGATCTAGGAAATATGGGAGCTCCAATGATGCTGAAAATAGAGATCCAGGCTCTATGATGGATACCCAAGATAACCCAGGAAGGTTTTCTCAGATCTGTCAATCTAAGAAAACCACCCTCTTAGGGCTTCACATATACACTGTTGGGTATGTAGAATTGCTGCATAATCTGATCATATGATGGTTGCAATGATGTCCAATTAGATCTATGCAAGAAGGGTTGATCCCTTCACTAGATCCTTTGGCTAAAAGCTCAAGATCTAGCTCCTCCAAACTCCTCCACTGAAAGCAGTTGTTGGATGAACAATAGCTTCAGAAAACTGCATTGTAAGAGAGTGAGGCTTAATTTCCTACTGCTAGATATGTCAAATCAGCTCCTGAGTGATGGAAGCAATAGATCTAATGTGAGGATATGATCCCTCATAGGATTTCTAGCTGAAATACTGGAAAATTCCTTCCTCCAATAGATCTACAGGACTGTACTGCACAATCCTTGAAGGGACTACTACTGCATGGAGGTAAAACCCAATGGCCTGAATGCCTGATATAGATCTGTTGCTCCTGGAAGACTGACTGTGAAGAACAAAGTGGTAGGATGAATCCTCCACCAGATTCCTAGCTGAATGATATATATTATAGGTCAATTTGGGTACCATTCCTAGTGACCTAGTTAACTGTACATCATCTCTAGGACCAATGATCAAGGGTCTATCATTCCTTATCATTTCAGTTGCTCCATGCCCTAAGACAAGAAACAAGACAAATCAAGCAAGACTTTCATCAAGCAAAGGTTTCCAAGGTTTGAAGCTTATTATATAGCATATGAGAGCTCACCAACATAGGCTCTAAGGGGCCTAAGTGCGTTTCATATGCAAGTAGCCCCATTCGCTGCTCTGCAAAGAACTTCCCGAAACTCACAGGTGCGTTGGTCACATTGGGAGTGAAATTATCAATGTTCCGGAATCTCCACTTGGCCAGTGCCTTCTAGAAGAGTTAACATGTGTCAAGCTTTGAATCCAAGTGTCCATTTTACATCTACATGACTGGAAACATGTCTTGCCTATTATTGAAAAGTCATTGATTGCAAAACAACCTATAGTTCATCTATAAATTTGTAATGTTCCAAATTGGTATTCCATTTTTTTTCAAAAAAATTAAAAATCAACAACAAAAATATTCCAAAGATTTACTGTAGGGGAATTTACCGGGTATGTCACCTTTACAAGAAAGGATGAGACCCAGAGGCTAGCTGGCCCACTAGCAGACTCTATCTATAGAACTATGTCAAGAGCTAATATTTCCAAGAGGGGATCTGATATAAACTCTTGGATCCCTTAGATATGATAATATAAAACCAAATTCCAAGAGGATATCAGAAGAAAATCATACTAGGCGGGTTAAACAGTTCTCCCACACCTAGTTGCCT
This sequence comes from Pinus albicaulis, assembly GCA_034641835.2. Lineage (NCBI taxonomy): Eukaryota > Viridiplantae > Streptophyta > Pinopsida > Pinales > Pinaceae > Pinus > Pinus albicaulis. The sequence goes on from CM076578.1 coordinate 292,866,902, forward strand.
TGAAAACTGCGGAAATAAGGGACTGCAGCAATATGGAAATTGTATAACGGTCCTGCACTCATGAATAACCTTAAAAATAGATGAAATAGATAGAAATACATGTCTTTAACTACAGAAATTATTTATACAACTTTTTATGAACCAAGGGTTGGGGAAAAGTGAGGATTTAGGCCCTAAAACGAGTATAACCAGAGATATGCGTAACAATAAGGTGGGAAAGTGGTTGGATCTGATAGGTAGGATTATTAAGGACTCCCATGTCGAATATCAGCAAAAAAAATTAATTTTTTCTATGTTAAATAGTTCCTCCTTCCTTACTAGTCAAGAAAAACACCCAATCCCCGTGACTTTGAATATGCAAAATTTACTGAAGCTCAGGAAGCATGATTTTATGAAGCTATTCATTGGAATATAACACAATAATCATCAAATCAGCTTGGTTTCATATATTAAGCAAAATATGTAAGAAAAACATAGATTTACATGAAATAACCCTCAAGATTGAGGTGCTGCAACATAGGAAAAAGATTGCAGACTATATCAGCATTATTTTTCAGGGGTTTCAGATGTTTTAAGTGAAAAATAAGATCTATGAAAGATATATGGCTGAAACATCATATCCGTAACAGATCTAGAAACTACTCAGCCTCCTCTACAAGATCTCCTTGGGATTTCATCAAAATACTGCATGAATAAGTGTAGATCTAAATTATAAGCTACAAGACTGCATAATACACAGAATTTCTGAATATGAATTTATTATAATATAAATAAGATCTGAAATAGCTTAGAGCGGTAGCTACATCAAATATTTACAAAGTGAGAGGCAAGCCTCCATCACTATAGATCTTCTATTGCACAAAAATTGGAATAACAATAAAACCCAATTGTAGAAACGCAGTTCTTGGAAGGGAATGCGTAGTATCTATAGAAAAATGAAGCAAATGCTATATGATACAGATCTGAATACAAAATAAGAGCGAGACCCTCTTTCGGGTGGTCACAAGACACCCTCCCTGAGAGAAATCCCCTCCAAAACAACTAGATCTCTGCAGATCTAGACTACCACTTGTTGCAACTCAAACAGCTACAAAATCCTCAACAGGACCAATGCTGCTAATAGATGGAGCTTGGAAAAAATTCCGGATAGTGGCTCATTTCAGTGCATTCTTCTCCATGAGCTACTCAAGGAAGGAGGGAGGATTCCTAAAAAGGAAATCCTCTTCCCTTAGGCTAAACAGCCAAGGGAGCTAGAGTTTCTCAAGCAACCTCTACTTCGAAAATCCTTCAACAACCTTTACATGAGCCCTCTCCTCCTTTTTATAACTTGAAGGTGTGCATAAACCCTAAACCACTTCAATGAACTTAACCCTTTTCATATTGTTGCCCTCCTTCTAGAACTGCGCAGTTTGTCTAAGAGGTTCAATGAATCTGGACAGAACTGAGATTTGGTCTTGTTGACCCAATCAAATGTCTCAATCCTATTTCACACACAAATGGATTTTATTACAAAGGCTCGGAGTTATCCCTTTTCACATTGGGCATGTATTTATTCTTTGATTTAAGGAGTTTTTCATGTCCTCCTTTACATTTTATTCCTCAATCATGAAATGCAAAAACAAACAAGGCAAAATTAATGTTCCAATTAACTGAAGCTAATTTAGGAACATTACAGTCTCCCCCTCCCAAATGTTGCTTGTCCTCAAGCACCTGCAAGGAAGAACCAAACTTCTCCTTCCCCTTTTGTGGCCTCATCAATGGATCCCACCATGGCTAAAAATGGCAAGTAATGAAGCTTCCCTCCAATGACCTTCTCCAAGTGCAAGATAGCAAGTGTACATCGTGAGAAATGGGAGGTAAAAGTGGTGATCTTCTTGTTGCTCCATGGCCTCATTAGGTAGGAGTGATGAAGAGCATGGGGAAAATTTTTCCCAACGAGTGTCTCCCACACCCATGCTATCATCCAAATAAAAGGAGTCATTCTCGATAGCTCATAGAAACAGTTATTAATCCCCATGATGTGCATTGAGTAGGGGCTACAAGGCTGGAAATGCGGGATGAATATACCCAACTCACACTGTCCCTTTTCCCACTGTTGATGGATGTGGAGCTATGGATCCTGGGCTGCAAAAATGTGGTCACCATGAAGCCAAAAGGAATTCGAAACTTCATGATCTCCTTCATTGATTTTAGTGATCCTCCTTTCCCACCCTCTTAGGCATATAGTGAAAAATTTACCTTCACCACATGTGCTCCAAAAGACATGAGGACTAAGTGCCATATGATGTGCTGGATGGTGACAATAGTCCCTCCCTTGAGACCAGCGTTGTCCATCATCTTGCTACCTCAAGTCATGATACCATAAGTGGCCATCCCACCACTTTATTGCTTAAATAAGCTTCTTCAAAGCTTGGAAATGATAGAGGAAAATAAGTGTTGGCTGAATGGAGATCAAGAAAAACATGTCTTGCTCTAATTCCTCCCATGTGAGAGGCTCCCTTTCATGATACAAACTCAATACATGACCCTTTGTAGAAGATGATACAATGTACCATGCAGCAGCCACAAAAATTTCCCTCCTCTTCTTGAAATTCAATTGAATATGGGAGAGTGCATTCCCAATGGATACATTCATCCAATGTATCAATCCTCCTCTCCCACATATGCTCCTCATAAAAATAGAAATATCGGCAACATAGGGAGCAAGAATAAAGTTCATGTTGGCTGCCATATGCAACAAATGTGAAGAGCAATGATCCCTCATATGCAACCAACGCAATTTAGCCCTCAATTGCAATAGAGACTACTGAAAAATGTGGTCTTCCAACCACTTGCATGTTGCCCCAATCTCTTCATAAGCTTGGAGGAAGTGTATGATGGATGAGGCAGTGTAAGTATGTCCTCCAAAACAGAATTCCTCCCCAAGTCCTCCTAGGGAGTAGTTATCAACATTGGTCATGGCCTCAAGTAGACCATGCAACCTTAAAATAAGAATGCTCCTCCTTGGAGCAACATCCTGCACATATGTGGTTAAGGGATGCATGTATACATGAGATAAATCAAAATAATCAACACCCTTACCACAAGTTTTGCTCATGCAATGGGAGCAGCTCATAGATGAGCCTCCTTCCATTCTCAAAGGAAGATAGAAGACTGTAATAGCTCTTCCCAAGAGTCATGTGCATGCATAGCTCCCATGCCAAATGTAGATGTGGGAAGGCTGCTATCCTTCCCCTGCCTTTCCTGCCACAGTGCAGAAACTGAAATGAGAGTGGTTGTGGATGATGTTGAGAGACTGCTTCTCTCCTCCTTGAGCCTACCCAAGACTCTCAGCGCTGCATCAAGAACTCCCAAGGTCTCCACTTCTCTGAAATCCATGGGCAATGCCTCACCATGTGAAGCATTCACCTCTTGTTTTTGATCAAGTGGCCTCCTTGGTGCAATGTCTCCAGGAAATGAGACATCATCTAGTGGTGACTGAATACATGAATGGAGAAAAACCTCCATGCTTCCACTGCGCAATCCTATCATCTCTTTAGGTGCATCAAACTTTTGCAATAGATAGGAATGATATTTTCCCTCTTCCCCATATTCTTTCGGTATCATCATGCTTCTGCACCTTCTCCATCTCAAGGGTTTGTGAAATGCAGCCCCTTTGATATCTCCAAGAGAAGATCTTATTCCTCCCTTACTGTTCTTGCACAGCGTAGTGCAATTCTGTTTTTCTAGATCAGGAGCACATAGAAATGTAGATCTCTCCATGCAATGGGATGAAATGAAAAAAGATTAATCTTCGACCATACCTTGGTGAAATCTAGAAGCAAGAACTTCTCCTGCTTTGAAACCCTCTTGGAGTTTCATTGCATCCTTCTTCTTCCTTGGGTTTAACCTCCTTGGAGAGGCCATTTTCTGATCTGAAAATTGATGAGAGTAATATCATCTTCTCCATCAATCTGATCTCTGATTATGCTCTTAATTCACTGATAGCTTGATCTCACAGGTTGTGCTAGAAATCATGCTCTGATACCACTGTAATGTTCCAAATTGGGAACTGCTCATGAATCCAGCAAATTATATTCCATTTTTTTTTAAAACATTAACAATCAAAAACAGAACTATTCCAGAGATTTAATTTAGGGGAATTTATCGGGTATGTCACCTTTACAAGAAAGGATGAGACCCAGAGGCTAGCTAGCCCACTAGCAGACTCTATCTATAGAACTATGTCAAGAGCTAACATTTCCAAGAGGGGATCTGATATCAACTCTTGGATCCCTTAGATATTATAATATAAAACAAAATTCCAAGAGGAGATCAAAATAAAATTAGACTAGGCGGGTTAAACAGTTCTCCCACACCTAGTTCCCTTGAAAACTGTTGAAATAAGGGACTGCAGCAATCTGGAAACTATATGACGTTATTGAACTTATTAATAAGCTTAAAAATAGATGCAATAGACATAAATACATGTATTTAACTACATAAATTATTTATACAGCGTTTAATGAACCAAGGGTTGGGGAAAAGTGAGGATTTAGGAGCTAAAACGAGCATAACCAGAGATCTGCGTAAACCTAAGGTGGGAGAGAAGTTGGATCCGATATCTAGGGTTATTAGGGACTCCCATGTCGAATTTCAGCAAAACAAAATCATTTTTGCTATGTTAAACAGTTCCTCCTTCCTGACTAGTCAAGAAAAACACCCAATCCCCATGACTTTGAATATGCAGAATTTACTGAAGCTCAGAAAACGTGATTTTCTCAATATATTAATTTTAATATGACACAATAATCATCAAATCAGCTTGGTTTCATATCTTAAGCAAAATATGTAAGAAAAACAGAGATTTACATGAAATAACCCTCAAAATTTAGGTGCTGCAACATAGGAAAAAGACTGTAGACTATATCAATGTTATTTTTTAGGGGTTTCAGATGTTTTAAGTGAAAACTCATATCTATGATAGATCTATGGCTGAAACATCAGATCCATACCAGATCTGGAAACTACTCAGCCTCCTCTACAAGATCCCCTTGGGATTTCATCAAAATACTACATGAATAAGTGTAGATCTGAATTATAAGCTACAGGACTACATAATACACAGAATTTATGAATATTAATTTATTATAACAGAAATCAGATCTAAAATAGCTTAGAACGGTAACTACATCAAATATTTACAAAGTGAGAGGCAAGCCTCCATCACTATAGATCTTCTATTGCACAAAAACTGGAATAACAATAAAACCCAAGTGCAGAAATGCAGTTCTTGGAAGGGACTGCGCAGTAGCTATAAAAAAATGAAGCAAATGTTATATAATACAAATCTGAATACAAAATAAGAGTGAGACCCTCTTTCGGGTGGTCACAAGACACCCTCCCTGAGAGAAATCCCCTCCAAAACAACTAGATCTCTACAGATCTATACTACCACTTGCTGCAACTCAAGCAGCTACAAAATCCTCAACAGGACCAATGCTACTAATAGATGGATCTTGGCCAAAATGCCAGATAGTGGCTCATTTCAGTGCATTCTCCTCCATGAGCTACTCAAGGAAGGAGGGGGGATTCCTAAACAGGAAATCCTCTTCCCTTAGGCTAAACAACCAAGGGAGCTAGAGTTGCTCAAGAAACCTCTACTTCGAAAATCCTTCAACAACCTTTACATGAGCCCTCTCCTCCTTTTTATAACTTGAAGATGTGCACAAACCCTAAACCGCTTCAATGAACTTAACCCCTTTCACATTGCTTCCCTCCTTCTAGAACTGCGCAGTTTGTCTAGGAGGTTCAATGAATCTAGACAGAACTGAGATTTGGTCCTTTTGACCCAATCAAATGTCTCAATAACGTTTCACACACAGGTGGATTTTATTAAAAAGGCCCAGAATTATCCCTTTTCACATTGGGCATGTATTTATTCTTTGATTTAAGGAGTTTTTCATGTCCTCCTTTACATTTTATTCCTCAATCATGAAATGCAAAAATAAACAAGGAAAAATTAATGTTCCAATTAGCTGAAGCTAATTTAGGAACATTACAAAATTGAGCACAGATCTAAGTGCTTGAAGAGGAAGAATTTGAGTAGAGAAATGTTGGAGAATTTTCAATTGAGATCTAGATTTGTTCAGCTGCTGCTGGAGAGATTTATACTGTGATGAGGCTTGGGAACATTGCTGGAAGGTCACTTCAAATGAATCACTAGGTCATAACCTCTCCTTCTATCATCAATAAATAGTACTACTTATTTTTCCCTATATGCATCTGTATTGGCTTTGATTTTCCATATTGCAAGATCTTAGTTGATGTGTATGGGTTATGATTTACTGATTTAGCTAACTAGCTTGAATAGATATCTATATTATTGCATCTTCTATTGTTTGAGTGTTCTTTCTTGCAGGAACCATTCAGCCCACAAACCGCTTGAATTTGAAGTTGCAATAGAAGCGACAGAACGAGCAATTTGGAAGTGAATGAACAAGTAAGCCTCTAATCCTCTATGTATACATGTTTTGAGTTAGGATAAATAGTTGTATAGTCTTTCACCTATTGTTATAGACTAGCACCTGTCTAGGGAAGCATGATTTATCCTTAATTCATAATTATGGCCCAAGAAATTGGCGACTCCACTGGGGATATGATTTTTCTTAGTTCTAGGTGTTTAAGCCTCTGATTTGCTTTGTTTATCAACCCAGTAGTTGTTACTCATAAATATTAAACTTTTTCAAAGCCAAATTAGCAAAGATAGTGAGGTAAACAGTAGTATTTTTCTTTCTACACTGTGCCCAATGCACCCTTAGACTGGACACAGTGCTTTGCAGAGCAATGTCTCCCTTCCTAGCTTGTGTTGCAGAGCATTGTCTCCCCTTGGAGACTGTGTTGACTCCTGAAAACACCCAAATTCCCTTGATTTTTCCTTTGCAATTTGCTTCAGTTTTGTTTGATGCTGTGTTTTGAAAAGTTTGATGCTCAATTTACCAATGACTCTATATACTTCTTCTCCTTTGACTCAAAATTTGTTCAATGTTGTTTTAACAAAGTTTTTCTTTATCATTGACAAGTTGATTTCAAAGTAATTTTTATGGTCGCATTAAGAATCATTTGCTTTCGAAATAGGAAATCATCATAAAATATTCATTTCCTTGATAGGAGTATTTTTTGTTGAAATCCTCATTTTTCCTTCAAAAGAGAAATTGTTGTTTGTATTCTTCGTTTCTCGAAAGTAAAAAGCATTTGAATTGTTGTTTTAGTGCACCTAGTTTCTTTTCTGCATTCATAACATTAAGGAAACATAAAAGAAAAACTTGCATTTGCATGTAGAATAATGTTTTTTTTGCAAAAGGAACATTAGGAAATATGCATTTAGTTTGAGATCATTGATTTGTTTTGTTCATTGATTTTTTTGCTCACAAATTATTTGCTCTCTTCCCTTAGTAGCTAGGTTTTTCATTGAAAAAAAAAAGCTGAAAGTGAAAGATTCTTTAACATTCATAGCTTGCATTTTATGAATTTCATACACATCATCGCGGTGAACCTTTGAAAGGCAAATTGTTAAGCAAGATCAACATAAAATTAATCTCAATTTACTTAAAAACGCATTGGAACCATAACGATAACATTTAGAAGGTCTAGGCTAGAGACATGTTTCAGCGCCATAAAACATAGCAGCCGTCGTTAACTTGCCTGCGAAAAATTCCAAGTGTGACACCTCACTCCACGTACGTAAGTATATCGTAGCTCGTCCACGTACTTTCAAGTATATCGGGCAATGTTACAGTACGATAAGTATAAAGGGGTGCGCTCACTGTGCAGTTTCGCATCAAACAACGCTAATACAGACTTGGGCCTCCACGTACCTTCGGGTATATTTGGGAGGACAACTTTTAGGTGATATCCATCTATAGTGAACCGATTCGGCCACCTTGAAATTGTGATACACTGAACACAGCATTCGGGGAGATTACCTACCCGTACTTCTTGGTTCGCCAGGAGGTATTCTGCAGTTCACAGTTTCTTGGTAAACCCTTTTGCCTAGCATTACCCTCTTCTTCTTTTTTTGGTTAAAATAAATCAGTAATCATGAAAGAAAAAAATTCTATCCCTCGTTGTTCACGTAGATTAGCTCTAAAACCACCTTTACCACCAGAAGCTACTTCTGCTAGGCGAAGGCGATCACGATCTGCCGAATCAAGTACAATTCGTACCTATGGCGAAACATCATCTTTTAACCCAGAGTTAGCTCAAATTGTTTCCACACATCCCAGTTCGTCTACTATTGTCGAAATGGAGTCTTCATAGCTACCCGTGGTCATGATCCATTCAATCTCTAAGACCATACCTCCTAGACCCAACGTTGTTCGCTCACAAGTTGATCCAGATCCTGTCTCTTCTTTGCCAAAAAATCTAAATCCTGAAGTTGAACAACTGGAAGTTGTTCCTACCTTGGTCATCCCACAAATTTTTGTAGCTATTGAAACTCCTATATCACACATTCAACCGTCTGAAATATATTTTGGGCCTAACGATGAATTTCTTCCTCTTGGTTTAATTGCAATTGAATAAATCCCACAAGATGATACACCTTTAACTCCAACCCATTTTGGGGAGGACCTTTACCTGTACCAGTCTTTTCCTCAATCGTTTCCATCTGCTTTTTTTTATCCTATTCCCATTCAATCTCCCGTCAATTTTCAAGGGTATACATTTGGTCAAACAACCATGTCTGAACCAACATCTTCGGTTGGGTCTGATATTCCAATTATGTCAAATCCTACCCTCGCTACTCCATCGATGTTCACAACCTCACCATAGTCATATTTGCACGGTGGCCCTTCGGTCCCAACAAGTTACAAATCATTATCTGGCACTTTCTCTGGTGCATCTTCACGATCATGGTCTTTTCCAATTTCATCATCCGATATTTTAACTGGTATTCCTATCGTTATTATTGAACGACTTGATTCATTACATACATCATCAGGGAAATATCAAGTCAGTGCTTTTGGGTCAATTCCTTTAAGTACCATATCAACTGGACTCCCAGCATTTGGAAAAAATTATTTTCCGTCTTATTATCCTCCTTATGCTGGGGGGAAACCTTTGGTTACCCAATATGATAGGACTCAGTCACTTTTTAGTCAAACTAATGTTGACATGAATGTTTGTCAATGGAAGCCCGCTCTACCTATCCAACCACAAATAGTTGTACATTCGTATCAACTGGTTCAACCTGTTACACCCACTTCATTACCACTTGTTAATACATCTATACCCCTGTTACAAAATCAAAATATTGTACATCAACCTTATCAGGCGGGTCCTTCAACTCAATATCATGAAATGTTGGGTCCACAGACTCAAAATCCTTTGGTTAATTTACAACAACCTATATCAGGAATCATTTATTCACAAGTCGGTGCACCATTTTATGGGATGTCACAAATGCAACCTGGTTATACATATCAACCAAATCTAAATTATACTAATTTGGGTTATAACATTTTTGGATAGACCCCTTGGCAGCCACAGGCGCAAATGCCTCAAACTTAATTTCTACAAGTATCATATCCAAGTTTTGGTCAACATAATCCTCAAGCGTTTGCTATGCAAAACAACCCCTATCTAGGTTACCAACAGCAAATTCCATATGCTAGTGCTCAAAGGCATGTTGCCCAAGCAATTCCATCTTACCCTGGCTATGCTCAACCTGACCTTAATAGACACTTGCCTTTTGTTGCAACCTTGGAATTACCAGATTTAAACCGATTAACCAATGATCCCATAAATCATGCTCCTTGGTGGCCGGTGATACCTCATAAATTACCCTCTGATATTCCTAAATTCAATGGAAACCCTAAATAAGATCCGTTAACTCATGTCATGACTTATCATTTATGGTGTTCATCAAATTCCCTAAATGATGATTCTGTTCAACTACATCTTTTCCAGCGTATGCTTACAGGTCCAGCTACTAAATGGTACATTGAGTTACCTAGAGTTGCTTTTGACAATTTCACTGCCCTAGCTACTGTCGTTTTGACCCATTTCTAGTTACTGATCAGATACAAAACTGGAATGGAACTCTTAACCAACTTCAAACAGACTAATGCTACTCACATTTCTGATCATATTCATGAGTGGCATCGTCGTCTACGAATGGTTAAGACATTTGTTCCAGATCATCTCCTCGCTAAATGGTTCATTAAGTCCCTGTTACCATCTACAACTGAGGATGTGGCTAAGGGTGGTGTCGTCACAGAAGAGCAAGTTATCACTCGTGCCCAATATTTAGACTTGATTTACACTCAGTCTGGCATGCTCTATGAAAAATTCCTAATGCGTCGCAATCTAATTTCAATGTTCCTCCTCAAATAAAGGACTCTCATGCCGGAGACGGCTTGATAGGCACTGCAAACACACACCATGCTACTGCATCTGATCCTGCTCCTACTTCCAAAATTAACGCCATGTCATTTGACAAAGGCAAAAGTGACAAGCAACTAGGAAGTAAGAAAAAAGGGAAATCAAAGAAAAAGCAAACTTCTAACCCGCAAGAAAGATCATCTAATCAACTGTCTGGACCACAAAAACCTCGTTATCCATGCATAATCTGTAACGAGGAACATTTTGTTAGGTATTTTCCTCACTATGTTGAAGTCTCAAAAATCATCAAGACTTCCCATGCATCAACTGTGTTGACAGACCCATTTCAAAATCTAGACACTAATTTGGTTGCTACGGATCCAACTCCTAGTTTCCAAGTGTTAATGTTATCCACCACAAAACCTTCACAAGTTATTTTGGTGTCAACGCGTAATAAAGACTATGGTAGTCCGGCCACTAATCAACCTACTACCTTGACAGTGAATCCATCTACTGAATCAGTACCACCTACTGTTATTCCTGAATTGACAATTAAGCCACCAAAGGGAGTAATTCATAAATCGACATATAATCCTCAAAAAAGAGCTGCAAAAAATTATAATATAGTTGAATCTTTGGCTCAATCCCCTTCAGCTATGTCTGCTCTTGAGGTATTCTAGAATTTTCCCTCCCAGAAACAAGCTTTATTGTCGGCCATTGGTGGAATTGATCCGACTGATTCTAATCTTGTCGTCTTTAATCATACGAGATATTTGCCACAATTACTAGTAGAATTGGCATTCTCCATACATGTAAATGTTCTAAATCACCTTGTTTATCACACTATTATTGATGAGGGAGCATCTACGTGCATTTTGTCTCTAAATTGTTGGAATTCACTTGGCTCGCCATGATTATCACAATAATCAACGACGTTGAAGGCTTTTGATGGACATACATATAAACCTTGTGGTATTATCAATAACATGCATGTTGAACTAGGGGGAAAAATAGTGAATATTGATTTTGGGGTTTTTTATGGACCCCTTGACTATAATATTTTACTTGGAATACCATGGGTATATGCAATGACTGCCATTGTTTCTACGTACTTTAGAATGATTGTCTTTCCACATAAAGGTACAATCACAATCATTAATAAATTATCCTTTTTGGCCTCCGCTTCACAGGTAATTGGAAGTGTTCCGTTTTTTCACTTACCCCAACTAGAAATCTAGAACATTGGTATAGGACTCTTAAAGGATTCCACTCTTATGGGAACCTTTGCATTACCGCCGCCCGCGATGTCAACATAAATTGCAAGTATAGGTTGCAAGTATAGAGACCTGCTACATGATCTCTTCCACTCTATCTATATTAAGGGAGAATACGGGTGATTCTGATATTTCTACATTGGATGATGTTTTACCGCCCAGCCCTATTGAGCTGGCATAACAATCAATCTATTTGGCTTGGGCGGCAAATCCGAAATTAGCGTCGCTGAGTGTTTGGGTTGATCCTTCCTTAGATTTTGGTACTCCATCTGATCCATTTTCCTCAAAGTTTTTGACAGATGAAAATATTTTGGAAGCTATGATTTCAAAAGGAGAACCATGGGAATATTATCATCATCATTCCTAGCTTCTTGATTATGAAGAATAAAATATCAGTGAACTATATCACCCATCCATAAAAACTTTCTTTTCGAATTCTTTACCGATTAATGCAATTGACTCTGAGCGAAACTTATCAAATATTGAAGAAATGATTTCTATCGATATTTCGACCAAACCCAGAGTTGTAGAAAATATTCGTGTCAGTGTATCTCGTTCTCCATTAGAACTTGATTCATATCGCTCTCTTTTTCGTGAATTTCATGACGTATTCGCTTGGTGTTACGAGGAAATTCCAGGCATAGATACCAGTATAGTTGAACACACTATTAATATGTATCCTAGTGTCAAAACAGTGTGTCAACGGCTTCGTCCTTTTCATCCAAAGAAAGTCACTGCCATCAAAGCAGAAGTTGAAAAAAAATTTGTGTGTTGGTTTCATTTACCGTGTTCTGCTAACTGAAGGGGTTTCCAATATCATTCCTATCATGAAAAAACAACATTAGAGTGTGCGTCGATTATCGGGATGTTAATCATGCTTGTCCAAAAGACAACTATCTTACTCCCTTTATCGACCAGATTATTGAAGATTGTGCTAGATGTGAAATATTCTCGTTCATGGATGGATTTTCTGGCTACAATCAAATCAATATCCGCCCAGATGACCAACATAAGACAACATTTATTTATAGTAATTTACAAGGTAATTTCCGTAGATCAAGAACCAAAGGTCACCGCTCACAACCAGATCACAAATCAGTACACCAGTATAATCACGTGGTTAAAACCTTTGAAGAGGGAAACATTCCATGGCCTGAGCCAACGTGGCCACTTCAGGCAATTTATTAATATAAAAAGAAAGGTTACATATGTTTCTCTCATAAACAGTTAACCTACAAATGACCCTCCATGCTCTTTAAATAGAGATCATGGACCAATCAGCCATTAAGCCACGGATCAAGTGTCATTAATACCGAGGAGAGAGATAACCGTCAGATCACTACAAATCGTGACCATCGAATTATAAGTTACAAATGTACATGGTAAAGAAACACACTTTACCTAACTCTACACTAGACTAAGTTATTCTTAACTATTTCCTATGTGTTGAAATATCCTAACATCCCCCCTTAAGAACAACTTGGGACAAGATTGAAGGATTTACAAAGGTGACACAAAAGGAGCCTATTTCCTATGTGTCGAAATATTCTAACATCCCCCCTTAAGAAAAAATTGGGATAGGATTGAAGGATTTACAAAAGTGACACAATAGGAGAAGGAAGGAGGCATTAGAGCCTATACCCCCTTAATGACAACTTTCCTGAACTCCAAGCAAGGATCGAAGTTTGGTAAACTTCGCTTCTATGAGAGCCTTTGTAAAGATATTAACTACTTGATCATTGGTTGGACAATACTTCACTTCAAGAGCACGATCATGAATGAGCTTTCTGATGAAGTGTATGTGGAGTTCAATGTGTTTCATACGCTGATGCTGAACTGGATCTTTACATAGCTTAATGGCACTCTGATTATCACACCAAAGTGTAGTTGGATGTTGCTGATGAATATCGAATTCAGACAGAATCTGACGAAGCCACATGGCTTCCTTGTTGGCTTAAACTGCACCACGATACTCTGCTTCTGCTAAAGAAAGAGAGATGGCACTTTGTTTCTTACAAGACCAAGTAATAGGTCTTGAACCAAGATTGAATACATATCCTTTAGTAGACTTTCGATCATCAGGGTCACTAGCCCAATCAGAATCAGTGAAACCAATCAACAATGGAGATGCCCCTACACTGTAATAAATCCCGAACTGAACTGTACCTTGAATATATCGAAGTATTTTTTTAGCTACTTTCTAGTGACTTTCATGAGGTTGGTGCATAAACCGAGCAACAGATCCAACGGAAAAAGAAAGGTCAAGACGGGTATGGGTGAGATACAAAAGTTTACCAACAAGTTGACGGTATAAGGTAGCATCAACTTCAGGGGTAGTACAGTTGACTGAAAGCTTGACTCCAAACTAAAAGGGAGAAGGAGCTAACTTACAGTCTTCCATGTGAAAGTGGTGAAGAAGATCATAGGCATACTTGGACTGAGAGAGGGTAATGCCTTCCTTTGATTGCAAGACTTGAAGACCAAGGAAATAATGCAAGTGTCCTAAGTCTGTCATTTCAAACTTATTTTTGAGGCTAGACTTCACATGGTTTATATGGTTTGGATCACTACCAGTAAGGATAATATCATCAACATAAAGAACAAGGATGGTGAAGGAATTACCCACTTTCTTGGTGTAGACAGTGTTGTCATATTGACACCTAGAAAAGCCATTATCTAAGAGAAATCTATCCATTTTGGCATACCAAGCCCGAGGAGCCTGTTTGAGACCATAGAGAGACTTCCTAAGGCGACAAACAAGGCTGGAGTCTTTTTGGATAAATCCAGGGGGTTGTTCCATGTATATTTCTTCATGAAAATCTCCATGTAAGAAGGCGGAATTAACATCCATCTGATGGACTTCCCATTTAAAGGAGGCAGCAAGGGAAAGAACAAGGTGGATGGAATTCATTTTGGCAACAGGGGAGAAGGTTTCAGTATATTCAATGCCTTCAACTTATGAAAATCCTTTAGCAACAAGATGAGCTTTATGTCTATCCACTTTTCCATCTGGTCCAAACTTGGTTTTGTACACCCATCTGCATCTGACAATTTTTCTTCCTTTTGGAAGAGGAACAAGATCCCAAGTATCATTTGCCAATAAGGAAAGATACTTTTCATTCATAGTTTCATCCCAATCTGGATGATTGGAGGCTTCCTTAAAGGTTTCTGGATCAAGTTATTCTGGAACTTGAGCCAATAATGAGGAGGCTCTTTCGAACTGAGAACGTGTACATCGTCGATCGGTAGGGTCACTCGCAAGAGAACCTATTGCATCCCGAGTAGAGTGGACCCATGTTGGAAGCAGTGGAGTATAAGGAACAATTTCAAGAGGTGGAGGAGGATTTTCATCCTCGCTGTCATCATCTGAACTATAAGGAATGCTATTAAAAATAAAAGAGAGAGAGAGGTGGCACATATGTCGAATTAGGCTCGCAGGCCAAAGGTGGCACACTTGCCGAACTAGGCTCGCAGGCCGATATATTTTCATCAAATTTTACATCTCTTCTAATGATAATATTTTTGGATTTTGGTTGAATAATTCTATATCCTTTGACATCTTCAGAATATCCAACAAAAATACATTTTTCACTCTTAGGTTCTAAGGCATTATGTTTCGCATCTGGAATATGGGCCCAAGCATCACTTCCAAAAACACGAAAGTGTCCTACATCTAGTTTGATTGAGCTCCAAGCTTCTTCTGGAGTTATATTATTTAAAACCTTAGTAGGAGTGCAATTTACTATGTAATTTGCACAGTTAATGGCTTCTGCCCAAAAATTGAGACCAAGTCCTTTAGATTGAAGCATACAATTAGCCATTTCTTTTAATGTGTGATTCTTCCTTTCAGCTACACCATTTTTTTGTGGAGTATATCGAACGATATGTTGCAATTTAATGCCATTCTCAGTGAAAAAGTTGATAATTTTTTTGTTAACATATTCTCTGCCATTTTCTGATCTTAACTTAAGAATTTGATGTCCAGATTGTTTCTCAACAAAGGCCTTAAAGACCAAGAACATGTTAAAAAATTCACTCGTGAGTTTTAAGAAATATACCCAAGTGCGTCTGGGAAAATCATCAATGAAAGTTAAGAAGTACTTACAACCAGAGAAAGAAACAATAGGAAGTGGACCACATAAATCATTGTGCACAAGCTGCAAAGGGGTTGAAGCATGCCAAGAGGCACATTTGTCAAAACTATCCCGATGATGTTTTCCGAGTACACATCCGGAGCAAACACCATCTCGGCAAGATACCATAGGAAGGCCCATCACCATATTTTCCTTACATAGAGTTTGAAGAGAGCGATAGTTTAAGTGACCAAATCACTCATGCCAAAGTTTGCTCACATCATCATTATGAGCAACAAAAACCGAGGGAAGAGATGATGACCCAAAGTTGTCAAACTTATACAACCTTGTGGAATCATCAGCAATGCCATTAGCTAAAATATGTTTAGGATCTTTGAGGTCCTTGATTACAACATCATGAGGTGAGAATTCTACTATTTTCCCTTCACCTGAATGAGTTATCTGTTAAACGGATAGAAGGTTGCATGAAAAGGTAGGAAAACATAGTACATCATTAAACTGACCATTATCTAGATGAATGGTTCCAGATCCTACAACACTAAGAGATATATCATCACCAACATAAATATGTTTGGTGTTACAATCATCTAAAGAAGAAAACATGGATTTATTTTTAGCCATGTGGTAAGAAGCTCCAGAATCAATGAGCCATTCATGAGAAGGAGAATAAGAAGATACATTTAATACATAAACAGATCTTGATTCTTGACAACCACAAGCAGAAAGTGCCATGCCTGAAGATAAAGGTGAAGAGTGCTCCAAATTTATGTTGTGTTTCTTCATTGTTGCTTCTAAGGCTTCCATCTTCTTAAAACATTTGGACTCTATATGGCCATCACGATTGCAAAAGTTGCAATGTCTATCTGTCTTCTTCCCTTTGTTTTTATTTTCCTTATCATTTTGGTGATTTGATTTTTCAGTTTGCGGCTGAAATTGCTTAGGACTCTTGTTTGGTTTAGGACCATACTTTTTAGGATACTGCTTCTTGGGATTCTTTTGATATGGTTGTTGTTGGGCTGCTAAGGCTTTCTTAGAAGTGTTTCTAGGAGTGATAAGACCAAGGTGTAAGAGTTTTTCTTATTCTCTTATCAAAGAATCACAAAAGGAATCAAAAAAGGGATTCTTGTAGGTGGTTCCAAAAGAGATTATGGCTTCTCTAGTGGAATGGAAGGCAAAAACAAATATAGAGTATGCATGGCCAAGATTAGCAAGAATGCAATAGATGAGGCTACCATCTTCCTTTGTGACCTTACAACCTTCTAAAAGAAGTCTAAGGGTCTTGAATTTGGACAAAAAGTCTTGAATAGAGGATAAATTATTAGGGTCCAAAGTAAGCAACTCATTTTCAAGCTGGTGGGCCCTGATTTGATTTTGAATGCTAAAAACAGTATTTAGCTTTTCCAAGGCTTATCAGGGGTGTCAATGTCAAGGATGTGAATTCGAAGATCTTGAGCAATGGAAATTCCTATCAACCCTCATGCTTGATCTTTTTTATTTTCCCATTTAGGAACTTTATCATCATCAGAAGGTTTATTTTCTTGACCTGTGGCTATTCTATAAAGCCCTTTACTTCTAAGGATATCTACCATGTGAGGTAGCAATTGGAAATAATTGGTGCTGTTAAGAATAATCGGGCATGCGCTTTCCATTATTTTATTTTTAAACAAAAGCTGCAAAAAGGTGAAAATAACTGTTCCAATGGAAATATCTCGAAAAATTAGGCCGTTTCAAAAAAACGGCTCGAGAAACAGCTTCTGGATGAAGAAGTTATGCCCTTTTGAAAACACGAGTCAAGGGGAGCATTATTTTGATGTACTAACGCTCTATTCTAGAGGATCACGAGCGTTAATAATGCACTTGTCAAGAGCAAGGAGAGCGTTATAACGCACTGGTCAAGAGAAGAGAATTGCATTAATGGCCCTTTCCAACTAACGCGGGTTGATTTCCAAACAAATTTTTAAGAAAAATAACTCTCTTTAATCTATTTGGTTGTCGACTATTATTTTGTGTGCGTACATTTTCCTACACACAACATCGAGAAAACAAAGAAATGCAAGCCTTACGGCAGAATGTTAGTTTTTCAGTTAGCCTTACCAGAAACTATCTATTTTATTATTTCTGATTTCTCGAGATCGCACAGAGACGTGGGGAAAGAGCATACGTAGTAAAAAAAAAAACATCTTCCTGTTTCTGATTTGCCGAGATCACACAAAGCACAGAGAAAAGAGCATATGCAGAGAAGATGGTATAGGTTTGGCAAATAAATAAAACCTAAAAACAGAAATAAACAGAGGAAACAGAAATAAACAGAACTATTAACAAATATAACTGCAAAATAGATACTTTTTGTCTCCAGATCTAAACTGAAATAACTTGGGCAACTGGAAACCTTTTCACATGAAACGAAAGGCATTCCTCACTATAACAAATGCTCTGGACACAATAGAGCAGTTCTCCAGGCCTGAAAAATTTCAGAAATAATAGATCTAGGAAATGATAGTCGCATGCACTCAAACCGGCTTCGGATTTGGATCAACAACGGATGCGGCCCTCAAAATAACTCCGATACCATGTAGGAATTTACAGGGTAAGTTTCGTATATCAAGAACCAAAGGTCACTGCTCACAACCAGATCACAAATCAGTATAGCAGTATAATCACGTGGTTAAAACCCTCGAAGAGGGAAACAGTCCACGGCCGAAGCCAACGTGGCCATTTCAGGCAATTTATTAATATAAAAATAAAGGTTACATATGTTTCTTTCATAAACGGTTAAGCTACAAATGACCCTCCATGCTCTTTAAATAGAGATCATGGACCAATCGGGTGTTAAGCCACGAATCAAGTGTCGTTAATACCGAGGAGAGAGATAACCGTTGGATCACTACAAATCGTGACCGTCAAATTATAAGTTACAAATGTACATGGTAAAGAAACACACTTTACCTAACTCTACATTAGACTAAGTTATTCTTAACTATTTCCTATGTGTCAAAATATCCTAACATTATCTGTCCCTAGGGCACATTCGCATATAGGAAACTTTCGTTTGGTTTAAAGAATGCTAGGGCAACTTTTCAGAGAGCAATGGATTATGTTTTCAACGACATCAAGCACATTGTTCAACCATATCTAGATGATTTACCAATGCATTCATGAAATCAGACTGATCACCCGATGTATTTGAGAGCCATTTTCTTACGCTGCCGACACTACAAAATATGCCTCAATCCACATAAATGTGTGTTTTGTGTTGGTTCTGGTCGATTGCTCAGATTTGTAGTCTCAAAAGAAGTAATTCGAATAGACCCACTGAAGGTTCAGGCCATTCTTGATTTTCCTGCACCATCAAACTTACTTTAGATACAAAACCTTCAAGGAAAGGCTAACTTCCTGAGAAGGTTCATTCCAAACTACGCCGAAATGGCTAAAGGATTTACTCAATTATTGAAAAAGGGGGTTCCATTCCATTGGGATCAAGTTGCACAAGCTTCTTTTGATGTTGTCAAGGACACTCTTGTCCGAGCGTCATTAATGTATCCTCCTAATTATCAAAATGATTACTTCCTATATATCATCGCGGTTGAAATTACCATCGCTATGGTTTTGGTCCAAGTAGAAGATGGAATTGAACATCCGATCTATTATTTGAGTTGTAATCTCAATGATACAGAAGTTAAGTACTCATACGTGGAAAAGCTTGCCTTGGCAGCTATTCAAGCTGTCCAAATATTTCGCCATTATATCCTGCTCCGAAAAACAACAATAGTTTCGGATTGCAACCCCATGACTTATATCTTATCGTGTCAATTATTGGGGGGAAAATATTCAAAATGTATTTTCATTTTGTAGGAATTTGATTTGCAATTCATCAAATCCAAGTCAAATAAGTCTTTATTTTTGGCTGAGATTCTCTGTGACCTTCCCTCTGATAGTACTACTACTACGTCGGAACCATCTTTTCCAGACGAGTCTCTGTTTCTGATCAGATCATCTGATCCTTGGTATGGGGATTTCATCATTTATCTCCAAACCCAAACTTTTTGACCTAATACCTCTCACACTAAACAGCAACGTATTCGATACCAAGCCAAACATTATCTGATCGTCGACGATACATTTTATCATCATGGTGTCGATACAATTTTAAGGAGGTGCCTCACTCATGAGGAGGACGAAAAAGTGTTAAATGATTGTCATGTTGGGGCTTGTGGTGGACACTTATCTGGATATGCTACCGCACAGAAGATACTCCATGCAGGTTACTTTTGGCCTACTATTTTTCGAGATTGCATCCTCGCAGTCAGAAGTTCTTATGCATGCTAGATTTTTTATCGTAAAATCTGCAAACCGCCAGCGCCAATGCATCATGTTTTCTCTGCTGGACCATTTACAAAATGGGGTATTGACTTCATGACCTGTAACCCTCCTTCGTCTGGGGGGCATGGTTATATTATTTTTGTAGTCGACTATTTTACCAAATGAGCCGAAGCGATGCCTACATTAAATAACACAAGACAAACAGTTGCATTGTTTTTCTTCAACCACGCTATTGCATGATTTGGGGTCCGACAGGCTGTAGTTACGGATCATGGGAAGCATTTTCGCAACCATATGATGTCTGAATTGACTACCAAGTTAGGATTGTTACATGATAATTTTACTCCTTATTATCCACAATCAAATGGACAATGGAGCGACAAAGTTGTAGGCTTGTTGACTTAAGTTATAAAATACACAAGAGGTATTGTAATAATAATATATTATATATAAAATGTATAAGAGATGATGATCAAATGTTACAATGAGGCCCTGCTTATATACCTACGCAGGTGGCCTTTCATTAATGGGCATGTATTTTAGACACAGCCTTTCACTAACTTAATGATTACTTACATAATCCCTATTTAACTATTAATAACTATATTTATTATATTCGTTATGAATTATATTAATAACATTGCCCCTTCCTTCAAAATCTTTGTCCTCAAAGCTTATAGTTGACACTTGTCTTCAATTCAATCACGCACAATTTTCTTCATTTTGCTTTCGTCACAATTTAAATATATTATCTTTTATTTATTTATTTATTATGAATTAGCCCTTCCTTCAGAACTTTGTCCTAAAATTTTTATGGATAATAATTTTTTCTTCTTGTGCTTTTCTTCACTTTGCTTTTTTTTCTTTTCTCTTCTTTTCTTTTCTTTTTTCTTTTTTTATTTTTTTTAATTTTTAAATAGGACATCCCTCGTACTTCATCTTGTATAATTTTTGTGGTTTATATTTGTCTTGAATTTAGGGTAATCAATTTTATTTTATTTGTAATTTTTATGGGGCTATAAACTTTAATTTTTATTTATTAATTAACTATATAATTGATTAATATATATATATATATATATATATATATAATTAATTGATTGTAACGGCACACTTATTCGAAACGGAGTTTTGACCCATGGTGGGTTACGACTTATCACTTATCCTCCATCGCTTGAATGGTTTTCTATTTGCTGCTCCCATGGCTCACCCAAAAAGTGGTTAAGGAAGTTAGAGCCTTTGACATAATTCCCCACAAGTTTCAAATGAGGAGAAAGAGTGTCCTTCGTCTTCAAAGCTTCAATGAAAATATTATGTGCTCGCGGACAATGGTGACACAGTCTTTCTAGAGTTCTCATACACGTCCCAATAGCCAGCGAAGCAACTGATGATCCTGCACCATCGCTCTTTTCAATGCTTTCAACTCTTGAATTCATTAAATAGAGCAACCTACTTATGATGTCTGAATCAATCATTCGCTTCGCAAATTTATGGTTGTTGGAGAGGCATTCTAAGGAGTCCAATGGTTTGATCAGGGGGTGCTCGTTAAATTCAGAACCCGGGGGCAGGGGCCACACGTTGTTGACAAGTGCTTCTACAATTCCTTCCATTTTAACTTCCTTGAAAGAGACATTGGGGCTACTCATGAAAATCCCGTGCATTAAATTTGCTTCATACTCTAGTGAACAAGGATCTCTGTGAGACAAGTAAGGACTGCGTGACCTACTGCGTCTGTAATCCGGGCTACGAGAATATCTGCGCCTGTAAGCATTGCTAGGGCTACATCAGTTGCTTCTGTTAGGCAGGTTTCGGCTTCTCCTACGATATGGAGGAGGACTACGCCTTCCATCGTAAATGTCTGAAGATGGGGAGCTTCTGCTATGCCACCTCAGCCTATATCTGGGGCCTTGCGGTGATCAAGACCTCGAATGATAAGGATTCTGCCTCAATCCAGGGAATTGGCGAATGATATGACAATATTGTCCACATTCGTAACATTTGTTCGACCAGTCACCTTCTCGGCAATCTCTGGCAATGTGACCCACTCGACCACAATTATAGCACAATTCTCATCCTCCTCCTTTTGTGACCTTTGAAGAAGGCTTAAGTTTTAGGCAGGGACTATCTGTTTGAGCACATACTATGCCAAACCCATTTCCTGCAGCAACAAAAAATTTTACCTTAATTTCACCGACTGCACCAAAAAAGTTTTTTAAATATTCTTCATAGGATTCTTTCCCATGCTTTATAGGTGCAGGCATGTCATTAATTTTACATTCATCATTTTCAAAAAATTTCATATTCATATCAATTTCCTCATCACAAGAATTTTCTTCTTTTTCTTCATATACCCAACTGGATTCAGAGTTTGAGTGGTCTTCTTCTTTAGTTTCCATATACCCATTGTGATTGTCATTCATGTCACAACATTTGTTGAGATCAATTTCATCTTCATGTGGATGTTCTTCATCTGAATCTATAATTCTCATAACTTGATATTTTGTAGAATGTAGTGACTCTTCATGATTATCAACTGAATTTTTTGAATTGACTGAATTGTTCTGTTGACTATGTTCAATATTCAGGAATATTGGTTTTTGCGTCAGATTAATCTTGTCCAAAATGGTGTTTATCTTCTGCATTGCTTTGTTATGATTATATGTGGCCTCTCTATGGTTTAGCCAAATTTTTCTTTCTATCTGATCTGTTGTGTATTGAAGTTTTTTGATGTTGTCAGAATTTCCTGTAACCTTATCCTCAAGATTGGTTAATATTTTAGTGAATTTATCGGAATTATTATTGATCCTACTCTCAAGTTCGATCAACTTTTTTTTGAAATAGTCCATCTTCATTGATGAAACATCGAGCGGCAGTGATTTCGAGGCACTGCATGTAACAGCTGAAGGTAGGAAATAGTGGCGTAAGTACTTCCTTCCAAGCGAGAAGATCACTCCTCTGATACCAAATGGAGCAACAAAGTTGTAGGTTTGTTGACTTAAGTTATAACATACACAAGAGGTATTGTAATAATAAATGTATAAGAGATGATGATCAAATGTTATAATGAGGCCCTGTTTATATACCTACGCAGGTGGCCTTTCATTAATGGGCATGTCTTTTAGACATGCCCTTTCACTAACTTAATGATTACTTACATAATCCCTATTTAACTATTAATAACTATATTTATTATATTTGTTATGAATTATATTCATAACAGAAAATTTGAGGCTACTAACAAAATTCTTAAATGAATGCTTCAACGAATGATAGGAGTCCGTAAAAGGAACTAGCACTTGATCTTGTACTCCGCTTTGTGGGCGTATCGAACCTTGGTGAGAAACGCAACCAGATTTACTCCTTTTCAATTGGTGTATGGTCTGGAAGCTATCTTACCAATCCAATGTGAAATATCATCATTAAAACTCGCGATAGACTTGTTACATGACACCTCAGAAGAAGAAGTGCGTCTCCTTAACCTCATCCATCTTGATGAAACTCGTCGTGAAGCCCAATTGACCAGCAAAGTGCATAAGAGATGTATAAAGGCGCAATACAACAAAAATGTCCAATCTCGCATCTACTCAGAGGCCGACTTGGTCCTTCTTTATGATCAAGAAGTTGATGCAATAGGTATAGGGAAATTCAAGTCATTGTGGCATGGCCCCTATATTGTCAAAAGAGTTCTTGCTAAGGGTGCCTGCGAGTTAGTTGATTACGATGGGATTCCATTGGCACAGCCTAGAAATGGGTTATATTTGAAACGTTACTATGCTTAATCATGAGCATAGTAATTTTTTGTATCATATTGTATATATGTCGTTGATTTGCATTCACTATCTAAATTTTTTTTTAGAGTTTTCTTGACACTAGTAATCCGCTTTACATTTTATCGCAGATGTCTGAATCTTCAAAACCATTTGTTGGATATGCTGATGGTGCGATTCATTGTTAGTATGAATCTTAATTCCAAGTGTACGAAAAAAGACCACTTTAG
This sequence comes from Pinus albicaulis, assembly GCA_034641835.2. Lineage (NCBI taxonomy): Eukaryota > Viridiplantae > Streptophyta > Pinopsida > Pinales > Pinaceae > Pinus > Pinus albicaulis. The sequence goes on from CM076578.1 coordinate 292,890,949, forward strand.
TTGCGCATAAAAAACAACCCTAACAGCATAAATGACTGCTAATATCTTCAAATCTGCAGTTAGGTGATCAAGATAAATGCTGCAAAATCTAGATTTGTGCATTAGAAGACATTAAATAGTATAAAAAACAAGATTTAATCCATGCATCCAATAGAAAAGACAAGAATATATCAAATGAATTTTGTATTAATGGCACCAGGGAGGAAAACACAAGAGGGTGTTCCTGGTTCTCCTCAATGGGATGGGTTCTTGTAAGTCCTTAGCACTTCAGATTTAGAATTCATCTCTCTTGATGGTGTAGAAAACTCAAGAAAAAATGGAAAAGTATGGCTATGATGGTGGATCAATAGCCAGACCAAGAGTTGAGATCCAGAGTGATCTTTAGGCAACAAAAGGTCACAAATAAATGGGAAAACCCTTCTATTTATAACAAAATATTGAGTTAGTCTAGATATTGGTGCATAATTAAAATATTATTAACCAAATCAAGATCCAACTTTTATGGAATATTTTATTATATTTGTTGGAGGGAAAATGAATTTGACTTGATTCAAATCCCCTTATTTGTAAATAATAAATAAATAAATGATTTATTTATCATTTTAATGATGTGATTAAGAAATAATAAATAAATAAATGATTTATTTATCATTTTAAGGATGTGATTAAGTAATAATAAATAAATAAATGATTTATTTATCATTTTAAGGGTATGGTTGAGTATAATCAAATAAATAATGATTTATTTAATTATTTAAGGGAGATTTAGTCATATTTAACAAAGAATATTATTTAAGTAATGTTTAAATAATTATTCTTAGAAAATAATAAGATAAATAATGATTTATCTAATTCATTTCCTTGTTTTGGGTTAAATATAACCAGGAATATTAATTAAACTGTTGTTTAACTAATTATCCCTTGAGGAAAATCAAACAAATATGGATTTATTTAATGTTTCCCCATGGGGTTTCCTGTTTAGAGCATAAACAGCTTAATAAAGGTGGTTTTACTAAGTTATTTTCATAGTGAATGCAATTATACTTGGGGTAAAATTGGTATTACATGGTGTACTTGGGTCCATCTAATACCAATGGGTTAGATGACCAAGAAATGGTGTAACAGATTTGCCCTCAGCGTGCGAGCGTTAGGAGCTAATCGTATGACCAAAGTACAATGTAAGAACTCAATCACTATACATCGAAGGGGAAGTCAAAGAGAGGAGTATAAGGTAGACCAAAGTGCTGAAAGAACTAGACCCCGAGAAGGCGAGACTTACAGGTGCGACAATTCTCTTTGATGAGTGAGTACCTACTATGGCGACAGGAGATGCATACCTATGCCCGTCGAGGCAATAGTACAAACAATGAGGTGTCCGGAAAACAATGGGACGAAATAATAAATCATATACTAGCATAAACATCAGCCAGATGAATAACATAATAATGAATCCCACATACATATTTTTCGTGGGATAACAGCTAGGAATTTGTACAATAATATCTGAGTACATGAGATATGAAAACAACCCAGATGCCCCTGTAAACAGGAAAGGGCTCTGAAAATCTGACTGATATATGCAATCAAGAAGGTGTTATAAGCGACTGCGGTCGGTATCATCAAATCTATGGAGCTGCATCGAAGGTTGAAGTGAATAAGTCATCCAAGTATGTGGGGGGTTACCTGTAGGGCCACCCCCTCATGAGGGTTGAGACATCTCACACACACCTGGGAATCATCGATATTAGTTGCTACATCACTGAACCATCAAGTATAAGGATCTCGATCATGCTGAAGGGAGCTGGAGATGAGAACCAATCAAGTCAAAGGGAAATAAGGAGTCCCTTTGCCTGATCCGGGGCACCAAGCAAGAGTGGAAGCTGGAACCAAGGTACACCGCCCTCTAGAACTGTCTTCTGGAATGAATGAGTTAATGTCGATAGAAGGAGGTCCGCCATAGGTGAGGCAGTAAGTGATCCTCAACTAAGGCACGAGAGACAATAGTAGAGCGACTGACAGACTCGCACCAATGATGATGATGAAATGGGGGGGATTGAGTAGCGAACGAACGACTTCCCTTGTTAGAGCATAAAGGGCATGAATGACCTGGCAGTGACTGACACATCATCATGAGGGATAGGAGACAGTGGTACTGAAGGTCATAATGTGAGACACGAGAGAGGTACCAAGCAATGAAGGATGGAGGACTATAGCGTGATGCGAAGGGACTCAGGATAGACTCCACGAAAGCAATGATGACGGAACTCGGATGCTCTAAACAAGGGTGACTCGATGGTGCTGCCACACAGGAAAAGGGGCCAATGGGGACCATAAAAGCATGAGTACAAGATGGTAACTCACGACGAAATTTGACACGAGCGTGGACAAGTATGGAGGCAACATGGTGCCCCCGGTACGAGTGTTGCAAGTGAAGAAATTTGATTTTCAGGAAGGGTGAGTGGCGCTTCCTGGGAAAATTTGTCTCGGTGAAGTATCAAATTACTAAAAACTAACAGATACCCATTTGAGGGCTCGGTGAGTGCTTTCCAACGGTGCAAACGGTTTGGTAAACGGAGCTACAATTGGGTCACAGCAGGTGAAAGAAAAAATAGGGGTTTCTCTTTTAATAAGGCATTTTCCCTCCAAATTCATTCATTTTCATGTGGAGCTGTGGTGAATGTAGAGAGGAGAGAAGGCCCTAAATCTTGCAGCGATCGTAGCAGACAAACCGACCATTGGAATCGAGATCTGTCAGTTGCAGGTAAGAGGCCTAACCCTACTCCTTCTTTTCAGTGGATTAAAAGTTTAGATTAGGTCCCTAGGGCTCAGGAACAGCCTTCTACTCCTCCTCATGGCTGGGTCGCACTTTTTGGGGTGAAAAGTGCGACCTGGGTAGCAGGTTTTGGGCAGAAAAGTGCAACCTGTCCCAGGTTTGGGCCTGAAAAGTGCGACCTATCAGGGAGGGGTGTTTATGTGTTGTTTTTGGCTGAGCACTAGGATTTTGTGATGATAAATATTCTTTCCTATCTGTATATTAAAAAATATGATGGTTATGTGAAGATATGGCAGAATTATGGATTAACTGGAGAGAGAGAGACCTGGGCGCATTGCGGTCGGAGATCCGGGAGGATTAAGTTGTCCGCAGTGCTTTGGCCAGGTTTGGGGTTCTGAAGTTTGTGGAGAACCCTTTGATGAGAGTTGGGGAGCCCTTATTGGCCCAGATTGTCAGCTATTGGAACTTGGACCATGAGATCTTTATAGTGCAGGGGCACCGGATCGAGTTGACGATCCAGGATATATATTTCCTAACTGGTCTCCCACCACTTGGGATGGTAGGGAATACTCAGCCAGTATTACCGTGTGGGCGGAATATCATAGAGTTTGTAGAGCGCCATTTTCGACCAGGTCTCCAAGTCAAGGGGACTCGGATACCCATTGGGGATTTGGAGAGGTTAGAGACCCATGTTGTGGCCGCAGTGATGCTGCGGATCCTAGGCAACCAGGCACTCCATCACATCACGGGGGGTCAAATGATGCTTGTGGAGAGTGTTTTGAGTGGGACCTACTATGGGTGGGCCCAGATGATTCTATCGTCATTGAAATGATAGTTGTCGCTATGTCAGCGGCAAGTGAACCATGGTTGTGCATATGATACAGTTTTGTGCTCTTTCTTCTTTGAGAAGATCCCCGACACTTCGACCTCGCATACAGCTCCAAGATGGGGGCCCGAGAGAGCCTAGGATGCACCGGTGGGGGAGACTATTGTGCAGAGGAGGAGGTGGAGTCGTTGGACGGGTGTTCCGTCCTGATTTCTTTGTTCATTAGGATCAGATGTCGTTGTATATAGACAACTGTCCCTATAGTGGGATGATTTATTGTGGAGACCCGGATCTGCCACTGCCGCCTGGTCGTGTATGGGGACCCGATGGTAAGTGAAAAATTGCTAATATTTTATGTGCATGTAAATTTTCTAGAATAGTGTATGTGGTACTGATTCTTTTACTTTTGGGATGCAGATACAGCACCGATAAAACCGGTCGGGTACATGGGACGAACTATAGTATCAGGGGCCGTAGGGTCTAGTGGATCAAGGGCATAGCAAAATGAGGATGCAACAGCCCTTCTGGAGGACATTCATCGTAGATGTGAGAGGCTTCTGACCGGTGTTTCGGAGCCCGGCTGGCAAGACTTACATGACCAGTACATAGAGCCATGTATTGGTTTACCCTCAGAATGGCGAGGGGTCATGCAGCACATGGCGATGGCTGGGCAGGGTATGCGTGATATACGAGCTGCAAGGGTAGAGCCATTGGCTCGGGATCCTCCAGACAGTGATTAGTGTGTAGGGGCAAGTGGTGCCCCCAGTTTTCAGTTTTTGTAACATGCTATGGGCATGTCATATGTATCAGAGTTAATGAACTCCAAAACATTTTATACAACACATACTATGGATATGCATCATTTTGATATTTTAATGTTATTGTCTTGTGTTAAATGTGTGTGTCAAATGCCAATCTATAATATGGTTTGCAATGCTATCTACATAGTGATTTTGTGCTCTAGGTACATGACTGAAAGTAATGATTTCAAATTCACACATCAAAAGCTTCACTCGTAAATATATTTTGAAAAGGATAGGATTATGCACATGATAGACACCATTCAATTTCATGACAAGAAGCGGGGAATATAAAGGAACATCAAAAGATTCACTCGTAAATATCTTCTGAAAAGGATAGGATTATGCACGCGATAGACACCATTCAATTGCATGACAAGAAGCAGGGAATATAAAAGAACACGAACATGGAGGATGTGATGTAAAAGGGTGTCGACTAATAAACCTCATACTGCATCATATTTGGCCTCATTATTGGTAGCAGTACCAACGCATACACCGTTCAAAAGAACAAGTGCATGCAAGGGGGTAAAAATGGCCTAACCTGCTAAGGCTAAATTCTGGGAGTAGCGACTTGCACCATCGGCAAAACCAATATAAGGTGGGGACGGGGGGTCCCTTTGAAATATGCCACAAGACAATAAATGGGAGGATAAAGAACAATGCTGGAAACCTGAGGGAAAAGTAGAAATCGAACGCACTCTGCGGAAGGGAGTGATCTGGGTAGGATGTCTACTACCCACATGTTGCCAGGGAGGGGAAGTGTGGGAGCTACCGGAAGCGTAGCTTGAGCTCAGGCCACGTAAGTCACCAAAGTTACGGATGATGGCATCATTTTTATAGGTGGGAAGGATGAAATCAGGGGTGGCCACGGATTCTATGATGTCGTCATTGCAAAATAAGGTGGAATGACGAGAGGAAGAAAGACCACGTGATGCGGAAAAGCAACCTGACTCCTAATTATGAGAAGAAAGGCTCACATGCACATCGTCATGGGGGATGACGTAATAACAAGCAGATAAAGGATCTACTGACATTGAGCCCGGGGTGATCGTTGAAAGGAGGTCAAGTGAAACAACAGGAGAAGATTCAGAGGGAGCTTCTGTCGAGTGTCTCAAGGATGATGAAAGGTAGAGGATGGTGACTGCATGCTCTGTCATTTCGACATCAGGGGGAAATATCAATAGGAGCGAGTAAATCCTCAGTCCAGCCTATGCATACTGTGCAAGTACGGGGAGAAACGGATTGGTTATGTTCAATCTCGTACTCCCGAACTACCTCTAAAGAGGCACAGTAATGCGTAAGGTGGTGACAATGATGAGAGTAATGGCCATGGAGATCACACAAAGCACAAGGGTGTTTAGTGTGAATATTCTTGGTGTTCTTGGTTCGGTCGATGAAGAAGTAGAGGTTTCAGGAACTGTAGACTCAGGGAACGCGACATTAACCATGGGCTTGATGCAGGGCAACTCGGGACAAGTATGGGTGGCATGACCGATGACATCACACAAAGCACAAGGCTTTGGAGGTGGAGAAGGTGCAGGATTAGTCAAGGAAGATTTGTCCTTTGAGGCCCTTTTGTGAGCTCTGCCCTTCTTACCTGAAGTGGTCGCAACAAAAGGCGGTTCCTATTGAGGTGGCTGAGGCGCTGTGACAACGGGAGAAGTCAAGGGGACCGGTTGAGTCGAGGTCAAAGCAAGATAAGGTTTAGGTTGACCTAGCGGGGTAGTGGTTGGAGGATCAAGGTACCAAACCGAAATCCTAATGGTCAAGTTAGGAAGAGAGAGGGTGGCCATGACAGGTGCCGTATAGATGCCTGGTGGAGTGACTAAGAATGGTATCTGACCGGAGGGGTAATGGCCAGGTGGGATGGCTCCTAAATGGTTAAGGCTTGGAGGAACCGACCCAGGAGGATAAAGAGGCTCATGAGTACCAGTTGAAGGGCTCGGAGGAGGAGGTCCAAAAGGCTGCATCAAAGGGATAGGAGACAACTGTGGAGGGTGAGGGGGCTACTGACCAGCCAAAGCGGGCCACTTGAGAGAAGCCCGAGACAATTGCATCATGCAAAAATTCGATGAGCGGGGATCAGAGATGGGAGGAGGAAGAATAGGGAATGTACCAAGCAAGGAGGAATCCTTGTAGACGCCAGGTGAGGCACTGGTCAAAGGTTCGATGGTTTTCTTATTGGCCACCAAAGAGATAGTGGACTCAGGGGAGGTCTGAGACTTCAGTTCGTAATACATCAACTGGTTAATGGTGACTATCTTTCCATTATGGGGGAAGGACATCTTGCGGTGGACCGCGGAATGGACAGAAAACATCGCATAAGAGTAGCTATGACCCAATAGAATGTTGTAATCTAAGGGGGAATCTATGACTTCTACGTCAACGCAAACAGTCTTGCCTGCAAGAGTAATAGGACAATTGCAGAATAAGCCAATGGGATTGGAGGCATGGCCATCCCACACTCGAAGAGTGATCATGGAAGGAGCCAACTCAGGGGATCCGAGTTGCTTTCGAACCGAAGCAGACATCACGCAAGTGGATGACCCCTCATCAATAATGCACTGGGAAACGTTGGCATTCTGGATCTTGACTAGGATTTGGAAGGCGACGGAAGCAGGAAGAGGATGATGTTCTGACCAGTCAACATCAAATACAATCAATCGATTTTCGAAAGGATCTATAGTGCCCATGGTAGATAGAAGAGATTTTTTTCGTGAAGGGCATGACTAGAGGAGTTCCAGCGTTGAAATGGTAGCGGGGGATTGTGCCAAATCATCGACTATGCTATACGAATGGGTGGCTTTGCCAGAAGTATAATTTCGACGTAGTGGTCCCTTAGGGATCTTGGTATGAACCTCCTCCCTAGGCTGAGGGATCTGTAAGGGACCCTTAGGTGTCGAAAGAGGCTCTGTAGAGATCGAAGAAGGCGGCTCGGAGACAAACGTAGCGGGAGGCTTGTTGTACTGATGGGACCGAGTCTGAAGATTGATGTTTACAGTTGAAGGTTGATCGGATTTCATCATGAGAATCTGGTATTCAAGGGTACCAGACAGAAGAGGTTGGGTAATAGTGTGGTAAACAGGAGTTTGGGCAAAAAGAGGAGGCATGCTATATCCTGAATACGTGATACCAGGAGGGGAAGATATGCAAGAGGTGTTGGCCCCCCCTGAAGAAAATCAGAGCCCATGGGAGGTTGAGAAATGATGACACACATACGGCACAAAGGAAAAAGAGATCGACAAGGGCAGGGAGGTGCAAGATCAACTGATTGCAATGTCGAAACAAGGGCATAGAGGTGCAGGATCAATTGATTTCAATGTTTTAGATTATTTTCTTGGCGGTGTTAACCAAGCCCTTTTTCGCTTAGGGTGTATGTGTGAAGTGTCTAAATTTTAATTTTTAAACCTAGACATTTATAGAGAAAAAGAAAAAAGTTTGCTGTATAGTTGTAAATAACCTGCAAATGACATTATATAAGCCTGCAAAACAGAAAATAAACAGTTAATAATGCAATAATCTAAACCCAAGGAGGTGGGCCTCTCAAAAACTAGTCTATAGGTGAGTGACAAAACTAATCAAAACACATTAAAACAACCAATTTATCTAAGGTCAGAAGGGACAGGGATCTAAAGGACAAAATCTGTTGGAAAGTGGTGCAGAAACAGCAACAGATCAGAGGAAAATTGCTATAAAAAGAGGTGGTGAAAGGCTATCTCCAGGAGGGAAGTGGAGTGCGCCCTAAAGGAAAACCCAAACCAAGATAAATGTGGAGATATGGATGGATAACAAGCCAATCTGAAGTGGAACTGAAGGTGAGGTATCAGATCTGGAAAAATGGCTGAAGACTCTGAAATTTCAGACAACCTGCAACAGCAAAAACTCTTCCACAAAAATTCGAGGGTACTGAAGCCCTAGGGGGCTAGGTTCCCACTTAGTTGAATAAAACAGAACAAGTACAGGTCCAAAACGGGTGGAGACGGAGGTTAGACAACCCTAAACAGAGGCTCAGACAAACCCAGAAAACTTTTAGAAAAATCCCTGCAAAAAGTCCAGGCCACAGTTTCTGACCTGCTTTCAGGAGAGGTCACACTTTTTGGGCTGTAAAGTGCGCCCTCAAGGTCCAGGTCGTAGGTTTTGGGCTGAAAAGTGCGACCTGTACTTCCGGCATTCTCGACGATAGATTTAGAAAAATTTCTTGTCTCAGTTGCGAGTGATGTTTGTCACCTGCATAATAGGTCCGAAAACACACAGAAGTCAGAATTTTTATCATTTTATGGTTTTATAGGTTAAAAAAAACATCAAGAAAAGCAAAAACAAGGGGTTGAAGAGAAATCCTAGGGTTTTAAACAGCTGAATATGCAAGGATTATAAAAACGACAGCAGTCATAATCGTAAACCCGTGTGGAGTCGCCAGTTGTTAGTATGAATCTTAATTCCAGGTGTACGAAAAAATACCACTTTAGCTCCGCATAACAAATATCCCTAACAGCAGAAATGACTACTAATATCTTCAAATCTGCAATTAGGTGATCAAGATAAATGCTGCAAAAATCTAGATCTGTGCATTAGAAGACATTAAACCGTAGAAAAAACAATATTTACTCCATGCATCCAATAGACAAGACAAGAATATATCAAATGAATTTTGTATTAATGGCACCTGGGAGGAAAACACAAGAGGGTGTTCCCGGTTCTCCTCAATGGGATGGGTTATTGTAAGTCCTTAGCACTTCAAATTTAGAATTCCTCTCTCTTGATGGTGTATAAAACCCATGCAAAAATGGAAAAGTATGGCTATGATGGTGGATCAATAGCTAGACCAAGAGTTGAGATCCAAAGTGATCTTTAGGCAACAAAAGGTCACAAATGAATGGGAAAACCCTTCTATTTATAACAAAATATTAAGTTAGTCTAGATATTGGTGCATAGTTAAAATATTATTAACCAAATCAAGATCCAACTTTTATGGAATATTTTATTATATTTGTTGGAGGGAAAAGGAATTTGACTTGAGTCAAATCCCCTTATTTTTAAATAAAAAATAAATAAATGATTTATTTATCATTTTAAGGATGTGATTAAGAAATAATAAATAAATAAATGATTTATTTATCATTTTAAGGTTGTGGTTAAGTAATAATAAATAAATAAATGGTTTATTTGTCATCTTAAGATATGGTTGAGTAATAATCAAATAAATAATGATTTTTTTAATTATTTAAGGGAGATTTAGTCATATTTAACAAAGAATATTATTTAAGTAATGTTTAAATAATTATTCTTAGAAAATAATAAGATAAATAATTATTTATCTAATTCATTTCCTTGTTTTGGGTTAAATATAACCAGGAATATTAATTAAATTGTTTTTTAACCAATTATTCCTTGAGGAAAATCAAACAAATATGGATTTATTTAATGTTTCCCCATGGGGTTTCCTGTTTAGACCATAAAAAGCTTATTAAAGGTGGTTTTACTAAGTTATTTTCATAGTGAATGCAATTATACTTGGGGTAAAATTGGTCTTACATGGTGTACTTGGGTCCATCTAATACCAATGGGTTAGATGACCAAAAAATGGTGTAACAGTCATAGTACGCAGAATCTATCCTCTGCAGCGTGGGCCATTTTCACTCTGAACGATGAGTTAGTGAGTATTCAAGGATTTGTATTGGTAGATCGATGAACAATATCGCTGAGTATAGCGCGTTGATCAAACTTCTCTCTGATGCCATTTCATTTGGTATCAACCACATAATCATAAGGTTAGACTCACAACTGGTGGTATTACAACTTAC